>CAWUFW010011420.1:0-616494 GCA_963921515.1 Calotriton arnoldi | reverse complement strand
CGCTGTGTTTGTGCTGTTTTCTGTGCTGCGTACGCGTCGGTCGCGGGGTTTTGGGTTGCTTCGGCTCGCAGTTTTGAATGCGTGTCGGTCGTGCGGCTTGGGCTCCGTGCGACTCGGTCGTGTTTTCCACGCGTTGCATCGTACTTGGCGGGTCGGAGTTCGCGGGTACGCTCTCGCTCGGGATTCTTCCTGGTGCGTGTCGGTCGGATCGATTCGCGTGGCATTCCGGCCGGATGGCTGTTTCCTCGCGCGGCCTCAGGTCGCTCGGCTTGTGTTCTGCACGAGTCGGTCGGATTTAGCACGCTTTTCTATCGTACTTTGCGGGTCGGGCTGCACCGGTACGTGTTGGTCGGTATTTATTCCGGCTCCGAGTCGGTCGGGTACGTTTTCCGGCCCGGACCGGAATCGCCCCTCAATCTTACTTTGGTATAGTATATACAAAGCCAGCTTCCTACAAATAGGCCCCTATATCTTCTGTTGTATCATGCTTTTGCAAGCCTTCCGGGTCTCTTTCCATATGACCATTAGGTTCTATTTTTTAAATGGTCTTGCAGTTTCTTGTTTTTAATCAGGGCACTCCACATCAAAGCACTTGACTTTGGTTACACGTTTCTCTGTACTATTATTGCATTTGGATCCACACAGCAATGCAGGTTTTCCAGGACACATGGGAATCAGCAGTAATTAGGTAATCTGGAGAAGTTTGTAACATGCTTGTTCCTATGAGTGTGGGACTTCAGTCCCTGTGTGTTTCGCTTGTCTTGTGTTTTCGGTTGTGGTTCCATTTCTCTTGTTGTGGCATCCTTGTCCCTCTCCACTGTGTACGTAATGTGTGCATCATTCCTGCCCTTATGCATGTTATAACCTTGCCCTTCACGCTTTGTTCTTTTCAGACCAGTCTGTGGTGCATTAGGGTGGAATGTTAATTTATAAACTCTGGGCTCATTGTGGGGCTTCTGATACTTTAATGCAGGGGTGCACTGAGGGCTCCGTTTATGTGAATACATCTACCTCCTTGATCATAATTTGGCTCTTCCTTCTTGTGTGATTGGTGACAAATTCTTCCAGAGTCCGTGGCTGATTATTTCTTTTGTTTGCACCACTGTTTACAGTTATTATTCTTGGATGTCTAACTCCTGTTGTGCCCTGGTGCTTGGTTCCCTGCCCCTGACAGCCTCTCAGTGCTGCTTGGCCATCTGTATCCCAGCTGCAGCACTACAAGGATGAGTTTCTACACGTCACCTGCAGTTGAAACGTTATTCTCAGTGAACTGTCACAAGTCTCACCCTCACCTTTCAGGTAGTGTTGTGTGTCTGCTCTGGCTTTACCTTCCATCTCCACTTCCTCCTCCATGTACTATTTCTGTCTACTGAATGAGGGCATGCCTTTTCCCTCAGCACACTTGTGGACACCGACCTCTGAAACAAGTTACATTATTTCCCATGCTCTGGTGGGATATCCACCAACTCAAGAAATATGCCTTTTCGCATTTTTTTCATAATTCAGCTCATATTGTTCCTTAAGAGGTATCACTTCATGAGCTAACATTGCCCATCTCCATTCATTGTTCACCAAGGATGTAATCAACTTCCAGTATTTCTAGACAATCATGGTGGAACCAGCATGAAAAGGGAAACTTGGATCGATGTATTTGATATCTATTTAGTGGCTACTGGTGGCAAACATTTGAAGTGGAAAGAAAGAAAGCTCGATTGCTCAATTTACTTGCAATGAAGCACAAAAAGTGTTTGAACATCTGCCTAGATGTAATCAACCTACTAATACAGCTGCTGGTGATTATGATAATTTTAAAGACGCTGTTGACAGATCAAATTCTCATTTCAAGGATGATTCTCATATTGTCAGTCAACGCCATAAGTTTTGCACTAGGTATCAACCTCCCAAAGAGTCTATTGAATCTTTCTAGGAGCTCTCAGAATTTCAGCTTCACAATGTGAGTGTGATGGCGTCATTGATTTAGATGTAAGAAATCAAAAGATTTACATTGCTTCAAAAGATTTAGAAGCAGTTACTCAAACACCAGAATGCTTCCATTCAAGAAACTTGACATTGTCAAGTGTGTCGAGGTGTCTTTCCGCTCAGCTAAAGAGATTTTGCATGCCAAAGAATCTTTTGATGACGTACGCTGTTCATGGGAAAACGTTACTTGACAAAATTGAGGATAAAAATAAAGACAATTCATGGATCAGTTCAAATTACAAGTCCAAATGTTCTAATTGTGGATCAAGGTCACATATTACCAGTTTTCAAAAAATGCCTGGTCATAAATAAGGAATGCTAAGAAAATTGGTCATTTTCTAATGTTTGTAATAGTGCCTCTTTTTATCATGACATAAACATTAATGGTATTAATGAAGAACCCAGAGATGACGGTGATAAAAAGTTAAGATGATATTAAGTTTAGGAAAGCAAATGCATAACATAATGGCGCATATTCTTGTAAGTTCATGGTTATAGACAATAAACCATATTTGCCACTAGAAAGTGAAATTTCAGAATGATGGCATTCCCGTTAAAGTACTGGCAGATTTCAGGGTCATCTTTTACTTAGCTGATTATCCCATTTCTGTAGGTGACCTGGAACAGAATTCAGATCTTATCAAAGTTTTAGAAAATTACAAACGGGTATTCAGAAAAGATTTTGGATGTGCCAAAGGTTTATTGCACCAAATTAAATTTAAAATATTATATTAATTTGAGTTTTATAGCGCTGGCTAGACACAAGGGTATCAGAACGCTTTATGTTTTGAGAATAAATTTCCAAAAAGTACATGATGAAAGTCAAGTGGGCTTCGCAAACAGTCATATAGAAAAATATAGGACAACAGAGCATTAAAGTAGACCACAGTAAGGGTACAGTAATATATACCAATCAAGCAGTTGGGTACTGGGGAAGGGGATAGAATTTGAGTCTGCATAGTCAAATTGTCAGGGGATTACCCCGACGGGAATTGTCAAAGAGGGTTGGGTCTTTAGGAGATGTAAGTCATCAGTGTTCTTGTTGAAGTAGTAGTTGTTGAGTAATAGAGATTTGAGGTCCCATTTGAAGCAAGAAAAGGAGGGGTTGCGATGTAGGTCCTTAGGGAGTGAGTTCCAAATCTTGGGGGCATTTCCGGAGAAGGAGCGTTCCCACGATTTCTTTTTGAGTTTGGGAGGTATGAAAAGAAGCGAGTTGGAGCTTCTCAGAGCCCGGCCTTTTCCTGCTCTCGATAGTTTAGAATCTAGATATTTGGGGGTTTAGTATGAAAGGCTTTGTGCGTGATACAAGCTGTCTTGTAGATGCACCTTCCTTCAATGGGGAGCCAAGTGAGACTTTAAGAGCTGGAGAGATGTGGTCAAACCATTTGGTTCCTCTGATGAGTCTAGCAGCCACATTAAGGATTGTACTTAGGGGCTCAAGGTGGCTTTTGAGGGTTCCTGTCAGGATGGCATTGCCATAGTCAAGTTTCGAGAGGACTAGGAATTGTACTACCGTCTTAAGGGATCACTGACAAAATATCGAAGGTCAAAAAATCGACCTACAAAATTATCGGAGCAAGAATATCGATGTCAACAATATCGATATCCTATCTACAACATGATAAGTACAAAAATATCGAGAAAAAAATATCGATGTCAAAAATATCGTTATCAAAAATATCGGTTTTTTTTTGGTTAAAAAAAATATGTAAAATAAACTAAATAATACTTTTAAATAAAATAAACATAGTTAAAAATATTTTATAATGTTTAAAATTAATAAGTAATATATATAATTTAATAAAACATTAATTAAACATATACATATAATATATAATATATATACTTACTTAATGAGTTTTCATAATTATTTTAATAAATTATAAATTAATAAAAAATATTATAAATTACAAATACATCTATACACAAAACAATAACAAATAAAAATTAAATAATTATGTATAACAAATTAAAAAAATTAAATTTACTTTTAATATTTTTAAAATTAATTATATACATTAACTAAAATAATACAAAAAATATTAAATAGCGGAGGGAATAAAACTACTATTTCAACTCCCAAAAAAACAACAGTAAGAAAAAATGTTGGATAGCGTAGAGGTTAAAATTACTATTCCTACTCTAGAGAGTGCAACAGTAGAGAAAGTATTGGATAGCGTAGGGGTAAAAATTACTATTCCCACTCCAGGTAGCGCAACAGTAGGGAAAACGTTGGATAGCGAGAGGGTAAAAATTAATATTCCCACTGCAGTGAGTGCAACCGTAGGGAAAGCGTTGGATAGCGTAAGGGTAAAAATTACTATTCCCACTCCAGTGAGTGCAACAGTAGGGAAAGTGTTGGATAGGTTTCCGCCCACAACATGGCACGGAATCTCGCTCTAACGGTTGTGGTTGAGGAAGCTAGGAGGATAGTGGATCAGGGAGGAGTGGCGGCCATTGTCCTCCTGGACCTCAGTGCGGCATTTGATACGGTCAACCACAAATGTTCTTATTGGAACGGCTAAGGAGAATCGGGGTAGCAGGAAGTGCTATCTCCTGGATTCAATCATTCCCAATGACAGAGTTTTTCAGGTCTTTTCGAAGGAATCCATTTCCAGCCCTCTCCTTCTGAATTATGGAGTGCCCCAAGGGTCCTCCTAAGTCCCACGTTATTTAACGTATATATGAGGCCACTAGCGGAGGTCATCCAGCCATTTGGGATCAAAGTGGTCACTCACGCGGATGATACTCAGCTGGTGATATCTCTTAATCATCCACGGACTGATCCTGCAGACCTGGAGCTCTGCCTAGGAAAGGTAGCTACCTGGATGCAACACTCCTGCCTTAAACTGAATGGAGAAAAACAGAAATTATGTATATGGGCAACACTGCCAAGTTAACTCCTACACTATCATGGCCTCAGTGCCTAGGTGCCCCTCCAATTCAAGTCCAAGATCAAGAGCCTCTGGCATGGCTGGATGACTCACTCAAATTTGATCAGCAGGCAGTGGCAGTGACGGGGCGTGTCACGGCATCCTCAGGAAACTACGGAAAGTCCTCCCCTATTACCCACTGAAGCAAGAAGATAGTAGTCCAGGCCCTGATTCTTTTCGCGGCTGGACTACTGCAATTCATTGTATCTGGTGAGCCCCAAAATCCACCCTAAGGAAACTCCAGGTGGCCCAGAACTGCGCAGCACGACTTCTGACAGGCTGCAATAGTAGGCAGTCAGCTAGCCCCAGTCTGAAAGCCCTTCACTGGCTACCAATAAAGGAAAGAATTTCCTTTAAAGCCTTATATGTACTGCTCATAAGACCCTTATGGGCACAGGCCCCAGAATTAATCAGCATTTGATCACCGCCTACCTCCCCAGGAAATCTCTTCGATCGGAGAATTTAAATCTAGCATGTATTCCTAAAGTCAACAGGCAGCGGAGTGGAGGCCGCTCCTTTTCATATAACATAGCTGGATTGTGGAACTCCCTCCCTCTTAATCTCCGTCATGAAACTACTCATCTCTCTTTTCGGAAGGGTCTTAAAACATGGCTATTCCAGAATAGTACCTGACTAGCTCTCCCTTACTAGCCCTAATTGCCTTCAGCGCTGGGATGCCTTTGGGTAGCCATGCGCTCTATAAATGCTAATTAATAATAATAATAATAATAGCGTAGGGGTAAAAATTACTATTCCCACTCCAGGGAGTGCAACAGTAGGGAAAGCGTTGGATAGCGGGAGGGTAAAAATGAATATTCCCACTCCAGTCAGTGCAACAGTAGGGAAAGTGTTGGATAGCGTAGGGGTAAAAATTACTATTCCAACTCCAGAGAGTGCAACAGTAGGGAAAGTGTTGGATAGCGTAGGGGTAGAAATTACTATTCCCACTCCAGGGAGTGCAACAGTAGGGAAAGCGTTGGATAGCGTGAGGGTAAAAATTACTATTCCCACTCCAGTGAGTGCAACAGTAGGGAAAGTGTTGGATAGCGTAGGGGTAAAAATTACTATTCCAACTCCAGAGAGTGCAACAGTAGGGAAAGTGTTGGATAGCGTACGGGTAAAAATTACTAGTCCAACTCCAGAGAGTGCAACAGTAGGGAAAGTGTTGGATAGCGTAGAAGTTACAAATAGCATACTTATAAATAAAATAATTTTTAAAAATAATTAATGAATTATTAAATAACTGTAAACTATTTACCAATACCAATAAATTATTATTAAAAACATAATTACCAATAGAAAATGCATTAACAATAAATTAATAATAACTACCAATAAATAATAATTAATAAATATTAATTACTAAAGAATAAATATTGAACAATCAAATATTTTTAATAACAAAAAACATAAATTATTAAAACTTCATTACCAATTAACTAATATTGAACAATTAAATGCTTTTTTATACCAAAAATAATAATAATTAAACATTAATTATCAACTAATAATTACTTCTTAATATATTAATTACATTTATCAATAAATAATATTTAATATTATTTAATTACCAATTGATGATAAAACAACAATAAATTAATTTTTAGAACCAAAAATTCTAATTAAAAAAATTACCAATTAATAATTAATGTCCAATAAATTAATTATCAATACCCAAAAATAAATGTAATAATTACTTAATTAGATTTCAATTACTTCCAAAAGTATTCCCCTATAAACGCACAACACACTCCAATAATAAAATAATACACTTAACATAATGATCAATTAATCAATTAATAAAAATTAATAACCAATTAATAAAAATTAATTAATTACCAATTATTAATTAGTTAACAATAATATAATTATCAATACCAATTAATTAAAATAAATTATAACTTAATTACAATTAAATTACTTCCCACCCTATTCCCCTATAAATCCACAATCCGCTACAGAACTTAAACGCAAAAAATAATTAAAATTAATTTATAATTCCTAAAAATTAATAATTAATTTAGTATAATTAAATTACTTCCCACCCTATTCCCCTATAAACCCACAACCCGCTACGGTACAAAAAAAAACAATAACTTAAAAAAACCATTATTAACATATACAAATTGTATACATATATTTTTAGACAAGTAGAACACTTAACAAAAACACATATAACACATACATATTAAAAACATAACAAAATACATAACAAAATACAAATATCGATATTAGTAACATCGATATATTTGATTTCGATATTACTAACTTCGATATTACTTACATCGATTTAAAAATTTCGATATTACTTACCTTAGGGTCGATATTCTGTCCATCGATATTCTTAACATCGATATTCTGTCCCTTCGATATTGTGACTTCGATATTAGTGTATGTCGATATTTTATTTTCGATATTTTGACTGCTCACCCGTCTTAAGATCTTTAGGGGGAATAAACTGTTTGATTTTTTTAGATGTTTTAGTGTGTAGAGCACACCTTTGGCTGTATGTTTGATGTGTTCTTTCATTGACAGGTTTATGTCTAGGGTGGTACCCAAGGACTTTGCGCAGGTGGACAATGTGATAGGGCAGTTTAGTGCGTCCAGATTTTTGAGCCACTCTTGGATGGGTAGGGGATTGCTCTTAGGGGAAAGAAGTATAAGTTCGGTTTTGTTGGGGTTCAGCTTAAGGTGGTTGGTGTTAAGTCAAGTTTGAATCTTAGTTAGTGTATCATTAAGATGTTGGATGTGCCTTGGCGATTGAAGTCTGTAGTAGAGTTGAGTGGCATCGGCATATAGGTGATATTTGATACCAGCTTGGTTCAGGATAATTGTGAGGGGTTCCATCAAAAGATTGAATAGGGCTGGCGAGAGGCTGGAACCTTGAGGTACTGGTGCGGGCTTTGAGAGACATCTGTGGATTTTTATTTGTTGGAAGTGATGTTGAAGATAGGACGTGAACCATCTCAGGACGGTGCCATTGATACCAGTGCAGTTCTGGAGTGTCTCAAGTAAAGCTGGGTGATGTACTGTATCAAATGCCCCTGATAGGTCGAGTAGGATTAGGAGGCAGGAGTCGCCTTCTTCTAAGGCACTGTGAATGTCATTAGTTACATTGAGCATAGCAGTTTCGGTGTTACATCCTTTCCTGAATCCTGAGTGGAAGGTGTCGTGGAGATTAAATTAGTCTATGTGTTGGTTGAGTTGAAGTAGGACACACTTATCTAACGTTTTAGCAAGGAAAGGAAGATTGGTTATGGGTCTGAAGTTGTTGAGATCATTGGGGTCAGCCCCAGGTTTTTTTAGAATGAGTGTGGCTTGGCGGAGTTAGAGGGAGTCAGGTACGCAGCCTGTTGAAAGAGAAGCATTGATATTTTTGGTCCAAAACAGGGCAATGATATGGTTGTGCATTTGAACTAGGCTGGAAGGGAGGGGATTGGTGAAGTGGGATGTGGGGCTTCAGTTTGGCAATAATTTTGAAATTTTCACCTTCTGTCATAGGTTTTAAGTCTGACCATTTAGCATTATTCTTCCGTTGAGGGACTTTGTTTTTTGCTCTGTTTTGCGTTGTAGGGTTCTTCAGGTCATTGGTTAGGTCCTGAGGGGGAGTTTCCATGTTGACTTGTGTATCAGTGGAGCCAACGGGTTGGAATGTCAGAATATTGTCAAGGGTCAGGGATCGTTTGATTTTGATAACTTTGTCAGTGAGGTAGTTAGCTATTTCTTCGTAGCGTTCAGTGGTGTTTCTTGTTTCTTGTTGGGAGGTAAGCGTAGTTTGTTGTTTTATTATGTTGAAGAGCTCCCTGGGTCGGTTCATGGCACAATTGAGTTGATTACGAAAGAAAGTGGCTTTTTCCCTGGAATATGTTTCTTGTAGGAGAGTCGTTCAGATCTTAGGAGTGAGAGGTTCGCCAGTGAGGGGTTCTGTCTCCATAACCTTTCGGTCTGTCTAAGTTGCCTTCTTTCGTTAAGATCTAAGTTGAACCAGGACCTGTATTGGATTTTTCTTGATCTCTTTAGTTTGAATGGCGCAACCTGGTTAAGAGCATCAGTCATTGATGAGCTATAGTGGGCAGTGAGACCAGTCGATAGGCAAGATGGAACGAAGGGAAACAAGCTTACTTCCAGTAATTATCGCATCCAGAGTTGAGCCTTTATTGTGGGTCAGTTCATTACAGAGTTGCTTGAGATTCTTGATTTCCAGTAGGTTATTTAGGTTGCAGATTGTGGAATCTTCTGTGTCATTCCAGTGCAGGTTGAAGTCACCCAGGAGCATGTCATTGGTGCCAGTTAGTGAGAATTGAGGTATTAGGTAGGTAAGTTCCTCGGTGAAAGTGTGCGATCACCGTGTGGGTGATAGATGGTGTGGAGTTTGGTGGGAGTGGTGTCTTTAGTTTTAATTTCTACTCCGAGATATTCGAAGGTTGAGTAGTTCATGGTCTCTAGGGGGTTAAGCTGGGTTTCCTTTTTGTGGATGATCGCAAGCCCTCCCCCAATTCATCTGGCATATCCCTTCTGATGATGGAGTATCCAGGTGGCGTGAGCAGGTCTAGTGTTGAGGTTGAGTGTTCGTTAAGCCAGGTTTCTGTAAGAAAAGCAATGTCGATTTCTTCCGCAAGTAAGGTCTCAGCAATATCTGTGGAATGTTATGCTGCAGATCTGCAGTTTATGAGCATACAAGTTAGGGAGCAAGGGTTATTTTTAGCAGAGTGCAGTGAATGGATGGTGGTGTATTGAGCGGGAGGTCAGGGGGTTGTTCTAGGTCAATGGATTCTATTTGTGCCAATGATTACTGGTATTTTGGATGCAGGCTTGGTGTTCGTTTGGGGGGATTTTGAGTTGTATGACTCACTGAGTCGTTCCACTTCTATTGAGGATAGGTGGTTGAGCTTTTGGGCGGGTCTGTAGGCTTGTGGGTATATAGGTATGGTCAGTGAGACCGCAGACTGTTGGAAAGTTTTTTATGGGGAGTTAAATTCTCAATTCTGAGGGTGGAGTTGAGTGTTAACTTTGCCTGGATCACAATGGCATTTTTTTTACGATGTAGAGGTCTTTAGCTAGAGAATCAAATTTTTGTTTTAATCTGCTCAGGAACATGGTAAGAGTGTCGGGGAGGTTGCTATTCTGTGAGTAGGCGGGTTCAGCGATAGGAGTCAGGGGTATTTTTGAGTTAATAATGTGCTAATTGTTATACCCGATCTTAGAAATGTACCACTCAGCGTGAGGAAAGAATTATCTCAAATGCTTACTTATTTGTGCAAAGAAGGGATTATAAAACAAACTGTTGAGGCTGCTGAATAGGTTTAACCTAGAGTCTTAGCTAACAAAAATAGGAGATTGTGTGCCGACCTCAGGTCACTAAATAAACATATTTTAGGGAACTGTGAACCACTCCCTAAAATTCAGGAAGTGTTTTGCAGTATTGGATGAAGTCAATTATTTCTCTACTTTGGATACGGGTGCCATACGGATTGTGGCCACCTCACATTTTTTTTTAACTCCTTTTGTTTTCTATGCATGGTAATTGGCCTTACTTCTGCTACTTGTGTTTCAACAGCTACTGGACAATCTTCCAGGGAACCTAGAGGCAGGGGGTAGCAGCATTCCAAGATGAAATTCTTGTTTATGTCTCTACTGTTGATTAACCCAACAAAGGCTGTATACAATTTTTGAAAAGTTACCAGATGTGGGAATTCTACTGCAAACTGATAAGTGCAAATGTCTTTGTGCAGAGGAAGACTACTTAGGTTGATGAATTTCGAATGAGGAAATCAAACCAAAAGAGTATTTAATTAAGGCCATCAAGGATGTCCCTCTGCCAAGTAACAAAGATCAGCTAAGGTTAGTCCTTGGGTTGTGTGAGTACTAGTTGAGGTTTGTTGAGGGATTTTCTTCTTACACAAATTCCTGGAGTACTTTTTCAAAAAAATGTAAAATTTGAATGGACATACTGTGACTGCAGATTTTGAAATGCTGTAGTCCAAAATCATTAACGGTCCTTTTAATTAAATGGCTGAATGCATAATTTGTGTTGATGCCAAAATTGGGGTGTGCAAATGTGCTTTTTTTGGTAAATATGCAAAGTTCCAGCAAAATAATACATAATTAGGTGAAAATTAAATCCATCATATCTGCTGTATTTTATGGTGTGAAATACAGCCTCGTTTCAATTTATGACAAAGGGATGCATTTGCACTAAAAATGTATGCGCAAATGCCCAGTGATTTTCATTTTCACTAAATTTTTACAGTTTACAGCAAATGTTTACAATAAATGGTGTATTCACAGTAAATCTTTACAGCAAATGGCACTCAATTATGTGAAGTGGAGTAATGGTGTGATGTCCGGAATTTCATGTAACAAACGTAACCCAGAATAACATGAAGTACGCCTGCGTAATTTACATTTTGCCCAAGTCAACAGCAGAAGTAATAACATTGAAATCCTCATCATCCATTAGACAAAGTTATCCCACTACAGAAAGGGAATCCTTAGTTGTACTTGGAGCAGAGCCGCATTTTAAAACCCACCTTTGCAGGTCATCTCCTCCTACAGACAATTCACAAACCTATTATATTTCTTTACGCTGAGAGCAATGCAGGTAAAGATTCCTCCAGACTTGTAAGAGCCTTTTCAAAACTTTTTAATTACATGTTTCTATCAAGCACATTGCAGTTAGATTCAATTGTAGGGCGGATTACTTATCTTGCCTTCCAATTACAGAAAATGATAAAGATGATGTTCAAGGAAGAGGAATGTGTTGTTGTATCTGTCTCTGGTGCTGTGCTTGTGGTTAATGCCATGTTCACTGAAAATGAGTTGGTGGAATTTACGAATGAAGATGCCAATCTGGAGAAAGTTAAAGAATATATAAGCAACAAATGGCCTAGAAGAAGCATTTTTTATGATCAACACCAAGGGGTCGATTCCGATTCGGGCCGGAAAAAGCACCGACCGACTCGGATCCGGAAATTATACCGACCGACACGTACCTGTGGCGCCCGACACGCCAAGTACGATGCAATGCGTGCAAAATCCGACCGACACGTACCGAACCCAAGTCGAACGACCGAGCCGCACGGAAAACAGCAATCCGGTCGGAAAAACACGCGAATCCAACCGACCGACACGCACCCGGAACAAATCCGACCGAAACGTACACGCGAACTCCAAACCGCAAAGTACGATGCAAGGCGCGAAACCACGAGCGAGTCGGACGGAGGACAAGCCGTACGACCGACACGCATACAAAACCGAGCCGAAGCAACACAAAACACCGCGACCGACGCGTACGCAGCATAGAAAACTGCACAAACACAGCGTGAACGAAGCGGAGAATACCGTACGAGACAAATGCAGGGTCCGACTCGGTCACAAGAACGTTTCCAACATGCACAGACAGTACAAAGGAAAAATCACACAAAAAAGGCCAAACAAGCAATTACTAAGCCAATAAATACTGGGGGGTGGGGACAGAGAACAAAGACACACCCACAACTCCACCCATATAAAGGACACAAATCACAACCATGATCCTTTGCAAATGCCATTCCACTGCCAGCACCCAAGAGAAAGCAACCACACACCCACAGCTCATCCCTCACACAAACCACACACCATCAGCACACCAACAAATACCTACCTCACATACACCCAGCAAAACACACACTCACACACCCTCACCTGCACACCAACACACACATCACTCACCATCACCACCCATCACCACCCATCACCATGCCCCCCAAGAAGAATCACAAGTTCCTAGATTGTGAATTGGAAGTCATGGTAGACGAGATCCTCAGGGTAGAGCCACAGCTGTTTGGCACACTGGTCCAACAGACCCCCATCTCCCAGAAAACCAAGATGTGGGAGAGGATCATCAACAGGGTGAACGCACAATCACCATGTCTGCGCACAAAGAGCGACATCCAGAACAGGTGGTATGACGTGCGCAGGAGGGTACGGGACCTGCTCAAGAAAGACTACATCATCAGCCAATACACCGGCAGTGGCCCTCCTGCCAAGCCAATATACCTCAGGCCCTCGGAGGAGAAGGTGCGGGCCATCCTTCCGCCAGTGAGCGTATATGGACTAGAGAACATCCCAGAGCCTGGTGAGTACACAACAAATGTACACAATATACTGCCACAAAACACACACACATCACTGTCAAGGGGAGAGTCAAACCATGCACTCATAGCAATTACACAGCAACCAGAACAGAATCATCCCAAAATGTGTATGTCAGTAAGATAAACACAACACATGCCATCAAAAAAGTCACATCCAACTGTGCCATCACATGTACAAACACAACTACAAATACAGCTAGGCAGTGGCACAAATAGAACTAACAAACACATCCAGACATGTAGCCACCACAACAACACCAACACACAGTGAAGACCACTCAAAGGAAGGAATTCTGTGTATGCTGGCCAAGGCAGTGTAGCCAATAGCATCATGGGAGTCGCAGTCACACATATTGCCCCCCCCCCACAACTGTCCCATCAACATCACCATGAACCATGCTCACATCACAGGGAGTGGAGAAGGACTCACAAGATGGCTGACACTGGCTACTGCTGTGGGGAGCACAAGGCCCTGCTGGCAACTGTGCACCAACAAACAGCAGGACACCACTGACTGACATCCTGAGAGACAACTACCACTCCCTGCAATGCAAGCACGTTCCATGGTGGGATACCTGGCTGGCTGGGTGGGAAGGAGGACTTGCAGCACAGACCATAGTCACAAGCACCTCCCCTCACACCCCCCCTCAACACAAACTCCACAGAACCCACCTGGTAGAATGCAATGCCCCCCATCCCAACACAAGATCCCACAAAGAACCACCACCCTGGGTTATGTTGTGTGAAGCACAGGGACACTCTTGGGACTGTTAGCCAAACAACTGCCAGGACAACACTCCCAGCCATCCTGTCAGCACAGCCAGCCCACCCCACAGGGAAGCAGAGTCAAAAGGAAGGAAGCATGGGCATGCTGGGAAGGGGGTGGAGGCAATAGCATGATGGGAGTCGTAGTCACAGCTCTACATCCCCCACCACATGGCCCAGCAAGCTCACACTCACGCATGCACATCCCACAGAGAGTGGAAAGGCCCATCAAAGATGTCTGACACTGTTGCTGTGTCGTGGGGAGCACAAGGGCATGCTGGGAACTGCACACCAACCAACAGCAGGACACCACTGTCAGCCATCTTGCCATTGCTCACACACCCACACATACTGAACTCCCCACAAAAGCAAGTAAGTTTGGGAATGCTGGCAAGTGGGGTGGAGGCAATAGCATGATGGGAGTGGCAGTCACTGATATTGGTCACCCCCACAACTGTCCCATCAACACCACCCTGAACCATGCTCACATCACAGGGAGTGGAGAATGACTCACAAGATGGCTGACACTGGCTACTGCTGTGGGGAGCACAAGGCCCTGCTGACAACTGTGCACCAACAAACAGCAGGACACCACTGACTGACATCCTGAGAGACAACTTCCACTCCCTGCAATGCAAGCACAGTCCATGGTGGGATAACTGGCTGGCTGGGTGGGTGGGAAGGAGGACTTGCAGCACTGACCATAGTCACAAGCACCTCCCCTCACACCCCCCCTCAACACAAACTCCACAGAACCCACCTGGTAGAATGCAATGCCCCCCATCCTAACACAAGATCCCACAAAGAACCACCACCCTGGGTTATGTTGTGTGAAGCACAGGGACACTCTTGGGACTTTTAGCCAAACAACTGCCAGGACAACACTCCCAGCCATCCTGTCAGCACAGCCAGCCCACCCCACAGGGAAGCAGAGTCAAAAGGAAGGAAGCATGGGCATGCTGGGAAGGGGGGTGGAGGCAATAGCATGATGGGAGTGGTAGTCACTGATATTGGTCACCCCCACAACTGTCCCATCAACACCACCCTGAACCATGCTCACATCACAGGGAGTGGAGAAGGACTCACAAGATGGCTGACACTGGCTACTGCTGTGGGGAGCACAAGGCCCTGCTGGCAACTGTGCACCAACAAACAGCAGGACACCACTGACTGACATCCTGAGAGACAACTTCCACTCCCTGCAATGCAAGCACAGTCCATGGTGGGATAACTGACTGGCTGGGTGGGTGGGAAGGAGGGCCGGCTGTCAACCAAACACAACCAATGCAGACCATGTTCACACCCCAAAAAATACATAGAAATGCCCAAATAATGCAGGACAATGTGCCACACCAATATCAACCCCTGACTGTGACGACTTAGGACAATGCAATGTACAGGCCCGCACCCAGAGGCACAGTCACAACTGTCATGTGTGTCAACCATTGATGCCTGCAGAAACATAACATACATTGTGTGTGTCTCCCAAAAACAGGTGATGATGGGGACACAGCAGCAGACGCTGAGGAGTCCCAGTCCCAGGCTCAAGAGGATGCGGAGCTCACTGGCATCGTACAGCCTCTGCCCTCCTCGGACGAAGAAGACCAACCTGGCACATCCGGTGCAAGTCTACATGCAGCACCAGCAGGACCACCAGCTGCAGCACCAGCAGGACCACCAGCTGCACCCCCTGCACCCACCCCTCCAACGACTGTCACCACAAATACCATCCCTGCCGACATGGACAGAACAAGGAGCAACACCAGCACAGGGACCCTGGACCAACCTGGGGCCATGGACACCACCACCACCACCAACCCCCAAGGTGGACCAGGGTCATCTGTGCGTGCCACTGCACGCACTGCACATGTCAGCAGGGGTGGTGGGAGGGGTGGGAGACAGAGGTCGCTGCTTGCAGAGGTTGCTGGTGTGCATGATGACCCACAACTGGTACGCATAGCTGATGCGTACCAGTCCAGCACCGGAGACCTCAGCCAGGTAGTGGGGCTCCTCAGAGACATGAAACAGCAGCAGGCTGCCCATCATGCCCGCTTGGACTCTCACATGTCCCACGTGGAGTCACACATGTCCCGCGTGGACTCACACATGTCCCGCGTGGAGTCCAAGTGGGATGCACTGCATGAGATGACGGCGGTGCACAGGGACATTTTACAATGCCTCCGCCAGATGAACAGCAATGAGTCCACACCTCCCTGTGTGCCAACAACATCTGGTGCTGCCCAAACTGCAACTGCCACAGGGAGGGAGGATGACTCTGGCGGAGAGTCCCCTGCACCGCAGCAGCCTGTACTTGAGGGGCCCCCCAAGAAGAGGGGTCATCCGAAGAGGGGCAAGTGAGAGGCCGATGGCCAAGCGCAACTCCCAGGAAGCCTGAACCTGTTCTGGATGTTCACCTTTGTGCACAGACTGTTCACCCTGTTGACGGCAACACTACTCCCACACATTGCATGGGGAGTACAAGTTGGACCAATGTGTCAGACAACTGTGGCCCCGATACTGGGGATTCTGTCTACCAGGACTTTCAATTCACCTAGGAACTTCTGATTGCAAGATTTATGTACAGCACTACCCATCCTATGCACTATTCACACAAATGTATCACAATAAACACACTAATACACCATACTTGCCTCTGTTGTGATTCCAACGTGGGTGCTGTTATGTGGATGATGAACTGCAAAATTACACTGTGTATGCGAACTGCAACAGCAAGTACAACACAGGCATGTGAGTAAAGGCAACATGACACATATGAGGGAGACACACCACCAGGGCTACACAACACATACACACCTAGGCCATCTGACTCATTGCCTACACTGATGTTGCCAGGGAAGACGGTGCAATGCACAGACACCACACCCATTCCCAGTTGTAGTCAAGTAGCCCACAGGTGCAGTAAGCAAATGGCAGTCAAATGTGTGACCACAGACAACGCACATCACAAAGTGAAGCACAGGTTTATTACACAATTGCAAC
The DNA here is from genome assembly GCA_963921515.1 of Calotriton arnoldi. Lineage (NCBI taxonomy): Eukaryota > Metazoa > Chordata > Amphibia > Caudata > Salamandridae > Calotriton > Calotriton arnoldi. The sequence goes on along the minus strand of CAWUFW010011420.1, from coordinate 599,681 downwards.
ATGTCGTAACCACTACAGATGCAAGGTAATCCCACCTGGCAGCGGGCACACAGTCAACAACTGTAGACGGAAGGAAGTCCATGGGTGTGGCACACATCACCTGTAGGGACACAACAGCTACCAGCCTGGAAGTGCAATCACGTCGTCGGTGGACACAGTTGACCAAACGAATCTGAAAGTACCCTGTGAAGGACAGAAATGACACACAGTCAAAAGCAATGGAGTACAGGACAGAACAGCAAAACTCATGCACAATACATGTTACAAGATACCCACCCAGAACCAAGTTAGCATGTCAACACTGTTGGGGAGTACAGCCCACCTGTAAGCACACATCGCAACACACATCCAGTCAAGTAGCCCATGGACACACTCCAACAGCACCAGAGCACCACCTACACATATCATGCCAACTCACATCATTGACATGACACCTCAGGATACTCACATTCAGCTAAAGAAGTTGGTGATGAGCTGTGTGCGGACATCACCCTCATCATCATCATCATCATCGTAACTGGCATCATGGTCCAGGCCAGGATCCTCCACAGGTGGCGGGTGTTGGTCATTGTCATCCTGGATGAGAGGCAACTCCTTCCGCACTGCCAGGTTGTGGAGCATGCAGCAGACGATGATAATCTTGCACACTTTCGCAGGGGCATATGGGAGGGACCCTCCGGTCTTGTCCAGGCAGCGGAAGCGGCTCTTCAGGAGACCAAATGTCCGCTCAATCACTCTCCTGGTCCGACCATGTGCCTCATTGTAGCGCATCTGGGCTGGTGTCACAGGGTTCCTGAGGGGTGTCAGCAACCACGGCATGTTGGGGTATCCCGAGTCACCTACGGACAGACAAGTGCACATTAGCTGACTTGGAAAAGTGGGCGGAATACTACAGATCAGATCACACACAATGGCACAAAGTCAGTACACACCGACAAGCCAGGCACGCTGGTTCTGCATCTGTGCCATCATCCTGGGGATGCGACTACTCCTCATCACAAAGGCATTGTGTGCTGAACCAGGGAATCGGACACACACGTGTGTGATGGTCATGTCTGCAAGACACACCACCAGTGCATTGACCGAGTGGTAGTGCTTGCGGTTCCTGTAGGCCTGCTCCTGGGCCTGTGGTGGTACCAAAGCCACATGTGTCCCATCAATGGAGCCAATGACATGCGGCATCCTCCCCAGGGCATAAAAGTCACTCTTCACGTCAGTGAGTCGTCGCAGTCTAGGGAAATAGATGTACCGGTTCAGGAATAGCAACATTGCCGCCAAAACATCGCGGAGCACACGGCTCAACATGGTCTGTGACATCCCACCAGCAGTTGCCACAGTATGTTGGAAGGTACCGGTGGCAAAGAAGTGTAGGGCTGCCATCACCTTCACCTTGGGGGTCAGCGCTGTAGGATACGGCCGGCCAGGCTGCAAATGTGGGGACAACTGCACTGCCAAATCCTCAATCAGCTGCCTGGTGAAGCGGTACCGTCGGATGCTGTCCCGTTCCACCATCGTTGCCAGGTCTGGGAATGGTCGATGGACAGCAGGAGCCCTGCAGTGCAGAGGAGAAGTAAGCAAGATTGTCAGTCACCCCACATATGCGGCATTGAACACACTCAATATCCCAACATACATCATTATGAGGCACAACTACATGAAGTGTGCAGTTCCGTAAGGACATGTATGGTACATACATGGCCAACATCTGTCAACACGGTCAAACAGGTGGCATCAATTAGTCCCAGGTTGGCCCATTGGATATCATGAGGCCGTGTCACAGTTCCCATCTCCTGCTGCCGTGTCACAATCACCCCCCACAGTGACATGTGAGGACAGATGTGCCCCAGGCACCACAGCTCAACGACAGGTACATTCCCAGGGACCCTGTATTGCCACATGGACACTGGCATTACATGGAGTATCATGTATACACCACAGCAAAACAACCATGACCCCCACAGGTAGTGGTCCCACTTGCCACGGCAGGACAGACATGGACGTCTGTGACACACACACGCACAACATCAAAGTCCATGCACACACAACGTGGATGTGGAGACTGTCTCCCATTGTGCACATGAAATCAGAGACATTGTAAACACTACATGCACAAAGACTGTGGAGGGCCATCACTATTGTGCCACTGGGACACCCTGGCTCAAACATACCGTCCCACATGGGACTCACGGGGTATGTGACATGACATACACATACACCACCGTGAAATGTGACCATGGCACATGCACAGATATGAACAGTTGCACATCACAGTGGTCATGTACACGTAACACCCAGGATCCTGTCCCCATGAACACGTGCACAGCCTGGGGGTGGCTGCCCACAGGTGACACCCACAGGACAACATGTACACCAATATACACACAATAGGAAATGCAGCCTTACATGCCTTATGATAAAGTTTGGACAGGCTGTCGTGATGTAGGTGTGCCCCTCACTCCCTGGGAGCTATCTTTGGCTGGCATATGTCCATCTGAGACAGGCATGCTGACATATGCCAGTCACATGTACAGTGATGCGTTGAACAGCAATGGACCGATCGGTGCCCCCGGCCGGCCCATTGCATTCAATGTGTGCGGGTTACGCGTTGTACCCCTGTACGCGTTGTACCCCTGTACGCGTTGTACTGCAATGGACCGATCGGTGCCCCCGGCCGGCCCATTGCATTCAATGTGTGCGGGTACGCGTTGTACCCCTGTACGCGTTGTACCCCTGTACGCGTTGTACTGCAATGGACCGATCGGTGCCCCGGCCGGCCCATTGCATTCAATGTGTGCGGGTATGCGTTGTACCCCTGTACGCGTTGTACTGCAATGGACCGATCGGTGCCCCCGGCCGGCGCATTGCATTCAATGTGTGCGGGTACGCGTTGTACCCCTGTACGCATTGTACCCCTGTACGCGTTGTACTGCAATGGACCGATCGGTGCCCCCGGCCGGCCCATTGCATTCAATGTGTGCGGGTACGCGTTGTACCCTGTACGCGTTGAACTGCAATGGACCGATCGGTGCCCCGGCCGGCCCATTGCATTCAATGTGTCGGGTACGCGTTGTACCCCTGTACGCGTTGTACCCCTGTACGCATTGTACTGCAATGGACCGATCGGTGCCCCCGGCCGGCCCATTGCATTCAATGTGTGCGGGTACGCATTGTACCCCTGTACGCGTTGTACCCCTGTACACGCTGTACTGCAATGGACCGATCGGTGCCCCCGGCCGGCCCATTGCATTCAATGTGTGCGGGTATGCGTTGTACCCTGTACAGCGTTGTACTGCAATGGACCGATCGGTGCCCCGGCCGGCCCATTGCATTCAATGTGTGCGGGTACGCGTTGTACCCCTGTACGCGTTGTACCCCTGTACGCGTTGTACTGCAATGGACCGATCGGTGCCCCGGCCGGCCCATTGCATTCAATGTGTGCGGGTACGCGTTGTACCCCTGTACGCGTTGAACTGCAATGGACCGATCGGTGCCCCGGCCGGCCCATTGCATTCAATGTGTGCGGGTACGCGTTGTACCCCTGTACGCGTTGAACTGCAATGGACCGATCGGTGCCCCGGCCGGCCCATTGCATTCAATGTGTGTGGGTACGCGTTGTACCCATGTACGCGTTGTACTGCAATGGACCGATCGGTGCCCCGGCCGGCCCATTGCATTCAATGTGTGCGGGTACGCGTTGTACCCCTGTACGCGTTGTACCCCTGTACGCGTTGTACTGCAATGGACCGATCGGTGCCCCGGCCGGCCCATTGCATTCAATGTGTGCGGGTACACGTTGTACCCCTGTACGCGTTGTACTGCAATGGACCGATCGGTGCCCCGGCCGGCCCATTGCATTCAATGTGTGCGGGTACGCGTTGTACCCCTGTACGCGTTGTACTGCAATGGACCGATCGGTGCCCCGGCCGGCCCATTGCATTCAATGTGTGCGAGTACGCGTTGTACCCCTGTATGCGTTGAACTGCAATGGACCGATCGGTGCCCCCGGCCGGCCCATTGCATTCAATGTGTGCGGGTACGCGTTGTACCCTATGCAGCGTTGAACTGCAATGGACCGATCGGTGCCCCGGCCGGCCCATTGCATTCAATGTGTGCGGGTACGCGTTGTACCCCTGTACGCGTTGTACCCCTGTACGCGTTGTACTGCAATGGACGGATCGGTGCCCCCGGCCGCCCATTGCATTCAATGTGTGCGGGTACGCGTTGTACCCCTGTACGCGTTGTACTGCAATGGACCGATCGGTGCCCCCGGCCGGCCCATTGCATTCAATGTGTGCGGGTACGCGTTGTACCCCTGTACGCGTTGAACTGCAATGGACCGATCGGTGCCCCCGGCCGGCCCATTGCATTCAATGTGTGCGGGTACGCATTGTACCCCTGTACGCGTTGAACTGCAATGGACCGATCGGTGCCCCGGCCGGCCCATTGCATTCAATGTGTGCGGGTACGCGTTGTACCCCTGTACGCGTTGTACCCCTGTACGCGTTGTACTGCAATGGACCGATCGGTGCCCCGGCCGGCCCATTGCATTCAATGTGTGCGGGTACGCGTTGTACCCCTGTACGCGTTGTACTGCAATGGACCGATCGGTGCCCCGGCCGGCCCATTGCATTCAATGTGTGCGGGCACGCGTTGTACCCCTGTACGCGTTGTACTGCAATGGACCGATCAGTGCCCCCGGCCGGCCCATTACATTCAATGTGTGCGGGTACGCGTTGTACCCCTGTACGCGTTGTACCGCAATGGACCGATCGGTGCGCACCCATTGACAATGGCCTTGCCTGGCAACGGACGCGTTTTCGAATTTCGAACGAGTCGGTTGCTGGAAATTCAGTTGGTCACCCACAACAATGTTGCAAAATCATGTATGTCATGAAGTTGAAGATTTGAAGGATGCTGTGGGCGTGTTTTGGTGCTGCTATTCCATGGATTGGCCAGATTCAGAAGATGCAAACGACTTGGACCTATCACTTTGGACACAAGGGACAGTATCTGCCTCTCCAGCACATATATATTGCTGGCTGTTCCCCTGAGAGCTCACTTGCCTGCACTACATGCTCCAGGACGACATCTGCCACTGCACTGCTGCTGTCTCTGCCCCTCTGGACCCTGCAATGGCACGTACTGTGGAGAGAGCTTCAGCCTTGAGGAGAACCAGGCCCTGCTGGACAGCCTACTTCCACAGTACAGCAAGCTGTATGGGACACCAGGGGAGCAGGTGAGTGTTCTGTGCACTGCCTTTCTGAATGTGCATTTTGTGTGACTAGCAAGGCTGGAAGTCTGCACGCCACTGGCTAGCAGGCTCACTGAGTAGTTGTCACCCCCCATAGTGTGTAGTGACATGCACTGGACAGGTATGGTGCAGTGACAGTGCATTTGAACAAGGTTTTACTTCCCATGCAATGATACCATGTAGTGACGTCTGGCAAACTGTCCATGGGCAGCTTTGCACTGCCTGTGTACATCATGTGCCCCTGTGATTGAGACATGTATATACAACTGTGTCATGCACGGATATGTTGCATGTGTAGTAATGGCCTTTTCACTTTGTCATCCTGACAGGTTAATGCCCATCGGAAGCAGGAGATCTGGAAGGAAATCGTCCGTGCTGTCCGGTCCGTGGGGGTCTACAAGCGCCGGATCCGCAACTGCCAGAAGAGGTGGCAGGACCTTCGGGGCTGGACTCGGAGGATTGCACGGGTCCAGCTGAAGCTGTCGCCTCCTCGCAGGAGGGGCGGAACACGGACCCTGACCCCCCACATGCTCCAGATCCTGGCGGTGGTGTTTCCAGACCTGGATGGGCAGCTGAAGGCCAGACAGCAGCAAGGAGGGGTGAGTCAAAGACTGCACTGTGAACTCTGTATTACATGCTGTGTGCCCTCCTCTGGCCTGGTTCAACTGCCACAGTGCAGCAGTCATGTTGTCCAGGAGCCATGTCCCTCTATTGTGCACTGCCCACTGCTCATCTGATACCCAGTTGTGGCCCTTACATTCAGGGAATTGTGTCACTTGGGACTGTGTCCTTGCAGTTTGCTTCACTAAAGGTGGGGGACAGCATCTGTTTCCCTAACTCTGTTGTGGGCATCATGGGTGGGTCCATTGTTCACACTACGCCTGTGTTCGGACATGTAATCTGCGTGTTGCTTTGATATGCGGTCCACTTGCTGAGCTGAGCCACCACATGTGCCTGGGGTATGTGGCACACGCCCATGCAGCGGGTGGGAACAATGTTTGGGCCCCAGGAGTGTGCAGATTACGTGTGTCACACATACATAGCCAGCTATCCACTGTCCAGGGCTCATCCCTCATTCATGTGGAGCAGGACAGTCATGCCTACTCCAGGCCATGCAATGCACTCTGTACTCCCACTCCCGTGTATCAGCTGACACATTGTGCGCAGTGATTTGACCCCTCAGGTGTCTGCCTCTGTGTCAGTGTGCTGTGGATTAGTTGCCAGGACTCCTGGGGTGTTTCTTGGTAGGGGCTCAGCATGCCCCTGGAGATGTGACCATAGGAGACGATACTTGTGTGTCACATAGGTGTTTCATCAGCTGCCCGTGCAGACTGGGGTATGCGAATGTGAAGTTCAGGCAGCTGTTCCCCATTCACAGCAGATTGTGAGGGGCTCAGGTTCAGAGGGTAGTGTCACAGGTCTCCCATATGTCCAATAGGTATGACCTGGACAGATGAGGGTTAAGATGATGTGTTGTGTGGGGGATGTACATGTGCACTTTTGCAGCTCCAGGACTTGCATTCCCCATGACCTACTATTGTGACACAGTGCATAGTGTTGTTGTCTGGCTGCCAAGTCATACATCACTGAGACAGTGATGTATGACTTAGCAGTCATGCCTCTGCCATGGCATGTGTCTACTTATTGGTGATCCTGCAGGGGAGTGACATGTGCTACATGCACACCATTGTGGCGATGGCTATCAGGACATGGGTGCATCATGGTGTCTGTCGCTGGTATGCATCACATGCATTTCCTATTTGACTCTGGGCATCCCTTTCATCCGGAAACCTGTACTGACTCAGTGGCAAGAGCTGTGATGTGTGCATGTCCACATGCCACACCGTGTCCTCTGCACTGTCCAACTACTGTGTACTTGGTGCATGTGTCCACACTGGGGTGTTGCAATCCAACAGACACCAGACAGATGGTTGCAAGGCCATGTGGGATGTGAGTGCCATGCTTGGCATCAGACTGACAATTGGCTTCTCCTGTTCAGTTAGGGCACTTTTAGCAATGTACAACTAATGATGCCAGGACTTGCTCTGTAATGTGCTGTGCTCACAGTGGTGTGTGCGTTTGGTGCAGGTGACTGATGTCTGTCTGTTTCCCCATTGTTTGCAGATACATCCACGGCCACGGAAGGGGACAGCTCCACAGACCAGGAGGAGCCAGAGAGCCAGACTGGGTCAGCAGCCGAGGAGTGGTCGGAGGGACCCAGTGGCACGGAGGGCGAGGGGAGCCACACCGAGGAGTCCTCAGCACCATCCACCTCAGCTGAGGACCAGAGCAACTCGGAGGATGACTCCCTTATGGAGGCGGGTGTCAGCAGCCACCACACCCCAGCTAGTGTTGCTGTCCCCGCCACCACCAGCACCACCACCACCGCCCTCCCATCGGCTCCCATTCCCCAGGTCCGTGGAGGCTCCCATGTTCGGGAGCGTGTCTCCTTTGGGCCAGGCACCGCACCCCCTGCCCCTGTGTCCCCTGCTGCCCTGAGTGAGGAGTCTGTGTACCTCCTTCACCAGCTCCATATAGGGCAGACAGCCATGCTGAGTGTCCTCCATGCGCACACCGCTCTGTTGACTCAGCTGATGTCGTTCATGGAGGGCATCTCATCGGGCATGTCTGGCCTACAGAGGGGCAATAGGTCCATGGACTCCTCCCTGACGGCAGCAGTGTCCCTCCTCAGACAGTCCTTCACCCCTCCTGCCTCTGCTCCATCCACACTCCCCAGCACCTTACCCGTCCCAAGCACACACACACCGGCACAGGCACACACCAGCACACACACGTCCAGCACACAGACACACACGCCACAAACAAAACGCACACGCACGCACAGTCAGGGGACTGAAACCAGACTCACAGGGGATGGGGCCCTGGTACACACACATGCATCCACGGGCACTGCGCAGTCCTCAGGTGCCTCTCCCTCCAAAACACCCTCCCTTGCCTCACCTGCAACCCCAAAGACCCAGCGCCTCTTCCTCAGTGACCTCGGCCTCTTCCCCTCCGATCCAGCTGCTCCAGCATCCAGGGGGAAGAGGAAGCACCCCCACACGGAGCAGAGTGCCCCTCGCCCCCGGACACCCTCCCCCAGGCGCAGACAGACTGAGGCCCCCACCCGCAAGTCCCCCCGGAGTGGTAAGAGCAAGACCCCGCCGCCGCCCTGCAGCTCAAGCACCAGGTCTCCTTCCTCCATCCCTCAGGCCCCCACTCCACAGGTGCCCCCACCACACCCAGCCCCAGGTTCCCCCACCCACAGATATACCATCCCCAAGAGGATCCGGCCTTCTCCCCCTGCCACTTGCTCTCCCGGCACCACACCCTCCGCTGCGCTTGTCTGTGCCACTGATGTGGTGAGGGTGTCCTCCCCCTCTGTCCAGCCCACCTTGCCTGTTCCCCATTCTCCTCCCCTGGTGGTCGGCACTGCAGTGGAGTCCACTACCACCCTGTCTGACTTGGGCACTGCAGTGGCGGACCTGTCCACTCCATCTGCAGGGTCCACTGCAGTCGTGCCGGCACCCACAACATCTGAGTCATGCCCCCCAGTTGTGCCGGCACACACCATGTCAGACACCTCCACTGCAGTTGTCAGTGGCTCTCCAGCACCCACCACCCCTTCCCTGCTTCCTCCTGGTGAGCCCTGATCCTGTCCCTGCGGTGCCTGGCCTACCCCCCCCCGTTGCCCCTCCTAGTGGATTGTCCCTGGTTTTGTGCAGGCATGCGTAGGGTGACATCTGCCACCGTCACCCTGTTTGGACTTTTACAATGGACTGGCCATTGGCCTTTGTGTTTTTTCTGGACTTTGTTTTCATTCCACACATATGCTGAATAAAGCAACTTTCTGTTCTCTAGTGCTTATGCTTCTGATGTACATGTTGTTGATGATGCTAACCATGCCCTTGCTGCAGTGATGGTGATAGTTGGTCTCATGATAATGAAGTGTTACTGTGCAGGAACCCATGTGGTCAAGGGGGAATGTGTCCTATCCTGTGGTGTATCCATGTCATCCATAGCAGCATCTGAGGGTGTCATGTGTTCAGTATTTGGCAATGGGATTTCCTGCTTAGATTAGCTATTTCACATCTGTGGCTTCCACCCCTGCACATCTGTTGTGCCTGCCATTGTTCAATTCGTCTACTTCCCTGACCGTGTGGCCATCTCCACTGGACATGCAGGTTTGGGCATCAATGGGGAAGGACTCATCTGTGTTGTCAGTGCAACATTGCTATACAAGTGTGTTGGATCTGTGATGATGATTCCGTTGGCACTTCCATGACCAGGCTGATGTTACGGGAGCCCTCATTTGGTGTTGATTGTGTGACCAAGTGCTCAGCTGACATGATGGGGCCCTACTGAGGCAACATATGGCACAGCTTTCCTCACACAGGAGTGGAGTCCCCTCATGGCAGTGTGTACTCCTGTGACATTGCCTGCGCCCAAGGTGTGTGTTGTATGTGCATGTCTGTGTGTTCACTTCCGTTTAGCTGTGCATGCTGTGATCCCTAGTGTTGTACCTGTTTGTGATGCTAGCTGAGTTGACCTATGTTCCCCCAAAGTCTTCTCCCTGGGTTCTCTGTGATGTGGGTGCATGGCACATTACTGGTCATCAGGGTGTCACCCATAGGTGTGTTTGCTGTCAGGGCTGAGTTTGTGTGCAGACGCAGATGGGTCACAGTCAGGTTTCCCCTTGGCACTTGTTGTTTGCCCCTGTCATGTGATTTCCAGTTTGTGTTATCTTTCAGTGATTGTGACACGTTGTGTGTGTGACTGCTGGCACTCCTCAGGGTCCGGGCTGCAATGTTGGTTGTTGTCTATGTGTGTTCTTTGTGGGTGACCTTGGCTTCTTCATTGGTGTGTGACTGTGGCTGGGATCCCATTGGTTGGTGTGGTATCGCCGTCATGTCCATGTACAGCGTAGTGTGCAGTGTGTCAGACATTCAGGAATCTTGTTGAGTGGCCATGTGTGATGTGTTTCTGCACCTTGGTTCCCACCCACCACCATGGAATAGTCATGGGTGCATGTGCAATGTCACCAGTGCATGTGTACTTCACTGCTGCACATTGTTGGAGGTCGAGGGGTGTGGTGTTGAGTGTGTGCAGATGAGAGTTGTTGCCCGGCTAGGCCCCTGCCTCCATGTTGGCCTTGGCTTACTGGCCATGCTGATTGATTTGTGCTTGTGTAGGTGTGATGGTAGTTAGTTGCTCAGGACACATGACTGTGGTTCACAGTGTGTACCACATTTAGCTTTGTCATCACAGTGGGATTGTAATGCAGCCCAGGGTCACCACATTGTGGGGGCCCTGGGGGTGGTGCTGTGGTGTGTCTGTGTCTTGCTGTGTCAGTTGCTGTCCCTACGTGCCTGTGTGACATGTGTGATTTGTGCTCCCTCTCATCTGACAAAGCCTGCTTGCCCACATAGGGGATTTGGATCCATGAGTTACCTTTGTGTGGCACTGTATGCACATCTGTATGATTGGTATTCAGGTCTCCTCATGTGTTTTGTGGTTGCCTGGGGACACTGGCACCCCCCCCCCCTCACCTGTTGTGTATGATGTGCAGTGTGGGTCTGCCTGTTTGTGTTTGTGCATCTGCACCACTGCATTGGCATATCTTGGGTGTGCCATTGGCTGTATGTAGTTTTGTGGGTTTCCCCTGCTGTCCCTGGGACTCCTAGGTCATCGGTCAGCACAATGATCATGGTTTGTTTGTCCCATTGCTGCCATGGTATGGTATCTGTTCACCTCACATCTGCAGTCTCCACAGGGTATCTGCATTTGTGTGCCCATTGGTGCAAATATGTGGGTCTGCATTCTGATGGTCACTTCTGTCATTGTGTCATTGATGAATGTTGACGGTGTCAGCCCCCATGGGTGTTGTTTGTCTGCACATGGCCAAAGGTATGTCTTATTTGCACTGCAGTATTTGGCTCACCCACTTTATGTTGCAATGGGACACATACACTACTTTGCCACTGATGTGTTTTTTGTTCTGTGACCAGGAATCATCCATGCAGTTTGGTAGTTGCACCTCTTTCTTTGTCAACACTTACCTTTTGGTCACTGTGATGATGGGGGTTTGGACCCCATTGCCACAATGTTCAAAATGTGCTTCAGCTATGGACCCCACACTTACCTTTTGGTCACTGTGATGATGGGGGTTTGGACCCCATTGCCACAATGTTCAAAATGTGCTTCAGCTATGGACCCCACACTTACCTTTTGGTCACTGTGATGATGGGGGTTTGGACCCCATTGCCACAATGTTCAAAATGTGCTTCAGCTATGGACCCCACACTTACATTTTGGTCACTGTGATGATGGGGGTTTGGACCCCATTGCCACAATGTTCAAAATGTGCTTCAGCTATGGACCCCACACTTACCTTTTGGTCACTGTGGTGATGGGGGTTTAGACCCCATTGCCACAATGTTCAAAATGTGCTTCAGCTATGGACCCCACACTTACCTTTTGGTCACTGTGATGATGGGGGTTTGGACCCCATTGCCACAATGTTCAAAATGTGCTTCAGCTATGGACCCCACACTTACCTTTTGGTCACTGTGATGATGGGGGTTTGGACCCCATTGCCACAATGGTCATGGCCTGCTTGCATTGTGGGTGCCACACACATATATGTGTGGCACATGTGCTAGGGGGTCACATTGTTTGTTCAATGTCATGTTCGGTGTTGTAGGCATTTGACACAGTCTACACACGCTTGTCATGGTGTTGGGGGGATGTCTTCTTCTTGCATTCCCTAGGTTGTGGTGTGCTGGGTGTGTCATGCATTGTCCATCCTATCAGTGGGGGTGGTAGTAGTGGTTGGCATCCAGCCCCCTGGCTCAGGGTGGTAGTAGTGGTAGGCATCCAGCCCCCCTGGCTAAGGGTGGTGGTAGGCATCCAGCCCCCCTGGGTGAGGGTGGTAGTAGTGGTAGGCATCCAGCCCCCTGGCTAAGGGTGGTGGTAGGCATCCAGCCCCCCTGGGTAAGGGTGGTAGTAGTGGTAGGCATCCAGCCCCCCTGGGTGAGGGTGGTAGTAGTGGTAGGCATCCAGCCCCCCTGGGTGAGGGTGGTAGTAGTGGTAGGCATCCAGCCCCCCTGGCTAAGGGTGGTGGTAGGCATCCAGCCCCCCTGGGTGAGGGTGGTAGTAGTGGTAGGCATCCAGCCCCCTGGGTGAGGGTGGTAGTAGTGGTAGGCATCCAGCCCCCCTGGCTAAGGGTGGTGGTAGGCATCCAGCCCCCCTGGGTGAGGGTGGTAGTAGTGGTAGGCATCCAGCCCCCTGGCTAAGGGTGGTGGTAGGCATCCAGCCCCCTGGCTCAGGGTGGTAGTAGTGGTAGGCATCCAGCCCCCCTGGGTGAGGGTGGTAGTAGTGGTAGGCATCCAGCCCCCCCTGGGTGAGGGTGGTAGTAGTGGTAGGCATCCAGCCCCCCCTGGCTAAGGGTGGTGGTAATCAATCAATCAATCAATCATGTCACTTATAAAGCGCACTACATACCCGCGAGGGTCTCAAGGCGCTGGGGGAAGAGGGGGGTGGTGCTGCTACTGATCGAAGAGCCAGGTCTTGAGGAGTCTTCTGAAGGCCAGTAGGTCTTGGGTCTGTCGGAGGTTGGTGGGGAGGGTGTTCCAGGTCTTGGCGGCGAGGTGGGAGAAGGATCTGCCGCCGGCGGTCGTTTTCCGGATGCGGGGGACTGTGGCGAGGGCGAGGCTGGTCGAGCGGAGCTGGCGGGTGGGGGTGTAGAAGCTGAGTCGTCTGTTGAGGTAGGCTGGTCCGGAGTTGTGGAGTGCTTTGTGTGCGTGGGTGAGGAGCTTGAAGGTTATCCTCTTGTTGACAGGGAGCCAGTGCAGGTCTCTCAGGTGGGGTGTGATGTGGCTGCATCGGGGGATGTCGAGGATAAGACGTGCAGAGGCGTTCTGGATGCGTTGCAGCCGTCTCAGGAGCTTAGCCGTCGTTCCTGCGTAGAGGGCGTTTCCGTAGTCCAGCCTGCTGGTGACGAGGGCCTGGGTGACTGTTTTTCTTGTTTCGGTGGGGATCCACTTGAAGATCCTGCGGAGCATTCGGAGGATGTTGAAGCAGGATGAGGAAACGGCGTTGACCTGCTTAGTCATGGAGAGGGTGGGGTCGAGGATGACCCCTAGGTTGCGTACGTGGTCGGTGGGTGGCGGGGCTGTTCCCAGTGATGTTGGCCACCAGGAGTCGTCCCAGGCTGAAGGGTTGGAACCAAGGATGAGGACCTCCGTCTTGTCCGAGTTCAGCTTCAGGCGGCTGGTCCTCATCCATTCGGCGACGGCCTTCATTCTTTCGTGGAGGTGGGCTTTGGCGGTGTGAGGGTCTTTGGTGAGGGAGAGGATCAGCTGGGTGTCGTCGGCGTAGGAGATGATGTTGAGGTTGTGCTGTCGGGCGACGTGGGCGAGGGGTGCCATGTAGATGTTGAACAGCGTTGGGCTGAGGGAGGAGCCTTGGGGTACGCCGCAGATGATCTTGGTGGCCTTGGATCGGAAGGGGGCGAGGCGGACGCTTTGTGTTCTGCCGGAAAGGAAGGATGTGGTCCAGTCTTGGCCTTCTCTTGGATCCCGGCGTCGTGAAGGCGTGTTCGTAGTGTGTGGTGGCAGACCGTGTCGAAGGCAGCTGATAGGTCCAGGAGGATGAGGGCTGCTGTTTCTCCGTTGTCTAGCAGGGTCCTGATGTCATCGGTGGCGGTGATGAGGGCGGTTTCGGTGCTGTGGTTGCTGCGGAAGCCGGACTGGGAAGGGTCCAGGATGTTGTTCTCCTCGAGGTAGCGGGTCAGTTGTTTGTTGATGATTTTATCGGTGACCTTCGCGGGGAACGGGAGCAGAGAGATGGGTCGGAAGTTCTTGAGGTCCTTGGGGTCTGCCTTGGGTTTCTTGAGTAAGGCGGTGATCTCGGCGTGCTTCCAGCTTTCCGGGAAGGTTGCTGTCTCGAAGGAGATGTTGATTATTTTCCGGAGATGGGGCGCGATGGCTGTACTGGCTTTGTTGAAGATGTGGTGAGGGCACGGGTCTAGCGGTGAACCGGAGTGGATGGTGTTCATGATCTCGCTGGTGTCCTCGTCGTTGATGTTGGTCCAGGAGAGCAGGCGGTTGGTGGTTGTGGGGGCAGTGGTCTCGTTGGTTGCCGGGGCGGTCGTGGTGTTGAAGCTGTCGTGGATGTCGGCGATTTTGCGGTGGAAGGAGGTGGCCAGTGAGTCGCACAGGTCTTGCGATGGCTGGATGTCGTTGGTGTTGGAGCTGGGGTTGGAGAGTTCCTTCACGATGTTGAAGAGCTCTTTGCTGTTGTGTGCGTTGTTGTCTAGGCGGTCTTTGAGTGAGGCCCTTTTGGCGGATCTGATGAGGTGATGGTGATTGAGGGTGGCGCTCTTGTGGGCGGCGTAGCTGTCCGCTGTCCGTTCGTGGAGCCAGATCTTCTCCAGTTTTCGGCATGTTCGTTTGGAGGCCTGGAGGTCTTCGGTGAACCAGGTGGCTTTCTTGCTGGTGTGGCTGTTGGGCGGATTCTTGAGCGGGGCGAGGGTGTTGGCGCAGTCGTCGATCCACTGTCTGAGGTTGCGGGCGGCGGTGTCGGGGTCGGAGGGTTCGGCGGGTGGGCTCAGGGCGAGGGTTGTGGTTAGCTGGTCTTCCGTGACTCTGCTCCAGCAGCGGCAAGGCATTTGTTCGGTGCGGTGGTGCGTGGTGGGCTTCCTGTAGGTGAAGTGGATGCAGTGGTGGTCAGTCCAGTGGGGTTCGGAGGTGTGGTTGAAGGAGACGTGTGGGCTTGCGGAAAAGATGGAGTCTAGCGTGTGGCCGGTGGCGTGGGTGGGTGTAGTCACGAGCTGTCTGAGTCCGAGGGTGGCGAGGTTGTCGATCAGGGTGGTGGAGTTGGTGTCCTTGTTGTTCTCGAGGTGGAAGTTCAGGTCCCCGAGGAGGATGTAGTCCGTGGAGGCGATGGCGTGTGTGCTGACGAAGTCAGCGATGGAATCGCTGAACTGTGGTCGGGGTCCGGGGGTCTGTAGATGAGGGTTCCTCTGAGGGTGGTGTTGGGATCGGTGTGGATCTGGAAGTGCATGTGTTCGGCGGTGCTGAGGGTGTCGTCGGTGTTGGTTGAGACTCTGAGGGTGTTCCTGTGGACGATGGCGATGCCTCCTCCGACTCCGTTGGTGCGGTCCCTGCGGGTGATCTTGTATCCGTCCGGGATGGCAATGGCGATGTCGGGGGCTGAAGCGGGATTCAGCCAGGTCTCCGTCAGGAATGCGACGTCTGGGGAGGTTGAGTCGAGAAGGTCCCAGAGTTCGATGGCGTGTTTGCGGGCGGAGCGGGTGTTGAGGAGGATGCATCTGAGGTAGTTGGGTTCTTTCCTGGGCGGTGGTTTGGCGGGGCGGGTGCTGGCGAAGCTGCAGTTCCGGCAGGTGAAGGGCCCTTGGGTGCGCTTCGGGGTGGCCTGGTAGCAGGCGTGATCTTTTCCGGGGTTGAGTGCGTGGAGGGTGCTGGCGTCGTATCGGCGTCTGTTGATGTGGCGGGCGCGGGGATGCCCGGACCAGGGGTCTGGCGCTGGGCGCGGTCACGGACGGGCGCAGACGGGCTTGCCTTAGGCGCGCCTTCGGCGCGCCAGCTGCACGGCGCGCAGCGGCCGCCATAAATGGGGAGGTGGGAGGGAGGAGCAGGGAATGGGGCAGCGAATGGGCAGTGAGGGGCGGGGCCGCAGGGCGCAGCGGCGGGAAACAGGCACAGAAAGGAAAAAACGATCGCAATCAGGGGCAGCAAGGGGGCACAGAAAGGAAAAAACAATCACAATCAGGGGCAGCAAGGGGGCACAGAAGGGAAAACAAGCACAATCAGGGCATCAAGAGGGCACAGAAAGGAAAAACGAGCACAATCAGGGGCAGCAAGGGGGCACAGAAAGGAAAAACGAGCACAATCAGGGGCAGCAAGGGGGCACAGAAAGGAAAAACGAGCACAATCAGGGGCAGCAAGGGTGCACAGAAAGGAAAAAACGAGCACAATCAGGGGCAGCAAGGGGGCACAGAAAGGAAAAACGAGCACAATCAGGGGCAGCAAGGGGGCACAGAAAGGAAAAACGAGCACAATCAGGGGCAGCAAGGGGGCACAGAAAGGAAAAAAAAAACGAGCACAATCAGGGCATCAAGGGGGCACAGAAAGGAAAAAAAATGAGCACAATCAGGGGCAGCAAGGGGGCACAGAAAGGAAAAACGAGCACAATCGGGCAGCAAGGGGGCACAGAAAGGAAAAACGAGCACAATGAGGGGCAGCAAGGGGGCACAGAAAGGAAAAACGAGCACAATCAGGGGCAGCAATGGGGCACAGAAAGGAAAAACGAGCACAATCAGGGGCAGCAAGGGGGGCACAGAAAGGAAAAAACGAGGCACAATCAGGGGCAGCAAGGGGGGCACAGAAAGGAAAAAACGAGCACAATCAGGGGCAGCAAGGGGGGCACAGAAAGGAAAAAACGAGCACAATCAGGGGCAGCAAGGGGGCACAGAAAGGAAAAACGAGCACAATCAGGGGCAGCAGGGGCACACAGAGGGAGCTGTGTGGTGGGGGAGCGACCTACCAGTCAAGGTCAGGGGTCGCTCTCTTCACCACGCAACGGCCGCCATAAATGGGGAGGTGGGAGGGAGGAGCAGGGAATGGGGCAGCGAATGGGCAGGGAGGGGCGGGGCCGCAGGGGCGCAGCGGCGGAAACAGGCACAGAAAGGAAAAACGATCGCAATCAGGGGCAGCAAGGGGGCACAGAAAGGAAAAAACAATCACAATCAGGGGCAGCAAGGGGGCACAGAAAGGAAAAACGATCACAATCAGGGGCAGCAAGGGGCACAGAAAGGAAAAAACGATCACAATCAGGGGCAGCAAGGGGGCACAGAAAGGAAAAACGATCACAATCAGGGGCAGCAAGGGGGCACAGAAAGGAAAAACGATCACAATCAGGGGCAGCAGGGGGGCACAGAAAGGAAAAACGATCACAATCAGGGGCAGCAAGGGGGCACAGAAAGGAAAAACGAGCACAATCAGGGGCAGCAGCAGGGCACACAGACGGAGCTGTGTGGTGGGAGAGCGACCTACCAGTCAAGGTCAGGGGTCGCTCTCTTCACCACGCAGCGGCCGCCATAAATGGGGAGGTGGGAGGGAGGAGCAGGGAATGGGGCAGCGAATGGGCAGTGAGGGGGCGGGGCCGCAGGGGCGCAGCGGCGGGAAACAGGCACAGAAAGGAAAAAACGATTGCAATTAGGGGCAGCAAGGGGGCACAGAAAGGAAAAACGATCACAATCAGGGGCAGCAAGGGGGCACAGAAAGGAAAAACGATCACAATCAGGGGCAGCAAGGGGGCACAGAAAGGAAAAAACGATCACAATCAGGGGCAGCAAGGGGGCACAGAAAGGAAAAAACAATCACAATCAGGGGCAGCAGGGGGCACAGAAAGGAAAAAACGATCACAATCAGGGGCAGCAAGGGGGCACAGAAAGGAAAAACGAGCACAATCAGGGGCAGCAAGGGGGCACAGAAAGGAAAAAACGATCACAATCAGGGGCAGCAAGGGGGCACAGAAAGGAAAAAACGATCACAATCAGGGGCAGCAAGGGGGCACAGAAAGGAAAAACGATCACAATCAGGGGCAGCAAGGGGGCACAGGAAGGAAAAAACGAGCACAATCAGGGGCAGCAAGGGGGCACAGAAAGGAAAAAACGAGCACAATCAGGGGCAGCAGCAGGGCACACAGACGGAGCTGTGTGGTGGGGGAGCGACCTACCAGTCAAGGTCAGGGGTCGCTTGGTAGGCATCCAGCCCCCCCTGGGTGAGGGTGGTAGTAGTGGTAGGCATCCAGCCCCCCCTGGGTGAGGGTGGTAGTAGTGGTAGGCATCCAGCCCCCCCTGGCTAAGGGTGGTGGTAGGCATCCAGCCCCCCCTGGCTCAGGGTGGTAGTAGTGGTAGGCATCCAACCCCCCTGGGTGAGGGTGGTAGTAGTGGTAGGCAACCAGCCCCCCCTGGGTGAGGGTGGTAGTAGTGGTAGGCACCCAGCCCCCCCTGGCTAAGGGTGGTGGTAGGCATCCAGCCCCCCTGGGTGAGGGTGGGAGTAGTGGTAGGCATCCAGCCCCCCCTGGGTGAGGGTGGTAGTAGTGGTAGGCATCCAGTCCCCCCTGGCTCAGGGTGGTAGTAGTGGTAGGCATCCAGCCCCCCCTGGGTGAGGGTGGTAGTAGTGGTGGGCATCCAGCCCCCCCTGGTTCAGGGTGGTGGTAGGCATCCTGCCCCCCCTGGGTAGGGGTGGTGGTGCGCATTCAGGCCCCTGTGTGCATATGTGGCATTGGTGATGGGCATCCCGCCCCTATGGTGCTGCTGTTGCTGGTGTAAGTATATTCTGCATCCCTCTGTGTGTGTGTGATGTGTCGTGTACGTGTTGTATGTGTTTTGTGGTTGGTGTCTGTCTTACCTTCTGCGCCGTACGCGTCCGTGCCTGTTCCTGTAGTAAATGTAGAATATTGGTATGATCGGGACGAAGGGATTCATGGTTGGTTCGTGTCGTTCGTCCTTCTCGTCGCTTCGCGTCGTCCTTGTCGCTGGCGTGTTCGCCTCGTAGCCGTGGATCGTGTTGTGGCGCGAATCGGAGCTTATGTGCGCCTCTCCCGGATGCTTGTTCGGCCGGACGGAGCTGCATTTTCCCTTCCGTGCGACTCGATTCAGCGTTTCCGGATTCGCCTCGGTCGGGGAACAGGACCTGGTTTGGGTGAGTACGGCTCGGCCGGATTCTGTGCTGTTGTGCGCATCGTACTTACTCGTTCGGTGTGCTGTACGGATCGGTCGGGAAACAGGCTTTCGCATGGCTTTTTTCCCGACCGAATGGTATTGGGTGCGCCTCCGACCGAGATCGGAATCGGCCCCCAAGTGTTTTTTTTATAAAGTCAAATATGACCTGTCTCAAGTGGGAGATGTAATCTTTAGAGTTGACAAGATTGTCCCTCCTGAGATTGTCGGATCTAGCATTGTTAAATCTGCCAACAAAGGACATGCAGCAGAGACAAGTACATAAAATTGGTAAGGGAAAACTATTGGTAGCTGTATACGTAAATGGCAGTGAACAATTTTGCTTAAGCATGTTCTGAGGACGCTAAGGCTGACAAGAACAGTGAAACTTGCAATCCTTCCCTGACATATTTTTTTTTAAGTATCTTTATTGGTATTTTGCAGTTTTTATAACATTATTCAGACATAAAGGCCAGTAATCTTACATACAGGTAATCCAATGGCAGCAACAATATAATATCGAAATGTATCGTTCAGCATCCATAAAATAGTTCAAAGAAAAAAGTTTGTTTAACAATATACATTACGTTGGACCCATTAGGGGCGTTGCATAACCATTACACCAGCAGAGATCTGCCACTTCCAGGTTTAGGCCAAGTTTCTCAGCACCTGCCTCACTATAGTTTGTGCGCAATGATACACAGCAAGTGAGTACCCACCAACAGATCAAGGTACCAATATAAGATCGTTGCTTTACTAAATGCTACTTCAATTGTCCAATAACCGTTCAAACAAAATGTACAAACAAAAAACCAATTAACCCGATTTAAACAAAAAAAAGAAAGGAAAAGAAGAAGCAAAAGAAAAAGAGGACCTTGTGCAGAGGGGGGAAGTATATCGGAGGCATCCGTACAAGCGTGTGGAGTGGGCACTATATACTAAAGTGACACAGGAGGAGGCAAGCATTATAACACAGAGAGAAGGTCCACAGCTTGCAGAGAAAGCAGTCTCATCTCGGCCATTAGCGGCCAGCAATCAATCCCCTATATGCTATTACTGTCAACAGGGGACACCCATTCTCGGAACTCGCCAAAGGTACCATAGGAGGTGCAATCTAAGTCCCCACTGGAGGTTGCCTGGGGCCTGAATCTGAGTCTGTACCCGTCTCACCCGACCCCTGTCCCTCAGGGTTCTCCCAATTCGCCAGTACTTCTCTCCACTGTCGGGCAATGGGGAGCTTCCTCATACCTTTAGATTCCTCCCAGCTGAGTGCTCTGCCTTCCGCCCCAGCCCACACAATGACATCCCTGTGCCATGTCTCAATCTGCGGTCCCCTATTAGATTTCCACTCCATGGCAATGCGGCGTTTTGCTAATCCCAACGCCAGGTCCGTAAGCCTATTCCCTACCTTGCGCTTCGGCGGCCTGGGAAAAAGACCCAGAATGCACGTCTGCAGTGTGAGAGGGAAATCTCTACCCAATACTGTTGCTAGCTTACCAAGCACTGCCTCCCAGAAAGGCCTCAGGGCTCCATAGTCCCAGACCATATGGCCGCAGTCCGCATCCGGATGCGAACATCGGGGACAGGAACGGACCTCTCCTCCATACGTCACATTGAGACGATGTGGAGTCATGTACGCCATATGTGTGTAGTTAAACTGTATATATTTAAGCCGTGAATTGCGGGAGATTTCTTTTTGGTAATGTAGGACCCTCCGCCATTCTGCATCAGTCAAAGCCCTGCCCCCAATCTCATCCCATTTGGCACGCAGCTGAACCAATGGACACACCAAGGCCTCTTGAAGGGCCACATAAAACCACTTCACTAAATGCCAGGGCATGTAGCACCGGGTGTGTCTCCGGTTAGTTTCTACCAGCACCCCATAACTGTGCGACGGTACGAGTTAGGGCCTCATAATGCAAGAATTGACCTGGGGGCAGACCGCAATCCTCCATAAGATTGTCAAATGAGATTAGGGACTTGTCTAAAAAGCAGTCCCCAACAGTATCCAGCCCCGCATCCGACCAAGTGGCCAGCTGCTCAGCTGTGAAAACAGACTGAGGACTGCCATGTGGCAAACCCACAAGAGGCAACAGAGGCGTGTAGCTAGCGATCTGTCGTCTCTTACACTGGCATCGCCGCCAGGCCTGAAAAGCTGTCCGCTGCAACAAGGAACATAGCGGAACAGGCGTTTTTGGTATCAGCAATTTTGCCAGTACGAGTCTAGGGTGGGAGTCTGGAAACGACAAAAACGTACCGTCCGCATTCACTTCCTCTATCCATTGCGACAACCACTGCAGTTGGCCCGCCAACATATAATATTCGAAATTCGGCACTCCTAACCTGCTCTCAGCGACGGGGCGCTGTAACGTTGTAAGGGACACCCTGGGGCGTCCATCTCCCCACACCAGATCCCGCAACAGGGCATTCAGGGGGCGAAACCAACCGCTAGGCATAAGGACCGGAAGATTGACAAAGTAGTACAACAAGCGTGGGAACATAACCATTTTAGTTAAAGAGACCCAGGACATTACCGGCAATTGCAGGGTGCGCCAAAATTGAACACACACACGTAACGAGCGCATCGCTCTACCAAGGTTCCCTTCTTTCAAATCATCAAGCGAGTGAAAAATATGTATACCCAGGTACCTGAACGTATTCTGGGACCATACAATATCAGCCGTCAAAGCGTCAGGTCTAGGGAGGGGGCCCGCCACCGGAAACAGATATGTCTTTGCTCTGTTAACCCGCAGACCCGATAAACCTGCGAAGTCATCCAATATTTGCAAGGCCGTCAGTGTGTCCACTACAGCGTCCGACAGGAACAACAAAAGGTCATCCGCATAGAGGGAGACATGATGCGTCCGCCCCCCAGAGTCCAGTCCAATCCCATCGCCGCCCCGACGGAGGCGCTCAGCAAGGGGCTCAATCGCCAAGGCGAAGAGCAGGGGGGAAAGAGGGCACCCCTGCCGAGTCCCCCTAAACACCCCGTACTCCCTGGATATTATCCTACCCGTTCGGACCCTGGCAGTGGGCGCCGCATATAAAAGCCGCACCCAACGTATCCAGTCGTCCCCCAACCTCATACGCCGCATCACCTCAACCAGGTATCCCCACCCCACCGTATCAAAGGCCTTCTCCAGGTCGACGGAAAGCACCGCGGCCTGGAGACGAAGCGGAGTCTCAGCGTGATAAAGAATGGAGTAAAGCCTACGAAGATTGTATGAGGCGTTACGGGCGGGGATAAACCCATTCTGATCAGGGTGTATTAATGCCTTCATGTGTGGGACCAACCTACCAGCCAGCACCTTGCTCAGAATCTTGAAATCTAAATTAAGCATGGATATGGGCCTGTAATCCTTAACCCCCGCCCGTGGTGATTTGGTTTTCGGGAGGGGGATCACTAAAGCGCTCAGAGTGGTGCCCGGCAATTCCCCGCCTCATAGGCATCCGCGTACAATCGGACCAGATGCGGCGCGAGTAGGTCAGAGAAACGCTGGTAAAACTCAGCCAGGAGACCATCCGGTCCCGGTGTCTTACCAGGTGCCAACGCATGAATGGCGGCCTTAATTTCTTGGAGGGTGATAGGGTCACCCAATTCCTCCTGATCCTCATCCTCCAGTGGTAGCGGTTCCAAAAACTCCCTCACCGCCGAGCAAGATGCCACAGTCGGGGCCGCATAGAGGCGTTCATAAAATGTTAAAAAGGAATCATTGATCGCCTCCGGACTATACAGTACCTCACCGGTGTCCAATCCAATTTGAGTGATGGGGAAGCCTCCCAGTTCAGGCTTAATTATCCTAGCCAAAAGACGGCCCGCCTTCCCTTCCTCTCTCTGTACCCTTTCAAGATACTCATTATAATTATAACAACGCAAACGCCCAAAGGCCTCATTATACTTTACTCGCGCCTCCTGCAACGCCACACGAGCCGCGACTCCCGTACCCTGGATGTTATCTAAACGGCGGATGTTCCCCTCTAGATCAAGTAGTGCCCGACAAAGTTCCCTGTAAAAACCAGTCGCCTGACCCAGGCAGTGGCCCCGCACCACCACCTTGAATGCCTCCCATTCCACTTGAACCGAGGAAGCAGAATTGGCATTAATAGGAAAATATGTTTCTAAAAGTGTATATAGCGAAGCTCAAAAGAGGGCGTCGTCCAGCATCGCCGGATTAAGCCTCCAGGGGGGGACCGGGGGATGCCGTCCTAAGGGTTGATGAGTCATTATTAACGGGCTGTGGTCCGATAGTGTACGACCCAGGTACTCTGTATGTGCTATGGTGCTAGTAAAGGCAGGGGAACACAGGAACATATCAAGACGCGTATGGACTTGGTGTACCAGGGAAAAGAAGGAGAATTCCCTGCAGTAATCATGTTGCAGTCTCCATATGTCTTCGAGCCCCCAATGTGCAATCCAAGCGCGGAACCCCAAAGCAGTTCGACGCGTCGGAGATCCCATGAGGGGGGGATGAGACCGATCCTCCGCTACATCCACCACACAATTGAAGTCTCCCCCAAGGACCAGATCGCCCCGCAGGCCACCCGCCATTACAGCCGAGAATGAGTCCAGAAAGCCAACCTGGTCTTGGTTGGGAGCATAAAATTACCAAGGGTAACCTCGCGCCCCGCCAGTCTCCCCACCACCAGAGCATATCGACCCCCCTCGTCTAGCCACGATCTCTCAACTGCAAAAGGGACCCCTGGCTTCACCCAGATCAACACCCCCTTGGCAAAGGCTAAATAGGAGGTCGCAAAGACCTGGCCCCTCCAGCGATGCTTCAGTTTCCCAGCTTCCACACTGTTTAGGTGTGTTTCCTGCAAGTACGCTACATGAATATCCCTACGCCGCAAGTATGAATAAATGTTGTGTCGTTTCGCCATGGACCCCATCCCCCTAACATTCCACGTTAGGAACCGAATTACACCCTGGGCCCCTGCCATTCCTGTCGAATCATACCATGTAACATTCCTGAAAGCAGGCCCACCCCCGCTCTTTCACTTTGCAAATAACGTCCCACCCCTCTGCAAACATACCAGCTCATAAAAACAACAATCAAAAGACCCAAATAGTGGTCAACTCCCCGACCCCAGGGCAGTCCAACAACGGTCAGCCGCCCAAACATCCTGTGAAACAGTGTGTACCACGTGAGGCCTTAACCCAGTCCGGCACTCAAAGGGGGTTGGCGAGGCAAGAAAAGACAAAAGAAAGATAAGGGGAACGCTCTTACCAAAGAGAGCGCACCAGCCCCTCATATGGAAAGGCAGCACGGGGCCAGAAGTAAGCAACTGTCAAACAGTGGCCCTCGGAGTAGCCCAGCCGCCCTAGCTTACCAGTCACATCAAATGATATCGTCTGCGGTGTTAGGCGTTACCACAGGCAACTTCACGCTGCCACTGTGGGAAGTGTCTGTTTCTACGCCATCCGTTTCTCTGGTGGAGCTGGCCACTGCCTCTGGAGCCGAGCTCTGACTCTGCATTAGTTCCGCCACTGCCCGGAGCGCCTCGGCCCTCTCCTTTTCAGTTTGTGATGGGGATGGTTTCTTGGAGGACCCCCTACGGGGGCGTCATCTCGGGTGGTTTCCAAGTTCCATAGGCCTCCGTCCAGCGCCTCCAGAGCCCCCAGCCCCAGGAGTCTCGCCTTTGTAGGTCTCCAACCAAACCCACGCATCTCTGGGACAATCAAAATAATGAGTGGTTCCCTCTAGTAGGATACGGAGCCGGGCCGGGAACATCAGAGAGTATTGCAGCCCCCCACCTCTCAACGCCCTCTTGACTTGTAAGTAGGATGCCCGTTTCCTCTGCACCTCCAGTGTATAGTCTGGGAAGAGAGAAACCTTACTATTATCAACAGCAAAGGGGCCATCTGCTCGTGCCTTTTGCAGGAGAAGATCTCCGTCGCGGAAATGGAGCAGAAGGGCCACCACCGGGCGCGGGGCTCTCCCAGGGGCCAAAGACCGGGCCGGCACTCTATGGGCCCTTTCTAGTGTGTAGTAGGAAGATAGGCCCTCTGGCGCCACTACAGTCCGAAGCCAGTTCTCCAGGAAGGACACCATGTCACTACCTTCCGACCCTTCTGGGAGGCCCACGACACGGATGTTGTTCCTCCTGTTTCGCCCTTCGGCATCCTCTGCTCTGCGCTCCAGTTGCTCCACTCTGCCCGTGAGAGCCCCCATTTGCTGTTCCATCGCCTTTTGGGCCGGTGTCAGCTCTGTCACATTGGACTCAGTCTCCTTGACCCTCTCTGCTAACTTTTTATGTTCTTCCCGCAGTAGGCCAAGTCCCACCGCAACTGTACTGATATCCTGGTGGAGAGTCGCTTTCGTATCCGCTATGGCCTCTAAGATTTTATTAAGTTGTTGCTGGACTGAGTCATCTGGGCCAGAGTGTAACTGCTCCGGCGCACCATCCTCCAGCTCCGGGGGGGCACCAGTTTGACGACTTCTAGGCTTGCCCATGATGGCAATATAACCCCAGGCAGGACCAGGGTTACCCACCGTCGACAGTCGTGAAGATCCGGGGCAGCAAGGGCTGTCCTCCGCATGGAAGCTTGCACTTCAGTCCACCTGGTCGATTCCCTCTGCTCCCCCTCTCCCAGGAGCCACTGGCGAGACCTCGTTGCACGAGTATACAAACCCCAGACCACCAAGTTATCTAAGGTTCGTGTCGCATGTCGTGAGCCCAGTCCATCTCACGCCCATCCGGCCCAGAAATCCAGGAGTCGGCCGCTTAAGTGGTCTCGGCCCAACCCAGTCGAAGCTGTCCAATCCCACAATCTCACACTCCGGGGGGGGTCCCCACTTGGGTGACTGGCCCACCACTGTATGGATAGCACGTGCACGCGCTGGTAAATGAATAGGTATTGCAGTCCAGAGGGTCAAAGAGCTCAGGGGTCACACGGTAGTACCTCACCGATCATCCGGGTACTTCACCCACTTGTCCCCAAGTCCAGTCCACAGCGGCAGTGCAGTTTCTGGCCAGGCTGCCCCACCCTGCACGTAGAGCTCCAGCAGGGGGCGAGGTCGCAGATAGGGGCACTTCTATGCGTTCCGCTCCGGGGGGGGGGGCCCACCGCTACTTTCCACTCCTGTAAACCCACCAGTTGTGCCCCTCTATGGCACCCCCGTCACCAGGAGCCACTACAGGCACCCAAAGTTCTCTCCACGGCCCACCCGCGGGGGCTCACGCTTCAGGCCTCCCCGGCATTTCTGCAGCCTTCAGATTCATGTCCCCAAGCCGGGAATCGCCACCAGCTGAGCCAGTATTGCACCCAGATACCTCTGCGTAGCCACCAAGCAGTCCCGCATAGGCCCCCCGTTGCAGTCCACCACAGCCAAAGGTGCCGTGCCGGTTGAACACCAGCCGGAGGAAGCCGCAACCCCGCAGCGCAGGTCCGTTCCAGCGCCGATCCGCAGATCACAGAATCACCCCACGTACCTCAGGGGAACGTCTGTGTGCCCCCAGTGTAGGCCCATTCACCAATGCGGGTCCTGGTAGGCTCGCTGATGCACTTCGCAC
This sequence comes from Calotriton arnoldi, assembly GCA_963921515.1. Classification (NCBI taxonomy): domain Eukaryota; kingdom Metazoa; phylum Chordata; class Amphibia; order Caudata; family Salamandridae; genus Calotriton; species Calotriton arnoldi. The sequence goes on along the minus strand of CAWUFW010011420.1, from coordinate 573,165 downwards.
GATGCAGCCAGTGTCCGCACCCTGGGGCTCAGTGTCGCACCCCCCAGGACCAGCCAGACAGCTCACCACATGGGCGACGGCCTTGTCTCTCCGCAACTCGGCAGTGTCGTCAACGGTCCTCCGACCACCACCAACGGCACTACAGCTCCCCAGTCTCTTCACAAGCGGGCCGCAACCTCCGCCGGTACCGCTCTCACCTCGGGCACCAGAGGTCTTCCTCCACACCGCAGTCCCCTCGTAGCAGGCTGCGGGGGCCCCAGCGCCCCCAGATCCGGGCAGCAGCAGGACCGGGCTAGCAGGGATTCACGCAGTCGCCATGATGCCGGCCGCGGCTACGCACTTTCGCGGCCGTTGGGCTGCCGCGCCGATCTCCCACACCGTCCAGCTCCAAACTTCGCCACAAGGCGCCCCGCAGCTCACGTGACCCCCTGGGGGCCACCAAAGTCTTGTGTCACGGCCCGGGCTTCGTTATCTCCGAGGATAAAAGACAGGCTGGTGCGGAGCTCACAGCTCACACGTCCGCCATGATCTTCAGCCAAGTCACGCCCCCATCCTTCCCTAACATATATGCTATTTTGAGATGGTGCTTGACAGAATTTACCTTTGGACTTTTGGGGGCCATATCACACAACCATACACACACACTGCAAGTACGTTATTGTTCTTGTTGATCACTATTCCAATTGGGTTGAGTAGAAATTCATATGAGAACCTACTACAGAAGTAACTGCTGAATTTTTGTCTCATTGCTTTTCAGGGAAAGTTTTTGTTCTTCCATTTATATTTAAAATGCTGTACCATTTGTATTGGTCAAAATGTGTTCATGTCTACATCAGGGTGGTATTAGGAACAAGTGTAGTCCTCTGTACTCTCTTTCCTCCAATGGTATAGTGAAAAGAGTAAATAGATTTATTGTTGAATCACTTTAAATGGCTATTAACAAAACTGTTCTGTAGAATTTTTTTTACAGGAAAGCTTTTGGGTGTACCACAGAACCCTGTATTCCACTATAGGGTTTTCTCCATTTGCCTTATTAAAAATCACTTTCCACGCTTAAAGTTAGGTCCGACTTGGATAACCTAGTCTGTGACATGCAAATTGATGATTTGGCTCAAAAGAATGTTGAAGTGAAACAATTAAAACGCATGCTTGACATATTACCAAGAGTACGGTAAAAGAAACTTGTATTGTTGAATGGGTTTTTGTCAGAATTAACAATCACTGAAGCATGCGATGTTGTTCACGTGAGAATGTCTCCAGTCAAAATTGGACAATGGGAAATGGTGATATCTAAACTGGGTCATTAAAATCAATTATCAACTTTACTATGGTGGAGGAGAGGTGTTTTATGATGATGTTTATAAGCATTATGATTTTGGTTCAAACCACAATTCCTTGAAAATGTCTTCTCCCACCAAAATTGAGGATACAGCAAGAATAGAGAAGTTAAAATTATGAATTTGCCAATTCTGATTCTCAAGTTTCCATTCAGGGTAAAACTATCAAGTCTTCAACTTTACCATACATAATCTATCTATTGCAAAAGTACACACAAGTCTGTGAAGGCTATAAACATCTTACCTCTTTAGTGTTATTGATTCACATATTGCATTGTTGTTATTTTTCCTCTACTCTTTCCATGATTTTGCCTTTCTTATGTTATAGGAAGGGAGATGTGTTGTAGTTTGTAACATGCTTGTTCCTGTAAGTATGGGATATTTGTTCCTGTGTGTTTTGCTTGTCTTGCACTCACTTGGTTGTGTTTTCTTTCCCTTGTTGTGGAGTCCTTTTCCCTGTCCCTGTGTAAGCACTGTGTGTATGCTTCCTGCCCTTACACCTGCCATGGTCTTGTCCCTTGTTTTGTTCAAACCCGCCCGAGCATCATTAGGGGGGAATTTTACTTTATAAGCACAGGGCTTGGGAGACCTTGGTATGGGATGGGAGTGAATAAATCTACTTACCTGCTTTGTGGCTCTTCCTACTTGTGTGTCTGCCACAATTCTTGTGAATGTATTGTAGGTGACCTTGGAGTCTCATCTTTTCTCATTGTTTTTTGTGAGAAATAGGGCTATTGCTTGAGGGGGGTAAAACTCTACTCAAGCAACAACCACAATACCTGTTAGGGTGAACCACAAAAAGTCAATAAATTAGCCTGTGGATAACCCTCTGGTGGCTGGCACATAGCAGTCAGTCTAAACTAAGAAGCAACGTGTAAAGTATTTATGCAGCACACAAAAAGTAATAAAGAGAAAACAGAAGTAAAATCTCACATCAATTCTGAAAAAACAGAGTAAAATGTAATAAATAAAATGAAACCCAAATGACAAAAATACAGTCAGTAGAAGCGAAGAAATGAAGTTTGAAAGATTTATGTAAGTATAGCACCTTAAAGCACAAATCACCACTCAAGGTTATCTGGTCATGCAAGACTGGGTGAAAGTCACAAATTGAGGCCAAACGAGATGGAGCGCGGGCCGGATGCCGGGACCAGGCTAGTCCCACTGAAAAAGTAACCTTCTCAAAATACAGTGTGAAGAGCAGTTTGCGGTGGAGGAGGCTGCAAGGATCAGGGAGAGCATCGCGGATGGTTGTCGCTGTAGCACAAAGAGCAGGATGGGCGTCACGGGTGGTCGTTGCTGTAGCACAAAGATCCTGTCGGGTGTCACAGATGGTCATTGCTGGAGCTTTGCGTATGTGGTCACTTCTTGCTATCGATGCTGTAGCACGAAGTGCAGATCTTGGGTTTTCGGTCGTTGCTGGCAGTCGCTGTAGCACGAAGAGTTAGGTTCACCAGAGATTCGCCTTGGCGGCGGCAAGATCACTGCATGAACGGGCCCGTTTGTGCTCGTAAAGAGTCCAAAATGTCAGGATTTCTCCTTTGCGTTCTGAGGAGTGCACTCTGATGCCAACCAACAGCCCAGGACCTGGGGAGGTGAATCTTGGGGATCAGGGACTCAGTCTTGCAGAAGTCAGCAGGACTCAAGCAGCGCCAGTTGCAGGGGCAGAAAGATCCAGTTGCAGCAGGTCAGCTGAGCAGTTGCAGGGAGGCCTCTGGAGCTTGTTCTGTCCCTGTAACTCTGAACAGGTCGTCAGTCCGTTGGCACTTGGAGTCACAGGTAGCCTGGGATAAGCAATCCAGTCTTCCTTCTCAGACAGCAGGGCAGTCCTTTGACAGTAGGGCAGTCATTCTTCTGTAGTATCCACAGGTCTAGGAATGTACTGAAGAGTTGGTCTGAGGGTCCACTATTGATACCTGATGCCAGCTTTGGAATTTCTTTCCTTACCCTGGCGTGACTCTGAGGAGTATGGGGTGCCAATAGAGTAGTGTAAAATCCTTTGTGAGTGTGCTGAGCAGCCCCTTTGAAGTGATAATGTGGTAGGTGACAGCTGCACCCCTTCCATCCTGATAAGATAGTCCATCTTGACAACATCTAGTCCCCTTTGTATCATTTTCTGAGAGGAATACACAAAGCCCAACTGTCAATTGCATCTAGTCATGTGGCCCAGGATAAAGGTTATGGACTCCAAATGGTTAGGACGAGTAAATGCCATTTTCTTAAAGTGGCGTTTTCAGAATTGTAACTTAAAATGAGACTTTACCATTAAAGAGGATTTTAAATTACAAATCTCTAGAGACCAAACATTACATTTTTACCTGTTCCCAAAGTTATCCAATGGGAGAAGTAGTTTTTCCTACCAGGACATGTAAAACTTAAAAGTACATGTCCCAATTTTTAAATACAATGCATCGTGCCCTACCTGCTGTTTAGAGCCTACCCTAGGGGTGACTTGCATGTATTAAAAAAGAAGGTTTAGGCCTGGCAAAAGGATTTTTTTACCAGGTCAAAATTGCAGTTTAAAACTGCACACAGGCCTCTTCAAATCTCGCCTTTCACGCCGGATATAATCCTTGCATGCTACCTCCTCTACACCAGGCCCTACAGCTACTCATGTCACCTTCTTCTCTCAAACATGTGAGACAAAATCATTTTATTCACACCTGTGCATACCAATGTGTCATAGACGTCAATGTATATCATTCAAGTTGTATCTAACCCTCAAGGTCATCTAAAGATTTTTGTATAACATGTATGTACTTCATTGCAACCCCAACTATCCGAATTGTAATGACCTTCGATAACTCCATTGAGGAACTTCATGCCTACCTATGTATCAACTCATATGCAAGTACTGGTCAACTTCCACTGTCGATTGTTTATTGTATAATTTTATGCACAGCCTCTTCCCCTCCCCCTGGTTGTATCCTCCCTTTCTCACTGTATATTTATTTCGTTGACCACTGTCTATCTCTGGTTGTAAAATCTAATAAAACACTTTGAACTTAAAACTGCACACAGGCTGCAATGACAGGCCGGAGAGTGGATGCCACAATATGAGCTGCAGACCAACTAGTAGCATTTACTTTACAGGCCCAGAGACCATGTAGTACCACTTTACTTGGGCCTTACAAATAAATTAAATGTGCCAATTGGGTGTAAGCCAGCTTTACCATATTTAAAGGAGAGAGCACAAGCACTTTAGCACTGATTAGCAGTGGTAAAGAGCACAGAGTCCTAAAATGCAACACAAAGGATTAGAAAACAGGAGGGGTGAAGGCAAAATGTTTGGGGGTGACCCTGCAGAGAGGGCCAAGTCTTGCTATTGTCCATGGACTTCAGTATTCAGTGTATTTTTTTCTTTTGTTGTTGAAATCGTCTTGCTGCTTAAATGGTACCAAATTTTAATTAGCACATTGTCCATGGGGCAATCTATCTAATGTGTTGCTTCAGATTAGACCTGCCAATGCTTAAATCAGTAGTTGTTAACCTTTTGACTTCAGTGGACCACCACTGATTCACTAGTGGGAACTGAGGACCCTTGCCTAAGCAATATCTATGATTTAAACCTCAAAACAAAAGCTTTTCAAATATAATTTTATTCCTAAAAGATGCAGCAATATGGTAGACTCTAGAACATTACTACTGGTTCCTAATTTATACCCTGTTTTTGTTGGTACATGCCATTGTTGGTTCAATTGAGGCCACCAATCATCCATAAAACATTCCATTTGCTGTAATTGTGCTGCTCCCATGATTCAAGATAAGGCTAACACTTTAATTTGTAGCTTCCAATTTCAAACATCTTCAGCTTTACAGAATGTTTTAAAACTTTGAAGTTAGCTTTTAATTTCTATGAAGTTTATTCATCTTTAACTATTATTTATTTTTTTAAACTGTTGAGACCACCAGAGGTCCGTAGATCATAGGTTAAGAACCAGTGGTTTATAATATTTGGTAAACCATGGTCAACAATTCTGTTTGTTCCCAGTGTTTAAATCTAACCTCCCACTGGTTTCTTTCTGCTAACTTTCTAAAATAGTAATTTTGAGGTGTTGTGCCCTCTGTGTTGTGGAGGTAAGCAATTGCAAAGTTCCTGGGGTCCACAAGGGATCTTCTGATTGTGCAATCTGTAAAAGAAAGCATTTTAAATGTTTACTATTCTACTTGTCTGTTACCTGTCTGTTTCCCCTTGATAAAACATTCCAGCCATTCCTTAGATTTGTATACATTCTGTAACTTCCAATCTGATCATCCAGCATTTTGGTTTCAACTGGCATTTGATTTGTCTATTGTATTAAGGTCACCTGGGTTATCATGTCGATTTTCCTCGTTTCCTTCTGCATTTCTGCTTCCAGCCCAGTTGCATTTTCTATACTGTGAATCATGGCATTACTGGTATTCCTCTTTAATGATCTTCTAGTTGATGAGCATGAGGCCCCACGGAAGTCAGAAGTTACAGTACATTAATTGCAACAATTAAGATTGTTTACCACTAGGGACCAGAGGCCAAAATACTGTTATATTCCAACTCAACCACCAAGTACTCTATTTTTTGGAGTCGAGCTATCACGACTTAAACAGTGAGGTGGCAGGGATTAGACATTTAGAATCAAATGGCATAGGCAGATAACACCTAATCCATGAAGTTCTTTACTTGAATAAATTAAAATTGTTGGAAAGTGGATTATTAGTAGTGATAAGTAGTGATTTACCACCAGTAATAAGGCCACAAACACAATAAAATGGTCAATCAAGGTCTCAAAAAATGATTCCCTTGCTCAATGAACCCTTGGTAACTGGCAACGAGCAGGCAGGCGTAACTTAGGAGACAGGTGTGTAAAGCATTTATAGACGCCAATACATTAAGTAAGATACAACACACAATAAAAATCCAACTCCAATTTATAAAAAATAGATGATATTTCTATGAACAAATAGACACCAAAATGACAAAAATGTAATGTAGGGAACTGGAGATATGCATTTTTAAAGAATAAACACTTTCTAGTGCTTAAAAACATATAGCGCCACTTTGGGACGTCTGGTCGCACTTGACCGGGACAAAGTCAACGTTTGAGGCTGACCGCGATGGAGCCCTGGTTGGATACACTAAGTGGGAGACCTCGGTCAAAATTTTACCTTCTGAATTAGAAACTTTTCTGGATGATTTTGCCTCTTGACATCGAGCAGTCCCCTCCAACAGGCAGATTTCGATCCGAAGTCATCAGATTGCTTCTCCACAAAGTCCAGGCCAAATCCTGGAAGCCTGGAGCTCCGGAACATTCAGCAGGGCGAATCTGAACTCCAGGCCAGATCACGGTTGAAAGTAGCCGGCATGCCTCTCGACGTTGAGTTGGTTACCTTATGGAGCTTACCTTATGGAGCTGCTCCAAACTTCTTGAGGGTTCAAAGTGTCCAAAACACAAATTCAAGGGTCTGGAATCTCCTAGATGGTCCTTGGGATGGCGGGACTACAATCCCCACAATGCACCTGGCCACATCCTTAAATGTCTACTGGACGCACTCCAGGATGGGGACTCTCGGTGGAAATGATGTAGGGGGGCTCTGCTAACGTGTAGCTTGCAGGGAGGCCACTCCTTAATCTTTCTTGAAGCAAGGCAAAGTACTTAAGGCTTTAGTACCAGATTGTGCAGCAGGTGCAGTCCTTCAGAGTGCAGTGCTTTGGGTGCAGATCCAGAATTCAGCAGGGCAGTCCTTCTTCTCCTTGTAGTTTCAGGCAATAGATCTGAGGAGCTATGCATCTCTTCCCTATTTATCCAGTGTTCCTGGGCATCGAGCAGGGGGGCACCCCTGACCAATGGAACGCAGGGTGCCACCCAGGTGTATGACCACTTCCTCCAAAGTGTGGCAAATTCTTGTCCTAGAAAGCACTATTCTCCAAAAATCCAAAATGGGGAAAGTCTCTCCAACCTACTGGTGTGGCTAATTTTTCTAAACACTCCCCCTTCCAGCCCTCTCCCTAATCTAATTACAAGGGCTCCTGTGCGGCTGGGGTGGCAGGATGTGGGGGTCCGCCTTTGCTGTCCTAAAGTGTCATTCTCCTTTTGAAGACCAGTTTGGCTACCCCTCACCCGCAGTACTTCTCCACCCACAGGACACCCATTGTCTCTCTAGCAGGGCTCTTCACACCTAATTAGAGCAGAATGGCCAGAGACAGGCCAATCAGGAGAGAGCAGCTGAAAGGCTGGATTTTTGGCTCTCTTTTCTGTCATAGTTATTATAAATCTAACAGTGACAAGTTGTTGGATTTAACTATTAATTTGATACCTTGAAGTATATTTTATGTGGCTCCTATTAATATTTATACTTAAGTAAAATATTACAATGTTAGCCTATGTAGCCATTCACTGCAAATTGTGAAAAACGAAATTGGCATTTTTTTTCCTCACCAGGGCTTATAAAACATATTTTATAATGTCCCTGCTTATAGTTACAAGGCACCCTACCTTTGGGCCACCTAGGGGAGACCTTAGGAGTGACTTAAATGTAAAAATAAGGCAGATTAATACTTTGGAAGTACCTTTAAATGCAAAGTTGAATTTGCATATAATTTAAACTTAAAAGCAGCCTGCAAAGCAAGGCTGGCCTTTAAAATGACAGCAGGCTCCACAGTAGTGCACACTCCAGTGCAGGAAATCTACTGGACCTCTAAACCTCCCTGCCCTATTATATACTAGGAATTTTAGGTAGTTTGAATTCCCCTTGCCTTATTATAGTCTAGGGACTTCCAGGGGTCTGTCACTGCCAATTGTAATTATACCAAATTACCATGTACTTTTTACACAGAGCACAGGCCCTGGGTCTGGTTAGCAGAGTCAAAAAACCAGCACCTAGAGGTCAAAATGGGGGGGAAAGTGGGGGGACACTGCAAACAGGTCCTGATTTCTCACAAAAATAATTTTATTAAACAAAATTAAAAGATTCTACAGGCAACATTTGGATAAACTTTAAAAACCAGAAGTGTCCTGTGCCTTCTAGGACAGTGTTAGTATCTCAGAAATGTATATAGCTCCTAAGAGCCAGGAGTTATTACTTTATATAACACTGGGGAAATATGGTGGATTTAAGCCAATGGGGAATCTCTCAGAGCTGTGAGGATGGCCCTCAGGATACATTTAAGGTCAAACTAAAGAGTATGAATTCAATGTACTAACTGTAGCTCATTCAAATGAAAGAAAGTAACTTATGCGGTTTCGCTTTACACTGATTTAGGTTCAGTGATAATGAGGATCATGTGAGGAAGTGTGCAATGGATACACCACCCGTTTTATCCTTCCTGGTGAGCAGACCTTCCTTTTAGGTGTGTTTATGTGGTGGCCCATTGGAGGGGGGCAGGGCTGACGCTGTGTCCGATTAATGCTGTCCAAGGGGTCAATGGGCACTGTCAATGGAGTCCAAATCCAATTGTCAGTGGCTGACCAGAATGCCAAGTTCATACTTAATAACTCTTTAGTGATATAGGGGTTAGGTAACTGTATCTCAGAACCCGAAGTTTGTGCTAGAGAATTTATGGTGATGGAGGAAACCACAGATCTGTGTGCGTTCTCAACTGGCACCGGTTAGTACAGCAACTAGAGAAGCACAGGCTTGAAATGGGGGTAGTGTTAGGATGAAAACAACAATATCTTCTGAACCCAAGAGCTAGGAAAAAGATTCCAATGCTTCTGGATGCCAGACAACCTCCTCCAGATGACGCTGTGGGACTCCATCCCTGCAGACAAATCAAGATTCTACAGGATTTCCCAGGGTTGGGGAAACAAGTAGCTACAGGCACAGAAGGAATGAGGCTGGAGCAATGCCACTCTTCTCGATGGGTGAAAATGATGGGATCTATCCTGGATCCAGATGTTATGTTCAGTGTTGCTTCTTCTTGGCATATGGTTGGGTATGTCTCATCCACAGGGCAAGCTCAGACCTTTAAAGTAGTCCTGCTGTCAGGATATCTCCACGACTGTAGCGATACCAGTAGAGAACCTCACCCATTCCCTGAACCACATCTTAGGTCTGCACCGTTATTGTGTCTGACAGCAGAAGCATGGGGAAAACGGGGAAGGAAGGAGAGAAACAGACATCAGAGACAGTGCTTCTTTTTGGCACTCTTTCCTCGCTTCACTTTTCTCCTGTACTCATACTAAAGACAAAAAAGGGTGTGATTTAGTCAGTAAAACCTATAATGCCAATTAACAGGTAAGTACGGTGTTGTTGTCCCTTACAAGCTATCATAGTTTCTAATGTTGTAACAAATGTTTGGACAGACTTGGAATTAAACCAAACATTCATGAAAACTGAAGAGCCAAGATTACCAGGAGCTGCAGGAGAAAAAGGTAAGTACCATATTCTAGGGCAAAGAGAGAAACCAAGGGAACCAGAAGGAAGAACAAGGTAACGAGAAACAGTGCAAACTAGAGCAAAATGTGCACTAGTCATAACAGCTTTGAGACGTAGGCATAGATTCTCTCTTTAATTGCTACATATATTGTATGATTGCTATCTATCTTAACCTGGAAGTTACCCCCCCCCCATCATCCGAACGTGTAATGATGAAACCTGACTCTCCCTCACCCTCATGAACCACCTGCTAGTGTTCCAAAGTTTCCATAGCTTATGATGGTTTGTGAAGTGGTAAAATAGAGTACATTTTAATCCCCTAGTATGATGTACAAGTGTGAATGTTGGTCTGTATGCCTGACACCCATGCAGATTCTTTCAGGAGATGGCATTTGAGAGTGTCAGGCTGTGAAGCAGATTACTCATGCTGGCCATGGCAGTATAGCTATTCAACAGGCAGGTAAGTCTCCATCTGTCCAGGGCTCCATTAGGGCAACTTTTCAGATGCTTCTGAAACTTGGCCCCAATTTAGAGGGAGAAGTGGTGCAGTAACGCTAATGGATCTTCATCGTTTGATCTGCACTCTTGAGTTATGGATGGAGCACCATTTTATCGCTGCCTGATGTCCAGACTCTGGCAATCAAGCAGTCCCAATTTTTCAAATTCTGAGTGACCTCTTCAGTGCTGAGCAGTATGATCCCTGATCTCAAAGTGATTACTGCATGCCAAGGTCATGAACCCTTGACATTAATCTTTTTCTAAAGGAAATTCAACAGGAATGGAGAAGGGTTAGGGGAACTATTGCTTTGTCTATTGTGAGCTACCTCTCCCCACAAATAGACAACTAATTTTGGGAAGAGGTGTAAACATGCAGGCTTCAATATCCAAGATGGACATGGGCGGCCCAGAGTGTAACAAACACACAGGGGGCGCTTTTCGTTTAAAAAAAGTAAAAGTACTGACTGAGATTTACGTTCTTTTTTTTAATCCACAAAACTAAAAACCAGTGCTGGATTGTCTTTGTCATCCACTCAATGCCTTCACTCAGATGATCTGGCTACTGATTCTTGTATCTTATCCTTTCCTGTACCTTGCCCATGTTTACCCCAGCAGCTGCATTACTATTTAAGGACTTTATCCGAAGTCATTGTGGCATGGTTATTGGACTGTTTCTGATGTTTCTATAGTTGTGCTACTGTCACCAAAATAATCTTTCATTTTGATTGGGCTCACTTTCACCACTTTCTCCAAGCTTCCTGAAAACCCCTCTCTTTGCATGACCACTTCAATACTTGCTGACTGGTACTGCAGGTTTTTGAACTCTGCACTCTGGGGCCTGATGTCCGGTCCCCAGTACATTTGCTCTGACCCCTAAAAACATTGCAAAATTAGCTAATCTGCAACTGGCATATTTAACTTTCAAGAAATTCATAATAAAAGAGGCAGGAAAATACACAAACTGCATGGGAAGTTAAATGTCTCCTGTGGACTACAGCACATGGAGCACCACTGACTAGGCTGACAAGGAAACATGCCTTCAGGCCTACCTGTATAGCCGGACTGCTGTAGCTTTTAAATCTGCAGTCTAACCTGAAATTAATTCTTAGTTTGACAGGAAAGACCCCTACTTTTAAATATTAAATATGCTCCCCCTAACCTACAGGGTATGTGTTGCAAATGGGTTCCACCCATTTAGTACGCCATGATATTTTTTTTTCACACAGTGTTGGACCTTTATTGTGGGTGAGTCTCACTCAAGGTAATTGCATGGTAATTTGACTACACATGTTTACTGCCAGTGCCCACCTTTTAAGATAAGGCTGCTGTGAGGCAGCTAGAGTAAGAAGCACTGGTCTCATTACACGTTAACATGTGTGCACATGTGCGGGGCTGCAGATGAGAGACAACAGTCGTGGGCACAGGTAACTGCATGTGTCATTTTTAAAACGCAAATTCGACCTGTCAAATTATCCCCTTTTGACAGGCTTAAACTTTACTTTTAAGTATTAATTAGCCACCCCTAAGTAGACCTTATTGCCCATAAATGCAGGGTGCATGGCATTGGAAAGTAGGACATGTGGGAGTTCATGCTGACATGTCCTTACATTGAAATATCCCCAAAATCTACTTTCATAGTAGCAAGTCTGGCTGATGCCGTAGGGAAACATTGGACTACATGGTCACATTTTAGAAATGCTAATAAGGTTTAGTAGAAGACAGAGAAATATTTTAAAGACTCATTTTAATCCTGATTTAAAATGCAATTTAATGGTGAAATTAATTTGTCTCACTAGTGAGCAAAGGGCACTTTGAAAAAGATACCATTTTCTGCCTAACACATGTAAGCCTGCCACATTCACCTGGCAGGTGGATGATTCCCCTGTGGTGAGATCTGTATTGTTTAGAGACAGAGGACAAAGGGCTTGGTTGTGGGCTGGTGCTGGTCTGCCCTTCACAGGATGGTCTGGGGCTGTGCTCCAGGACTAGTTACACTTCATAGAAGCCTCCCTTCTCAAAAGCAGATGAAACAGATAAAAGGCTAGGCCTACCATATTCCTTTCAGCCTCTAACCAACTTGGCTCCAAACCCAGTGGGGGGACGGGGGTGTGGAGGGAAGTGACTCCAGATCTAGTATGGAGTGACCACAAGGGAGGGTTTGCCTATTATCATAGTCACACTCTGGGTGGGCACATGAGCTCTGACCAGAGGAAGAACGGTTCTCCAATATTGGATTGCTGTGCATGCGATTTGGGACAGGTCTGGAAGGATGATGTGGCATCCTAGGACTGGATATGGGGCGTCTGGCATCTAGAACGTTCCACCGACACTTATAAAACCCTGCACAGGGGAGAGACAGAGAGCAAGATCCTAGACCCGGACGACGACAACACCAGAACCATAGACAGCAGGAAGGAGAAGCCACCTGATGGACCAAAGACTTAGCCTGCAGCTGACCCCCAGCACGTTATGAGTCTCTCCAGGGTCAATGGCACAGGCCCCGCTATGCCCGTATGGACTAGTTGCGGGAGGACTTGAATGCTGCCCTAGATGCCATACAGGACAGCCAGAAGGCCATGTCATCTGGAGAGGGCAAAGTAGAGAAGTAGGCTGGCGCAGGAAGCCAATGAAAACAGCTCCCTGCAAGGTGCTCCACTTTAGAGCCTAGGAGGCCTGCTGAGCTCACCGCCAGGAGCAAAATGAGCCCAAGATCACAGAAATCTGCCCAACGGAGCAAAGTTATACACCTTTAAAGATTGTCCATTTAAGCATGCCTTTTGAAAAACGAAGCATGGGTGCTCCGCTGCAATTTCTTAGAATTTCCCCCGGGGTGGGCCATTGTCAGAGGACGAGCACAATGCTCCACATTATTTAATTTGCTCAGGGGGGAAGCGTGCCTGAGGATCCCACTCTCCAGACTCATACCGGGTCCGGGGACCCCATCCCTTGGGTCAGTGCAAGCTTGGACGGGACCCAGGACAACATCCTTGGGCCTCAAAGACAAAGGCATGGTCACGGGACCCCATCCCATGGGACCCCCAAAATCAAAGGAGGGCTGTAGCTTGCAGCTTCCCTCCAGTCTGCAAGGACAGCAGGCAAAGAGAGAGCAAGAATGCAGGCTCTCACGCTGGCACAGCACAGTATGGACCTGGAGTTGAGCCGGCAGGGCAGCATGAGAGTGGACTCCTCGTACCACTTCAATGTAAAAAAGCAGTTGGGGTACCCCAGGTGATTCAGGGGCACCCCTACTAGAAACAAAAGAAAGAAAAAAAGGAGGCAAATGGTGTGATGCTGGCTACATGAACCTAACCACGGACAAACCCCTTATAAAATATTCACGCTCCCGGTTGGAGTGTCCCATAATGTCCCTTGAGAGGGTTAATTTGAATATGTACTTGGCTTTGTGGTGCCCCAGTCTGGGCAAGTGCACCATCAACGTAATTCCAGTAAGTGCAGCCCCCCCCCCGGCCAGGATTCATTGAGGAATGTAACCCTATGTCTCCTAAGATGCATGGCCTTAAGGGACTTTTTACCTTTATTTCAGGCATTCCTAGAGCTGGAGCTTTTGCTTTTACTGGCTGGTCCTATGACTACATTTTTTGTGGCCTAAGTGTTTAAATGAAAGTCTTAGATGCATATTATACTGATTTCCTTTTTTTTTTTAAAAAAATATTTCTTATTGAGCTTTTTCAAATATATCCTGCAACATCTCCCTCCTCCCCACAGCTGGTGGAAAGTCATAAATATATAAAATAATTAATTAATTAAACATAACCTCCATAAATACATTATTTTACATATAAATCACATAAAAATTCTCATACTGTGTATGCATAATATTGCCCAAACACACCCCACTACCCCCTTGACCTAAAGTGCCCAGTGCAATAGAAGCATACTTCTAGCTCTCAGACCTACGAGCCCCCTCCTTCCGGCAGTTTTCAACACCCTCCGTCAGGGGTGCCCATATTCTCAAACCTTTCCGAGGTGCAGGGCTACCCTTTCTCAAATACACAGCTTTCTCTAAGGTGTGTACTGCCAAAAGCCGGGCCAACCATTGTTGAAACCCATGCAGGTTAGGATCTAACCACACCGAAGCGATACACAACAACAGGACAGCTATAGATATAAAAATCAAATCTCCCCCGTCTTCTGACACTTCCCCCCCCTCCCCCGATACTCCTAATAAAATCAGAGCAGGTAAAAGCAATATTTTCAATTTGAACTCATCATAGAAAAACCTAGATATTTCCTTTTTCAATTTTGAGAGCTCTCCACACGACGCAAGGATATAAACAATATCCTCTCTTTGTAATGCACATCGAGGACAGCATGTTCCTTTGCCCTCTCCCCCCTTAGCGATCTTATAAGGAGTATAATAAAGAAAAATACTTGTTTTGTAATACTGTGCTTGTAATCGTGCAGAAACTAAAATAGTTTGTGCGGAATCAAAAGATTGAAAAAATATTGTATCCGTTATCCCCACCTTCTCTTTCCACTTCTGGGAATATTTATCCATATCTTCTTTCATTAACCGAATTAGGAAGACTATAAATTAAGCCAATTGAACATTCTTTTTATCCCAATAATTTATCAACTACATCACTTCTTGAAAACCCAGCTGGCCTACCCCCTTTTTGTAGCAAAAAATCTCTCACTTGGAAGAATTGAAAAAAAAATCCCTCCACCCAATATTAAATTCATTTTTGAGATCATCAAAGGACGTTACACCCAAGGGGGGGAAGAAACCCCACCCTACACAATCCTGCCTTAATCCAATTACACATGAATTGATCCCTAAAAATCACCGGTAAATTTGTATTTTTTGCCAGTGGTGTGTAAACGTTCAGTCTGCCGATCCCCAACAATCTGCGAGCAGCACTCCATACCTTAAAAACACCATGAAGGGTCTTAAAACATATTTTGTTATAGTAACTATCAATTAGCTGCCGCCATAGACAGTCCCATGCCACCCTCCCAATTAAACGTTCATACAGAGAGGGTACATGGTCTGCCATCCCACCATCACGGTATTCTTGCAGCAATACTATACTATGTAACAAAGTGGTAGTTCAATAATACAGCTTCAAATTTTGGAGCGCCCACACTCCTCTCTCTTGTGGTAACATGAGAAATTTGAGCGCCCTTCTAGGTCTAGAGTAGGTCCAAATAAACTTTGAGAATACATCTTCCATTTTCTTAAACCACTGAGTTGAGAATTCCAATGGAATAGCCCGAAAAAAAGAAAGAATTTTTGGGGAAAAAAGCATCTTTACTACATTACATCTACCTACTAGGGAAAGATTAAGTTTATTTAGTCTACCCAGATCTTGTTTGATTTTACTCAAAAGGGGTTCAATATTATCTTTGACTACATTATCTTTTTTAGCCGTGATACTGACTCCAAGGTATATTGCATTATCCACTACCCGATTATCAATCAACCTTATTTTCTCATTGACAACTATCGGAGTCTTATCTTTATTTAACGAATAGCCAGAGAGTCTCCCAAATTTTACAGCTTCATCTTCCACCACTTTAAGTGCCCTTAAGGGGTCAGCGGTCACCAGGGCGATATCACCGGCATACCAATGTCTTTGTATCCTATCCCTGTGCCTGTATTGATAAAATTGCAACATTATTTTCCAGCCTGCGTACAAAAGGGTCAATATATATTGAAAATAATAACAGGGAACATGGGCAACCTTGCTGAGTCCCCCGAGAGATCGACAGAGCAACCCAAAGGCTTTTTCTGCATCAAGCAGAATTAAAGCCACAGAGTCCCCTGCAACCTGAGTAGCATCAAAAAAGCGAGATAACTCTCCACACACTAACAATTGTGGCTCTTCCAGGGATTAATCCATGTTGCCGAACCTAAACTATCTTATGAATTACTGGCGCTAATCGAGATGCTAAGATCTTGGAGTATATTTTAGAATCACCATTAATCAGGGTTATCGGACGATAAGACCCCAGTTCCTGTACCATTTTTTTGAGGGGGTGGGGGGGACACGACAATTTTGGTGGAAGATCAGGAGCTCGGAGGCCTAGCTCCTTTAAAAATATGGACATACAACCTGGTCATACAATCCTCAATATGCCAAGAAAATACCATGTAAAACTCTGTAGGGATGCAGTCAGTGCCAGTAGCTTTACCACCCGATAGACTGTTTAACACAAGGAGAATCTTCACCCACTGTGGGGAACCTTCTAGCTGTTCTTGCTCTTCAACTGAAAGTTTGTTACAAGGAATTGCATCTAAGTATTCATGAACCTCCCTGGAGTTCCCCTGCGTGCTGTCCAAATAAAGGGATTTATAATATGTTTGAAATACACCCTAATATTAACTGGTTCAATACCAATCCCATAGCTGGATCATTTATTTCCTGGACCTCATTGTGCATGATCTTTTGTCTAGTTCGTATAGCTAAGTGATGACCAATCTGCTTGCTGCATTCATAGGAATTTTCCTTCAAAACCGTGAGTTTATCGGCTGCTTTCTTAGCCAATATTTCGGTAATAGCCGATTTGGCCACTGCCACAATCAGTTGGGCTTCCCCAAGTTCACCCCCTTGTTGTGTGACTGTGACCAAACCTTCTTCCGCCGAGGCTAAAGCGGATTGTAACCTAGCAAAGGACGTGCTTTTCAGCACTATCATCAACCAAATGGAAACACCAAGTAAGCAGAAACATATAGAAACTGGCCAAAGGTAGCAAACCTTATCCCTTCTTTGTATATCGGCAGATTGTATTTTTATCCTCCTCCCTATATATGCTTGCATGAAAAATTGACCTTGAATTTAATCTATTGATTGTTCTCTCTCCTTCCTTTTTATTGAATGACCTTATCCTTACCCTCCATCCTCTGTGCGCCTTAGTGTCTCGGAGGGTAGCCTACTGTGTTGCAACCCTGTCTGTTTTACTATCTACAGTAATTCTGTAAACTGGTCATACCTCACCACATAAAACACCACCTATCCTTCTTTGCAACCATTTTTTTGCATTCTAACAATAACTATCCTCTTCTAGCCTATCTACTCATCCTACGGATCATTTGCATGAACTCACACTAATGATCACACGCACCTCATAGTAACTTAATCTACCACAAAGAAACTAGAGGAAATGTATGAAACAGTTTCCTGCAAGCACAAGACTAACAAATCATCACTAAATTTACCACCAACGTGGAGTTCCACAGTAAAATGCTACCCATCATAAAGCACTTCACATCTCTTCAGGGTAGTAAGAGCTATATACATGCAATTAAAATACAATAGGATTTAAGGGGTGATTTTATATTCTAAACATATTCTAGGGGCTCCTTCAGTAAACAGTGTCTTTGGTTCAGGAACCTTCACTGATTGGCTTGAGACATTATCAGGAACTCCTTGTATCAGCCCACAGGAGTATTTTAGTCTCACAATCATTCTGTTGCCTGTTTGGTTGTATCATTCCACCGCCACTGAATTGAATAAGGGACTGTTGTACAGCTGAAAAGGACACTCTCTTATTACATATTTAGCTTTCTCTCTCTCTCATTCATGCATTGTGGACTCAAAGCAATACCTCTGATTTTACTTCTTTTGCGGTGCAGAAGGCACTTTTTATTGATTTTGCCAGTGTTTGAGAGCGCATATCAAAACTATTGGCTTTGCCAATATTATTTAATATGTTTTTCAGCAGCTCTAGCGCATGACCCTTCCCCCAGCAAAGCATTCCGACATGGCTTCTCTTCTGCATTTGGATGAGCTGCCTGAAGCAACGGCATGGCACTTTCTCTAGAAAATGTGAAAACAGAGTAGTATTGGTTCACGCTCTAAAGGGGAAAAACAGATGGTCTGAATAAGGATATCTTCACACAATAAAAAAGGATGAAGAAGAAAATTGTTAAACTTTCTGGATCTGTCACAAAGGTAAACACACACTTTTGTGTACGTTTCCAATTGTTTGCTAGTCACAGTGGTATTTTACTAGTAGTATGTCTACGATTGCAGAGTCTCCACACACAAAAAGATAGGACCGAGGCTGAAACATCGGGATCATAGTTCGAATGTCTTGGACTTGATGGTCGAGAAGAAAGACTCAAAAACACCCAGTATCCAGATGGCTCCACAGGAGTGTGACTTCGGCAGATGGATTTGGAACCCCAATGATGTCAAGAGGTTCACTGTCATCTGGAGGTGGTCTATGACTAACTGTGGTGAGCCAGTCTGTAACAGCCAGTCGTCGAGGTAGGGGAAGACTGGTACTCCCAACCCAGATGGGCAGCAGCCATCTCTATCACCTTTGTGCACATCTGCGGGGCACTGGTGAGCCCGAAAATGACTATGGCAAACTGAAAGTACTCGCCCCAAACTTTGATCTGCAGGTCGCATATGTGAACCTGGAGGACGGAATGTGAAAATTAACGTCCTGCAGGTCAAATGCCACATTTCAGTCTCTGAGATCCAGGGTAAAAAGAGCATTTTGAACTTTTCCTTGAGCAGGAAGGCATTGAGAAGGCAAAGATCTAGGATAGGACAGTGACCTCCGTCTTTCGACACAAGGAACAAGCAGGAATAGCACCCAGTACTCACTTTCGAGACTCCATTGGCCAAAATAGGCTGCACTTCCTGGCATAAACCAGACCTATTGTCCTCTGAGAAGTGACTGAGGTAGGTGGCAGGTGCGGTGGGTCGAAAAGGAATGGCAGGGAGTTGGACAATCTGAGGAACCCTGTTGTCCGATGTATTGTTTTGGCACCCCTACAGGAAGTGGCTGATCCTTCCCTTATAGGATAGCTGAGCGCTGGTAGGGGAAAGGGTCTTGGTAGTTGTGCCTGGAGGGGTGGACAATCGGGACCCATCCTAGAAAGGGCTAGGAGGCCTGTTGTGTGGGCAGTCGGGCCCGATGTTGCCAAAACTTTAAAGTCCTGGTATATGTAATTGGGTTTTGATTGAGGGGGGTGAATACCTTTTTCAAACAATAACCACAATCCCAGTCTGGATGAACCACAAAAGTCATTAAATTAACCTGTGCTTAACTCTGGTAGCTTGGCACAAAAGCAGTCAGGCTTAACGTAGAGCCACTGTGTTGAGCATTTATGCAGCACACAAACAGTAATTAAGTAAAAACACAGCACAAGAAAAATCCCACACCAATTTAGAAAAAAAGAATACATTTTAATAAACAAAATTATACCAGAACAATGAAATCTAATCAGTAGATCTGAGATTATCAATTTCAAAGTGTTAAGTTTTAAGCAAATATAGCGCAGCACAAAGCACCACTCACGGTCATCTGGTCATGCCAGACCAGGGGCAATTTACAAGTTCAGGCTGACAGTGATGGTACACAGGCTGGACACAGGGACCAAGTTAGTCCAGCTGAAAAAGTTACTTTCTTAAATTCCAGCGCAAAAACTTCAGTTTGAAGTGGAGAAAGATTCACGGAGCCGGGAGAGCATAGCAGATGTTTGCAGTGGGTGTCGCAGACTGTCGCTGCTGGAGCTTGGCAGTTCCCACAGGCGGTTGTTGATGTAGCATGAAGTGCTGATCTTGCATTGCCAGTCATTGCTGGCAGCCACTGTGGCACAAAGAGTTGGGTTCACCGGAGCTTTACATTGGCTGCCATTGCAGGCAGCAGAGTCTCAGCCCCATCTGAGGTCACAAAGTGCCTAAAACCTCAGGAATTCACCCTTCTTGGCAGAGGAGTGCACTCTGATGCCAGCCTAGGGTCAAGGACCTGCAGAAGGACCTTTTGAGGATCAGGGACTTAATCTAGCAGAGGACAGCAGGGCTCAGACAGGTGCAGTTGCAGGTCTGGCCAGGTAGGCAGATGGAGGACAGGTCTCTGGAGCTCGTTATGTCCCTTTGGCTTACAAGAGAGGCCAGCAAGCTAGCCCTTGGAGTCACACTGGTGGTTTTGGGTTCAAGGAGTAGGTCCAGGCTTCCTTCCTCAGGAAGCATGGCAGTCCTTCTTGTATTGACTGTCGAAAACAGATGTCCGTGATAGATCCCCATGAGGTATGCCTCTGATGCGATGCTTAGGTTCTTTTCATGACATCAGAGTCTGCGGCAACAACAGCCAGATGAACCCCTAGAGCCATCCTAGAGCATGAGGTGAAGCTGTACAAAGTGAAACACTGAAAGGGTTAGCGTCAGCCCCACTCCAGATTGAAGAGAAGGACCCGTTCCCAGTCTCGCTTCTAAAGTCGTTCGAGAGGCAGAT
Source organism: Calotriton arnoldi (assembly GCA_963921515.1). Classification (NCBI taxonomy): domain Eukaryota; kingdom Metazoa; phylum Chordata; class Amphibia; order Caudata; family Salamandridae; genus Calotriton; species Calotriton arnoldi. The sequence continues at coordinate 552,766 of CAWUFW010011420.1, read as the reverse complement.
CTTCCTCATCGTCAAAGTCTTCACGTAAGTCGAATAAACATAAGAAGTCCAAGCGGGACTTGGCCCCTTTACCCCACTCTCATTCTCCAGCATCATCTAGACTGGCCACATCCAGATATTTATATGCCACCATCTCTACTGAATACATCGGACCCAGACAGGATTCCATTCCAGCGTAGTCCTGTGCGAACATTGCACCAACTTTTTGGCTTGTACTCTTACCATAGCTCTCCTTATGGAGATGACAATGGTGAGGAAGGGGAAATGTTTGTCCCACCTATGATGATAACTGATATATGGACCTACAGGATGTCAGTGCATTGGATACTTCACCCAATACTGGGTTGGTTACCCCACACTAACAGAGGAAAGCACTTCATTTGCTACCGTAATCAGAATGGCCGGTGAGGTCCTTGGCCTTCATCTCCCCACCGTGGAGGTAAAGAAAAACGTATTGACAGAGGTCCCACAGCCGCGCCAGGCACAGATCGATCCTTTTTTGCCCTTCAATGAAGCCCTCACTGACACACTGCTGGGCACTTGGCCTAAACCATATTCTGGGCTCCCAGCCAACTGACAGGTCCAACGCCACCATAGACCTGCTCCAGGATTACTAGGCTTTCTTACACAGCATCCAAAAGCTGAAAGTCTGGTGTTGTACGCGGCCACCTGTAGAGACAATCCTAACACCTTTCCAACCACACACCTGAAAGCAGTCAAAACGAGAAGACACATTCGGAAAGCATATGTTCATCTCAGCCAGCCTCGCCTTGAGGTCAGTTAACGCAAGCTGTATGCAAGGCCACAACACCCACGCACTACGGGACATGGTGGGTGAGATCTTACCTGGGGTCCCTGAAGGCCAAATTTGTCATCCGCTGAGGCCTGAACACCACGGACTGTCTAGATATGCTAAAGGGAAACAGCGTTGTGCTTCGATGCCACACCTGGATAAGGTCGATTGGGCCTCTCGAGAGATGTTTTTGGATAGCTCCTGTCTCTTTGGGGAGAAGGTGGATTTAGCCTTCGAGAATTTAAAGGAGAGCCAGGCCACAGCATGCCCCATGGGCCTATTCAGCTTCCATCAGGTAATCTCCTCAATACTGTCGTCCCTTTTGCAGTTGTCACCTAGGTGTTAGACCTGACACCTTTGTGTTTTAGTCCCCCAAACGTTTTGCCTTCTCCCAGTGTTAAAACACATGTGCTCTCTCCCTTAAACATGATACAATTGCCCTACGCCTAATTGGCACATTTATTTTACTTGTAAGTCCCTAGTAAATGGTACTCCATGTACCCAGGGCCTTTAAATTAAATTCTGCATTAGGCCTAAAGCACACAGGTACTCACTCCAGCTCCCCCTGCTGCCTGAACTGCCTTTTTTCCCCTGACTGCCTAGCTGCTTGCTGTTACCCCTCTATTTAGTCTTGTTTATTAACTATGTTGTGACCCCACTGTTTAGTCTTTTTTGGGGTATTGTCTTGGGTTTTTCTTAAACCGCTCTGTGCCTGCACTGTTTAGTCTTATTTTTTAGTATTGTAATGTATTGTTTCTGAATTGTTTTTGCTGCTTTTACCTTTCGTTTGCAGCTGTTTGCGCCGGTTTTTGCTTCCCCGCTCTCCCCTACCTGTTTCACCCACCGTTTTCCCTCCCACTTCCATCTCATGTTTTCTGAACCAGTTTGCGTGGGCTTTTATGACTCTGTGCACTTTAATACTGCTAACCAGTGCTTATGCTTGCTCCTTTAAACATGGTAAAAGTGGTTTGCCCCCATTTGGCACATATTATTTACTTGTAAGTCCCTAGTGAAATGGTACTGCATGTACCCAGGGCCTGTAAATTAAATGCTGCTAGTTGGCCTGCAGCACTCATTGTGCCACCCACTTAAGTGCCCTTTTTAAACATTTCCTAGGCTGCCACTGCAGCCTGTATGTGCAGTTTAAACTGCCATTTCCATCTGGCACAATAAACCTCTTGCCAGGCCTATACCTCCTTTTTAATACAAACAAGTCATCCCTAGGGTGCGCCATAAACAGCCCATATCGCAGGGTGTAGTGTAGTTAAAAAGTTGGACAAATACTTTTAAGTTTTGAATGTCAAGGTATTAATAAACTCCGAAATGTGTTTTTCACTAGAGTGAGGCCTACCCCTCCCATAGGATAACATTGGGTTACCGTATTACAATTAATAAGTGATAACTTTCAATTGGGAGAGGGAGGAAGGTCGAGTTTGGTGTCTAAAGAATTGTAACTTATAATTCTCTTTTATAGTAAAACTGGATTTAAAGTCACAATTCTGAAAATGCCACTTTTGGAAAGTTAGCAAAAGACACACAATAGATGGAAGGAATGCAGAACAAACCAAAACATTCACCCTCAGTCAAGAGATCTGGGTTAAATCCATCATTCTTTTGCTCACCATGGCACCCCAGTTTAGACCCGACCATATGCAAATCAGTTTTGACCCTGTGCCTCATGGGAACAGTCCAGCCTGATCTGCCAAGCCAGGTCCTCCCTGGACCGGAAACAAGCATCCTAGGACAGGTTTCGGGGTTTCACCCCTCATCAGTCAAGGCTGATTTGCATATGGCCAGGTCGAAACTGGAGTGGCATGGTGAGCAAAAGAATGATGGATTTAACCCAGATCTCTTGACGGGGTGAATGTTTTGATTTGTTCTGCATTCCGTCCATCAATTGTTTGTCTTATATTTTTTCGCCCTAAGTGCGCCGGGTATGCCCAGACGTGGGTCACGGGCTCACTGTGCCACTGGATTCAAGCTATCCTGGCTGATGAGTGGTGAAACCCCGAAACCGATCCTAGGATGCTTGTTTCCGGTCCAGGGAGGACCTGGCTTGGCAGTTCAGGCTGGACTGTTCCCATGAGGCACTCGGTCAAGACTGATTGCATATGGCCAGGTCTAAACTGGGGTGGCATGGCGAGCAAAAGAATGATGGATTTAACACAGATCTCTTGACTGGGGGTGAATGTTTTGATTTGATCTGCATTCCGTCCATCAATTGTTTGTCTTATACTTTTAGAAAGTTGGCATTTTTTTGTCCCAACCATTTGGTGGCTGCAGCCTGTATCATGGGTCACATGACTAGGTGTAGCTGGCAGTTGTTTTTGTGTACTCCCAGTGAAACAAAGGATGAATAAGTGGTGGCAGGATGGGCCATCTTGGTCAGGATGAGGGGCAGAAGCTGTCACTTACCACACTCACAAACAGTTTCACACTAGTCTTTCGTGTCCCCAGACAAGCTGGGGCCAGGGCAGGGATGTAGGAAATTCCAGGCACCTCTGTCAGAGGAGGGCTCTAGAAGCTTCTCGTACTTCAAAGTGGTCATCAGGTATAAACAATGGACTCTCAGACCCACTCTTCAGTAAACTTATGAAACCCTCAGAAGGATTGCTGTGCTGCTCTGATGTAGGAAGGACTGCCCTGCTGTCCTGTTACTCTGCTGCCAGAGTGAGAAAAACTGGACCATGCAACTAGGACCACCAGAGTGATTCCAAGGGCTAGTTGGCTGGCCTCCTTATCAGACCCTCAGGGACATAAAAGGCTCCATCTATCTTGAACCCATCACCTGGACTCTGCCCGCTGTGATTCTAACCGACTAAATGTTGCCTCTCCAGTCCTGGACCCTTGGAAGTGGGGCTAAATGTGCTCTACTGGCCCAGCTATGGTCTCATGAGAACCAATGCAGCTCTTTGCAGCACCTCTTCGGAACAGGTGCAGTGTGACACAGCCTTGATGCAAGCCCGCATTGTAGACTGTACAGCTTATCGGAACCGCCGCAGTGCGGTGCATCTTCGAGGTGGAGCCCACAGCCTCTCAGTGGAACTAACACAGTCTCGATGTAAGCACGCTTCGCAGCTCATTGGAGCCGCTGTTGCACGATGCATCTTCAAAGCAGACCTCATATTGCTTCTAAAACCTGCCGCTCTGCAGCGCAATGCTCCGCAACTAGGATTTAAGATACATTTCTCAAGGGGACTAGCTTGGTCCCTATATCTGGCCAGCACTCCCTCGCAGTCGGCCTGAACTTGTTACTTTGTCCTGATCCGGCGAGACCAGATACCCACGGTTGGCGCTTTGTGCTTTTAAACACTATTTTTATCCAAACCTTTAACATTGCATATTTCCACTTCTAATAATTTTGTCGTTTTGGTGTCAATTATTTAATCATTTTTAACTCTACTTTTCTAATGGAGTGGGATTTTTCTTGTGTTTTCACTTTATTGCTGTTTTTGTGCTCCATCTTTACGCATCGCCTCTAGGTTAAGCCTGGCTGCTTTTGTACCAAACTACCAGATGGTCAAGCATAGGTTAATTTGACGTTTGTCTGTGTTTCACCCTGACAAGAATTGTGGTTATTGCTCGAGTAGGGTTTCACCCCCCTCAACCAGTAACTCATTTTCCTGCAAAGATACGTCTGGAGCCTGACGAAATTCACAAGGTGTGAATCTGCGGTTAGAAGACTCTATCAGAAATAATGGTTTCAGCTTGGAAACATGCTTGGAGGCAACTGATGCCTAAAAAGCTCAGCCTTTGTCCCACTATGGAACCCCCTTTTTTCTCTTTGAGGTGTGAAGAATCTCCAAGTCTAATCACCGGGTTTGCAGAACCAGAAGGCTATCTGTGCGATTCTCTTGCACCTTCATATACTGTTTTCTTACATTTTAGAGACAACACACCAACCATACCTCCTCTGATCGGGAGTTGCCCCTTCTTGACCGATATTATATTTCTCAATCACCCACAGACAAAGCAGGTACATAACACTGTACCAAAGTTCCTTTCAGAGATGTGTTTTCTTACACTATCAGTAGAAAGATCTCTTTTGGCAAGTATTTGCTTCAGGGCTTTTTGTATTTTTATCAAAATGCAACACTGTGTTAGGTAAAGTTACATATCATTTTGGAATTAAATATTAACATATCTTTATCCACAACAGAAGGTCAAGAGTACCTATATTCTGTCATTTCGTTCATGTGTACAATAGCCTGTATGTTCAAGAGGACCTCTAATTTTGAAGTAAAGTTCTAGCCCACGGTGAGCGCATATTTTGCAAATAAGAGTCACACCCTGACAGCGCCTCCCTTCAGACACTGTCGCTCTTAGTTTTTCAATGCCTTCCAAAGTTGCACAAACATGAGATAAAGTACACCCATCATAAATATTATATTGCAGGAAACAAAAAAGACCAAGAAGAGGAACTAAGACAAAGGCCACATATGTCTGAATTATTTTATTTCTTACTGGCGAAAAAAAGGTGTAAAAATTCACCGTTCTCTCTCCAAGATATTGCTTTTCTGTTGCCATCCTCCGCTAATTACCTGGGACTGTTTGATTAAACCACAATATAGCAAATACATCAACAGAAGAGTAGTAAGTCTAAAAAAACAAACTTTATCAGAAACTGCAGCTACGTTTCAACACCTCCTATTGAGACTTTGTCTTTAATGTTGATTGGCTTTTTTGCACTTTCACTAAAGGACCTTTGTAGAATTTCCATGACTTTGTCGGTACTGGTGTCCTCGTTGTCAGAGGATCTGCTTGTTTCTTACTTTTGAGTGACAACCCGGAGTGAACAGCAACTTATGTGGCATTAACCCATCAACCCTTAGATGTCCAGCTAATGACTGGCAATCGGACTCGCTGAAACACACCAGACCAGACTGCCTATGTGTTGAGGGAAAATAATGAAATACATGAAAACAGTTCTCCCAAAAATTACAATTTATTTAACAACACAAATACCACTTTAATAGTAGCAGAAGGCATTTTTCGGAAACATCTGACTTGTAAAACATGTTCTTGGTTTAGCTCAAATCATAATTACAGGCATGTCCAACTTTTATTCTTTGCAGTCAATTACTACAATCGTCAGGCTGGGTTCATTCAATTCCATCGATTCACTGATTTATTGCTCACAGTTTTGCAATCCTTCAATTCAAATAATAGGTGCAAGTCTGAGCAGGCTTCAAGAGGCCCTTGAGATTCAAGTATTAATTCATTGTTAAAGTAGACAGCAGACTGGCAAGTGCATTTATTTTTACAAGGGCTCTCACACGATGTATCATTCAACACACATCACAATAGCGTTAAATGAAATGCCTGCACCTAGAAACCTGTAATGTAAAGAAAGCCACACAACCCAATAGTCAACCAACTTAATCTCAACTAACCTAACTAATGCAAAGTTTGGCCCATTGCATAGGCTTTTGATGTATCCATGATTGAAAGAAGCAGTACTGCTAACTCTGGTCGTCGCCCTTCAGTCAGGTAACTGGCTTTCAACTAGCGAGGACAGACCCGGAAGTAAGAGCCAGACTGACAAGGACAAACCATAAGCATTCAGAAAGAGAAACTGACTCAAACCCATCCTGTGAACACAGAAACAGGGTTGCTAATGTAAAACCTGAAAACAACAAGAAACATTAGGAAGTGATGTCAAATGTTTTGGCAGTATGGGTTTGGTATTATTGTTTTCTGACTCATACCGCAAAAATGCCACACAGTTCATGTGCTCAAGAGATTAGTTGTAACATTATTAGCTCTGATTCTAGGAAATATCTGCTTCTGGTGCAAACTATGCCACAAGCAACATCAGTCAATTTGCCACAGTTTCGTGATGCATCTCACAGCCCTCTTGTCAGTTTTATTCTAATGTTTAATGTGCTTTCTACATGCCCTACTCTGTTTTCTTTCTGTGCACAGGTCTGGCTCCACTTCAAATCATCATAAACTGAACTTCGCTTAATTTTAAGCTCATAACTAACCCTGGGCGTAGTTCGCGTTGTAGCGCTACGCATAGCTACGCGAAGTGCACTTCGCACTACGCGAGCTACGCGTAGCACTAGGCGAACTGCGTAGTGCAGTAGGAAATGCTGTTCGCAATGATTGCACAGTGCCGGATGCTTGTCCGCACTGTGCAATCATTGCAAACGGCATCTTGCACAGTGCAAGCGATCGTTTTCTGCCGCTCGAGAAGATTTGTACTCGAGCGGCAGTTTTCTCAACGCGGACTGGTAGTTTCTCATCGCGAGCGTTCGCGAGCATACGCGACCACTCGCAATGAGAAACCTGACCTCCCCGCGTTGAGAATCTCGCCGGGAGGTTTATTTTCCATGCTCGCGATCGGCAACTTGATGTTGCTGATCGCGAACGAGGAAAAAGTCTCGCCGGGATGTCATTTTGCTCGCTCGCGGTCGCCAACTTGACGTTGAGGACCGCGAGCAAGCAAAAAATGCCCGCTACGCGTTTTTGCACTGTGCTACGTGCAATTCGCGTAGCGCGTAGTTGCGCAAACTACGCAAACTACGCGAGCGAGGCATAGTTTTACGCCCAGGCCTACTCATAACCTTGCTTGGCAGTATGCTGGTGCTACATGCTTCTGTTGGAAATTGATTTTTTTTTTAAATGCGGCTCGTGTGTATTGCGAATGCAGGTGCCCAATCTCAATGTAAGATAAAAAGCATTTTCTATACTTTGAGAATCACACTGCTCAAAGGCACATTCATTAATTAGAAAATGTGAAGAGACAAAATACGAAGAAAAGCAGACACTCACTCTACCCCCCAATAAAACGAATTTAAAAACAAAATTGAGTGAAACTTTTCCATAAGAAAAATCTATTGTGGTACAACTATTGTGCGATAGACCAGGCAATGAACTACGTTGTGGGGTTGAGAGCAACAAAAATGTGCGATAAATTCTCCACATACAGACTGCAGTAATTATGTAGGTAGGCCAGAACTCAAAGTTATCAGGTCCTGCAGAGCACAGTTCTGAGACACGCCTTTACTTGGAGGCCTCACACTCTTGCAAACTGGCCTTTGTCTCACCACATTAGCAACTATAACAGTGTTTCCCAAGATTGGTGTAAGCCATTAAAGCACCAGAGTCAACAACACTACTCTCCTAGACTTTATGCTAAGTAGCCCAACCACTTCTTGGCAGCAAATATACCCAGTGAGCTTTAAGTAATGGTACTACCAACTTTAGAGTTCAAAACATTATTAAAGAGTTCGGATGTCTTGTGTCTGAAGGTCAGTAGATTTCAGATAAACACATTTGGATAAAGACATATCCTTGCCACTATACACCAAATGAAGGTGTGAAAAGCTTCAGCAAGAGTGCAACATTACAAAACATTTAGAGGCATTATCACATACAGTACAAACGTGCATCTTTTTATGAAAGATTTACAATCAAAGAGAATAATATGATGGTGAAATTGGATAGTAGCTAGAGCAGACAAAGGAACATTATTGCATATTACTTTTACAGTGCAGTGTGTAGTGAAGGCAGCACGAATGCCAGGTTCCAGAAACCCTATATCCAGTGACTTTGTACTTATTAAGAGGTAGATTAGTAAAAGGCACCAAGTAGCTGCCTGGCTTTTATACACTGCATCAATCAATCTGATGCAGCTTAAAGTGCACTAGCTTACTGGGGTCATTACAGTAATGCCATATTTGATAGAGGAAGTTTCTAGTCTCAAAGGCACACCCCCAATCCATATATTCATAAGGTACCAATATGCTGACACTGTGCTTCAAAAGAAACACTTTCATCTTTGGGGGCCCTTTCAGAAAATAAAGGCCACAGAATATTAAACTATGAACAAATGATTCACTGCTTTAATTTCTGTAGTCTCAATACTTCACACCCATTGTCCCACAGCATGATGAAGGAAATCCAACTGCTTGTATTTCCTATTACAATTTCTTTTCTCACTCTCTATCATGGTTGTATGCTTGACTACACTGAGAGGTGAACTCAGGATGTTGAATGTACAACAGTGCACAAACTATGGTGGTAATAACTTGCTGTTAGTTCAGCATCCTGAGTCAGGCTTGGCTGAACCGAGCTCTGGCTCTGCAGCCAACATCCAAAGCAGAGCGACTGCAAACAAGATGTGGATCCAAGTAGCTGCTTTCCAGGAATGTCCTGAAAAATAGCATCTGTTGCTGCCTTAGCCCTGGTGGAAATAGTACAGATTCCATCAGGTTTGAGAGACCCTGGGTAGAATAATTCAGTAGACATGATAAGATCCAAGCAGCAATAATATTCTTAAAAGGCTTTTTCCCAGATGCGACATAGACCCTGCGTGCCCTCTAGGCAAAATGGAAGATGTTCCTCCTGTCTGTTCCCTTGCAGGGATGTCCCAAGCATATTAGAAAAGAGGTTTTAAAAAGCAGAAATATATCTCGGATTAAAAGATAAGTGCTTTTTATCTCACAGTGAACAGCAAATTTCGAGAGGTACTTGGTCCTCGCAACACAGGAACATGAGAACTTAAGGATTAGTGTGGATTTTCTAGGCCATGACAGCTCAAAGACCAAAGCTAGTCACTTGCCTTGCAGTGCAATCAAAAGCATCATAAATGTGATGTTAACGTTTGGTCAAAAAATTTGTAATAACAATAATAAATATCAACTCCCAGGCTCTCTTTGGAATTAAGAGCATCTTTCAAACTACAAGTGCACAATCGTGAGCAACATTACTTCACGAGACATATAATTGTAGATATGCATTAGGGTAGGGGAAAGGAAGAAAAATCGAGTGCTAGCTCTTTAAGAGTACGTTAAATTATTCTGAATAGTTTAGCTCGGGTGGAAGATTTGACTCTTATGACGCAATGCATTTTCAGGTTAATTCCATTTTAGTTAGTTCCCATCAACCAAGTAACCGCAAACAACTAAGGTTTTACAATGTTCTTGATGAGATTTATGCCGACCGAAAAAAAAAAAATGAATTCAGTATGAATCAAAAATTATAGTCAGAAAACATAGTACATTTCCACCCAATTAAAGCTAAAAAAAGACACTCATGATTTTTGCCACCTCATTAAACATTCGGAGGTTTGGAATCTAGGCATAATCAATCAATGATAGAACACATTCAGCCCTGCCCGATTACTTAGGGCTGCAGAGAAGTACAGGTAATGTGTAACCTCCTTATGGCCACATATATGGCTCTGCGGCATCAAGTAGTATTTAAAACCCTTTTTAAGGCAGAAGTGCTTCCGTTCCTTCGCAATGGTGCCAATAAGGGTGCCCACTGAAGGGATTAACTGGCTTCTACGTAAAAATTGTCAAACTGAGCAAATTCGAGTGCGTTCGTTCCGATGGCTGCCCAGCCGTGGAGGGAACCCGTTATGATATCGATCTTCCAGAGTGGATAACCGTTTAACATCCCCGATGCAGACAGACCCTGCGAAGACAAGAGCGAACAACGTGTTAAAAAGGCTGAATGAATATTAGGGTTCCTAGAGATATATTTATCACCGTCCTTAACCGCTAGATGGCGGTACAGCACCAAAAAGAGATTTATTGTTAGAAAAGTTAAAGACACATTTCACCACAAGCACACCCACTGTCTTCAAGCCACAAGGTTTATCGGTTTCCTTAAGTGTGCAGAGAGGTGGGTGCATGCAAGTGCTCGTGATGGAAAACAAGCATTTGGCAGAGTCAATAGGTCGCAATTTGTCAATGTGTTGTAGCCACGTCATACAGCTGCGCAGATGTTCTGCAGCATGGATAAGTAAAGGGGAAAAAAGCACTAGGAATCAGCTAGCACTGACCGTCTCTTAGTGCTTTTACAAAAAAAAAAAAAATCAGCCATGTGGCACAGCAGCTGCGATGCTGTACAACATGGCTAGACAAAACACTGACAAAGTCAATAGCTATTGGGTAGTCGAGATCTATTGCTTTGCCAATACTTGTTTTTAAAGCACCCAGGAGAAGGCTTAAGCAGTTTCAGGGTGTGCAATGTGAAATGTTCTTCTTGGAAGCTTTATGCAATTTTTGTTTTGAACTGATTGATGGGCCCAGTTAACAAGCTTGCACATTGCTGCAAAATGCATGGCCAACGGTTTAAAAATAGTTTGCAATGTATGCACAGCGTGCCAAAGGCCCATTTGGAGAGCAACAGATGAAGAGAATATTAGGTGACAAAAGTTAACATAGGTATGAAGTTGGGAATGGAAAGGTATAAATATGAGCTGAGCTCCAATCAGAATAGCTACTAATAACAAGGTTGTACCAGGTAAACAGAGGTTTTGTCCGATAAATATATACCTTTGGATAAACACAGCCCTTTGGCAGACAGAGGATGGTGCCTCTGATAAAATCCTGCGGTGCATGTAAAAGGTGCCAGCCCTCACACAAAATCATATCTTCGAAAAAAGGGGCAACCCAGTAACCCTGGGACCTGGGCAAGACGATTATTTTAGACACAAATGGTCCCTGTGGGGGAAGTGTAGTCCTCGACTTCCACGGCAATAGTTATCAAGAACCCTTCTTACAAGTAAGGTTTGTTATGAGTTTAGTGCATTTATTATATATTCACATATGAATCCTTTATAAGAAACTAGGATTATCAGTAGTTTCAATATTATAACAAGGTGCTCCTAAATGAGTGATGGCGCAGTGAAAGTGAACAAATAGTGCGCACGTGTTATATACAAATATCTCCAGTTCCCAAGTCGGCAGGACTAGCAGCAACACCACATCCTCCCCCCATCTGAATGCAGCAGCACAGCATGAGCACTTAACAGTTGTGGACTTTAACTTTTTCTTATGTTACCCTAGGACTAATTCTGTGTTCTCCAGTGCCTGTTTGCACCAGCAAAAACATGCGTCCAGTGCTTGGAGTCTGCATCCATTCTAGTGGGCAGAACCCTAAGTCCAGCTGCAAACATTTGAAGTTCATGAGGGCAGTGTTGTGCGAGGGTTGAGAGAGTGAGTAAACCTTCCAAAACACTTCCTTCCCCACGGACATCCCGCCACTTCCAAGCCTGAGACTTGAAGCAGTTTGTTATCAGAGCATACTTTATTGACAGAAGTCTAGCAGCATTTCTTACAGATCTTAAAGCAAAAGCAGGCGCTTGTGGGTCCACATTGAGGTATTACCCCTGTTAATGCTTCTGGTGTTTCTCTGAATTTAATACCTTCACTACTAAACGCCTTCTTTTACTGAATAAGAATCATTTACTAAATGCCCTGTTAACAGCCAACCTTGATGAGCCTGTGGTAAAAGGCTCTTTAATGTTGAATTTCTTTACTCTGTTAAAACCACTGTTGCTTTTAGTGTGTGTTTTCACAGACCATGAAGCTCCTACTCCAGGCGCTATTTTACATTCTTATCCGCATTTGTACCTGTATTTATGGGGGTTTAAAAACCTTTGATGGCATTTGATTGCCGAAATAAAGTTATTACTTACTGCTATATATTATCATAAATATCAGTGTATGTAACATATTAACCGTTATCATTAATAAAGGATTCAAAATCTGGTTATTTACTGTGTTCAATGAATTTAATTTGCATTTAGCCTAGGAAACCTTTGCTTGCAAAAATTTAAAAGCATTAATGCGGTGCAAAAGACATTTAAAAAAATCAAATGAGATCTGTATCAAAGGATGTGTTAAAAAAAAATGATTTAAGCCGCTCAACAACACCTCCTTCTTGCGGGTGTGTCATGTATATTTGTCCAAAGAAGGTGTGTCTATTCAGTCCATTGCTAGAAGAAATACTCCTTCCGCCATTGTTACTGGGAAATTTTGGGTCTGGCGTTAGCCAAGATCTTTTGATTTTAATAAAATGATATGTATTATATACTTATTTGTAGTGGATTTCAGCCAGCCATCTTCAGCCATTTGTTGTTGTGTCATTCACATTTTTCTTCCATCCACCACAGCATGGGTTAGCCAAATCCAGCCACTAACTTTATGAGTGGGGGCATTCTGTTCTTTCACAAATAGCAGATCCATACAAAAAGTAGTGCTCTTCGGGGTCAGGGATTACTTTGATAATGTCCGCTTTACGAGACCAAAACATTATTTTGCTTTTAGAAAAAAAACATTTATATTGGTGAGGGCCAAGCAATTCTCTCAAAAATAAAGTTTCAGGTGAAACGGGGCACATTGAGCACTGACAGAGCCAAAATGCTGCCAGGCAAAACCTGACCCACTGGCTTTGCCAATGCTTGTTATTAAAAGTTGTAAAAAAGCCCCACCTCGGCAAGATAGCACCAAGAGCCTGGGAATTTTCATCAGTTATTCCACTATATCTATTTTCTCATAATCACTTCCAGGTTTGCTGATGTTTCTCCCTCTTGCCAGACTGACTTCTTTTCTTCAGACTCATCATCAATTTCACATATTATCCTACCTGGGCTGCAGCATTGCTTGCCACGTATCCTAGTAGGAATGCAGTCCTTTCTCGGTATCTCCTAATACCGTGTTTCTTGCATATATTCAGTGGGATCCTTGTCCTCCTGACGTCGTACAACTGGCATAAGATGAGAACATGGCAGAGATTTCTCAGCCACAAGGTTTGATTCTTCGTGATTCAGGCAGCTTCTGCGATCTTGTGCATCTAGTAAACTGAATCTCACCGTACAGGACAGTCTAGTGACTTCCAGGATCTTAAGATCTGTTATATGTGACTGTGGGTGGGGTGATGCTTTGAAAATAACCCTTCCTGGGGTTTTTCCACCATGGAAACGGTCGGATACAATAACACAGTGTAGATTATGCGGTGATGCCAAAGAAGATATACTACACTTACTGTGCATCTGTAAGGGTATAGACAAGGAATGAAGATCATTACTAAAACCGGTCCTGAATGAAAGACAGATTCGAACATGCAGACAGGCAGTGAAAGCTTGCTTCGAAGGAAGAGATATCCAGCTAGCCTGCAGCCTGGTCCGCTTCATGAGCGCAGCAGGAACAAAGCTAAATCCAGTAGCAAACTGATTTACTGGACACAAACCTGCGATCATCGCTTATTTTAGAACAAGCTGGAAAAGTTTTTAATTGCAAAAGTCCAAATGAACTTTAACTTCCACGATGAAATGCTTAGTTTTAACAAAGATATTATGGCATTCATTGTTTAAAACGATTGTGTTTTTTAGTTTTATTAACATGGTCTTATGAATTTGGGGATAGATACTACGGCATATGTTGTCTAAAATTATTGAGCTATTTTAGATTTATTAACATGGTTTTACGAATTTGTGGATTCTTTTTAGCACAGTTGTAACTCTGCAATGGTTTTAAGTAATCAGGCAAATAAATAAAATAAATAAAAAAATAATCACTTCCAGGTTTGCTGATGTTTCTCCCTCTTGCCAGACTGACTTCTTTTATTCAGACTCATCATCAATTTCACATATTATCCTATCTGGGCTGCAGCGTTGCTTGCCACGTTTCCTAGTAGGGATGCAGTCCTTTCTCGGTATCTCCTAATACCGTGTTTCTTGCATATATTCAGTGGGATCCTTGTCCTCCTGACGTCGTACAACTGGCAGAAGATGAGAACATGGCAGAGATTTCTCAGCCACAAGGTTTGATTCTTCGTGATTCAGGCAGCTTCTGCAATCTTGTGCATCTAGTAAACTGAATCTCACCGTACAGGACAGTCTACTGACTTCCAAGATCCTAAGATCTGTTATATGTGGGTGGGGTGATGCTTTGAAAATAACCCTCCCTGGGGGTTTTTTAGGCTGCCCAATTTTACTCCCAGGCACTTACCTCCATGGTTCCGTCTGTTTACTTTGCCCGTTGGATTTTCTAACAAATAAATCATGAGAGATGAACCAGTTTGAGCATTCTTTCAGCATCCTTTTCTTATGTTGGTATGAAATATTGTCCAAAACAAGTTCTTGCTAATATTCATTCAAAAGAGGACTAGCTGCTGCTGCACTTCTTTTGGCTGCATAGCCCATTCCTATCATTCGGCACAACAAAACCAGGGGGATAATGATGCCACCGTCCTACTCAAGAAGGGCATTTTGAGTTACCTGGGGACATGGAGAATGAATACAAAAAAATCCTGAGAACAACTCCTAGGTGGCAGTTCGCTGGTGAAGTCCCTACAAGTGTACCCTATACCATAGAGTACTTTCCTTTTGTTTTCAGTATCTCCGTGATATATGTGAGGGATCCAGTACTAGGGAGTTTGGCAAATCTTGCCATGCTTTTTGCTGCTCAACCTCCTCTCTTGGCTGCCTCAGAGATATGGATGTTCCAATTTAGAGGCGTGGCAATGGTAACTCCAAGACAGGAAAAACTATTAACTTTTTCAAATGCCATTCCTATCATGGCGTTTTTTCCTGCATTTAGCAGACACATTTCCACATGCAATCATCTTAGTTCTGAACACATTTGAAGTAATTTTTTTCATTGCAGGTCTCTGTTAATTTTACCACGATTTGTACACAATTTCTGGATTTTTCTGTTGCCTATCATCAGAGTGTTAAGGGTAGCTGAGACTACGTTGGTTTAAGAGCAGTCCTTATTACATCCTAACATTATTTTACACTTCCTCTGCATTTCCTCACCTCATCAGCATCTCAAGAGATCCAAGCCAAATGGTGGAAGGATGGGGCTGATCCACTGAATCCGCTGTGGTTCCAGGGACCAGAAAGATGCCTTTGTATTATGAATGATGTACCAGCTTTTCCTCTGCCATCCAGTGCCTCCCTCTGGGCCTGGCTGACCAGAGCGAGGTGGAGGAATGCCGGGTGATTATCTGATGCCATCTATTGCTGCTTCTCATGTCTTCTGTAGGCCAATTTTGTTATGTCATGTGTATTTGTAAAATGCACTATCACCCATATGAGTGCCTTGGCTCAGAGCAGATGTGTGTGTGTGTGTGTGCGCCGAGCTCTAGATGGTTTGTAGTCCTCTAGTAAGTTGCTTGGTGATCTCAGCATAGAGGGTGTTCCCATATTTCAACTTGCCGGTGACTAGGGCGTGAGTGCCATTGTTCTAGTGTTGCTTGGGAGCCATTTGAATATCTTTATCAGTATCTTCAGGGTGTGTAAGCTGGATGCAGTGATGAAGTTAACTTGCGTCGTCATGTAAAGTTTGCTGTTGAGGATTATTCCCGAGGTTACTGGTGTGAGTTTTGGGTGTAGGGGTGGTCAGAGTTCGGCCTGCTGGTCGGCAAGCAGTTAGAATCCCATGGTGGGGTGTTCTTGCAGAAGATCATGACTTCAATCTAGTGAGTGTTGAGCTTGAGACAGTATTCAGCTGCGCTGCGGGACACTGGTCAATGGTACCATGAGTGCTTTTTCAGGTTAACTGATATAATTCCTAGGTACCCAGCCCTGTTCATTCTTGGAACTTCGCTCCACTTCCCATTCTAGCTGTAGCCCAACACTCGATGCTTCTCCCCTTTGGTAATGCTGGGTGCGTTGTCTCAGTGGCCACTAAGCCATAAAGGGCAACAAAGAGGTTGGGGTCTCTTGGTTGCCCGCAACATGCTTTCAGGAGAGCTTCACCAGATAGCCTCAGTGAAGGCCTGTGGTTCCATTTTGCAGCCATTCGAATGGTGCAGAGCCTCGTGCTGAAGATATTGAAGGTAGCCTCATTACTGCAGTCCCTCCAGAGTCCTCTGCCTGCTCCAGCACTCCACGTCCACCATTCCACATTTATCGGCAGCCCCTCATCCTCCCCGTTGGCGCAGCTGCGTACCTGTTGCCCATACCTGGCCGGGCATTCCCGCAGGCCACTAACACCCCACTGCCTTAACACCAGGTTTCGCTCAATCACCCCCGGGAAGCGCTGCAGCCCAGGCCTCTGCCATCTTTAGCCAACAACCAGCGAAATACGCACAATTGTCTTTCATCCAGTTAGTGACTGTGGTCATGCAAGCAGTGAGTTTGTTACTTGTGTAGGGTGGTCTTGACCAAAAGGGAGGGTGAATTGCGTGCCATCTGCGTAGGATAGTATGTTGATGTTGTGTGCACATGACGTTGGCCAGAGAGATTATGCATGTATTAAAGAGGGTCAGGATGAGCAATGAACCTTGAGGCACTCCTCAGATACGTTTGTGGGCTTTGGAAGAGTATGGTGCCAGGCTGACAGCTTCTGTTCTATTCGTTAATAAGGAGTGGATCCAGTTGAGAGTGGGTCCTTGGCTGCCAATCACATGCAGGTGCCTGATTAGGATAGGGTGTGAGACCATTACAAAGGCTGCAAAGAGGTCCAAGAGAATAAGGGCTGCCTTCTCTGTCAAGCACCAAGCGGATGTCTATGGTGGCGCAAAGTGCTGTTTACGTACAGTGGTTGGGCCTGAATCCAGACTACGTGTCATCAAGGAGTTGGTGGCTGCTGAAATGGTCGGCGAGGTGTTAGTTGATAAGTTTCTCTTAGACCTTTTCTGGGTATGGTAGGAGGAAGATGGGTTCGTAGTTGGAAAGTGTGGCAGAGTGGATGGTTTATTGAGCAAAGGCATGACGGTGTCGGGGAATGTGGCTGAGTCGATGGAGGCATTGAAGATGGGTGTTAGTGCTTCGCTGATCGGTAGGAGTCCTTTGGTGAAGGCATGGTGGGGGGCAAGGGTCAGATGGAGCCCCTGAGTGGATGGCCTTCATGGTAACAGCAATTACCACAGTGGTGATGGCTGGCCACAGGTCAGAGTTCGGTCTTCGGCCTTGATGAGAAGTTGAGTTGCGATGGTAAGGGGGTCAGGTTGAGGGTCGAAGTGGCTGCATATGGAGGTGATTTTGTTAGAGCAGAATTAGGAAAGCTTGTTACAGAAGGTCTTGTCAGGGGGTGAAGTTGCTGGAGGCGGCAGGAGGTGCAGTGAAATGTTTGATGATGGCGAAGATTTCCTTGCTGCTGTTAGTGCTGTCAATGATGACAAGCACCTGCAACTGACAGACAATTTGGCTCCATGATGGCAGATGCACTGTCAGCACACCTGCTTAGAACAGAGAGCAAGCCCATCAGGTCAGGAGGGACGTAGAGATTCAAGTTTTTAAAAATAAATTATTATTAAATATTATGGTAAGGAAAACAAGATGGCCAAATAAAGAGAGGCAGGACAACAATTACTGTTTGGGTAGTACATGGTTTGGAGAAAGTGTGGCCCTAAGGATAGGAGGGATAAGGTCAAACGGAGGGTGACAGGAATCAAGGTATTCTATTTTCTTTATCCACTAAGGTATGAAAGATCTGTGTCAGAGTGAAATGGGATTGTGTGGCAGGAAGCCACTTATGTTTTATATAGAAAGCAAGAGCGAGCTGAAAGAAGGTGGGAAACTAATAGGAAGACTGTTTTATGTTTTACTCCCTCATGACTTCTTTCCCTTACTGGGGGAATGGGCGGGCATAAACATAATGAGATCCAACAAAGGGGTACATATAAAAAGGCAAGTTTTTCACCTTGAAGTGGCATCCAAGTCAACTCAAGCTTCAGTCTCATTGTCTATAATGTCATTAGGAATCGCTCCGCAGAAAGCTACCCATCTATACTTGCATGTGTTGCATATGGCGACCAGTGGAAACTGCTGGCAAGAATCAGGGATTTGAATCTCTTATTTATTGCAGTGACTTCACAGCCTTCAAACATGAAACATTTGTTTCTCCTGATGTGTCAGTATGGGGAAGTGGTTGCATTATCCAAGCAGTCGAAAAGGGAGTGTTGATCCACTATCTCTTCTGGCTCTCTAGAAAACCAAAAGAGATCATGAAATAGCACACATTAATTCACTTTCTCACTAAGCCGCTCTTAGGTTTTCACAGATAAGAAGTGGTGGTGTAAAGGTGATTTGCACACAGGTGCCAACACCCGTTGGTACCTGCTATCTAAAGTGCAGGCTTCTCCAATGAGTAGCTCATGAGTAACTGGTAGCTCTCCAGCCACCTGTAGGTAGCTCTCCTGTGCCCAGTTCAGCCTACTATATTAGAAGTGTTTGCTTGGTTCAATTAACATAAGTTTACCAAAATTGAAAAATGTGTATTAGAGATGAAAATGGGTGCATTTTCAGTTGCTATTTGAATTTCCAAAATATATTTAAAGCTGATATTTGAGTGACAAAAAATATATAGTGTTGGGGAGGCTTATTACTAAAGTTATTAGCTTGGTACCAGGGAAATTGAAGCGGTCACTTTTATGTTTTACCCACATAAAGGGATTTCAAATTGTTAAAACCTTTTTTTTACATTTCAGCTGGCAATCTTGCCTGATGCACTAAGGTGATCATGGTGGGTAATTTTACATAGAGTAGTAACTAACATAATTTTGTCTGATGTGAACACTATTACAACACTATTGATACTGGTAACTAGAGATGAATTTTATTGATCATAAGAAGCTCATATTACAGATAATGTTGGAGACCCCTGCTCCAGCGATTCTTTCAAAATCAGCAGGGGATACATCTCTGCTGTCCTTGGAAATGTCCATGACAGAGCAATTAGCAGCATATCTCCTGCCCTCCACTCTCTTACAGCAAACATAAATCATGGTTTTTCGCAAGGGAGGAGTAATTTCTTTGTGGACCATGCCCCGGATGCTGTGTTTATTACCGAAACCTGGCTACATAAGGTTTCGACGCCGGACGTGATCTCTGCCCTCCCTCAAAGCTATTCCTTAGTGAGGAGAGATAAATCAAATAGATTAGAAGGTGAAATAGCAATTGTATTTAAAGATAAATACAAATGTACAATTCATGATCTCCCAATCGCAGCCTGCAAGCTTTGCCATTCGCTCTGGAACTGACACCCAAATGTATTCTCTCCAAGGCTTATATTTATCATCCACCGGGTATTGCAGATAGCTGAGGCAAGTTACTTCTTGATATGTTTGCCCCCTTAATTTTAAGAACCGCTAATTTTGTATTACTAGGGGACTTGAACATTCATCTTGAGGACCCTCGTTGCAGCACTGGCCAGAGCCTAATTTAAGATCTGGGCTCACTAAATCTCAGTCTCATGAACCACACTCCTACTCACCAAGCAGGGCATTTGTTAGATCCAATCATTTTTACTATAGATAAGTTTTCTTCCTTGCCTCTGGTGCCTTTGGTCTGATCACTAGGCAGTACCATTTTGTGTACCAGTGCATCCTGTTGCTTTCAGGAAGCTGCAAAGATCCCAGACTAAGTCATGGGCATGGTCCAGGCTGGACCTTGGGGCTTTTAACAACCACCTGAGAAATACGGCTCCTGATCTGTTGGATGAGGTGATAGTGGATCAGCCGCGAATAGATGACTGGCTCCTAAGCTCCATAGACCATATTTTGCCTCTAAAATCTCGCCACCTTACTAGACTACACCTCCCTCGCCCCGGCTCCATAGTTTTCGGAGAAATTACAAGCAGCTAAAACTGGCTGTAAGAGTTTGGAAAGGGCCTGGAGGCTCAATTACGATGATTCCTCTAACCTTAACTACAAAACGGCTCTGAAACTTTATCACAGCCTCTGTAGAATGGCTCAAGCTGCATTTTATTCTGACCAGATCCTGTCAGCCCAAAACTGTCTTAGGACTCTCTTTAGAATAGTCAAGGAGCTCTCGGATCCTTGTAAGATTGTCCCTGAACCGACATTAGCACAGGCTCAATGTAAGGAACTGGTGCTCTTTTTTGTGAGCAAAGTACAGGATATTCAACATTCTTTGAGGGAGGCTAGTGGTGAATCCTCTCACCACTATACATACCTGGCACCACCAGCCTCTGAGGACTATCTCCTCAGTCACCCCCCTTTGCCTCAGGAAATGGACACTTGGGATGCCCTGGACCTACCTTTATTGGTATCCATGGCACAAGCTATAAGAACTGGCTCCCCTAAAACTCTCTTCCATTGGCCCAGCTTAGCCTCCTGAATCAAGACGTTATGCTTCCTCTGTTAACTCTCCTTAACTGTTCATTATGGGAGGGAGTCAGCCGTCAGCCCTGGAAGCACCCCGTTCTGAAGAAGCCTAATCTGGACCCTTCCATCTGATCGATTTATAGACCTATCTCTCTGCTTCCCATTCTGTCCAATATTTTGGAAAAAGATGTCTGTAAACAACTCTCCACCTTCGTGGAGTTCCAAAGTCTCTTACATGACTCCCAGTCTAGGTTCAGAGCTGGTCACAGTACAGAGTCCACCCTCCTTGGGGTCACGGAACATCTTAGATGGCTCCTAGATGAGGGTGAGAAAGCATTAAGATGAATTTGTTCTTACAATTTAAAAAGACGTTTGATCGAACAGCACAAATGTTCCGGTGCTCAAACTGTTATGATTAGTCCTGCAAGTAGTAGGGGTTCGAGACAGGTATAGGCTTGACATATATGTCTTTTACAATGTGTATTTATTTGGCACGTGGTGATTTTTCTGGACAATGATAATGACTGAGTCTTATTATAAGAATGTTTTAAGGCACAGTGCGCCATAAAACAATTTGTCAAAGCTACACTGATTTGTTTGACTTTGTAACATTGAGATGTGGTACAGGTACTGATTTGATGATTGGTGTAGCTTGCACTATTAGATTTGTAATTTTTAATTTGGTTTAAAATGGTAAGCATGAATTTAGCTGTGGTCAGGAAGTTTTGTCTGCAATTTTTGGATGAGGTTAATATAAAGGATTGCCGTGTGGGGTTTTTAATAAAGATTTGGATGGAATATAAGCAGAATCCACACCGGGATTTACAGTTACAAATTTCCTTACCAACGTTCCCTCTGTTTTGTGGTGAGAAGCCTAACAGGAAATGCAGCCATTGGACTAAACTATTTAAGGTGTATTGGTTTATGGGAAAAACCTCTGTCCGGTTGACAGGAGGCATGGACTAACGCTGTGCGCGGGTAAGGACATATACATGTTGCAAGTTAATGTGGTTGGAATGCAGATCTCTTGCCATTTTGATACACTGGTTGGGTGAAAGTTTTTACATGTTGGGATCGATTACATATATTAGTTATACCTACTGTAGAGCTAGGGGAATGGGCATTGTAAGTAGAACTCTTGCAAGTTTGATATGTGGTTTTGTTTTGAAGATGCTCTAAAATACGATACGATCTAAGATAACCATTATGACATTACAAATATTTTAAGTATGTAGATTTCTTTTGTTAGTTTTGGTAAGTGGAGTCTGTGATACATGCGTCTTCATGTTAGCAATTGCATCTAGACATAATCACAGACAAAAGCTGCCTAGGTATCCTATTAAATTAGTTAGTCATTATTATGATATTGTTTTAAGATTATTTGAAAGGGTGTTATGTTGAGATAGTTGTTAACCATACACATATGGATCTATGTCAACCTGGCTTTACACTGGACTATGAGTCAGTTTTTTGATTTTGCAGATCTGAAGTGTATCCGTGAAGTCGTGACACTATCCGAGACTAATTAGAGGACTATTTTCTCATTTGAAGCCACTGAGCATGATCAGTAATTAACATCTTTGAGGTAATATTTGTCATATTAAGAAGTCTAGATTAAGTGTTGGTTAAAGCGTGAATAATTGGTTTTATGGTCTCAAATAGCTATTGATTATTGTATTTTGTAGATTATTTGTAGGTTAAATTTGTAAGGGCATTGTCTGAGGCATTTTATTACATACAACAATCTCTGAGGCAAGAATATGTTTCATGATGGGCCTATTAGTGCCCAATGACAGGTGTCTGTGGTTGGATTCATAACGTAATTATGAACAATTGAACTTGATTTAGTAGAACTTAAGAAAATGGGATGAAATTGTGTAGAATTTATGCACATGGGGACTAATAAAGACATAGGGTCTGCTAATTTCTCCTGAACAATTAAAGTCCTTAGTAGGTGTCAACATTACGTCCATGGAATTTGTTTAATATTTTTGTAATAGATGTGGAGATAACCAATTTCTTAAAATTGTAATTGCTCAGGATGATTAGAATTCATAGAAAAGTAAATGTTTCACCTTATAATAAAAGATTTACTATGAAACATATGCTTACCTTTATAGCCCTGAAGAAGCGGATGTTTTGCCACGAAACACGTTTTGCTTGTGGCTGTAATTGCCCTTAAGAATCATTCATGGAACTCAAATGAACTTCAATATCTATATGTTATAGGGTTGTGGTTACAGTTGCCCTTTAAAAATCTTTTATGGGTCTTACATTAATTTCAATATCCATATGTTATTGCTTTGTTACAGTGGACTTTAATTATGTGTTTACTTTGGAACAGTATCCTTGCAAATGCAAATATGAAGGACGGTGTAGCAGAACAAAGTCATTTTTAAAAAACAAAATTAATTTTGTTTGAATAAAGAACATTTTAATTAATAATGTGTTACGTTGTTGCATATATCAATGCGAAGATTGTTTTTGGCTCCCCACTAGCTAATCAATGACAGCCACTTTTAGAACGTTGGCATTTTCCTACCCTAATTATTTGGTGCCTGCAGCCTGTTACTGGTTCACATGACTGGGTGTAGTTTGCAGTTGGACTTTGTTTATTCCTCCTAGACAGCCACACAATAGAGGGATTAGGTGTGCTTGGATGGACCATCAACTGGCAGGATGGGGGGCCTGGGCACAGCCCCACTTGCAACTAAATAGGCTGTGTTCTGCCTTCTCCCAAAGGACTTGTCAACTCCGTATTTTTTATGCAGACAAACAAGAGCCAGGGCAGGGGAAGCAGGAAACTTGAAGCACTTCAAAGGGAATTCCGGAGAAACCTTTCGTACACCAAAGAAGGCACCTGGTATAACAATAGGACCCTCAGTTCACTTTCTGGACCTGCGCAAGGACACTCAGAGGACTGCCTGTTACGGTTACCTGCTGTATACTCCATGCTTTCCTGCACATGCAATGACTGCATTGCTGCTTAGAGCCAGCCTTGAACCTGGCGCATTGTCTACTGATCAAATGAAACTATGATTTCTATTATATAACATTTAAATTATGAAATGTCCATTTTTGTCTGATTGCGTTTGTAATATACAAGACTCCTCTGCTTTTATATTTGCACAATACCGGTTAGCAAGTGACCCAGTACCAACAAGCAGCTATGAGAATATTGAGACATTCTGCTTGGTATTTTTGTTTTTAATCTACTGTGTTGTATGAGAGAGAGCGTGGTCTGTATATCTGATGCTATGGTGTGATGTTTATGGTCTTGATGGGTAGGTGAGGGTCTTCTTTCATTCCAAATTAAATCTTTGCTTAGAAAAAAAAACTTTTGATAAAAAGAAAAAAGTATTTGGAAAGGTCTGTATCCGTGAAAATAGAAACAAATGAGAACGAACTCTCTGTGTGACCAGAGCAGGGCACTTCACTACCCTATGATAGCCAACTGACCAGCTATATGTGCCTGACTGAGCCTTTCCCTCTGGGGTTAACGTGAGCAGTGTCCACTCACGACCCTGGTTGTCCAGCTCCTGAGTCACTGACTGTGTGACTGCGGATACCCACGTGTGATGACCCCAGTGGCCATTGATGCGCTCCTCGAAAATCTGATCCCATTCAATGCCCCCATCTTGCCCTGCTCTAAGCCCCACCCAAGCCCCGCCCTGACCCCACTGCCATCTCCACCTCATCATCACGCCCACTCAATTGGGTGAGTACCTGCATTATTCTTTTCTCAATTAAAGCACTGACTTACACTGATTTTCAGCGACAGCGTATGCCACGTTCCAGCACAGACACCTGACGGCCCCTTCCGCAGCACAATATTGCCAACTGCAACGAAAAAATTAAGATCAGCCTTCAGCCACTAGTTACTACATGAACATACAAATGCTCTGGTGGTCTAACAGACTTCAACTGCGATCAGTGAACGAAAAAAACCTTTAATCAAAGATGTATGATATTTCAACCGTATTATAGTTTACAGCCACATGGTGGCAGCATTTCACCAAATCTCCTTGCAGAACGTCCACAAACACTTCTAGAGCCAATAACTTGATTATGCATTTTAGAAAAGAACAGCTGAAAAGGTTTGATTTTTTTTTGTCCCCACTTCCTTCGTGACTCTGGATTCTTTCTGTTGTGGGTAATGACTCCAGGTCACCAAGAAAACATTGTTGCAGTTCCCGGTTTCTTTTTAAGACCTACTTCATTCTGCGAATTTTATTGCAGATACAGAAACAAATTTGGCCAACATACCCTAAAATACTGATTTGGAAAGCGAAAGCATAAGACCATAACCAGACCTAACCATATTGGGTAACAATATCCAACAGCAGATAATTGCACCCATTCCCTGACCCTCCCCCTACAAACAGCTTTCTGCCAATCACCATCAGCAAAATAGAAGTTGTCACTAGTTGGGACATCTAGAGGCCTGCATTGCTTTCTTGGGAAGGAAGGAGCATTGTTAATTGAAATTCCCTCCACCCTCAGGGCCTGGCCAGACGCCTAGTGTGAGGACCTCTACTCCCTATTGTGTCAGACACCGTTTCCAGTCCTGGTCTTTTATGCGAGAACCCTATGGACTCTGGGTGCAGTACTCTTGGTTTTCTTCAGATTAAATCATTAGACTTGCATACCCGACAACAATCATAGAAGCCATGGACAGGAAGCAGCGTCAGTGATGACATGGAGTGAGGTGGTCACTTTCCTCATAATTAAGGGCTACCTACCTACTGCTCTAAATAGTTGGAATGACATTTGACCCGAGTGAAGGTGCTCAAACCACGTATACGGTGTTCAAAGCATTAAACTGCAGGAAGAGACACAGTAGGAAACTAGATCATAATCCTAAAGAGGAAGAGCGACATACGTAGGAGGGGAAGAAAAGGAGAGCCTCAAGGGAAGGGAGGGAATGATCGGAGCCATGAAAATAAGGGACGGACCACTGAGAGTGAAAAGATCATAGGCAGGGCAGCAGAGTATTAGGGAGACACCAAACAAACAACATTACAAAGTGAGCTGAAGCTCACTTTGTAACTCATGTGGCGAGGAAGACAATACTCGGAGTAATGAAGATTACCGGTAAGTAACCAGGGCATGGCGCACCACTTTGAAGAACCCGCAGAGAATGAATGGGAACTACTCTAGGAATAGCAATGATGCTCTGATCTAAACAGAGTGACATCTGGAGCCTTCTGCAAAGCGGCAGTCCTGGACCATGGCTGAGCAAAGCACTGTTTTTTGGAAAGCACTGTAACGTAGCATGCACAGCATCTTGGCAGAAAAATGGACAGATTTCTTGAATGAGCGACTCGAGTTGTGTTCCAAACCCAGACACCATCCATCCACTGCGCTGGTTAGTAAAAAATACTTTCATAAATATGTCAAGGCAGAAACTGCTACAAAAAGAGGCCAAAAAAATGAGCACAGAGGCACAATAAAGACCTACCAAGAGAGGAGTCGACACATCAGTTATCTTTTTCTGATATAAACAATCATTCCTAAACGTTGCCATGCGCTGGCCAGCAGTGCTGGGCTTATACATTGTCTTTTGCGCTGTTAACTCTCACTGTTCTGAGAAATAACGCCAATGCCTCATTTTAGGCTAGCCACAAAAAACTTTCTCAAAACATACAAAGCGAGTTATAACTGTATATCACAAATCATCAAAGTAAAAATAACTGAAGGCTCACAATAATAAACATTGGGACAAACAGTCCAAGGTTTAGTTCTGATGGCCTTGTCTTAGAGACTTACGTAAATCAAGGGTTACTTTGTAGGTTCCGTCAGCAAAAACCCAAAAGAATATCCCTTTGGCGCCCCATACTGGTGTCCCACCTCGATCCACTCTTCCAGCAACGAACACACCACCAGTGTTGGGGGTCTCTATGTAGACATCACAACTTACAAGCATGTCAGTCCTGAAAGAAAAGTCATGTCATATACAAGTGGGCTGCAACAGGTGTGTTTTGCCATTGCTCAAAGGCGTTTGGTTTTGGACTCTACTGTCTGGCTTACAAAAACCACCCTCCACAACAATTCCCCATTCTAAATTGGTCTACTGCCTGAGAAGCCTAAGAAGAAGAATTTACTTGGTTCTCCTCCAGGAAATGAAAGTTGCAAGCACTGAATAGTCCCTCCAATACGAGGGACCCTGGAGCACGTTTTAAAAATACTATTTCACAGAAAAGTATTAAAAAAACAATTGGGAAAATGTAATTGCCTATTTATTGGCTTCACTTGCTAATTTCCCATTTATTTTTCTAAAAACACGAATTCAAGGAAAAACAGGCAACGTTACAGACAGTGAACAGAAATAAAACCCTTTCACAAATCTTTTTGAAGTAAAAGTGAAAGAAAACAGGTACAATCCAGAGACAGGCTGGAGCCCTCTGTATTTGGAAAACAGATACTGCTCCGTGAAGGAAGCCCTTTCCTCCAACAACACAACAATCACATCAAAACCTAAGGTACAGGAAGTCCGAGAGGCAAATAACACATATATTCCTATGGTGGTGCAGTCCAAATCCCGAACACTGAGTTATATAGTCTTGCTGCATTTCATCAATAGGTTTTTGTCGATCCTTGGTCAACAAAAGCCTGCAGCACATATTGATTTTTAAATGCAATGGTTAAGGGTGGCTGGTAGTCAGGGGTCTAAGAGACGAAAAGGGCAAACAATTGTACTTCTGATCATCAAAGGACGATCATGAGGGTTGGCTTCCATTCCACTGAAACCATTTTATTGTTGAATACTTTTTTGTTAATTACAAACAGATAAGCAAGATAATGTCTGGCAACATCCGCCTATATCTTGAAAAACTATACTAAGTGCAGATGGTTAAAGAGCAAGTTCACAGCGCCAATGAAGGACTGTTCTGGAGAAGGCTTCACTGAGGTTAACTGCTCTGTTTCCACCAGTGAGGCCTCTTGTTTAAGGGCTCTCCAGTCTACACATACTATTATCAACAGGATGAAGCAGAAGCGAGAACAGCTGTACTGAGTGAACAGCATGCTTGAGCAGAAACCTGCTGTAAGTCACCCAGTTGCTTGCCCTTTCCCACCACACCCACTTACCAGTTGTAGTTGCCAATGACACTTATGGCCTGGTTTGGGTCTGTGCCCCAGGTGATGGGCCGCTGGGTTAGGACCTGGCGCAGTGTGAACACGTGGTCCCCAGGGTCTGATGAGTTTATGAAATATTCAAACACTCCAGACTGGTCAGCAAAGTTGGGTGCCTCCGTGAACGACGGGTAGACTGTATGAGAAACAGGCAAATCAAGAGACCACCACAACACACTGATAACCATTTCACTTGGTTTTACATATGTTTGCAAAAATCCCGTCAAGCTATCGGTGTTCTGCATTTTGTCAATAAAATGAGCTTTAAGTGGCTGTTGAATAGAAAACATTAATAAATTAGCAGTCCTCGAATTAAAATAAATCTGACTTCACTATCAAATGAAACAGGCTCCTCATATTTGTATAAACGAAATAAGGAAACACTTTGCCTCTGCGTCCGCGACGTATTATAGAGGTGGGTTCAGAGGCAAAGAGACTATTAGGAGTTGCACAGTCAGTGTGTTCCTCGAGGGTGCCCCTTGTAAGGGGTGGTGAGGAGTCCTAACTCTACACCCAGACACCGTCTGGCAGACGGGTGCAGTCACTCACTCCAGCTGCCTGCAGAGGAATATCTGCCCCCTTTCACATGAAGGCCAGGCTGCCGCCTGCACAATGAAAGGCAAAGTGGCAGCTTCCAATAGCAAGTCCACTTTTCACTAATGTGCTGCTCCCCAGGCAGGCGCGAGTTTGTGGCTGCGTAGGGGACAGTGGATTCATACGGTGCATTGGCCCCGCCTACGCCCCTGCACTCAGTTAAACATGCACAGCTGTGCCGTCCAGAACTGAGCAGCCTATCAGTAACATGGCCCCCTAATCTCTTGTCAGACAACTGTGAAGTCATATTGCTTTGCAATGTTTTCCATCTAATGTGCATGATTCTCTGTGGTACCTTTCCCTCTCTCGATAGCTTTGTATTGTCTTTAGCATGATTTTCTTTGCCTACCTCTCTCTTTTCAGTTAATTATCTTCTGATGCTGCTTCTATGTTGTGCCACAAAAACCCTAACAAAAGTAATAACAAATGATGTACCTTGTGGATGCATTAATGTGAAAGTATGTCATTTAGAGACAAAACCTCCTAAATATTTACAACTGTAAATGGGTATTATCCATTATACTTCTGTCTAGTGGACTATTTTAATCTTCACTTTTAAGTGCCTCTTCCTCAATTAATGTTATCCTTTACTGTCCTGCTGTAAAACATTCGTTTTTCCTCAAATAATGCAATGTTTTCTTTCACCTCAACCAAACCTTACTCCAGGCCCAACAATAACTTTCCTTCTCACGTCTCTATACAACTATACTACAACACTCCCATTTTCCAAGCCTATGCTTTCCTTCCACTTGCATTCCCTCAACCTCTGATCGCCCTTCTGCTAGCAGAGAGGTGTGTTCCCACACATTTCTCCTCCTCTTCTTACCCGACTCCCGCTAATCGAGAGGAGCATACATCTGAAGGGATTGGGTGATGAATTAAAGAAATGAACCACAAAAAATGGCCAGAGTTACACTATTCCATTTTATTCTCATCGGTCATTTAAGATCAACTCATTCAGATCAATTTGCTGCGTTTTAAATAACAGAATATTAAGGAGTGCGTCTGGGCTACGTCATACAATTCAGAGACTTACGGACATTGAAGTCATCCTTGTACTTGTTGGGGAATGGCTGCGAGGTCGGTGGGTCTGGATAGGATCCTTTGTTTCCAGTCGTGACAGTCGTTAAGGTGTAAACTTCGTCCACATCCAGCTCCAACGTGAAGTTGCCTTGACTGAGCTAGAACAAGACAGAACACATAATTCAACAATCACAGAAGCATGGTGGTTTTTATAATTAATGTCAATGACATCAGACTTCAGTGAAATGGTCATTTTTATTTTCCAACTCCACACAATACTTCATTTGGACTTATCCTGGTTCCCATTTTCTTGTTTCCTATAGTTTATTCCAAAAGTCTTTCCTTAAAGACAGGGCCGTTTTCCCGGTGTGCCGGAACAGTGTGGACCGGTTTTGGAGCGGTAAGAGCCACTAGTGCAAGAATTGCCTGTATTGTCATAGGGAAGGCACTTGTGCAATCTGATCAGAGTGTTAATTTCACTAGTGGTCACTATTTGGTGACAATAAATATTTCACTGAATACAAGTATGAGTTAAATCAGATACCAAACGTGCAAAACTTTTAAACCGAGCACAATCCACAAGCAGGTCCACAAGATTCCAGAGCACGGTATAGGCATGAAAGGTTGGATAACTTCAAAAGCTAAGAATAATATTGGTGGCCTTTAGTACGCGACCTCTAACTTCAACTAGCTCACAAGGAAAGTCTGCGTTGGATGGACCAATGAGATTTAGTCCAGAACTGCAGACACTATATCTATCATGCAGTGCTCCAGTACGGTAGTCTGTACTGAAGGATTCTGAAGCAAAGAAATCAGAAAATAGGAATAAAATGTTTACACCATGCTTTGGAAGTCTATTGAAGCCTATTGTACGATTTTAAGACTAAAGTTTGTCTTCCATACCCCGTCTTCATCACCAGAAGTAATAGCGCACATTACAAGATGAACAGACCAGCAATGTTACCTTCAGCGGGGGAAGCTGCTTAAACAGGATATCTTTCCCAGTGGTTGAGTCCAGCTTGGAATACCATACTTGCAAACTACCCAGCTCGTTCTGTGGGCAAGAAAAGCATTACATCGTTAGGCAATCATTAATTTATTTTAAACAAGAAACATGCCCCATTACCATTACGTTCCTATACTCCATGTGGGGCTTACAGGTGTTTCTACCCTAAAACCAACATTCTTCACTGAAAAATCATGGAGATTCTCTGCCTGTACCTCAACTTTCAGGTCGAGCCCAGGCAGCGCATGCGCTGCTGCGAGGCATGCAGTAGTGGAGTATGGCTTTGAAGCCCCGCCCACTCTCCGCCCATATTTGTCATTGGCGTGTGTCATTGTTCTTCGTAAACGCTGGCTTCCGAGCAGTTATTAGGCTTGCTAGTCCCTCCTTGGTACCGCCTTATCTGCATTTGTAACCTCCCATGGCGACTGACCCTTTTACTTCTGTTGTGACACAGTACATCTTATTTAGTTTGTAAGCACTCTTTTTTTTTAATGGGTTTCTCCTACTGCAGACACGAAGTGCTTTCCTCGCTATGCGCGCTTTCACTTTCAAGCAACCCCGGACAATGAGGCTGCTTCTTTGAAGTAAAATAGGTCTCGCATTTACAAGAGTTTGAGCTATTGCCATTGTAAATGACAATAGCTTAAACTCTCGGAAATGAGACCCATTGCATTGCAAATGCTTGTTGATTTTAAGCCACTGGGTGTTGGCAACATACAAATACAATGAACGCCCGAAGGAGTGAATAAGACAGAGAGGGGAACACACCAATATTCACTAGAGAAAGGGATAAAGTAGAGTCTGGCGTATGATCACAAGCAAATGCTTTTGTAGAGGACTCAAAAGGGAGATAGCAATTTGGACAGTTGGCACTGAGAAAAGATAATTCTGGTTACAGGCTCAGTAACGTATGTCAACACACTGAAGCCACATGAGGGAGACCTTAGCAGTAAACTGTGTTAAACGGGGTCCAGCAGAGGTAACAAGTCTAGGAAAGTGACACATGCATTCTTATGTCTCATACCAGTGTTGGACCCTCCAGGAATATATGCAGTCAGTACAATTGGTTTGTGTGTAATGACTACAATTGAAGGAGAAGTTGACAAATGTCAGACGTCTTCTCAAATCACAACAAGACTACTGAGTTTAGCAGTGAATATACTGTTCCATGGAGGTGATCCTGCTTACCAAGCAATCCTTAGAGTCCGAGGGGAAAAAGCTGGACGACATTCAGTTTCATCTGGACAAGGGAAGAAGGGTTCAAACAACTGGTAAATGGCAGTTTTATTACTGAATATTTGGAACCCTTGAAAGGTCAGCTTTGGAGTGGAAGAATTTGGCTATAAATCTAATGAAATCCAGTCGGGGAATCAGAGTGAACTGATTTATTTGGGGAACAGACTTCTGTCAGTACTTTAACAATTTCTTTAGAAGTCGATGTTGGATTGAAAACCATAGCAGTACAAAACATGCTCTTGCCATCGTATGTTTTTGTTGTGCGCCCCATCAAACTTTGGTGTCTGAAGGGTATGTCTTTTGCAATGATTGTATAAGTCCAGAAAGGTATTTTTTGGAACACTACGTACCTGGCACATACCACGCAGGACAAATATTTCCAGGCTTGGACTTGTTAATACACCTGTTATTTGTATATACTGATGAGTTTCCCGAAATACTGGTACACAAAAAACACATTTGCTGCTCTGTACAGCCTGATCTCAAGTACACCAATCAATCTTGCAAGATCTGCACCAAATAGTCCAATCGTGCAACAATACAGGCATGGATCTTTGGGTCAAGCCATCTAATCTCCACCAACTCCTATATTGTAACTCATGATGCTACAGTACTCCTGGTGGCTCTTTCATTTCCGGCCACCAGGCAACTGCTGCATTTAGGAGTGCCCAGTGGCACCTTTTCATCTAGCTGCTGGGACGCTGGTGCTGCTCAGCACACCTAGAGGCTCCTTCTATGTTATTCCCTGCCAAATTGAGACCCTTATCGGAAGGTAAATCATGGAATGTCAAATCGCCAGAGGAGGAATGGGACTGCCTAGAGGGTTGGCGCTCAAACAGAAGTAAGAAACAGCAGAAAAGGCGCTTGTCATCACGACATAAGGGACCGAGGGCAAAGTCCCCGCAGTGGACCGGACCAACATCGCCACAGCCTGAGGAGGAGGACCGAAACATGCTGCCGCCAATGGATGATCCCCTGAGCCAGGAGTCATCAACCACATATCTCCTGTATGCCATGAGGACCTGGAGGTGGGGGAAAGAGATTCCGGGATGGAGCCACAACATTGCATGGTTGCCCACTGGGTCACAAAAGAAGACTGAATGACCTGCTAAACTCTTAGGGTGCTAGGTTTAACAGGTTTGACAAGTTAAAATATTTTCTGGGACTGGGCGACAAGCACCTCAACTATTGGGGCAGCAGGTAGTTGTAAGCCTACGGCATGTGGCAGTATGGTGGGGGGATTGTAGTTGGGAGTTTTGGGGGGGTTATTGTTCACTTTACTCCTACACACGTAAACAATGTGGACGGACGGTGGTCTGGACACCTCTCAAACATTGGGTATCTTCACATTGGCAGGTCAGCAAAGACAGGATCTTCTGATCCTAACATAGAAAGTGAATGGGTTGGGACATAATTAAGGAGGGAGACGTTGAGTTGCTACCTTGTGAGACAAGACCCGATTTGATTTTACTGCAGGAGACACAACCAGTGGGTAATCACTGTGGTTTTAGAGGTAAGGACCGCTACAAGATCCTGGTCCATTCTGGGTTCTCTTCCGGCTCAGGTGGGATGGTTATCTTGGCGTGCAGATCACTCCTATTGTCGATCACCAGGGTTTGGACAGACAGAGAGGGCTGTAACGCTGCAATACTGGGAGAGTGGGATGTGGAGAAGATAGTGGTGGTACTTCACACCATTACAATAGAGTATGCTTGGGCGTATGCACAAGGTCCGCAGGGCTCCTGATCATGGAAGGGGATCTCAACCTAATGTTACACCTTGATATGGATAGGTTTAAGGCTGCCCACCCCGAGCCATGAAGACAAACGACTGCAACACTTCCTAACCACGTTTGGTCTATTGGACCTCTGGAAAAACACACATCCCACTCCCAGGGAATAATCTAATCTGGCAACCAATAGACACTCATTTTTTGGACTTGATTACCTCTTTATTCAGCTAACTAAGAGGGACAGATATAGGAACACACATTTTCTCTCACGCAGGATATACAACTACTCTCTCTCCGAAATCACGTTGTAGTCCATACACACCCAGGGCCTATCCAAGTGGTGTCTGGAACCATGGGTCCTAAAAGATTGGGACATCCTTTAAAGAAGACTTGGGGACGATGGACTCTGGGTGAGGGGGGAAACTCTGGGAAGCGTATAAAGCAGTCTATAGAGGGTAACTCTTAGCCACCATGTCATGTTAATGGCACGAAAAGGAAAGGGTGATGAAAGATCTAAAACAACGATTGTGCTGAAAGGAAGCAGTGTACATCCAAAACCCAAGAAGTCAACTGTCATCAGGTCGAACTCCTGAGGGAAGAATATAGACAGGTTGTGGTGGAGGAGGCGAAGGCACTCTACCAAGCAAAGCAACACAGGCTCTCTGAGGTAAGAAATAAGGTAGGTTAACTCCTGACACGGTTGGCGTGCAGAGAAGACCGAGGATGGGTGGTGCGCGTCTTGATGGCAGCTGGTACCATAGTGCAGTCGCCGATGGACATCGCACAAGTCTTTGCCAAGCACCTGGTGGGTGCACTACTCCCAGGGAGAGGTGAAAGCATTCGTGAGACCTTCCCACCTCAGTTCTAACCAGGGAGGACTCTACCCTATTGGGCCAGAAAATAAAGGTGATGGAGGTTAAGGAGGCCATTAAATAAATGTACTTGGGCAAGACGCGGGCCCAATAGGCTGCCCTCTCACGCCTTGCATGTATGCTCTGGCTGTGGCGCACCCGGCTAACTGGGTGAGATGTGATGCCGAGCTGCAAGGCATTAAATGGGAGGTGGACTGTGAAGACATCTCCCTATACGGAGATGATCTCTTTCTCTACATGATGGAGACGGTCCGCTCCATCGCCAGGCTGCTAGGAATGCTTAATGTATTCGGCGACTACACCAGGGTTTGCATAAAGTGGCAGACTGTAATGACGGAGGCGACACTGGATGCATAAGAAGTAAATCCTTTAATGATCTGAGGAGCGCAGGTGGGCACAACCATCACCGAGTCCAGCAAGGTAACGTCTGAACTCAGAACATACACTTAAGTGGAAACATTCTATGAGTGTCACAGAGCAACCTAGTTGCCAATTAACACAACACTTCCCCCTCTTTACAAAAACAAAAAGAACAAAAATAAAATAAGGAAAGGAAACGTTACCAGGTTCCGACTCGATCTGGTCGCCTAGCAACGATGGTCTGAACACGAAGAAATCCAAAATGGCCACTTGCGAAGTCACGCAACGTGAACTCGCGTGCTGACGTAGTTCCGACGAGTGAGAGATTCCGGGTTGGAACGGAAAGACGTCAATGAAGAATCCGGTGGCCCAAAGGATCCAAGCATGGAAGGAGGCCGAGAGAAGTCCGGAATCGTGAGGAGATTCCGATGACGTAGGGCGAGTCGATCATCCAACGGTCCCAAGTAGGTAACTGAAATCCAAAGTTGATAAGGCGAAGCAGCAAACAACCAAACAAAAGGTTCCAAAGGAGTTTAGGCACTCAGTCGGTAGGCACTGCACGTAGAAAGGCTGACGTGTAGAAATAGGTTACACAGCAGCAGTGTAAACCGATGCAATCCGAAAAGATCCACAAGAATCAAAGTATTCTGCACACGTAGGTTCGCAAGGCTCCTCAGAAGACGTCCTCGTAGCCAGTGTAATGACGGAGGCGACACTGGATGCATAAGAAGTAAATCCTTTAATGATCTGAGGAGCACAGGTGGGCACAACCACCACCGAGTCCAGCAAGGTAACGGCTGAACTCAGAACATACACTTAAGTGGAAACATTCTATGAGTGTCACAGAGCAACCTAGTTGCCAAGCAACACAACACTGACGTCAGTGGCATTTTTGCTTACTCCCTGACGACACCCCACATCCTGGGACTGCCAACTCCAACGGCAGACAGAGAGATTCGCGTACATTGGAGTATACATACTGCAGATCACAAGATAATAATGTGCAACAACCTAAACAGGATCCTCGTAGAATACAAAGTAGATGTTGCCCACTGGAGAAAGCTGCCGCCGTCAATGATGGGAAGGGCAGGACTCTATAAAATGATTTACCTGCCAAAATTTCTTTACCTGCTACAGAACATGACCTATGCAGTCCCATATTCCTTTTTTCCAAAAGTGGATAGTGTAGCAAAACTACTACTGTGGGATGGGGGCACTCCTAAGAGCACACTGCGCACATTTAGGAGATCCCCACATGAGGGGGCATAGCGTTACCTGAACTGAAACTGTATTACTGGGCCTCACAAATCTTAACGGTGAATGACTGGGCATTTGCTAAACTACAGGAACCCTCGATATGGGCAGATAAGAGAGTCATGACTGCCAGGGAATATCCCAGGGGGCTATATGGCATGGGTGGCCAGGGCTGGTGGCCAACGGCAATTGTCATTAAAGTTCAGCAAGAGGCCATCCGGTCCTGGACTAGCACGGAAAACTTATATTAGAACCACTGTGCGACTCAGCACGAACGCTGGACCTGACCATGCTTCAGGGTTTTCGAAAATGGGATCTCCTGGGCGTTTCCAAGCTGGGGGATATTTGAAGCCCTGCAGGCAGGCTGTAATTTGAAGAACTCCAGCAACAATATAAACTTAGTGATATTCAATGGTTTCACTACATGCAGCTTATACATGCACTGACCAAATATGTGCCCTTTCTTGAATCCATAGAGGATGAATCCCCATTGGAGTTTAGGCTCTTCGTGGCACCACTACTGAAACATGCGATCCCCCAAATATATAGGACACTGCTCAATAATAGCCATGACCCTCTCTGAGCCCTCAGGCACAAATGGGAAGTGAAGTTGGGAACCCTGGATGATGGGAACTGGGTGTCA
The DNA here is from genome assembly GCA_963921515.1 of Calotriton arnoldi. Taxonomy (NCBI): domain Eukaryota; kingdom Metazoa; phylum Chordata; class Amphibia; order Caudata; family Salamandridae; genus Calotriton; species Calotriton arnoldi. Next base: position 516,301 of record CAWUFW010011420.1, on the reverse strand, counting down.
GCCTGTAAATACCCAAGAGAGACCACAATCAGATCGGCCCTCCGACTCATACAACTGAAGATCCTGCACAGGGCCTATTATGCTATAACTAGGTTATACAAGGTGAGAAAGGTGGACAGTGTTAAATGCTTCTGGGGTTGTCACATGTTGAGCTCCCTGGTCCACACCATAAGAGAGTGCCCTGTGATCCAACCGTTCTGGACCAGAGGACAAATAAGGTCTTGCACTGTAGGAGAATCAGTGAGACTTACACTGCAACTGGTAGTTTTTCCGGGTCTAGAGTGACCAAACACCTCCCAGGTACGCACTATTGTTTTGCAATATTGCACTAATGGTGGTCAAAGGGGATATTGTCCAGTTGCGGGGCAGTACCCGGGGTGAAACGCTGGGCAAAAAATATGGACTAGTGCATGAGGGCGGAGAAGACTATTTATCGGACCCAGGGATGCTCCCATAAGTTCTCCAAACTGTGGGGTCCATGGAGAGATTCTAGAGCCAATGTCTGAGAGGAACATGATGGCCCACCAACAGGGTCAGTACTCTCGCTTCACAGTGGTGGACGGAGAACCACAAAACATCTATGGCGGTCAATCCAACCCCGGCATTGCATGATCCCGGCCATGGACGATGTTTGCTACTGAAATGTACTGACTTTGGCCTGCGGTCTACATGGTTCCCATCTGCATGTATTGTAAAGTGTTGTGTCTGGAGATTGCCACTTATTGGATTTGTTTCACCTTTACAGGTTTAATTAATAAAAATAATACAAAAAATATACACTATTCATTAAAAATATGATTTTCATTCATACATCTGGATCTGTATAAGTATAGTGCATTGCTATTACAAGTGTTTGTCAAGCATCAAATTACAATTTTATAACTCACTATTTTACTGCATTGTCCAGATTGTCTAAATGTATACTTCAGTCATTTACTTTTTAAATATGTTTTTAATTATTTGATGCCGTGCTGACTAATAATGTGCTTTTTTTTGTTCTGTCTAACTAGCTAATAAAGAAATGTATCTTTGCCAATGCTTATTGCGCATTAGAATTGTGATCCTTCTATCATTTTTTTGGGATTCGTTAAATTGATTTTTTTTAACTGTATGTACTCATTATTATTAAGAATATTCGTATCACCCATCATCAAATAGAGAGCTTTGGCTATATAAATAAAGCACTTACCATACTCTGGATTACTCACAAAACAACCATGCAATTCACAAAGAAAACACTGTTTAACCACAAAATGGAACACTGGTAACAGCCACTTGATCACAAAAGGATGCATTAATATACTAGACTTTCAAGGGCTGCTAAAATTAAAATAAATCCTCAAGTTACTTGATGGCTTCTTGCTATTGATTTAGGTAGTGAATGCAGATGACTGGAAGATGTCTTCTTTTAGACCTCACCCAATGTGGATTGTGATTTGCATTTAATAATCAAACCAACTACCTGATACACCATTGCTGGTATAACCTTTTGTTTAATATAACAAGCACAGGAAAAGGTTAGCCAATTACTCAGCAGTAATTTTCGCATTTCTGAATTAGCTTACTTTTGCAGCTGTTTATCTTTTTTGTTTTCTAAGCTGCTTCAAATGAAAATGCTTAAATGGTTAAAAAACAGACAGAAATAATGTTAAGCTTATGTAAAACTGAATTCTCTTTGGGCAGGGAAAACCAAATATTGGAACAAGGACTCTAACTGTTCAAAGTTGTTTGTATGGAACAGTATGCGTCTCCCCGGATTTGAAGCTTCTCAATGGATGTGATGAGTAATCTTCTGTCCGCTTCCCAAATAAGGGAATAAATGTAATTATTAATTTATTTCGAAGCTTTAACGCACTGCGTGCAACGGTTCAGTCATAAGAAACATTTAGAGTTGGAGGAAGGAAAACTGAGAGCCCAAACAGAAGCGTTAGTAACAGTGGGCCAGATGTACGACCGTTTTTAGCAGTCGCAAATGAAGAATCGGGCCGTTTGCGACCGCTAATCCGGCTTCTGGCATGTACTAACCTTATTTTGCGAGTCGGTAACCCATTACAATAAGGTTTGCAAGTCGCTATTAGGAATGGGCATGCCAAGGGCGTCCCTTCCTAATAGCGAGTCGCAAGGGCATGTACGATTGTTTTACGAAAAGAATGCGGTCGCAGAACAATCGCAGTTTACTGCATACTTCAAGTAGGTGGTAAGCCAGTTGCAAACAGGAAGGGGTCCCCAGGGGAGTGACTGGCAGGGAAAGCGTTTAAGAGCAGGCCCCATGGACCACTGCCTGCTCTTAGAAAACAAGTATTTGCAGTGCAATAGGTCTCGCATTTGCAAGAGTTTGAGCTATTGGCATTGTAAATGAAAATGCCTCTTATTTATGTGTTTCAAAAACCTGCAAGCGGTGCATAAACACGCACTTATAATTATAGTCCTTGCTTACGAGAAGTTAGGCTGGCAGTAAAAGAGGTGCAGTTACTGCCAGCCTTGCTTCTCGTAAGCAACAACTATAAGTACAAAGTGCGTGTTTACGCACCCCTTGCAGGTTTTCAAAACACATAAATAAAAGACATTGTAATTTACAATGCCAATAGCCTGAAGTCTCGCAAATGCGAGACCTATTGCATGGCAAATGCTTGTTGAACTCTGAGACGGAGGCTGCAGAAGCCATAGGAAAGCAGGGACCGTGACGCCAGGCTGTGCGTTTCAAAAGCAGGAGGCAGCTGCAGCCAAAACAAACCTCGGTCTTTGAATGCACAGCAAATGTGGCAAAATAAGAGAAGATTTACAGCCCTGTTTACAACAGAGCTCTGTAAACCAGGAGCACTGGTCTTGAGTGCTGTAACTTAAAAAAGGATATAGTGCTCACAAGCTCTGAGTAACAACACGTAACACGGGGAGTCCTTGAAAATGGGCGGAGGCTTTAAAGCCCAAATCCTGAATACAGCATGTCTCGCAGAGACAGCACAAGCACTGCCTAAGCAAGACCTAATGAAACAGAAATGTTTCATTTTTCTTTTTGAAACGTATCTGCATTTTTTTTTATAAAGCTGCTTTATTTAAAAGCAAATACAGACATGATGGTCTGCTGTCCCAAACAGGCCACCATTCCTGTGTTATTGCCAATGCCCAATGGGTCGCAAATTGTGGCCTGCCTCATGAATATTGAGGAGGCAGGTCATTTGCGACCCCATTGGGCATCGCTAATGTACCTGAGACACATTGGTACATTTCATATTGCGACTCACAAAATGCGAGTCCCTAAAAATCGCAATTTACGAGTCGCAAAATGTAATGGTCGTACATCTGGCCCAGTGTCTGTTGCTCTTCAGTAGCAACACCGAGACGGTGCAGTGTTCGGTTGAATGCAAGTCTAAAGAGCTTCCAGAAGCTTCCTGAACAGCTCGTGTTCAGGATCGGATCCCAGACTCAGGCTGACAGTATTACATAAGGTAGGTCCTTGAATTCTCACTTCATCATCTTAAAGAATCTTTGGCTGATCAGATTTGGGGCCGGTGGTCGCTGAAGAGAGGTTGCTGGCACATATGCAGAAAGATGGCAAGTTCGGAAGGTATTCTGTTTTTCTGACCAGTACATTACGTGACTCGCTCAGATGACATTATAATTGATCCAAGGACCTACACAGAGTCATTGGAGTGCTTCACGGAGAGGGTGATGTGAGGGTTAGGCACGGTTTGGCTGCGAAGTTCTGTAGTTTTTAAAGATTGGCAGTTTTTTGCAGAAGTGAGAGTTAACACATACAGTGGTCCAAGCACTCCATGACTTAAGCTCCGCTTGATGATGAGTTTGAAAAAGTGGTGGTATTTATTGGAAGAAGGAGAACTGGTGTTTCATACCATGACATATTTTTTTCCTCCTCCTGTGAAAATGAAATAATTATCAGAGGCAAAACGAATACCTAAATATCTTACATTCAAAAAGGTTGGATGCTGGGTTCTGGGGTCATTAGAAGGGTAAAAGTAGCTCGTGTTGCTGTTCCCATGACTAGAATCTCAGTTTAGGCTATTTTCATGCAAAGAAAACTTGCCTTCATCAAGAATAACATATTACTCAAGCATCAAGTAACACTGATTGAGTTGTCTGATTGGCCATCTTGCAGCAAGTGAATTTGCCAGACATCTGCGTACATGTGGAAGTTAATATGTAATTGATCTGAGCTGTGCCATTGGATGTGCATTTTCAGAACCCCATTCAGAGGGCCACGGGGCACGCAGGTGCTACTGGACCCAACAGTGGGGGTTGAGGCCTTTTACTCCCGATGTCTCGGGCCAGGCCTATTATAGATTCAGAGCAACTGCGACAAGCATCCCTTCTGCATTTGACTCTCAGTTGGAACCGCGGTCTAGCAGTCCAAGGCTCTCTGGGGGGGTAGGTGTGGATACAAATTAGTGAAAACGGGCTTACAACTCAAACTGCGAGAAGCAACAATAAATCATTGTCCAGCCAAATATTCACATTTTAATAAAAATAAGAAGTATTTTATTTCTACCCCTTACCACACAAAGAAAAAATGCAACATTCCCAAACAATTACACAGTCCTCCCCTGATGTCAGGGTTCTAGTGTCTCTCTGACGGGTCCCTGTCCCACTCAATCCCCGCATTAGTGATCGTGGTTATTCCCCATTCACTAATGGTAACATCCAGGGTATATGCCCCACTAGTAGTCCGAGTCTCAAGAGTTCAATTTGACTCTTGCTTAAATTCAATCGTGTTCCAATGCTATTGCGCTTAAACTATCAGCAAGTTCCCCTGGTGCCGACAGGCCTGAAACAAGTCTTACCTGCACCAGCAGGAGGAATGCTCTTGAAAAACTGGAATGCACCCCATTGTGAGCGCTGGCAGCGGGTGCAGCCTAGTTCAGGAAAGTCAGCTGCACGCGGACTAAAAGGATGCATTCAGCTGGTGCAGGACTTTTCACTCGAGGTCGTGCTCCTCCAGCGACAGGAGGTTCCTGAGGCTTCAACCTATCTGTCGTAATAGGGGGACCAGAAAATATCTAGAAGCATTAAGTATCTTAAAGACAGATACGTCCCAGTCTATTGTTTTCAGTCTTAGCAGATATCTATTATCTATTTGCTGTAGGCTTAGTACGCAAGGGGAAGGGCTTGACATTTTAACCAATAGTTGATTGATTTTACCACCAATTTTTAATTCTGTACTGTTTATATGTATGTATGATGAGCTAAAAAATGCATCAAGCTGTTATTTATTATTGGAATATGTGGTATAGTATTTTTGTTGTTTGTATGCTTTTTATGGTTTTTAACCGAAATAAAAAGCTATCTTATCCTGAGGCTTCTACTGAGAGGTAAGTGTTTGTTCGCTTCCAATGGGGAGAGGCTGCAGTGATCCTGTCCTTGGTCCCTCACTTGGGTGACTGTGCTCCCAAGGCATCCTCACTTCTCCAGCAGGGCAGAACAAGTTGCAGTCCTTGGTGCTCCAGGTGAACTCCTCCGACTAACAGGGTCACCACAACGCACTGTCCACAGGGTCCGGTCAACACGGTGAAGTTCTCCACGGCGACAGCTCCTGGCACACTGGGTCGCTGCCACGCTACTGCACGAGGCTTCAGCCCTTATCCCACCGCTGTCTTTCCCATAGCTGCCGCTCCTGGTATATGGGGGTGCCGCACTGCTACAGCACAAGGCTTCGGCCCTTAGCGCACTGCAGTCTTTGCCACAGAGGCCCTTCTTGTCATATGGGGTTCCGCACCGCTAGCGCACAAGGATTCGGCCCTTACGGCATGACAGTATTTCACATTGAAATCTTCATGGCAGCTCTCTCCTGGCATACGGGGGTCGCCGACTCAGTCCTGCATACGAGCAATGACCAGATTGGTGCAGCATGCGTTTCCTAACAACTCACACAAGGGGCTGTATTACAGATGGTGTGCCGGAGGGGCAATGGGCGTTTGCGCCCTCTTTGCGCGCCCCTGGGGCACTTTGGTATTATAGAAGGGGACGCAGACGCTTGTGCGTCCCCTTCTATAATACCGATAGCGCTGGCGCACTTAAAGTACCAGCGCTATCAACAGAGGGTGTTCCCTCATTTGCATAGGGGAGTGCTCTATGCAAATGAGGGAATTACTTTGACTCAGCGCCCGCGCCATATTACAGACGCAGGCGCAGAGTCAAAGAAGCCCTCAGGAGGCGCTCTGACAGAGCGCCATTTAAAAAGTAGCGCACTGTCATTGCGCCTCCTGACAGCAGCTCTCTGCAGGGGGTAAAGGGGGTCCCATGGACCCCCCAGACATCCCCTTGCAGGCAGGTGCAGTCACTGACTGCACCCGCCTGCAACAGGCTCTCTAAACCCCTTCTAAACCCCTCTAAACAGTGCAGGCTGCACCCGCCTGTACTGTGAAAACACAGAGCGGCTGCTCCGTGTTTTCACATGAATGAGCTGCCCCCAGAGCAGCGCGAGTTCGTGGCTGCCCTGGGGGCAGCGCATACACCATAATGGTGCGCATTATCACTGTTTGCGCCCGGCGCACCTTTTGAAAGGTGCACTGGGCGCAAACAGTGATAATGTGTATGACGGCCCAAGGAGTCCACTCAACAGGGCTAGCCACTGGACCACGCTCCAACCCCTACTCTTCCCCAGAGGGCCCACTGGTCTTGGCAAGCAAGTGCTCTAGGCTCCAGTGCAGGTGCTCTTGGATTCCCTCTGTGATGTCCCCTCACCCAGCAGGAAGACTAGGAGACTAGCAGGCCTTGGCCCCCAGTCCTGGTTACAGGCAGAAGTCTTGCAGAGCTTCCCCTCCTCACACAGCTCCGTCTAGCTGCTTCAAAGCAGACAATTTTACACATCTCAAACTTCCCTTCTTATAGCCTATTTCCAGACACCAAATGTGATTTAGGGTCTGAGCATTTGAAGTTTTATGTTGGGGTTCTGCTTCATTTGAAGTGCCTACTTCTCTGCTCCCTATTCCTCTTGAAAAGCAGTCTGTCACAGCAGGGATGTCTCCAAAGCCCCACAAGACAGGCCATGTTAGTAACTAGAGTTCACACCTGGATGTCAGCCACAGTGATATGCGTCTCAAAAGGTTAGCCGAGCCACAGTGATATGTGCCTCAAAATGTTAGCCCAGCCGTACTCTATATGATCCTCTTATCAGTCCCATCTCCTTCCTGAGATGTGCCCAGGCACCTTCCTTATGACTTCTCACTGAATCAAAGAACACCCTTTGAAGTGTACAGGGGAGGCCTGGTCCCCCCTTCCCCTGTATGTCCCACCCAGCTTACAGGAATCAGCAATACACAAATCTGTCTGGGGAATCTGTCTACCTCCTCTACACGTTTCACCGTGCAGGGCTGGGTCTCTCAAAATGGTGCCCAGGGCCCTCCATGTATTGTATCATCCCCAGGCACACATACATTCAGTGCATGCATACAGCATAAACGCACTGCACAGTACTGTATCCTCCATGTACTCTACCACTCATGGGCACACATAAATCCAGCACTTGTATTTAGCATACACGCACTGCCCAGCACTGTATCTTTCATGTACTGTACCACTTATTGGCACATATAAACCCAGCGCATGCATTTATCCTGCATGCACTGCACAGAACTACAGCCTTCAGGTACTGTACCACTTACTGGCACATGCATATCCAGCACATACATACACCATGCACGCACTACTCAGTTCTGCATTATCCCTGTATTGCACCCTTCCCAGGCACATATATACCCAGCACAGATACAACACTTCTGTGCTGCACAGCACTTCACACCAATCTGATGTAGCCAAGAGTGAGTTAAGCACATAGCAGTGGAACTTTTAACAGTGAGCCTGTAGGCCTCACTCCAGTGACACAGGTTGAAAAGCGCCTGCTCACTCCTACTGATCACTGCACGTTATGATGCCACCATCACACTCATGCTGCTTAACTCCTGGCGAAGGCAGTAGCCTTACACCACTAGGAGGGTAGTGCTTTGGGTACCCCTCCCGGTCCGACAAAACCGCAATCCGTGAGACAGGCCTATGTCATGGCGCACAGGCATGATTCATGTTTGCCTATGATAATAAAAATCAGCATTATGGATCCAGACATCAGTACAGTTGGGCACTCAGGGCAGGGGTGCATGTTCCTTACCATGCAGAGGACCTTTCCGTCTCAACATACGTAGCTACTTAACAAAAGATTCCAGATGATCCCTTGGGTATACCACAAGATAAACAGAGGCTGGACTGTCTTGCTGACTCAATCCTGATTTTTTGACTATGGTTACTGTTAGACCTGGCACCATTGGCGTGGGTCTCCCGTCCATTTTTTGCTGTTGCCTCTTATGTTTTTGCTGGTTTTAGATGCTTTTGGGCACTGTGCCACTGCTGTTCAGTGCCACAGTGCAAGTGCTCCCTATGGTAAATTGATGTATGGATTAGTGACTCCATGATTGGCTTGTTTGGCTTACTGTCAGACCCTAGTACAGTGCACTGCGTGTGCCCAGGGCTTGTAAATCAAATGCTGCTGGTGGGCTTGCAGCACTGGTTGTGCCACCCACCGGAGCAGCTTGTAAGTGTGTCTCAGGCCTGCCATTGCAGAGCCTGTGGGAAGTCTGGTACTGCCATGTTGACTGGGCAAGTGTACCCACTTGCCAGTCCCTAAACCTTCCCTTTTATACATATTAGTCACCCCTAAGGTAGGCCCAAGGGCAGGGTGCATTGTAGGTAAAAGGTAGGACATGCCCTGGTGTGTGTGGCATGTCCTAATAGTGAATTACAGCCATTTTCGTTTTTCACTATTGCAAGGCTACCTGCTCCCCATAGGCCAGAATGGGCAGTTAGATTATTACATCTTATAATCCTAACTGACTCAGGGAACCAGGTAGAAATTCGAGTTTAGTACGCCTGAACTCAGAATGATAAAATACATCTTTTAGTGAAGTTGGTTTTAACATTCTGTGTTTGAAAATACCACTTTTAGAAAGTAGGTATTTTCTTGCCTAACTATCCAAGCCTGCCTCTGCTAGGTTGTGTATTCCTTGTCTGGAGTTTGAGTGACAGGGGCTGGGGGCTTCCAGGAGACAGGGTGAGTCAGCACAGGGCTGAATAGAGAGATCTGCATGCAGATAGGAGGGAGGAGTTGCACCTGGGACCTGAATAGGGCTGTGCCTTTCCTCCACAATGCTGGCTCCACCTCCTGTGGTGTGTCTGATGTCCCTGGCCTACACTGTGAAAGGAAAGAAGGAGTCTTGTCAACAAAGTGCTCCAGGACTGACCAGAACTGGTTTTGGACTAGGCAAAGGCCTCTCTGCCTTCAGAGAACAAAGAGAAAAGTAGTATAAATATTGGGACCCAGACCCAAGAACTTTAGATCACTTCTGGGAATCAAGACGAACCTTTGCTGAGGAGAAGAACTAGGAAGCTGAAGGAGGAGACTACCCCTGTGCTGTGTGTTTGGGGGTTGGCCTGCAGTGGTTGCTTCATTGCCAAAGAAAGGAGAAAAGGACTGAGTGTGCTTTCTATCAACTTGAAGAAGAATCTCCAAGGGCTTGAACTAGAGCTTGCCTCCTGCCTGAAGTCTCAGGGATACAAGACTTCACCAACCAGCTCCCCCCTGAATTCCCTTGCTGGGAATTGAAGTGCCTGCTGCTGTGCTGGGCCTTCTGAGAGACTGCGTGTCGCTGGGAGTTGGAAGCGCGATGCAACAACGAGAAGCGTGTCGCCGCTGCAGCCGCTGTCATCGCATCGCCGAGGAAGCGAGACGCCGCTGACGCTGTCATCATTGCATCGCCGAAGCGCGGCGCATCGCCGGAGAAGCGGGACACTGCCCCAGAGGACATCATCGCATCACCGGAGAAGCGCGTCGCAGGGCCTGTCGCGGCTCCCAAGATCATCGAGTTGCCGCACGGCCGTCGGGCGTGCACGCATCGCACCAACGTTGTTGCATCGCAGCCAAGACGCCATTTTTATCGCATCGCACCGGAGAAGAGTATCGCATCGAGGTGCCATCTGTTGCATCGCACCGGAGAGCAGTAAGAAACCGACGCATCAACTCCCCACACAGTAAGGAAGCGAGCATCAACTCCCTGCGCAGCAGTAAGGAACCGACGCATCCACTCCCTGAGTGTATAGAACCGACGCATCACCTTCCCTGCGACCCTTTTGTTTTCTTTGCGTTACGCATTCAAGGTACATTGAGAGTAAAGTGTTGCATCTACAACTTGAGAGAACTGAACTATTTTATAACCTTTTCAAGTCTATTTTTGAGTACAGTATTGTGGATTTTTGTCATTTGGTCTTGTGTTAAGTCTATATAAAAATACTATTTTTATAATACAACCTGTGTGGTGTCCATCTGTAGTGTTGTCACTGTATTACTGTATGTGTTCACAAATGCTTTACACACTGCCTCTGAGATAAGCCTGCCTGCTCGTGCCAAGCTACCAAGGGGGTGAGCAGGGGTTATTTTAGGAGTGTAGCCCCTCACCCTGACTAGACGCAAGGGTCCCTATTTGTCACAGGTACCTACCTATGCCAACTAGACACCCCCAAATCTAACATTGGTGGTCAGCGGTGAGGATTTGGACTTGCATTTGTGATTCATATACAGTGACTGGTGTACACTACTAGTGAGTGCAGACCATAACGCAACCACATACTTTTTGAGAATTTTGTTCCTTGGAACTTCTTTTCTATTTTTGATTCTTGAGAACTGCCAGTCTTTTTGCTACCATGAGCAAGATAGCATCCATAGTATCTGTAGACATTGTTTTGGAAGAAGAGAGAATTGATACTTACACTGTGCCTTATCTCAAAGCTTTGTGCAAGAAATTTAAAATCTCTGTGAAAGGCCTCACCAGGAAAGAGGAATACCAAAAGGCGCTGAGGGCCTGGGTAGAATCTAGGAATGCCAGTGAGCATCCTGAGGAGCCAGTAATGGAGGCAGAGGATTTAAATGAGCACCTTGAGGGGCCAGTGGGCCCAACTGGAGGGAAAGCACCTTCAGGGGCGGGCAGCAGTGTTTCTTCCAAAGGGTTGTCCCCAGGAGAGCTGGAGGACAGAGCAAGGGAGAGGATGCATAAATTGGAGCTAGCTAGGCTCAAAATGGATGGTCAGAAAAACATAGAGAGCAAGAAAATAGAGCTGGGGATGGAGTTAGAAATGAAGAAGTTAGCCTTAGAGGAAAAGAGAATGCATTTTGAGCATGAGAGAGGATTGAGGGAATTGGAACTCAAGGCCAAGAAGTTAGAGGTTCCTCCCTCTGGTGGCAGCACACCGCCAGTGCATGTAGAAGCAAGAACCTACATTCCCAAAGATGTAGTTAAAGATTTCCACAAGAATGAGGATATTGGTCAGTGGTTTAGGGCTTATGAAGCTGCAATGTTGGCCCACCGGGTCCCTGAGAAGGATTGGGGAGCGGGGTTGTGGGGCCGCTTTGTTAGTGATGGGAGGGACACTTTGTTGGATTTGCCTACAGAGGAGCAGGTGTCCTATACCCACATGAAGGGAGCCCTAATGTCCAGATTTGGTTTGACCCCAGAGCTATATAGACAAAGGTTTAGAAATTGCAGAAAACTGGAGTCTACCACTTGGGTGGAATATGTGTCTTTCTTTTGCAGAGCATTGGATGGTTGGGTGAAGGGTAGCAGAGTGGATAATTTTGAGGCGCTCTATGATTTGCTTGCATGGGAGCACTTGTCAAATAACTGTTTTCCAGAGCTACGCCAGCATCTTATTGATAGCAAGCTGACTAACCCTAGGAAGCTTGCTGAAGAGGCGGACCGCTGGGTGAGCACCCGGGTCCAGAAGGGTCATGTGGGAGACTACGCCAAAGGTGGGCAGGGTCCCCAGCAGAAGAGTGGGGGGACAAGGGTAAACAGAGGGAGTTCCAGAAAGGGCCCCAAAGTAATCCCCAAGGGAACCAAGGGAAAGGTTCCCAGCCTCCCCCTGAGAAGAAGGCAGTGGCCCCGACAGATAAGCCTGTTCACAAGGGGCCCAAGACCTGTTTTAAGTGTGGTCTAGTAGGCCACTGTTCTTATGATGCTAGATGTCCCTTGTATGGGAAGACGGCACTCACTGGTGCACCACCCCGGCAGTTGGCTAGTGTAGCCCTGGGGGAGAAGATGGGTGCCCAAGGTGGGTGGGGGCCCGCAGAGATGTCCCTTGTCTCTTTAGGAGACTGTGAGGTGGTCCCCAGGACCCAACTGCCTGATAACACTAAAAAATACAGGCAGTGGGTGACCATCAATGGCAAGAGGGTGGAAGCTCTTAGAGACACCGGAGCCAGTGTGACAGCTGTCAGTTGTCGGTTGGTGTCTGAAGAGCAGGTAGTCCCAAATGCATTTTACCCAGTTGTTGCCGCTGACAACACAGAGAGCCACTGCAAGGTGGCACAGGTTCCCTTTGAGTGGGGGGGTCTCAGGGACTCTTCAAGTAGCTGTGAGGCCAGCCATGCCTGTTGAATGTCTGTTAGGTAACGATTTGGAGAGCTCCCCTTGGGCTAAGGTGGAGCGGAGAGCTCATTTAGAGATGTTGGGTTTGCCTGAGTGGGCCTGCGTGACCACTCGATCTATGGCAGCCAGTAAGGGTGTTCAAGAGGACCTGGAGCCTGAGAAAATGGCCCAGGTGCCTGCCTTAAAGAGAAGAGGTAGGGGGCCCGGGAAACCGGCCCTGAGGTTCCCACGGCCCAGGAGGAGGCGGACCCGGAGGGGATGCCCTGGAGCCTACTGGGGAAGAGATTGCTGAACTGGGAGACCTGCCTGAGCTGACCCATTGGCAGCAGGAAGGAGGTCCCTCCAGGGAAGAGTTCTGTGAGGAGCAGAACAAGTGCCCTTCTCTTGTGGGTTTGCGGCAGCAGGCTGCAAACCAGGCAGCAGGTGATCAGTCTGGATCACATTGGATCTACTGGGAGAATGGTCTCCTGTATAGTGAGCCTAAGGTTGCTGAGCCTGGGTCAGCCCATGTGCTGGTGGTACCCCAGCGCTTCAGAGCCTTCCTACTGGGGCTGGCTCATGATGTGCCTTTAGCAGGACATTTGGGGCAGGACAAGACCTTTGAAAGGCTGGTCACCCATTTTTATTGGCCCCAAATGCGCAAGAGTTTAGACACTCATTGCAGGACCTGTCAGACTTGCCAGGCAAGTGGAAAGAGTGGGAGGAAGCGGAAGGCTCCTCTCCAGCCATTCCCTGTGGTCAGCACCCCCTTTGAAAGGGTGGGCATTGACATTGTGGGGCCTCTGGATCTCAAGATAGCCATGGGCAACAGGTTCATCCTGGTCTTGGTGGACCATGCCACCCGGTACCCATCCCTCTCAGGACAGTGACGGCCCCGTGGTGGGACGTGCACTGATGGGGATTTTCTCCCGCGTGGGGTTTCCCAGAGAGGTGGTGTCAGACCGAGGTAGCAACTTCATTTCCAAGTATATGAAGTCCCTGTGGCAGGAGTGTGGTGTACCCTACAAGTTCACCACTCCTTACCACCCCCAAGGTAATGGGCTGGTTGAGAGATTCAACCGGACCCTCAAAGGCATGATTATGGGTCTTGAGGAACCCATGAGGCGTAAGTGGGACGTCCTCTTACCATGCCTTCTCTTTGCTTACCGTGAGGTGCCACAGAAATCTCTAGGGTTCAGTCCCTTTGAGCTTCTCTATGGACACCCAGTGAGAGGACCTTTGAGTTTGGTCAAGGAAGGCTGGGAGCAATCTCCCAGGAAACCTCCCCAGGATGTATATAGCTACATGCTGGCCTTTAGGAACCAAACTAGGCGATTCAGAAAACTCGCTGAGGCGAATCTGGAAGCCAGCCAGGAGGAGATGAAGCGGTGGTACGACCAGAATGCCACTCTGGTTGAGCTTCAGCCTGGTCAGAAAGTGTGGGTCATGGCCCCAGTGGAGCCCTGTGCGCTCCAGGAGGATAAGTGGACCGGACCATTTGAGGTGGTGGAGCGCAAGAGTCCGGTTACCTACTTGGTGGACTTGCGGTCTCCCAGGAACCCCTTACGGGTCCTGCATGTCAACCGCCTGAAGCCCCACTTAGAGAGGTCCGAAGTGGGCATGCTCCTAGCAACAGATGCTGGAATGGAGGAGGAGACTGAGCCTCTTCCTGACCTCCTGTCTGCAACAGAGCAAGATGGGTCAGTGGATGGAGTGAACCTCTCTTCCACCCTGACCCCTGAGCAGCAGAATGACTGTCACCAGTTGCTGGGACAGTTTTCTGACCTGTTCTCCCTGATTCCCAGTGTCACTGATTGGTGCGTCCATGATGTAGACACTGGGGACAGTCCTCCTGTCAAGCACAAAACTTACAGGGTGACTGACAGGGTGAGAGCTTGCATCAAGGAGGAGGTCTCCAAGATGCTTGCGTTGGGGGTGATTGAGTCATCTAACAGTCCTTGGGCCAGCCCAGTGGTCTTGGTCCCAAAGGCTGCCGCACCGGGTGTCTCACCAGAACTGCGGTTCTATGTGGACTACCGAGGGCTCAATTCAGTCACCAGGACTGACGCGCACCCCATCCCCAGAGCTGATGAGCTCATTGATCGGTTAGGGGCTGCCCGGTACCTCAGCACGTTTGATTTAACGTCTGGGTACTGGCAGATCGCCTTGACTGATGGGGCAAGAGAGAGATCAGCATTCTCCACACCAGATGGGCCCTACCAATTCCGGGTTATGCCCTTTGGGATGAAGAATGTCCCTGCCACCTTTCAGAGGTTGGTCAACCAGGTGTTGGCTGGACTGGAAGAGTTCAGTGCCGCCTACCTGGATGACATTGCAGTGTTCAGCGCCAGTTGGGAAGAACATCTGCGCCACCTCTGGGAAGTGTTGATGGCGCTGCGGAGAGCAGGCCTCACGATCAAGGCGAGTAAGTGCCAGATCGGGCAGGGTTCCGTGGTGTACTTGGGACACCAGGTTGGGAGCGGCCAGGTGGCGCCCCTCCAACCGAAAATTGATACCATTCTGGCTTGGGAGCCCCCCAAGACCCAGACAGAGGTGAGAGCCTTTTTAGGACTCACTGGGTATTACAGGAGGTTTGTCAAGGGGTATGGCAGCATTGTTGCACCCTTGACAGAGCTGACTTCCAGGAAGCAGCCCAAGAGAGTGATTTGGACTGACACCTGTCAGAGAGCTTTTGATGCCCTGAAGACTGCCATGTGCACGGCGCCCGTGCTCCTGGCACCCAACTTCTCAAAAGAGTTTATTGTGCAAACAGACGCTTCAGAGCCTGGTGTGGGGGCTGTTCTATCACAGATTAATGAGGAGGGCCTAGACCAACCTGTAGCCTTCATCAGTAGGAGGTTACTTCCACGGGAACAGAGGTGGAGTGCAATTGAGCGTGAGGCATTTGCTGTGGTCTGGGCACTGAAGAAGTTGAGACCATACTTGTTTGGGACTCACTTCCGGGTTCAGACAGACCACAGGCCCCTCAGATGGCTGATGCAGATGAGGGGTGAGAATCCAAAGCTGTTGAGGTGGTCCATATCTCTACAGGGGATGGACTTTACGGTGGAACACCGCCCTGGTACAGAACACGCCAATGCTGATGGTCTGTCCAGATTTTTCCGCCTTAGTGATGAGAACTCCCCGGAGGTAGGGTAGTTCTCCCCACATTTCAGCTGGAGGGGACACGTGTTAGACCTGGCACCATTGGCGTGGGTCTCCCTTCCATTTTTTGCTGTTGCCTCTTATGTTTTTGCTGGTTTTAGATGCTTTTGGGCACTGTGCCACTGCTGTTCAGTGCCACAGTGCAAGTGCTCCCTATGGTAAATTGATGTATGGATTAGTGACTCCATGATTGGCTTGTTTGGCTTACTGTCAGACCCTAGTACAGTGCACTGCGTGTGCCCAGGGCTTGTAAATCAAATGCTGCTGGTGGGCTTGCAGCACTGGTTGTGCCACCCACCGGAGCAGCTTGTAAAGTGTGTCTCAGGCCTGCCATTGCAGAGCCTGTGGGAAGTCTGGTACTGCCATGTTGACTGGGCAAGTGTACCCACTTGCCAGTCCCTAAACCTTCCCTTTTATACATATTAGTCACCCCTAAGGTAGGCCCAAGGGCAGGGTGCATTGTAGGAAAAAGGTAGGACATGCCCTGGTGTGTGTGGCATGTCCTAATAGTGAATTACAGCCATTTTCGTTTTCACTATTGCAAGGCTACCTGCTCCCCATAGGCCAGAATGGGCAGTTAGATTATTACATCTTATAATCCTAACTGACTCAGGGAACCAGGTAGAAATTCGAGTTTAGTACGCCTGAACTCAGAATGATAAAATACATCTTTTAGTGAAGTTGGTTTTAACATTCTGTGTTTGAAAATACCACTTTTAGAAAGTAGGTATTTTCTTGCCTAACTATCCAAGCCTGCCTCTGCTAGGTTGTGTATTCCTTGTCTGGAGTTTGAGTGACAGGGGCTGGGGGCTTCCAGGAGACAGGGTGAGTCAGCACAGGGCTGAATAGAGAGATCTGCATGCAGATAGGAGGGAGGAGTTGCACCTGGGACCTGAATAGGGCTGTGCCTTTCCTCCACAATGCTGGCTCCACCTCCTGTGGTGTGTCTGATGTCCCTGGCCTACACTGTGAAAGGAAAGAAGGAGTCTTGTCAACAAAGTGCTCCAGGACTGACCAGAACTGGTTTTGGACTAGGCAAAGGCCTCTCTGCCTTCAGAGAACAAAGAGAAAAGTAGTATAAATATTGGGACCCAGACCCAAGAACTTTAGATCACTTCTGGGAATCAAGACGAACCTTTGCTGAGGAGAAGAACCAGGAAGCTGAAGGAGGAGACTACCCCTGTGCTGTGTGCTTGGGGGTTGGCCTGCAGTGGTTGCTTCATTGCCAAAGAAAGGAGAAAAGGACTGAGTGTGCTTTCTATCAACTTGAAGAAGAATCTCCAAGGGCTTGAACTAGAGCTTGCCTCCTGCCTGAAGTCTCAGGGATACAAGACTTCACCAACCAGCTCCCCCCTGAATTCCCTTGCTGGGAATTGAAGTGCCTGCTGCTGTGCTGGGCCTTCTGAGAGACTGCGTGTCGCTGGGAGCTGGAAACGCGACGCAACAACGAAGCGTGTCGCCGCTGCAGCCGCTGTCATCGCATCGCCGAGGAAGCGAGACGCCGCTGCCGCTGTCATCATCGCATCGCCGAAGCGCGGCGCATCGCCGGAGAAGCGGGACGCTGCTACAGAGGACATCGTCGCATCACCGGAGAAGCACGTCGCAGGGCCTGTCGCGGCTCCCAAGATCATCGAGTCGCCGCACAGCCGTCGGGCATGCACGCATCACACCAACGTTGTCGCATCGCAGCCAAGACGCCATTTTTATCGCATCGCACCGGAGAAGAGTATCGCATCGAGGTGCCATCTGTCGCATCGCACCGGAGAGCAGTAAGAAACCGACGCATCAACTCCCCACACAGTAAGGAAGCGAGCATCAACTCCCCTGCGCAGCAGTAAGGAACCGACGCATCCACTCCCCTGAGTGTACGGAACCGACGCATCACCTTCCCTGCGACCCTTTTGTTTTCTTTGCGTTACGCATTCAAGGTACATTGAGAGTAAAGTGTCGCATCTACAACTTGAGAGAACTGAACTATTTTATAACCTTTTCAAGTCTATTTTTGAGTACAGTATTGTGGATTTTTGTCGTTTGGTCTTGTGTTAAGTCTATATAAAAATACTATTTTTATAATACAACCTGTGTGGTGTCCATCTGTAGTGTTGTCACTGTATTACTGTATGTGTTCACAAATGCTTTACACACTGCCTCTGAGATAAGCCTGCCTGCTCGTGCCAAGCTACCAAGGGGGTGAGCAGGGGTTATTTTAGGAGTGTAGCCCCTCACCCTGACTAGACGCAAGGGTCCCTATTTGTCACAGGTACCTACCTATGCCAACTAGAGACCCCCAAATCTAACAGTTACTAAGAAACAATTGGATCATTGAGAGAGCTAATCTGGCTGTTCCCACCCATTGTTCCAGCCTTTCTAGAATAGCATGATCAACAGTATCAAAAAAGTGTCCATAGTACCAAAAAAGCTTTCAAATTAAATTTGTATGAATAAAATAGTGCACTTTAAGAGTTCTTATATTAGCCTTTTGGTAGAACATTTTTACTGTGGATGTAAACACACTTTGAAGCCCAGGGCAAGCATGGAAGCTCTATTTATACAGTTTTATTCTGCCTTTCACAAAGGGAGAGGCTCTCTCGCACATAGATGAGAGATTCTCCCAGGGTCCTTTTATTGCAGGGCCATCTCTTGAAGATAAACTAAGAGGATAGGCTAAACTTTTTCCTTTACGCAAGATGGCCCAGACATCACATGCATGAAGAGATTAGGAATTCTGAAGAATGTGGACGACTCGTACCTAATGAACATTATACTTGTGCTATATGAAAACAATGTGAGGCTTGATGTGACCAGAGAACTTAGAAAACCACTTAGTAAAAATGTCACTAAAGGGGCCAATCCGCACTCTAAATTCTAGAATAATACAATAACTGTTTCAAGATTATGGAAGCCAATCTTGGAGTGGTAAATACATAAATATGTTAAATGTGCACAAAAGTGCTTTTTGAAAAGCGAGTGGCACAACAGCAGACTGCAGAGGTTGAGCCTTCCAAAAGAGAAAACAAAAGCTAATAAAACACAAGGCAAAGGGGTAGGGGAATTGAGAACACCAGGGAAGGAGTGGGGCAGCAACACAGGAGCAGGCAAAGTCGTTGGGTGGTGGCTGCCTGCAGTGGGGATCAGCAGAGTGAGGGGAGGTGCAGTTGCATAGAGGAATAATGGGAAGCAGAAAAGCAACTAGAAGCTTGGTGATTGGGAGGGTTTAAACATTACTAATTGGACAGGAAGTAGTGGGGAGAGCAACAGAGGAGCTGGGGCTGGAGTAATATGGATAGTGAGGGGGGACGGGGATTTCAGAGGGAAGCAGCTCATAAGGGAGATATCTAGAAAACAAAACACGAGCACTCGCAAGGAGTGCTGAAATGAAAAGAAAACAAGTAGTCCCTGAATATAAGCAGTGGAAGGATACATGTCAGACACACACCATTCAATAAAAAAGGATAGTAAAGAAGCTATGCTCCAGGGAAAGGACAAACACAAGAAGAGGAAGGAAAGTCGTTGAATAAGAAGCAAGCAAATGAGAATGGCAAAAAAAGGCAAGCAACGGAAAAGGACAGGCTGGCCTAAAGCCCACTGTAAGTCGTTGGTGTTTCCACAAGAGGCCTTTAGACAATAGACAGCTAAAAGCTGTCTGTTGAAAGGCAACACCTAAAAGGACACCAGCAGATTATTGCTTGTTCTAGTGTAGCTTCACATGCTGTCCACTCTTCTACCGCCTACTGCTGACATACTAAAACTTGTTATTTTAAAGTCCTTTTCAGCTTCAGGCATGACTAGAACGACCCATGTTCCTGAAGCTCACACAGCACCCAGACAGTATCCTTGGGGGAAAAAAACACATTCTATCAGAGTCAGACACATGCACACATGCAGCCCTTGCAGAGGATGCCACAAATAAGGCTGAAATGAGTAAAATACATGGGCTGCCCACAATAAGCATCACAGGTGCCATTTGCTGAAGGTGCCTGTGCAAAAATATATCATAGAAACATCCACTCAAAAACACTACTGTAATTTGGAATAAAAAAAACACAACATTGTTTTTGGCAATTAGTATTTTACAGAAGAGCACATTAAAGAAAAATATCGGAAATATTGAGGACTGAATGAAAGAGGCTCATTTATCAGTCACAATAGTTTTCATTGAATGCTTGACTATATCTATTAGTTGTTTACGTTTATTTGTTTAATGCCACAGCCACGGGGCATCAGTGGTAGCAGTAACAAATTAACGGTAATACTTCATAAATACTTACGAACGACCCTTGGAGGCTGAAGGTCGCATTTTGCGCCGACATGTTGTAGCCAGGCAGGGGAGGTCTGATGCATATGGAGTGGTTGTGGGACTGGAAGGGAAGCAGGGAAGCAGTTATATGAAGGCACAGCAGAAGAATCACCAAATTGCAGATAATAACCAGAGAATGTGTATTCCTCACATCACGCCACCATTACAGAAACTCAGCCCTGCTTACCATTGTCTCAATGATGATCGTAAGGTTCCCCCGTCCATCTGTCAAGGCCACATAGCTGCCACCTTTCTCTAAATGGCCAACGGTCCGCAGGTAGTGCCAACCTCTCTGGGTGAACTGAGTAGTGTGTGCTAACATAAAACAAAAGACACAAGCAAGGAAAATTATGATTCAGTCTGAGGCAAACTGTGTTGAGGCAACAGTAACAGAAAACATCACAAGCATTAACAGCAAAAGACACACAGTTGATGGACGGAATGCAGAACAAATCAAAACATCCACCCCCAGTCAAGAGATCTGGTATAAATCCATCATTCCTTTGCTCACCATGCCACCCCAGTTTGGACCTGGCCATGTGCAAATCAGTCTTGACCCTGTGCCTCACGGGAACAGTCCAGCCCGAATTGCCAAGACAGGTCCTCCCTGAACCGGAAACAAGCATCCTAGGACCGGTTTCGGGGTTTCACCCCTCATCAGCCAGGATAGCTTGATTCCAGTGGCACAATGAGCCCGGGACCCACGTCTGGGCATACCCGGCGCACTTAGGACGAGAAAGCAAAAGACACACAGTTGATGGACGGAATGCAGAACAGATCAAAACATTCACCCCCAGTCAAGAGATCTGGGTTAAATCCATCATTCTTTTGCTCAGTCTCTTGACTGGGGGTGAATGTTTTGATTTGTTCTGCATTCCGTCCATCAATTGTGTGTCTTTTGCTTTGTCGCCCTAAGTGCGCCGGGTATGCCCAGACGTGTGTCCCGTGCTCTCCATGCCACTGGAGTCAAGCTATCTTTGCTGATGAGGGGCGAAACCCCGAAACCGGTCCTATGATGCTTGTTTCCAGTCCAGGGAGGACCTGGCCTGGCAGTTTGGGATGGACTGTTGCCATTGGGCGCAGGGTCAAGACTGATTTGCATATGGCTGGGTTCAAACTGGAATGGCATGGTGAGCAAAAAAACGATGGATTTAGGCCCAGATCTCTGTACTTGGGTGAATGTATGACATTGTTCTGCATTCTGTCCATCAATTGTTCTTTTTGCACAAGCATGAATAGACCAGGAAAAAAAAAAAGGAGAAATGGTGCCTCATGTTTTAAGGGTCTGGCTAAAGCTGCTGCTGTAATGGATTTCAGGATGCAGTGCTCCACATAAGGAGAATAATGGCTTGGTTTACTCAGAAAACAAATATCTGCACCCCATTAAATGGAAATTATGGCTAAAAGCTCTTGCAAGTACCTGTGATCCAGATAGGAGATGACACCTCGTAATGCCCACTCCATGGCTCTTTCGCTGTCATTAGCCCTTCCCGCCCAAAGGGCAATTCTTCATAGTAGCTCGCCACTAAATTCCAAGAGATGGTGCTGTGACAGAAATATGTTTTTCAATCACGTTAAAATGAAAAGAGAGCTAGAAATCACATGAATTATCAGTAAATATTCACTCAAGTATGCTTCAGTAAAACAATCCAAAACCTACCAGAGTTTCCTCAAACAGAAATGTCATTCATGTTTATTAACTTATTGGTAAGCAAGAGTTATCAGAGTACATGGTACATAGGAAATACTTAATAATGTCTTTCTACAAGAAGACTTATAATAGTTTATATTTTATACACTTCATTGAAGGGAGGTTTGTTATGGTCATAAGCCAAAATGCACAAAACAATACATTATAAACGACATCATCTGTGACATTATCAATCACAGACAGCAATGCAGTAAGGGGGTTTAATTTAACAACACCTCAATCTTCAATTTCCTATCTCAGCCCTGTTTATAGCAGAACGAGAGCCTACAATTAGGACCTTAGTTAATTGAGCTTTGCCAAACAACTGAATCGCCTAACCAGGACTGGGGAAAAAGGGAAGCCACCATACTCCTCACACCACAAGGAGGGAGGTGAGAATTAACAACATCTCAAGCCAGGAAATGTCATGAGTTCTCTTTAAGGGTGGTTTAGTGCAGACTGCTCACTGTAGTGACCATATCCCTTCTTACCCCCACACTCATGGGAAATCTGAGAGATGACTGGAACATTGTTGATTATGAAGATGCTATTTCTTTTTTTTTTTGTGGGGGGGGGATCAGGGCGCACTGACACCACATACTATACAACCTTTGGGCATCTGCCAGTTCCCATACTCAAGGTCACTTTTCTCCATTTACCAGACAGGAAAGGAGAAATAACCATTTATGGCCTATGGAGGGAAAAAAAGAGCCTGCAACCTGCATAAGCATGGCCACAGTAAATGAAAATGTGACCAAGGAGTAACCATCCTACGCAATTTGAGTCAATACCATGTTCTCTTGCATCAGATGTCAAGATAAGAAAGAAGCAGGGAGCACAATCTGCTGTTTAATATGCAAATTCAACACAAGTTTGGGATGTAATGGTTAATGAGTGTGGAGAACAAGGCTGTGATTAAGAATGTTGAGGGAAGGATGGGAATAGATTATATAGTGAATACTAAAACGTCTGCTCTTCATTACCAGTTCTTTTACTGGTTAGAAAGGACACCCATGATGAGGAGCTTGAGGATTTTATGGAAGACCTGTTGTTAGGGCCCTATTAAACCAGGATTAGACCAAGAACTGCCTGAGGAAGAGATCTCTGCTGCAACTGGTCAGCTGAAGGGAAAGAAGGCCGCATGCCCTGATTGACTTTATAAAGGCATGTCAAGTAAGTTAGCTTCCCACCTTCTCAATTTGTTTGAAGGCACATGGAAGAAGGATACTTGCATGTTTTTTCAGACCCTGTTATGTAAGTATCCTTTTGGGAGGTGCAATAGGTTGCGATGGGTCAAGTATGGACTACTGGGCCTCAACCATGGGGGTTAAGGTTGTTTGCCTTGGATGTCCTGCGGTCAGCCCCACCATGGCTCTGCAAACTGGGCCTAGGTACAACCCCTTCAGCACTAGATTCACTTGGTAGCGATGACGAGTAGTCACAGGCTTCTCAGGGAGGAAATGTGGGGGTTCTTGCATTCAGCACTCAATAAATATAGATTACCATAAAACAGAATTCTCCAACCCAATGCTTGATTTTCACAAAGAAAAACACCTTAATGAACACTAGAGCTAAATACTAAACATATGAAAATGTAGACAATGCAATTTAGTGTCCTGGAGCTAGAGTATGTTTGACTCGCTTTTCGCAATTAGCTCTGTTTGCTCCGCTATAGTCCAGGCGCTTGCTTGCCCGGGTCAATACTTAGTGTGATTAGGCTCAGTTGCAGATTAACCTCCCCCCAGTCTTGTGATTGTGCAGTCTTTCTTTTCAGTTCTCTGTTTCTTACCCAATGAGTCTCTCAGTGCCTGCTCCTCCACCACTGCTCATACGCTCTCATCCAGACAGAGCACAAGCTGGCGGTTCTTCTCGGCCTCTTCAGTGGTCATGTTGGTGATGATGCACCACCTCCAGCCGTCAGGGACAGTTGCTCCAGGAATTACTGTGTCTTTCATGGCTGGATTTGCGTGTACTCTGTGTAGCCCCACTCGAGTCAATTGGGTCTGCAGCCTCACTGGCTAAAAGGGGGACCACGGTTCAGGTAATGCCAAGCACTGCGGCCCAAGTCACATTGCAGGTTCACGATTAGCGCAAAGTGGCTGACATCACACTGCAGCTTCACGATTCACGCACAGTGGCTCGGGTCATGCTGCAACTTCACTATTCAAGAACAGATGATCAGGTCCAGCTGTTGCTTTACAATTCCAGACAGAAATCGCAGTGGGCAGCCAGTGGCCTGCCGACACCGGGGCACACAGATCGCTCACCACAGTTTTCCTCTTCTGTAGACTCATAACACTGGAGTCATGCAGCACCTCGCTACTCTTGGAAAGTCATTCCGTCTGCAGACTTAGCAGGCTCCTTCCTCTCTTTCAGCAGACCGATTGGCTTCTAGGTGATTTCTAACAGATAGCCAGCTTTTCAACAAGGGGTAGGCTCAGGTAAAGTAACATAACAAACGTGCATTTGTAAAGCCCACGTTCACCCAAGGGTATCTTGGAGCGGAATAACAGATGTTTATTGTTACCCTACTCAGTGGTACTCATTTTATCGACCTCAGAAGGATGAATGGCTGAGAGGACCCGCCGTGATTTGAACCTGTGACCATGACGTCAACACAGGCCCCTGTAGTGGACGTATTAGTCCACTCAGCCACCAGACGCGGCATTAGTCACTTCATGTCTGGCAAGCTGGCTGTTTGGCAGACACCAACTCTTGTTGCACAGCAGTCCAAGTCCTCTGCAGAGCACTCCTTTCCCTGGTCATACAGAGCTTTGAACTGAGACAACAAGATAGCTACTGGGTCCCACTTTTATATAGCAAAAGCAGACTAGAAATGTGTATCTACTGCATGCACGTTCAGAACCAGTTTGAGGTGGTTCTCAATTCAAGTGTCCTTTCTAGGCTGATCTAAAGACACCGCCTTTGACTAGAATGATGTTTCTTACGGATGGCTAGTCTCCAGCAAACATACCACCAAAATAGGCACAAAGACCTGTGATCTTTCTGCACCTGGCTGTCATCCACCAAACTGAAGGAATGTTCAGGAGACGACAAAAGATCTGGGTTCCTCCAAAGGGACTCCTTCACCTTACACAACCCAGCCTGCAGTTCCATCCTTCATCCCCAAAATCTGCCAAATGGCAGAGCTTCAGGAAGACTCATCAGCAACTCCTTGCTCAGCAAAGGCTAATGGAAATTCTAAAGGAGTGCCTTGCCTCTTCTCCCTTACTTCAGTGCTAGGTCTCCTTTCTGTAGCTTCAGGAATGTCAGTAATACACATCCACTGCTTGGGGGAATAAAACCTCACCTCCATCCTGTGCAAAATGTCAAGGACATTCAAAATGGATCCCAAAGGCCTCCATGACTGTGGTTTACTCACACACACCATGTGTGTACTACAAAGGCTACAGACAAACATGCGCAACATACACCTGGGATGTTACTCCTAGGATCTGGGTAAGTGCACTTAAAAAGCTTTATAGCCATATAATGAGGGGCTTTACTGTGCCCAGTGCAGCACCTGGTCAAAACAATTTATGCACAAACACAGTATGCTGCAACCAGCACTCTATGTACTAAACCGATGGCAGGTACATAAGGCCACTGTCTGTACAATGAAGGCACGCTTGGTGCATGCGTCCAGGTCACAGGAGATGCCCAGGACCTCTCTCATGCCAAGGGACAGCCTAGGCCACTGTGTGCACACTGGATTAAGGATAGAGCCAAAATCAAAAACACGGATACCAGCTACATGCAGTCAGGCACTTAGGGGAATATGGCTGTATGCCATGCAAGGGACATTCCTGTCCCAATACCTGTGGATTTGCAATCTGACATGATTAAAAAGATCCCAAAACCAGGCAAACCCATAGATGATTTCCCTTCACATAGACCTATCACATTACTAAATGTAGAAACTAAAATCCTGGCTAAGATCCTAGCCAAGTGACTAAACAGGGTAATGAGATTGCCATTGCACCCATTCCAGTCTAGTTTTATGGTTAACACGACACAATTGAATTATAGACATCTTCATTGTTGTCCAACATATGCTAGAAAGACTGCTGAATGGGATCTGATGCTGTCACATGAGAACGAGAAGGCTTCTGACTCCACTGAGCGGTCTTTTAAGCTCATTGTATTTGAAAGGATGGGTGTACGCCCGGCATGTGTTTCCTAGATCAAGCTGCTCTATGCAAAACCAAGGGCTGGATTGAGAGTGACAGGTAATGTGGTGTCACAGACTGATTTGGGCAGAGGTACCAGACAAGTGTGTCTTTTCCTCCTGCTCATTGTCCTTATTCTGGAGCCTTTAACTTGCTGAGTCAGATAAGATGACTGATAAGTGGTCTTAACTAAGACCCAACTTGGCATGACCAAATCAACTTTTTTTTTCAGATGATTGTTTATATCTTGCAGATCCCGAATCCTCTATACCCAGGTTTGTTTAAGTCTTCAAGCTACAATGTTATGTCCGATTTCGGATCAACTGCTCAAAGCCAATCCCATTCCCTCCTTCAGATTCCTGCCCTGACCAGGAATCCGACTTCCATTTTCATATTACTAGACAGGAATTTAAACAATTAGGTATCTACATATGTAAGGACGTGAAAGCCGTTATAAGATAAAATCTTGATTGCGTTCTGTGTCACTTTAAAGTAGACTTGGAACACTTAAGATCACTCCGACTATCCCTGCTATATTTATTACATAACTCACCTTAATGAATCTCTGAAGAATTTTTCTCAAGGTCCTTGTGGCCACCATCACTCTCTTATTGGATGGATACATCTAAAACAGCAGTGGCAACACACTGTATGGGTATTTATAATGGGGGTATTGTTCTTCCAAACATGACAAAATACTATTGGGCATCCTAACAAATGTTTGTGAATGGGGGGTGTTTGAACTCCTACAACAACCATGGCTGATGACAAATCGCCATGCTTTGAGCATACGTGGGTATCCTAAGGTTTTGTAAGGATGTCTGTAGTCCTGGGGAGATGAAACATTTTGTAGAGCTATTTGACACTTTTACACTTTTGAACAGACTTCCTTACCCCCACAATGGTGCCACACTGGAACACATAGCGTTACTTGAGCATATTGGGAGGAAAGTCACCTCTCAAATCTATAAGACACTAATCAATAATTTTCCTGATTCCTTGGCGAAACTGAGAAATGGGTGGCAGACCTGCAATCATTACAACATGGGGATTAGGGATGTGGCAATATAATGTTGGTTCTGAATGGCTCAACTTAAAGACTATTCACTGCATATATTACACCCATACTGAGTCTTGTTGTTTGAGAAAATCCCAGACAATCTATGCTTTTGTGGAAGTAAAACGGAGCAAACCTTCCTCCACACACTGCGGCAGTATCCCCTGCCGAATACTTTTTGGGGCAAGATTGTGAGTCACCAGTCTGACTATGTAAGACGGCTAGTACTACCGTCTGGGAATACCCTCATCTCTTCTACAATACTTGGGAGATGGTTGCTAGGAGAGATGCATCTTGTGTATGGGGTAATCCAGTAATTCCGTACTTTGATAACTGGTGTGCAAATATGCACTAGTACATGATGTCTGAGAAGGTGACCTATTTACGCTGTGGGTGCTCCCTTAAATTTGACAAAATATGGGCAGGTTGGGTCAATTTCCAACGTCTGGCTAAAATATATAGCAGAAAAACAAACGGGAATGTTAAGATACTGCCTTGTTGTTATGAATAACAACATAGGATAGTAAGTAGAAAGGGCCTTCACCTGATGCAGGTCTTGATGTATATATTTAAAGTACGTTCTCTTCTAACAGTGATCGCGAAGGCAGAGTTTCAAAGACTGTCTGAGGCAATGTAGCTATTCTTGAAGAGTTTAGAACTGCATGTATACAAATGTTTAAATAAAATTAAAATAAAAAAATAAAAAAAGGGACAAACTTTGCACCTTGAGATACCTAGTTACCAAGCCTTCATGTGGACATTATGGCGCAGATCCGAACTGCACCCACCCTCTTGACATTCGGGAAACCACTTAAAACTCATCTGCTCCCAGCGTGGACCTTCAAGACCTTCTGTGAGACTGGAATGCGGAGTGAATTGAAGAGGCCCTCCAGTGAATGATATCACAATAAGTCTCAAAACCCATGCAGTCATCATCAAAACAAAGGAGACTTCTAAAAAGCATATTCTTGGCGAGTGTTACGGATGCAAGACTGTATGAAGAGAGCTGTTTTTTTCTCTATGCAGGTCCGTCCCTTAGGTGGTGTGATGGTGCAGAAATTATAGCATGAAGACAAAAGAAAACTGCTGAGACGTGTGCTGGGGGCATATGACCTTGGATCAGAAGGCAAGAAATGCAGCTGACCAGATCTTCGTGAGGGGAACAGAGACCCACCATACTTCAATTGTTTTCCAAATGTTCAGGATTTTTTAGCCATGGTTGTGGTAGATTTTGCTTCCTTTTCTCGCAGAATGGTGACATTATTTCAGTGGATTTTATTTTGCATATTTTTATTCAGATTTGGACATATTCTACATGTGACCTCCTCCGAACCGGCTACCTTTATTCAGACCTAAATTCCATTAGATATCTAAAATGAAACCCCGCCCGTTAGGTCCTCACCAGGTTATGTTGGCGTTCACGTAGTTCTGATTCAAGATTCGGGCCCAGCAGCCGCCACCTACGTCATCGTTGAAGGTGCTGTAATCCTCGGAAGCCCAGAGTTTCTTCCCCGTCTTTGTGGCATTGGGAACGGTATGTGTGCCAGGGTAGTGAGCCCTATGAGTTAATAAAAGTTTACCAGAAAGAAATAAAGGGGTAAAAAGCAGAAAAGTAACAAACGGGAATCTCAAGACATTAGTATGATAAAACAATCTACAAACAAAGCGTCCATCCAATGTGTTTCTTTACCACTAAAAAGTGAACCCCTGACCCGCCTCTCGCAAGGATTAGATTTATTTCGGACTACAGCAGGAGACCACTCAGAAACATTTTTATTTCCGGTATTTTTTATATGTCTATTTTTGTACGTAGCAAAGTGATGTGCAGATCGCATGGTTGGAAATAGAACCGATTTATTGCGTGAACCCACAAACTGGAACGCAGAGAAGGGGCAACAGAAAGGAGGTGGAATCAAGAGAGCCCTAGGCATGGGGGCAGCCTCGGGAGAAATTAAGTGAATGACAGTCGTTTTATGCATTATATGTCTTATTTTTAACTCTACCCCACGGAAATTGGTAACATGGAAAAAAGTGACAGTAAATATGTGCTGGTTTACTTAATTACAAAAGGGGAAGCGGTCCCAGTAGAACAACTTCAAAGAACACAAATATTTTTGCGCCAACATGCATTCAATTACTTGCACTGTAAACTTCTATTCAATATTATTTATTCATATTGAACATCCTAGAAATGTTCAGAATCCAGCACATATCTGGAAATTATGTATAGCAAAAGTGCCCCAAAATGGAAGAAGGGAAAGGGGATTTATGTGCGTAAAGTGAGGGTTAAATGGGAAAGGAAAGGTAGTGACAATATATACATCAACAGTACTATTTACAAAGGAAAGGCTTGTCCAGCCTGACAGTTGAATGTGAACAAATTATCTGCCATTGTGTGTACTAAGTAGGCACAGTGAGAAAGGAAAATGCTACTTACCAGTATGCATCTGTTCTTGGCATGTAGAGCTGTAGATTCATATACTGTGCATAGATCGCCATCTGGTGTGGGGCTCGGATGTTTGCAGTTTGTTTTGTTCGAAGAAGTCTTTGTAGTCACGAGATAGGTGACTCCTCCTTACGATGATAGTGCGCATGGGCATCGACTCCATCCCCAGATTGTTTTCGTCATAAAGGGTGATGATGGAGTTAGTAAGAAATAGAAAGAGATGTCGATGTGTGATGTATCGAAGTAAGATAACACTGCAACAGATAAAGGTACCGGGGAGCCGGGTGGGCATATATGAATCTATAGCTCTACATGCCAAGAACAGATGCATACTGGTAAGTAGTATTTTCCGCTCGAGGCATACGAGCTGTAGAATATATACTGTGCATAGACTATATAGCAGTTTTGTTTGTGGCGGTGGCTAACCTGTATCTGTTGCAGTGGTTTGAAAAAGTGTTCTTAAGACAGCTTGACCCACACTAGCTTGTTGTTTTGCTTGCACATCTACACAATAGTGTTTTGTAAATGTGTGCGGTGTAGACCAAGTTGCAGCTTTGCAGATGTCATCTAAGGGAATGTTCCCTAAGAAGGCCATAGAAGCCCCTAGTTTGCGTGTAGAATGAGCCCTAGGGGGAATGGTTAATGTACGCTTGGCTTTAAGGTAGCATATTTGGATGCACTTAACAATCCACCGTGCAATACCTGCTTTTGAAATGGGATTGCCTTTATGAGGTGGGGAGAAAGCAACAAAGAGTTGTTTAGTCTTTCGAAAGGATTTAGTTCTTTCAATGTAATAGAGAAGTGCTCTTTTAACGTCTAGCGTGTGAAGAGCCCTTTCTGCTACTGAGTCTGGTTGAGGGAAAAATACTGGTAGTTCAACAGACTGGTTAAGGTGAAAGGCAGACACAACTTTAGGTAAAAAATTTGGATTAGTCCTGAAAACCACTTTGTTGTGATGAATTTGCAAAAATGGTTCTTGTATGGGTAGTGCCTGAAGCTCACTCACTCTTCTAAGAGATGTGATGGCTATAAAGAAGGCTACTTTCCAAGTGAGGAATTGTTGTTCACATTTGTGCAGAGGTTCAAATGGTGGGCCCATGAGCCTTGTAAGGACGATATTCAGATTCCACACTGGAGAGGGCGGAACTCTAGGGAGAATTATTATTTTAAGTCCTTCCATAAAAGCTTTAATAGAGGGTACTCGAAACAAAGACAAGTGTTGTCTGTTTTGTAGATAAGCTGCTATTGCAGCTAGATGTAGTCTTATAGATGAATATGCTAGGTTACAGCGTTGTAGGTGTAATAGATAGCAAATAATGTTTTGAGTGGAAGCGTCTAGTGGATTGATTTGATTGTTTGTACAGTAAATTACGAATCGTTTCCACTTTGCTGCGTAGCATGCTCTGGTAGTAGGACGTCTAGCCTCTATAATGACTTTCATGCAGTCTGGCGGGAGATTAAGGTAGCCAAACTCTAAGACTTCAGGTGCCAGATCGCAAGGTTGAGTTGGCTGGGATCTGGATGCCTTATCTCTCCATGGTTCTGAGTGAGAAGTTTGGGAGAGAGGTGTAGTTTTTGATGAGGAACTACTGACATTTCTAATAGGGTTGTGAACCAGGGTTGTAGAGCCCATGTGGGAGCAACCAGGATTAGTGTGAGGGAATGCTGTTTGAGCTTCCGAACCACTAATGGAATGAGTGGGAGAGGCGGAAAAGCATAAGCAAATTTCCCTGACCAGTTCATCCATATCGCATTGCCTGTGGACAATGGGTGTGGATACCTGGACGCGAAGGTTGGGCATTTTGCGTTTTGGTGTGTGGCGAACAGATCTATTTCTGGGTAGCCCCACATTTGAAAGATTGGAAGAAGAACTTGAGGATGAAGTTCCCATTTGTGGATCTGTTGTTGTTGACGACTGAGCAGATCTGCGATTTGATTGTGTACTCCTGGGAGGTGTTCTGCAAGGAGATATATGTTTTGTGGAATGGCCCATTTCCATATGCGTTGAGCTAAGTGTGAAAGCTGTAGAGAGTGTGTCCCTCCCTGCTTTTGTATGTAGTACATTGCTGTCATGTTGTCCGTACAGACTAATACAGTTTTGCCTACTAGATGGAGTTGAAAGGATTTTAATGCCAGAAAAATTATAGTAATTCCAGGTGGTTTATATGGAATTGTTTTTGTTGTGTAGTCCATATGCCTTGAATGGTAAGGTTTTGGAGATGAGCTCCCCAGCCGGCGAGCGATGCGTCTGTTGTTAGCACTATCTGTGGAACCGGGTCAAGTAACAGCCGCCCTTTGGAAAGGTTTTGTGTGTTGCACCAGTGCAGAGAGCGATATATGCGGCTGTCCACCAACACCAGATCTGTTAGCTGACCTTGAGTCTGGCTCCATTGATGTGCTAAGCATT
This sequence comes from Calotriton arnoldi, assembly GCA_963921515.1. NCBI lineage: Eukaryota > Metazoa > Chordata > Amphibia > Caudata > Salamandridae > Calotriton > Calotriton arnoldi. The sequence goes on along the minus strand of CAWUFW010011420.1, from coordinate 484,672 downwards.
CCTGTAGAGGACGCATGTGGAGTTTTGCATAAGGGACGATTAGAATGCAAGAGGCCATCATCCTGATTAATTGCATGAACACTCGAGCTGGTAATGAGTGTTGAGGCTGAAATTGTGATATTAGAGCCTGTATGTGGCGTATTCTGACTGGGTTGGGGTATGCTAGAGCTTTGGAAGTGTCTATGGTAGCTCCTAGATACATTTGTGTGTTGGATGGCTGGAGGTGTGACTTGGTGAAATTCACGGTGAATTCCAAGTCGTGAAGCAACTGAATTGTTTTGCGGGTGTGGTGAACGCAGCTGCTGTGTGACTTGGCTTTTATGAGCCAGTCGTCCAGATATGGGAACACGTGAATGTGTTGTCTTCTTAAGTGAGCTGCAACTACTGCGAGGCACTTGGTGAAGACTCTGGGTGCTGTGGTCACCCCGAACAGGAGGACTTTGAACTGGTAATGTTGACCGTCCACCAGGAACCTGAGATATTTTCTGTGAGCTGGATGAATGGGAATATGAAAGTAGGCGTCCTTTAAATCTAGAGTGGAAAGAAAATCGCCTTGTTGAAGCAATGGGAGCACCTGTTGGAGGGTGACCATGTGGAAGTGATCTGACTGAATATAGAAGTTTAGTGGTCTGAGGTCCAGTATTGGCCTGAGAGAGCCGTCCTTTTTTGGAATTAGGAAATGTAGGGAGTAAACCCCTGTGCCCTGATGAGGCAAGGGGACTGGTTCTATTGCATGTTTTTGTAAAAGGGAGAGAACCTCTTGTTTTAGGAGGGTCAGATGTTCTGATGACATTGGACGTTGCCTGGGAGGGATATTTGGGGTGTGGAGGTGAGTTCTAGGCAATAACCATACTGGATAATTTGTCTTAACCACTTGTCTGTTGTGATGGAGTTCCAGACAGGTAGGAACTGTGAGAGACGCCCCCCGACAGGAGTGGAATGGTCGGGGGGTAGTGTAGGGAAGTCACTGCTTGGTGGTAGGGGAATTGAGGGTGTTGTTACCTCTGGCTCTTCCCCTATTATTGTTCCCTCTGTATCCTCCCCGAAAATATCCTGTGGAGGAGGTAGATTGATTGGGGCTTTTGTAAGATGAGGAGGGATTTTCTGATGACATTGTTTTGGAGCCACCCCTGTAAAAGGAGCGGCGAAAGGAACCCCTGTTGGAAGGTAGTTGCAAGGCCCCCATGGACTTAGCAGTCTCTGTATCTTTCTTCATTTTCTCCAATGAAGTATCGACTGTAGGTCCAAAAAGATGCTCTTGATCGAAGGGCTGACTGAGTATGGTGGTTTGAACTTCTTGCTTGACTCCGGAGATTCGAAGCCAAGCGTGCCTACGCAGTAATATGCTGGTGTTAATGGCACGAGATGCTGTATCAGCCGCATCTAGGGCGCATTTTATGGAGGTGTTAGTTATAAGTTTGCCCTCTTGAATGAGTTCATTGGCCTTGTTTTTGTGTTCCTCTGGTAAGTGCTGCATTAGTTTTTCCAGCTCGTCATAGTGCGCTCTGTCATAGCGCGCTAAGAGAGCTTGAGCATTGGCAATGCGCCAATGGTTAGCAGCATGTGACGCAATTCTTTTTCCTGAAGCGTCTATAAGCTTTGACTCCTTGTCAGGAGGAGGGGCGTCGCCTGTAGCTTGGGAATTAGCCCTCTTGCGTGCGTTAGACACAACCAGAGAGTCTAAAGGTACCTGGCCTTTGATATACAGTGTGTCTGTGGGAGCTGCTTTATATTTTTTATCCACCATTGTTGTAAGTATTCGGGCTCTAACAGGGTCTTTGAATACTTCGGTAGCGTGTTTTAACATGCCTTTTAGCATGGGCAGGGTGTGGGTGGATTTTTGTGAGGGTGCGAATGTTTCCACTAAGAAGTCCTCTTCTAGGGGATCAGTGTGTAGTTCCACCCCATGGTAGTGAGCAGCTTTATTAATAAGTTGTGCAAAACCAATGTTATCATCAGGTGGCGTGGCCTGGAGGGATACAGATCAGGGTCATTGTGTGGATCTGGATCTTGATCATGGTAATCCCATGGGTCTGTGTCCTGTGGTATGTTATGGTTGTCATCATCCCCTAGTGTATCCCCATCCCCACCGTCATCATCATCCTGTGGTGCAGGTGAGAGTGTAAGTGATGGTGAGTTTGCTGGTGAGATAAATAAGTTAGGATCAGGAGGAGGAGAGGGAGGTATATAAGGGGGAGAAGGGTTAGTACCCATGTCCTTGCATTTGAGAGGTATGTGAGAGTCCTCTGGGAGGTCTAGTTTTCTTTTCTTAGGAGGTTTGGTGAGAAGTTGGCCAGTTTCAGGGTCAATATGCAGTGTTTTCTGCTTTGGATCCGAAAATTCTTGAAAAGAAAGGTCTTTGAGTGGTATGTCTTGTATAGGCGCCGGAAGCTTGGGCGTAGAGTGTTCCTTAACGGGCTTAAGCTGCGAAGGTTTTGTAGGGGTTTTCGACTCCGAAACCTTTGGTGAGGGAGTTTTCGGCTCCGAGATTTTCTTCGGCTCCGAGGCTTTTGGTTTGTCCTGTTTCGGCTCCGAAGCTTTGTCTTTTGGTGGTTTCGGTGTCGAGGTTTTCGACGTTGAAGGTGTCTTCGGTGCCGGCAATGAAGGGTGGGGCACCGGCTTGGTTTTAGGCTTCGGTGCCGAAGGTGTATGTTCGGTGCCGGAATGGGGCCGACTCGAGCCCGAGTCGGAAGGCTTTTGTTTTGGTTTCATAGCCGGGCCCGAGGGCGGGGCGGGGCGTCTGAAGTATGTTCACGGTGTCGACCTGAGCCCGAGGGCGAAGGTGTTACCGGAGCCTTAGGTTTGGGTTTGGTGGCGGCCTGGGTGTTAGTACTCACTATCCGTTGAGCCGGGGTGACGTTCTGCTCGTCTTCCTCGGAGTCGTCGGCCTTGGACACGGAGATATCCTCTTCTGCAGGTTGGAGTTCTGGATGGACATTAGAACCTGCTCCGAAGATGTCTAGAATCGAGCTGCTGCCACGGGGCATTTCGTGATGTCAAGCCCGACGATCACGGATGGTTTTCTTCTACCGGAACGATGTACAGGCCTCGCAGTGCTTTTCCTCGTGCTCGGGGGAGAGGCAGCGGTTACACACTTCGTGTAAGTCCGTGTGTGGGAATTTAGCACCACACCTGGGGCATTTTTGAAACGGACTCCGTTCCATCGACGGCCGGCGTGGTCGGCGCGGGTAGGCCCAACGGCCCGCGTCGAAGCTGTTGGTAGAAGATTATTTGAAGTTGGAGGATGCGCGTCGAAAGGGGAACACGATCGAGAACAATACCGTCGAGTGGTGAAGGATTGCGCGTCGAAGGGGGTTCGAAGACGATACCGACCCGGAGAGCAGCAAATCACATCCGAACCCGATGGCGGAAAAAAACAATCTGGGGATGAAGTCAATGCCCATGCGCACGATCATCGTAAGGAGGAGTCACCTATCTCGTGACTACAAAGACTTCTTCGAACAAAACAAACTGCAAACACCCGAGCCCAACACCAGATGGCGATCTATGCACAGTGTATAATCTACAGCTCATATGATTCGAACACACTGTTGACCGCACTGGCATAGAAACATTACAATGTCGACGTTTCGACCCCAAAAAGATTTCGTAGGTGACCTTGATCCTTACAAAAGAGGTCTTCCTCAGGACTGTGTATGGGGCACCTGAGAATTAACAAAGGAGAAACCTTAGAAACTATTGCGATTTTCTTTTCAACACTGAGTGTGATAAACAGACCACTAAATTACCATGAGCCACCAACAACTGGGTGGTCGAATTTGTAAATGTGGGCCTGTGGGCTCCTAGGACAGAGGGCGGGTGGATGGCAACCTGAAAAAACAAGGTTGGGCACCATCAGTCATGAAATCAAAGATTATACTGCTAGTTATTAATCATGTATGCAAGGCATAGCACAATCAGTTAAACTTACTTCTCACGAGTTTAGTTTCCACTCGATTTCTTATACATATTTCTTTAATGAAAAAGGGCAGAGATAAATCCAAAGGTTCAAAATTACTGTGAAAATAAAGAAACAAGGGGGAACCAATGGTATACCACCACTCGAAACCTATGGTGTAAGAGTTGTCACTGTTGGAAAAGCATAACTGATAAAAATGGATTGTTTACCTTGTGCGTTAATCGCGCAGTTGTAAGAGTTAATGGCCTCGAAGAAGCTCTGCTTCAAAAAAAGACACAGGAGGAGAGTACTAAATTGTCAATAAGTTCTTAGTATTCCACGGTCTTGTGAAGAACCGGGAGAAAGAAAAACCCCTCATTACCTCAGCCTGGAGTGCATCCGTTCACCGCATCGTAAACGGAGCACTGGAAGAGTGATTACTTAAATACCAGATCGTCAAGACGCGCACGTGCTGGCTGCGTCATGGCAGTCGCTAGATGCTGTCAGATTGTGACTATAGAAATGACGATGTGAAAAAAAGCTCAATGGAGGAAAGATTATTCTGAGTAAAGCAAGTACGGAGAGGGAAAAGGACTTTGAACACTGTTAGTACAAAAAACCGGTCAGAGCGAAATGACAATACTATTTCATGAATTTTCAAACGCACGGAAATGATATTTAGTAATTACACACTGCTCGTGTCATGGTTTAACAATTGAAAATAAGGCATATTTACAAATGTATGTTTATAAAAACGTCACATGCACAAGGCAATATAAGATTACCCAGTTCAATAGTGGCCCAACAGATGTCACATTTGGATTAAATTGCATAACACAGAGGCCATCAATTTGGTGGTGAATGAGTTACATAGTTAGTAAAATAATGGGATACCCACGTGATGGACCGAGAAGGGTATCTGGCTCACGCTCCCTTCTTAACCATACAACACATGTATAATGGTGAAAAATATACATTGTATACAGCGATATGGACCATACGGGCATATTAGGACTCCTATATTGAGGAGGGGTATTCATTAGTGTGAACAGGCTGAAGACACCATAAATGTCCACAGGGAGGACATGGTTACTCTGAAATTAAGCAGGATAGCTGGGCATTGCTCACATCCAGTTCGTTCAGACCATTATGGATCGTATCCAACAAGTACATCCACTTACACTCCCGAATATTCAGGATGGACTGAATGTTGCCTCCTCTGACCCAAAGTGTGACCCTCTTGAGGACCAACCACTTCAAATTCTCAGCTGTGTGTTGTTCGTTTTGGTAATGTTCAACCAGAGGTGCACCTTGGACACTGCAGCGGATCCTGCTGCAGTGTTGAAGTATGCGGGTTTTTATTTTTTGTTGAGTCATGCCCACATATACCTTCTCACACAGGCAGATAATCGCATAAATCACATCTGATGAGTTGCAGTTGGTGAAAGATTTTAAATCAATGGCATGTTGTTTATGGATGAATTGTTTGGTTTGAATGGCCATTTTACAGGCCTTGCACTGTCCACATTTATAGTGGCCAAGGGTTGTGGGGAGGCCCCACATCGATTGGATGGATGATTCAATTGCGGATCCAAAAGCGACCGTACCACGTGGTCTTGCACACTTTTGCCTTTTTTGAAACAGTGCATCGGTGGGTCCTACAGTTCCAAATCATCTGAGATTAGGCCCCAATGTTGGTTGACAATCTTTCTGATCGCATGACTCAGAGTGCAAAATGTGGTGACATATCATCCTCTGGGTGAGATCCCTCTGTCGTGTTTTGGCAGTCAGCAGAGTTTCTCTGACTTTCCTAAAAAAACGGTGAAGTTCAGCTCTGATCATGAAAAGATTTGGATGGGCAGTGGGCACGAAGGATAAACCTTTATTCAGAATCTTCATTTCTTCTTCATGGAGAGTATATGAGGAGATATTGATGTCACGAGGATGGAACGAGAAGCTCTTACATCACTGAAGAACAACAATCAGATTGTGATCAAACCCGCTAATAAGGGGGGAGCAATTGTGGTGCAAGATGTTACCAACTATAAGACGCAACCCCGCCTTCCAACGATCTATACACTACCCAAGATACATAAGAGCATTCAGAACCCACCAGGACGACCCATCGTCTCCGGGTGTGGTTCCTTACTTGAACCCTTGTGCAAATACGTGGATTTCTTTTTGAAACCGCTAGCGGAACACAAGAGCATACTTTAAAGAGACCATTAATTTGGTTGACCAACAACCAGTTGACCCTACGAAACAACTTTTGGTGACCCTAGACATCGTGTCACTGTACACAAGCATACCACAAGGACCCGCTCTTGAAGTTATGCAGATAGCCCTCAACAAAAGAACAGCACCCATGGGGGTACCCACTGAATTCATTATCAAACTTCTAAAAATCGCTATGATGCACAATTTCTTTTATTTTCAGGGAGATTTCTATCTACAAACTAAAGGCGTGGCCATGGGTGCTAGTTTTGCTCCAGACCTAGCGATCCATCTACATGGATCACTTAGAGAACTCCCAAGTGTTTGATATCAATAATCCTTACAGCGCCCAAGTGACCCTGTGGAGGCGATACATAGATGACGTCTTGATGATTTGGACTGGCAACTCTATGACACTGGGGGACTTCCACACATGGTTGAATCTAAGAAGTGATGACATCAAGTTTACGATACATTCGAACCCCCACAGTATAGATTTCCTTGACATTACCATTACGACAGAGAATAACCAACTATATACCACACTATACAGAAAACCAGGGGAACACAACTCGTTACATCAATATAACAGTCACCATCCGAGGGGCATACGGGACAACCTGCCTTTCGGACAGTTCTTGAGGATCAGCCGGACCCGTTCCAAGAAAGAAGATTACATGTGGGAATCCGAAGAACTGAGCGACCTCCTCATCACAAGGGGCTATCCAAAGGGACGGGTTAAACGAGCCCGCAAGAGAGCGTGGTTCAGTCCCAGGGAAACACTGCTGTTGGACGCAGGAGTCCCCGTCCCGCGCCACTGTCACAAATGCGAGACCTGGGACTCCTCACTCAACGTTAGGCCAAGTAAGGACACCGCTTGAGATAGCCCTGCTCACCCCCTTAGTAGCTTGGCATGAGCAGCCAGGCCTATCTCCAAGGCACGAGTGTACAGTATGTGCAACCACACATAACCCACTGGTGACATCACAAATGGACTCCACACGAGTTTGATAAAACGAGTATAAACTTTATGTAAAAAGATATACGATCAGACCACACGATACATAAGCCAACATATAATAAAGGGTAATATTCGTTCCGGCTGGTTGGTAGGTTCAAATCCCAACCACCGCTTTCAAAATGCTATGCTGGTCATAATGCTAGAATGACATACATTGCAATGGACAAACAATAGTGCACTGCGTAACGATACAATCCTGTGCTGGGCAAAGGAATAATAATACAATGCGTAACGATACACCCCGGTACCTGCAATGGGAGAAATTATGCAATGCGTACTGCTACAATCATGTACTGCGCAATGAAGGAATAATGCAATGCGTCACACCCCAATCACGTACTTTGCAATGAAGAAATAATGCAATGCGCACCGCTATAATCATGTACTTTGCAATTAAGGAATAATGCAATGCGTAGCTACAATCCTGTACTTTGCAATGAAGAAATAATGCAATGCGGGCCGCTACAATCCTGTACTTTGCAAGGGAGAAATAATGCAATGCATAGTGCTACAATCGTGTACTTGGTTATGCAGAAATAATGTCAGGCGTCATAAGACAGTACGGCAAGCGCTACAATCGTGTACTTGGTTTTGCAGAAATAATGTCAGGCGTCATAAGACAGTCCGGCAGTTCGTTAGCAGCAATATTGGCAATGTGTATTACGACAGTCAGCCTCTTCGATAACAGATGCCCCCCACACGTATCAACGATGACAAAGTACAGCTTCTCACTCGGGCCCCAGCACTGCCACTCCTGACCGCAGTACGGACAGAAGGTCTGAGAGGCCGAGAGAGTGTCCCTCCGAGCCCGCACCCCGCCCAGGCAGTGATCCACGTTACCTGGGGGCGCGACCCCACTCTCCTCTCCTCCTTCAGCAAACTGGGCCTTCTGTGTGGAACTTTCTCAATGGGCCTCAGCAGCTCGGCCTGGCAGCTCAGCTCCTCCGGGCTGCCGGTCCCGGCCGCGACTGTTAGGAAGGTCTCAGGCGGCCGCAGGGCACACGTACCCCACGCCCCTGAGATTACGTTACTCCGGGTGCACGTTCACCACAGCACCCTCCGGGTCTCCTCTGGCACGAAGCCACACACACAACGCTGATGGGACTTCACATCGACTCCGAGTGCACGTTCACCAGGCACTCCTTCCTGCGGTCTTAGTTGGCACCAAGACCCGCACACCACGTTGCAGAGACTCACTTTCTTCCGGTGCACGCGATGATCAGCCGATCACCTCCACAGTCCCAGGTTGCACCAAAGCACGCACACTGCTTCACTGAGACTTACTCCAACTCTGGTGCCCCGATATCCAGGCGCTCTTCACCCACGCCTTCGGACGCACCCCGACACGCTCACCGTGTCCGAGCCTCACTTCTCCTCTGGTGCACTCGATGACCAGGCGCTCTTCACCAGCGCCTCCGGTGCACCCCGACACGCACCCTGCGCATCCGAGACTCACTCCACTTCCGATGCACACGTTGACCAGGCGCTCCTCACCAACGCCTGCGGTGCACCACGACACGCACCCTGCGCATCCGAGTCTCACGTCGCCTCCGATGCACACACTGACCAGGCGCTCTTCACCAACGCCTGCTGTGCACCACGACACGCACCCAGCGCGTCCGAGACTCACTTCACCTTCGATGCACACGTTGACCAGGCGCTCTTCACCAACGCCCCCTGTGCACCACGACACGCACACAGCGCGTCCGAGTCTCTCTTCTCCTCCGTGTGTCCAAGATCACAGGGCACACCTTTCGAGGGTCTCAAGCTGCCACAACACGCGCCCACCGCGTCGCTTGAAACTTCTCCAGAAACTTTTATATTCCTGTGTTTCCAAACAGGGAGCCAGCTCACCTCGGGCCCTTGGGGTAACAAGACACAGCACAAAGCACAGTCTTCTTCAAGCAGGGGGACCCAGCGCACACAGCACAGTCCCAACAGCCTCTTCCTTGGTTAAAACAGCAAACTGCAGACCAGCCCCAGATCACGGAGCAAGGGTTGGTCCGTCCCAGCAGTCTCTTCAGTTGTTCCTTCCTTAGCAGAGGTTCCTCTTGACCACGAAATGGGTCCAAGCCTTTTCAGTCTCAATCCATTTCTATTCCAACGTTCAGGGGTATCAGCTCTCATAGTTATACCTCTAAATGTCTTTGAAGTTCGTTGTGCTCAGGGGTCCCTGACCCTTGCCTAAATCAGGTCTGGGTGTCTCCCTCCCAGTGTTACCTTTCTCCCTTTGATACTGGGGGTCTGGATCCTTAATCACTCAGCAGGAGATGGGTCAATTGTTTTATAGCTGCAACCCAGGCCTCTTCACCTCCCGGTGCTTTTCCTCGCCTACTCTCCAGCTGCAGGTCAGCCTGGTGCCATCTCAACCCCTCCCTGGGTCAAGACCTCCCCCAGCTCCTCTCCCCTTTCAGATCCAGACAGTCGATCCACATTCAGCAGAGAGACACAGAAATGCTTAAAGCACAAAACTCAGCCACTTTCTAAAAGAGTGGCTTCTGAACACACAGTGACAAAACCACTTTCATAGAAAGATGTGTTATGACGCTGTGAGTTCATACATACTAAACTTCACCTCTCCATTTTAAACTTATGGGAAACTAAGCTAACAAACACAATACCCAGCCTCCCCCATTCTGTCCTATGGGCAGGATGGCCTTACCAGTGAAAAACGAAATGGAGTGTTTTTCACGGTCAGGACATAACACACACCTCAGTATATGTCCTGCCTTTTACTTACACTGCACCCTGCCCAGGGGTTACCCGGGACCTACCACAGGGGTGCCCACGGTGTACGCAAAAGGGAAAGTAAGGCCTGACAAGTGGTTGCACTTGTCAGGACAACATGCTAACTTAGCAAACTGCGCGCAGGCCCTACACTGCAGGCCTGAGTTACCTTCTCCGCGCACCTTTGCATTAATAGCCCTGGCACACACATTGCACATCACTAGGGACTTTACTAGTAAGGCAAACATACCAATCATGGCCAACCAATTACCATTACACCTTACACAGGGAACACTTGTACTTTGACACTGATCAGCAGTGACAAAGTACCCAAAGCATCTAAATTGGCAACTCTATGTCAGGAAAACGGTCTAGGGGGAAAGCAAAAAGTTTAGGGAACTTTAGCCAAAAAGGCCAAGTCCTACAGCTCCTGACTGCCAAAACACGACAGAGATCTCACCCAGAGGATGATATGTGTCACCACATTTTGCACTCGGAGTCATGCAATCAGAAAGATTGTCAACCAACATTGGGGCCTAATCTTAGATGATATGAAACTACAGGACCCACCGATGCACTCTTTCAAAAAAGGCAAAAGTGAGCAAGACCGCGTGGTATGGTCACTTTTGGATCCGCCAATTGAATCATCCATCCAATCGATGTGGGGCCTCCCCACAACCCTTGGTCACAATAAATGTGGACGTGCAAGGCCTGTAAAATTGCCATTCAAACCAAACAATTCATCCATAAACAACATGCCATTGACTTAAAATCTTTCACCAACTGCAACTCATCAGATGTGATTTATGCGATTATCTGCCCGTGTGAGAAGGTATATGTGGGCCAGACTCAACAAAAAATAAAACCCGCATACTTCAGCACTGCAGCACGATCCGCTGCAGTGTCCAAGGTGCACCTCTGGTTGAACATTACCAAAACGAACAACACACAGCTGAGAGTTTGAAGTGGTTGGTCCTTGAGAGGGTCACACTTGGGGTCAGAGGAGGCAACATTCAGTCCATCCTGAATATTCGGGAGTGTAAGTGGATGTACTTGTTGGATACGATCCATAATGGTCTGAACGAACTGGATGCGAGCAATGCCCAGCTATCGTGCTTAATTTCAGAGTAACCTTGTCCTCCCTGTGGACTTTTATGGTGTCTTCAGCCTGTTCACACTAATGAATATCCCTCCTCAATATAGGAGTCCTAATATGCCCGTATGGTCCATATCGCTGTATACAATGTATATTTTTCACCATTATACATGTGTTGTATGGTTAAGAAGGGAGCGTGAGCCAGATACCCTTCTCGGTCCAGCATGTGGGTATCCCATTATTTTACTAACTATGTAACTCATTCACCACCAAATTGATGGCCTCTGTGTTATGCAATTTAATCCAAATGTGACATCTGTTGGGCCACTATTGAACTGGGTAATCTTATATTGCCTTGTGCATGTGACGTTTTTATAAACATACATTTGTAAATATGCCTTATTTTCAATTGTTAAACCATGACACGAGCAGTGTGTAATTACTAAATATCATTTCCGTGCGTTTGAAAATTCATGAAATAGTATTGTCATTTCGCTCTGACCGGTTTTTTGTAGTAACAGTGTTCAAAGTCCTTTTCCCTCTCCGTACTTGCTTTACTCAGAATAGTCTTTCCTCAATTGAGCTTTTTTTCACATCGTCATTTCTATAGTCAGAATCTGACAGCATCTAGCGACTGCCATGACGCGGCCAGCACGTGCGCGTCTTGACGATCTGGTATTTAAGTAATCACCCTTCCAGCGCTCCATTTACGATGCGGTGAACGGATGCACTCCAGGCTGAGGTAATGAGGGGTTTTTCTTTCTCCCGGTTCTTCACAAGACCGTGGAATACTATGGACGTATTGACAATTTAGTACTCTTCTCCTGTGTCTTTTTTAGAAGCAGAGCTTCTTCGAGGCCATTAACTCCTACAACTGCGCGCTTACACAAGGTAAACAATCCATTTTTATCAGTTACGCTTTTCCAACAGTGACAACTCTTGCACCATAGGTTTCGAGTGGTGAAAATTACTGTGAAAATAAACAAACAAGGGGGTACCAATGGGTCCCCCCTTGTTTGTTTATTTTCACAGTAATTTGGAACCTTTGGATTTATCTCGGCCCTTTTGCATTAAAGAAATATGTATAAGAAATCGAGTGGAGACTAAACTCGTGAGAAGTAAGTTTAACTGATTGTGCTATGCCTTGCATACACGATTAATAACAAGCAGTATAATCTCTGATTTCATGACTGATGGCGCCCAACCTTGTTTTTTCAGGTTGCCATCCGCCCGCACTCCGTCCTAGGAGCCCAAAGGCCCACATTTACAAATTCGACCACCCAGGTGTTGGTGGCTCATGGTAATTTAGTCTGTTTATCACACTCAGTGTTGAAAAGAAAATCGCAATAGTTTCTAAGGTTTCTCCTTTGTTAATTCTCAGGAGCGCCATACACAGTCCTGAGGAAGACCCCTTTTGTAAGGATCAAGGTCACCTACGAAGTTTTTTTGGGGTCGAAACGTCGACATTGTAATGTTTCTATGCCAGTGCGGTCAACAGTGTTTTCTCACTGTGCCTACTTAGTACACACAATGGCAGATAATTTGTTCACATTCAACTGTCAGGCTGGACAAGCCTTTCCTTTGTAAATAGTACTGTTGATGTATATATTGTCACTACCTTTCCTTTCCCATTTAACCCTCACTTAACGCACATAAATCCCCTTTCCCTTCTTCCATTTTGGGGCACTTTTGCTATACATAATTTCCAAGTGTGCTGGATTCTGAACATTTCTAGGATATTCAATATGAATAAATATTATTGAATAGAAGTTTACAGTGCAAGTAATTGAATGCATGTTGGCGCAAAAATATTTGTGTTCTTTGAAGTTGTTCTACTGGGACCGCTTCCCCTTTTGTACTGTCAATCACCCAGGTCCCAGTGGCTTTTCTGGGTTATACCCTACTCTTGTAACAACGGTTTACTTAATTAGTCACATATAAACTGCATTTAAGAAAGATTATGGAAATAAGGTCCCTATAGTGGAGATTTATGTTTCAGGGCATACTACTGATAATATAACACAAGTGGCTAATGTACTTGCTGCAGAGGTGTGAGTGTAACCTCAGTCACCTGTTTGAATTATTAAATTGCTCAGATGGCGACGGATTCTGCTACATCGAATTCCATGTAAGGTGTACAATACAGATGTCTACATAATGTGTGAAGCCCAGTCCTGCTAATGTTTTTGTAGCACAGACCCTTGTTTAAATGGAAGGTCACAAGTTACAATCAAGTACAATAGTTCGGTGAGGTATGCAACCACCCGAACAACTTAATGTGAAATGTAAGGAAGATGGTTGAATCCTTGAAGATTTCACATTAATCCTTCTTTATGTTAAGATTGACAAATCGGTTTAATTGGGTGGTAATAACCATTTATTTAATGCCATAAACTGTGTCGTGTGCTCTAAAGATCACTATTGTTAGAGCAGTTACACAGAGACAATCCTGACATTCTTAAAGACACACAAAGACCTATTCCACACACATGCACAGTCTGAGTCAGGTGGGGAGAGGAGCGGTAACAGAGTAATATTCGTCAAGGCTAAAACACAGCGGAAACATCGTTATACAAAATTACACGTGCACGTTTATGATATTCAGTTTCCTGATCATAAAAATATCCTGATTTATGAAGCGGACCAGAATGCTGAGCTGGCAGGGCGGGAGCTGCAAGGCCTGGACATGCAAGCAGGCTACAAGGCTGCACTCACTAAGACTGGGGGTGCCATCCTTTCACGTCGGTGTACTATGTGGTTTGATAAGCAGCATACAGACCAATCCAAAACTGGTAGGCAGTAGAAACATGCACAACTGCATCTTTCCTCCTACACCGATTTGTAGCAGCAGCAACACAGGAGGATGTGGCCTAGCGGCTAGAGCGGCCGGCCTCAAAGTTGGGGAACTGGGTTTGAGTGTCGGCAGGGATGCTAAACATCCTGTGATTCTGGGCAAATTACTTAATCTTCACGTGCCTAACAAAAATGAATGTGTCTGTCTGTAACGTAACTGGTGCTCATGTAAAGCCCTCTAATACCTTCAGGTTGAGTTTGCGCTATATAAACTCCCCCCCCCAAAAAAATATGGCCGCTCAGAGCGGCTTTGGCAAATTTTGTCAGATCACGTATGGTGCACAGCGAGCGAGCCTGATCACTACAAGAGCAGTTTGAGGGGATATCCCCCCACCTCCCAAAAAGAATTTGAGAAAACGTGGCAAAATTGGTGCATTCTACAACACATTTTTAAAATTATATATTCAATTGTATTAGCTTTTAAAGCATAGTAAATGATGACCTTATGGGGCACCAGGATACCCATAGATAACACAAAAATAAGATGTCAAGCACTAAATATGAATTTAAATAGAACATAAGTGTACACATTCACTGTTAAGCACTGCCAAGAAGCTGAAAACACAATGAAATAACATTTTGAAGGATGTTAGCATCCTCCACACCAATAAGCGGCAAGGTAGGTGGAGCCCGGTGCGACAATATTTTTGTGCAACCCCCCCATGAATTCCTTCTCCACAGATTTTATGTCAAGACAGGAGGCTAGCATTATGCATAAGCTTTTATTTCCCACTTCTGAGCAGCACCATTAAAAGCTCATGGAATCCTAAAACATCACAATCAAAAAAGAATCTTCAAGACCATAAATATCATGAGACCACCATCTTCTTCCTCTTTTGTTTGCTGCTTTTGAGCAGATAAGTATTGGCATTTCTTTATTGGAATTATAATGAGCATTTTATGATAAATTGCTTCCAAAACAGCCATACATGTTGATACCCAATTTATGGGTGTATGTTTGAGTGCTGATTGAATGTTAAATTTGTTTTAGAGTATAATGAGTAATTTATAATAGTAAGGTAAATAATTATTTGAGCTATTTTGGTAAGGTAAGTATTTATTTAGAGCTTAGAGACATTTGGGAAGGTTTTTTTAGAGGCATGCGGTTAATTAATTGAGAAATATTTAATATGTTGGTTAACGCGAGCGCGTGCTATTTACTTTTTAAACGTTTGAGTTTGGTTTTAAAAACCGCTCGCGCTTACCGTGTACTCGAGTCCTTTTCAAAGAACGGTAGTGAGAGCAGTCTCGAGGCTCCCCGGTGTCAGAGTGGCTTTGGGAGAGCGAGCTTCGTGACGTGCGCGAAGCGGGCTCTCCCATTGGTTGACGCTGGGGCAGTTTTTAAAAGGAATGGGGCTTGTTTATTGCAGAAGCTCTTCTTTCTAAAGCTGTTTGCTCTGCAAGGCCGTTTCCCTAGGCAACGAGGCATCGTTTATGGTTCGTGTCAGGGGGACAGCAGTTACAGTTGAGAGGAGCGTTTTTTATAGGATTAAAAGGTAAATTAGCAAAAGGATTTAAAACGAGTGAGTTTGAGGTTAAGAAAAGGTGTTTAAGAATATTTTGGAGTTTAAAGAAATATTTTTGGGGAAAAAAATGGAAAATGGTAATGAGGGACAGGAGAATTTAATAAGAGATATTATCAATAAAAAGATTAAGGAGACAATACAGGAGTCTGTTAAGAAGGCTTTAGGAAAGAGAAGAATTAATGAGGAGGAAGAGTATTTTTCTGTTTCTAAAGAAGATATGAAAGAGGGCCAGGAGGTAAATGTTTAACAAAAAAGAAACATTTAAATGAGAAGCAGAGTCAGAGTGGAGTCCCAAGCGGCTCAAATCGGAAAGGTATCCGAGGCGATACAGAAGAAAGCCAGTTGTATACTGGAAAGAGAGGGAGAGCATCAGGTGATGCAATAAACATCAATGAAGATGAGTTGGATGAATAAGTGTTGGATCTTGAGTATAAGGATGGCTTAGGAGAGGAAATTGAGGATAGTGGAAGAGAGAAAGTTAAGGATTTGGTGGTGGATCCATTCGGGGAGCTTTTGTTTAGTCCCAAAGACATTAGGCACCCTAGAGGTAAGGACTGGTGGCCACTTGATCATGTGGCAGACTACATCAAGGCAATAATTAGGAAACCCTTGGAGAAGGAGGAGAGAAATATTATGCGGGCAGAATGTTCAAGGCCTAACATTAAGGAGAAAGTAACTATGACTCTGAATATTGACCCGGAGCTCATTACTTACCTTTTTAAAATGGGTAAGGATCCTAGGAAAGGCTTGGATAGGTCATTAAAGCAATGTCAAGATAAGGTACTTGACATTTTGGGGCCTTTGGCTAAGATTTTTGATGCCATTGAGGAGGCTTACCTTAAGAATTTGGGTCTCGATCTTTCTTTATTGAATGGTTGGTGCTAGAGGGCAATCTGCTTTTTAGGGAATGCTAATGCTGGCATCCTCTCAGAGAAGGAAGACTATCCTAATGAGGATTAACCCAAAGTTGGGTGATTTGGCCAATAAAGAGTCCAGCGATGAGGCACACGGACTACTATTTGGTGATGGGATGGTTAAATCGTTAACTAAGTATTTGCGTACATTCACCAGTCTCAATAAGGCACATTATTCAATACGTAGGGTCTTTAACTACAGTGGTTTTTATGGTTGGGCCGGTAGAAGAGGGCAAGCTACCGGCGAGCAAATTTCAGAGCCCAATACCAGAACCAGGGAAGTGGTTATGCGAGAGGACAAGGAAGTTTTAATTTCTTCCCACAAAGAGGAAGAAGTCGGGCTCGCGGCATCAGAGGAAGAGGACAAAGTCAGGGCCAAAATCAGAACCAGGGTGAGTATGAGGACTGGTACTCTTTCTATCCGGAAAAGTGTAGGAGGAAGATTGAAATATTCCAAGGAAAAATGGAGGGAGGTAACCCAGGATGCTTGGGTTCTAAACACTATAAGGAGGGTTTCGAATAGATTTCGATACAGTCCCAATTCAGGAAAAAGAACCACACGAGCGGGTTTTTCAAGAAGAGTTATTATTGATAGTAGAAAAAGTGGTCTGTATGATGTTAGAGAAGGACGCAATTATGCGAGTGAGGGAGGAAGAAAAAGGTTTTGTGAGTACTGTCTTCCTTGTAGAAAAGAAGGACAAGGGATGGAGACCAGTTATAAATCTAAGGAGTTTGAATCAGTTTGTGACTTATCGTCATTTCAAAATGGAGGGTATTCTCCTACTGAGAGAGATTCTGCAAGAAGGAGATTGGATGGTGAAAATGGATCTGAAGAATGCGTACTTCACTATTCCTATAGCGAAAGAAAGTCAAAAATACCTACAGTTCAGGTGGAAGGGTCAGTTATTTCAGTTTCAGAGCCTTCCATTTGGTCTTTCCTCTGCCCCTTGGTGTTTCAACAAGGTTATTAGGTCTGTGGTAGGTTTCTTCAGGGAGAGAGGTATCAGGATGATAATTTATCTGGACGATATTTTGATAATGAATCAGGATTTTGTGATTCTAAAGGAACATTTGTTTTTGGTTATGAGCACTTTGGAAAGTTTAGGCTTTGTAATAAATTTAGAGAAGTCAGTTTTGGAACCTGTAAGAAAGGTGGAGTTTCTGGGTTTTGTGGTGGACACAGTTGCGTGTCAATTGTGTCTACCGGAGAAGAAAGTGAAGAAGATAAAACAAGAAATTCAGAAGGTTATAAACAGGGAGAGTATCTTTAAGAGATTTGGCAAGAGTAATTGGTCTATTGTCTTCGTCAATTCAGGCGATTTTTCCGGGCCCATTATATTACAGGGCATTGCAGCGTTTGAAAAAGTCAGGGCTGTCAAAAGGTTTGTGGTATGGAGACATGGTGGATGTATCTATGGAAGCGAAGGAAGAATTGATTTGGTGGAGAGAGAACATGGATGCGTGGAACGGGCGAGCAATGTTTGGCGTTTCCCCAGAATTTGTGTTAGAGACGGATGCGAGCAATCTTGGTTGGGGCGCATCTGGTCTGGGTAAAGAAACTGGGGGTGTGTGGTCCCCGTGGGAGAAAGAGAGTCCTATAAATTGTCTGGAAATGAGAGCAGGCTTGGTTGCTTTGAAGAGTTTCAAGAGAGGTTTGGTAGGCAAGTAGGTGCTGCTCAGGATGGACAATGTGTCTGCTGTGGCTTACATAAACAGACTGGGGGAACTCGGTCATAGGGGCCTGGCAGAGTTAGCAAAGGAAATTTGGGAGTTTTGTCTGGAGCACAAAATTGGTCTGAAGGCAGAGTATTTACCGGGTGTCAAGAATGTGCTGGCAGATTGGAACTCGAGGAATATGATAGATTACAGCGATTGGAAGCTGAGAGAGGAGGTATTCATGCGAGTGATGGAGAGAATGGGTCCACTGGAAGTGGATCTCTTTGCATCAAGGTTAACCTACCAGTTGGAGAGGTATGTTAGTTGGAGGCCGGATCCAGGGGCCATGGCAGTGGATGCGTTCCTGCAGGATTGGAGAGGGGTGGAGGGTTATGCCTTTCCCCCATTCTCTATGATTCAGAGAGTTCTGGTTCAGGTGAGGAAGTAGGGATGCAAATTAGTTTTGGTAACTCCATTTTGGAAGAGTCAGCCTTGTTTCCCATCGGTGATGGAGTTGGCAGTGACAGAGCCTCTTTTTATTTTGGCTTCCAGAGGTCTTTTGAGGAATGTGGATGGAGAAGAATACCCATTGGTGGAGCCGGGTTCTCTGAACCTTCTAGTTTGGAAGATATCAGGGGTTCAGGAGCATTCACGGATCTTTCTGGAATGGCTGCAGAGTTATTATTTGAGTCCTTGGCGCCAGGGACAAGAAAGAGATATGGAGGGTCTTGGAAGGTTTGGCTTCATTGGTGCTTGGAAAGGGGTTTGGATCCCTTGGAAGCAATTGACGTTCAAGTAGCTAATTTTCTGGCTGGTTTGTTTGAGAAGGGAATGTCGTATAGGACTGTGAACTGTTATAGGTCGGCAAATTCTGCGGGCCATTCTTTAAGTCATGGTGTTCCCATTGGAAGGAGTCCTTTACTTTGTAGAGTTATGAAAGGGGTTCGAATTAAGAGGCCTCCGGAATCTAAGTATAAATCTTTACGGGATGTCGGCTTGGTTCTGAAGTTGTTTGTGGGTTGGCCAAGTAATAAGTTCTTGGAGTCTAGGAAGTTGTCATGGAAGTTAGCTACTTTATTGTGCCTTATTTCTTTCAGGAGGGTTTCGGATGTCAAGGCTTTGGAGATTTCTCATAGGTTTTATCAGCCTAATGGTGTTCTTTTTGATATGTAGGAGGACTAAGACTATGTCAAGTTCTGTTTTTTATCCAGTTTTTGATGAATGTCCAGGTTTGTGTGTGGTTCATTGTTTAAAGGAGTATGAAAGCAGAATGTTGGGAAAAAAGAAGAGCTGGAGTAGATCAGGTTTTGATCTCTTATGTGAAACCATACAAGGCTGTTTCTAGTGTGACTGTTGCTAGATGGGTTATATGTTCCATGAAGGAGGCTGGTGTCGATGTGTCTAAATTCACAGCGCATTCTGCGCGTGGAGCTATGGCAAGTAAGGTGAGTAGGTTAGGTGGAAGACTAGAGGATATTATGAAAGCAACGGACTGGTCTTCTGTCTCTACGTTCAGGAGATTTTATTTTAAATCAGTTGAACATGTTTCAAAATGTGTTTTAGAAAATCTTTGAACATGCATAATGCTAGCCTCCTGTCTTGACATAAAATTGCGATTCTAATAGGTTTACTGATTATAGAATCGGGATTTTATTAAAGACAAGGAGGCTAGCATTATCCCACCTACCCTTCCCTTGGGTGTGGCATAATTCTAATACGTTTCTGATTAGTTTATTGAGTATTAGTTGAGTTTGGAGTTTTTAGTACAAGCTTACGAGTTTGTTTATGATTGCTAATTTTTGTTTATATGTTTTGTTGTAGAGAATTAAAAATGGTTAATTCAAAGTATTTGGTGTGAAGAAGAGCTGGAAGAGGCAAACGAAAAGAGGAAGGAGATGGTGGTCTCATGATATTTATGGTCTTGAAGATTCTTTTTTGATTGTGATGTTTTAGGATTCCATGAGCTTTTAATGGTGCCTCTCAGAAGTGAGAAATAAAAGCTTATGCATAATGCTAGCCTCCTTGTCTTTAATAAAATCCCGATTCTATAATCAATAAACCTATTAGAATCGCAATTCTCTCACTCTCCAACAGTGACCCTAATCTCTCCATAGTCCCTCTCTCACATGTATTTCATTTGTTTGGTAGCACCTCTCATACAAGTGTAGGGTGTTGGAAAACTTTACATCACACACACATACAATCAATCACACATTTAAATCAGGGTGTAGAAAATGTTACATAAGACAAAGGTGACTGCAAAGTGTCGGATTCAAATGTCATCCATACTGATAGGTTTTTTATTTTTTATTTTTTAAGAGTGCTTGGTCTGGGGAAGCACAAGCTCAGGATTCAAAATGTAACACAGTGGGCAGGGTTGGCTTTACTAATAATAATTTATTTCTACCCAAACAAACCCTTTTTAGCAACATTAGGATAATGACAGACTGGGGTAAAAACATAACTTTCTAACCTGTATCATGCTGTTTGCATGTGGTTCTTTGATGGCAGTTCATAGCTCACAGTGCCACATTACGATTGTAACTTATGAACAGCAAGTAACAAAAGGATCTCTATGACAGAAGCAGTAACCCACTGAGCTACCCACATAAAATAGAGTTTTGCGATCTGCATGGTAAACGTTCTTTGAAGCAGGCATGTTAACCCTCTGCGCTACTTTAGTTGAGTTAAAACTACCACTAGACAAAACTCTGATACCGCTCCAGTAGAAACATTAATCACCAGAGTTATCTTGACATTTATATTGTTGCCTGAAAACTGCTGGATATAAAAGGAACTCTGCAGCGGGTGCATTTAAACCCTTAACAATTTGCAAAACACAGTGCCCCCAGCTCAGGGATAATATGGCCCCAGGAACAAAACCAGCCCGAGGAACAAAGCCTGCTCCCACCCTTCCAGCGTCCCAGGGAAACGCCCGATGCCTGGTAGGCAAGTCTGGTCTTGCCTGTGCCGCACACGCACAACCCAAAAACATTTTGCACATAGGCCACACTGTACTCAACATACTTACTACTTCTCCGAGCATTCTCATTCTGATTCTTAAGTGTCCTGTCACTCTTTCTTGATTCAAATTTATACATAGGCACAGTGACAACACAATTGTGGTCCTCGTGCATAAAATTCAAAACGCTGCACCTATATTCATCTCAGGACCATCTTCAGGATTAGGTGAGAAATATGCAAAAATGACTGACCCTTTTATAATACCAGGTACTCACAAAATAAATTGAATTATAGAAGAAACTGAAAAACATCAAATGAGCAAGAACTTCTTGTTACTCACAAAAACGCTGTATTGAAGAACTAATGAGCCACCAGTCACATAAACCATGAACAAATCAAGAGCATTGACACCAGTTGTTGCCTCTTTACAGTTAGATGGGATTCAAATTTTCCCTTAATGTCTGCTTCTTTTTTCTAAGGAACACACAAAAGATGATAGGAGGCTTCCTGCAATAAGTCTAACCACGGGCAATTGCTCGAGGTAGCACTGCAACCCATCGTTTCTTTGTTCACTATGACACCTCAGTTTGGACCCAACCATATGCTCATCAGTCTTGCTCTGTTCCTCATGGGAACAGTCCAGCTCAAACTGTCAAGACAGGTCCTCCCTAAACTGCTATGAACCCCCAAACATCCTTCCTAAACTTTCCTCTCCTTTTTCAGCCATGTCACCCAACTAACTGGCACACTAAACCACTACTTAGAAAACAACTTCCCTAATTACCCTTCCAAATCTATTCCCTTCATCCTATCCCTACTCTAAACTCAACTAAAAACACAAGAAATCTAGAGCACAAACCTAACACAAATAATGCACAAAGAAAAAAAATTACTAATCTGCTAACTATTAACATTTAATCTTGGGCTCCGGAGTAGTGTGCTACTCGCCACAAAGCACTTCAATGCCTCCTCAGGAAGCGCTATATAAATACAATTTACACTTACAATTTACAATTCCAACCAGGTAGTGAAAACTTACATTGACAACAGGGGGGAGGGGCCAGGATTCCAGCCTTAGCCAGTTAGCTAAAAAAATTAAACTGATCTTGGGCAGAGATTGACCTGTTATATGTTCATGCAGCTTACATTCCAGGTAAACAGAACAAAGCAGTAACAGGTTTAGTAGATTACAGTCAACGTAAGTCAACTGTCACCTACCAGAGACAACCTTTCAGTTGCTTTTCAATCATTTGGGTCTGCCCTGGATAGACATGTTTGCATCAAAACACAGCTCTACTTCCCAGGTTTCGTTCGGAGACCTAGGTTCAGGAAGTGTGGGGAGTAGATACTCTGACTTTCAGCTGGCCCAAGGGTTTTTCTACTTTGTCCTCCAATTCCCATTCTCCTGAAGGTGCTGAGGAAGATTCAGGAGGAAGTATGATTAGTGATCCTGGTGTCACCTTTTTGGCATTGCAGTCCATGGATCCCCTTTCTCCTAAACATGGCAATAGCGCCTCAGTTTCAACTTTCTCCGGTTCTAGCTCTTCAACAATTTCCTTCTCTGTTGCAACAACTCATGCTCGTCTTTGCCTCACGACATGCACTTTAGTCTAGACGTTCATCTAATTCTAGCTTCCTACATAAAACATTGCAACCATTTTGACCACTGGTTTAGGGAAAAATTTTCTCTAGATCCTAAAATGTGTGACTCTTTTCTTATTTTCGATTACTTCAAGAGAACCTTTCTAAAGGTTTAGCCCTGTCGACCCTATTGGCTTAGTGGGCAGCAATTCATCTGAGCATTTATCATCTGTACCTTTTTTATTACTCTCAGCTAAAGTTTATTTCCTTTTAGCAATAACCTCAGCTCATGAGCTAGGATAAATGCGTTAATTAGTTATTTCTTCTCCATATTTGCTAATTGTTCCAGACAGTTGTTTTACAACCTGTTCCAGGGTTCCTATCTAAAACACTGTTACAATTTAATTTATCTCAAGGGATAGTTCTGCCTCTTTTATCCAGAAAGCAAGTCAGAGTCTGAACAACTTTTGATTTTTGCAGAGCCATTTCGATTTATCTAAATAGAATGAAAGATTTCAGAACTACTGGTGCCCTGTTTGTCTCTTATTGTCCTATTGTGGTCCTTCAAAAGGTAAACAAGCCTTCTTATTTCACTCTGAGCAGCTGGGTCAGAGGAGGTATTATTTAGACATATCCTTCTCCTGGCAAAGGCATCCCAAAGATTATTCAGGGAGCAGCAGTGTAGGGACTTCTTGGGCTTAAACAAAATAATTGCCCTTTCATAAGATTTGAAGGGCATCCACATGGGCTCATCCTAATACTTTTATTTTGGATAACCGTTAAGTACCAATTTCTGTTTTGCCTCGGGAATACTTTATTCAAAATACGTCCTTATTTAAAACCCCACCTGTTAAACGTTTGCAATGCTTTTTAAATGCATGCACAGCAGACACTGAGATTCCATGTGCAGTCAAAAAGTATTTTCTAAAAACTATGGGGCTCATATGATGCCGGTCGGTTGAGCGTCCGACCGACATCGCAGCGGGAGTGGAACCGCCCGACTAGTAGTTGTCAGTTCCGCCCCCTTTATTACAATGCGTCCACCAGCACGGCGGTCGGAAATATACCTTATTCAATTGCAGCTTGTGCTACGGCCCGGAAACGGGCCGCAGCACAAACCGCAATTGAAAAAGACATACATTTAAACATCCATGCACCGTGTGCCAGGCACCACGTTGTGCCTGCCACCCAGTGTATGGATGTTTGGGAAGGGGGGCACTACATGTGCCCCCCAGACCCTATAGCAGTGATGATGATGGCCAGATTTCAGCTGGTACAGTTAAAAATTCTGCACATGACTAGTTACATGTGGGTGCTGATGGATGATCTGGGATGAGCAAATCTGACAAATGCCTTAGGGGATGTTAAAAAGTGTGAAAATGTATTCATACTGTTTCCAATTGTCCCCGATTATCACCATATTAGGAACATGTAATGAGTTTCCTAGCTAGAGTGCAGAAGTGTCTAAAAAATAGTTTCATAACCTTAGAATGGTGGTGGCCAGAAGAAACGCTGCCAGACATAAGGGGGCGAGCATCTCCTCCCAATTTGAAACAATAGGGATAAGATATGGAATGGTGCACGGGTTGGAACGATGTTAATTGGCATGGATTTTCTACTAGACCTATACACATCTGTAAGACCCATTATAAAGAACTCAGTTATTAACATATTGGCAGCTGCTTTAACACCATCAGCCATAAACATAAAACATAAATCCTCTTGCTCTCCGACAAATGACTCTTTTTGTGGGGCACTGTCCACCAGTTAAAGAGATTTCTAGCACTTAAACTTGAAAAAGTCGCAGGTCTACCTGCAAGAAAGGGACAAAGCATGTGTTCGCTGTCCCATGTCTAGTTCCTTGATGCTGTACGAAATATACACAAGAAATTAGACAAGAAAGAGAAAAAATAGTGCATCACACAAATCTTTTACTGTGTTATGATTTAGGAATTTAGTTACATTGAACTGTGATATCTGCATTCCATGTATTCACGTTTACTCCACTGTCATAAAGAGGGTGTCACCCACTCAATAGGATTGCATCCATACACTAAAACAATACTCTAGCAATTCTAATTCGGCTACTTAAAGGGTTACCAGGTCTTGTCGGGTCTGCTTTTAAATTATTTACAAAAATAAAAGTGTTTGCCACTGCCACATGCAAACCCATTTGTGTTTCTAAAAAGAAAGGTTTACTTTAGCTCTAGTTGTGCATCACTGACACGTTTGAAGAAAAAAAAAAACAATTTCTTACATGCAGCCGTCAAAAGCACAGCCCTATAGAAGCATGAAAATGTATGGCATATTAGGACCAAAGAAACCTAGAATGATGGAGCCAGCGCTTCAAGCTACATGACTTGCCCACTGCAATGGCTTCCGATATTCACAAGACAAATTAACCCAGGGTTTAAAAGGAAAGTCAGTCCTACCCTATGACATCGATCACCTCGAGGAGTTCAGGATCTTTCAGCATGCATAGAGAAATAGGCTGCCAGAGGCCGTCGCTGGCTATGATCCGCACTCTCTCCAGGTCATACTTATCCATGGTGTACCTCAAGAGCTTGGGAAGAAGAAACAGTGTTGAAAGGGCAGAGGGTGAGAAACAAAGAAAGAAGCTTTTAACAATCTGGAGGCATTCAGCGTGGAATAGGGATAAGACGCATTTCCGCACTAATAAGGACTAGAACAGAGGGGACCACTGCAGCACTTCTTCATCACTGGACAGCTTGAATTAAAGTGAATTATAAGTACTGTCCTGGATGACAATTTTATTAGTTATTAATCATGAGTGCAAAAATAACTTATTTCATATGGCAATAGAGAAGAACACCAAATCTCTGTCCATCTCAACTTTTTTGCTCTTGATTTAACTGGTCCAAGTGTGGAGTTAGGGGTTAAAACCAGATTTTCAAACTTGAACACCATTTCAAAAATGAAAATAACAGTTGAACGAAATGACAGTTGATAGAAAAGATAGAAATTAGTAAGTCCCATTTTTTTGGGGGCCAGGTTATTGGAAAAGTAAAATAGGGAAAACAAACACAAATTCTTGAAGAGTGATGAATTACACGAAAAGCAACGAATAACATGGACAATGTGAGTCATTTATATTTCACCACAAGCTATCTTGAGATTCTGCTCATCTTGTGAAGTCATTAGGTTCAGGCTTCTTTGGGAACATGTTCCACTTAAAAAACAAAAAAAACAAAAAACATTTCGGCTAAATGGGTATTTCTTAATTTGCATTGATGTTAGCTGTGTAAGTGATGAAATGCCCAGAACGTTATAGTAAGAGATCGAAGCCCTTTGAAATGCAACTGAAGCCTGCTGCTTGGCCACACCAACTCTCCTTTACGTCTATGAAATCAATACGGCAAGGAATCCTCTTGAAGCTGAAGAAAAGGCGATAGAATGCACACGTTTCTGCATCATTACTTCCGCTTTGCTTGAAGTTATTTGACTGACGCGTGCTGCCTGGACCCGCGTGCTCTGCCCTTGTAACACGCAAACGTATAGAATCCACAGACCTGGAGCGTAGTTGCGTTCCCCTGCCAGACGCACAGGTTGATTCGTGACATTTCAAAAAAATGTCGCAAACTTGTCCGTGTTTAACAATATTTATTCCATGTATTCCAAAGTTCTTTTGTCATTTATTACTCCATTCACATGTAAGATGCTTATGTTTTCCAATGTTTCTAATGCAACAGATATACCTATCCAGGCCTTTCTCTGGAGCACGCAGGAAACTTTATAGTAAGAGATCGAAGCCCTTCAAGATGCAACTGAAGCCTGCTGCTTGGCCACACCAACTCTCCTTTACGTCTATGAAATCAATATGGCAAGGAATCCTCTTGAACCATCTTAGTGGCTTTTAAGGCAGCTAGGAAGTTCACTTTCTGCAAACTAAAAAACATATTTTTTGAAAACATTTATTTGTGTTTTCAAACATGTGGGAAAGTGGGCTCAGATACGAGTGAGCAACAGGAGGCTTTTTGAGACCATAACGTAAAACAATCCATCAACTAAGAACATATGACCAGTAGAGATAATCCTTATATCTCATTGCAACAGATGTTATGTGTTCCAATACCTCTACAGAGATCTACAACCCAATTCTTCTTCATCCAAAATT
This sequence comes from Calotriton arnoldi, assembly GCA_963921515.1. Lineage (NCBI taxonomy): Eukaryota > Metazoa > Chordata > Amphibia > Caudata > Salamandridae > Calotriton > Calotriton arnoldi. Next base: position 458,087 of record CAWUFW010011420.1, on the reverse strand, counting down.
CCAAATTGAAGCATTATTCAGTAAGCTTACAAACACGCTTCTGTTCTACACAACAAAACCAACAAATAAACCCTCACAAATCATCCAATGGTCATTCTAATCTTATTAGAGCAAACTGTTTGGTGTTTCGACTCAAAGTAAGATCAATTTAATCATATTACAGAATGTAACTCTACAAGTTAGTCCATTACTGGCTCTGCCTTTCCAACTACCTTGCTCCTACAAGTTGATCCTTCACCCCTAAACGCTTGTGTTTTCGAAGCAGAATTAATCTCAGTCACAACAATCTCGATTAAAAAAAATCCAAGTCCAAACATCTAAATCTTTCAATCTAGGAGCGAGACAAGCCAAGTTTCAGAATAACCCAGCTTTTGTCAACTTGTTTAGTTTAAGATTACAGGCTACCTTCATTTCATAACTGCAGTCACAGTGGTTTTAGGCATCATGCCCCCATATTTGGTACTTTTTCCAGGGTCCCATTTCAGCTGAACATTAAGCCTGTTGTAACTAAGACCTTTTGCTACGAAAAAATACAGAGAATGAGCTTTGGGTTTGCCCCCTTTTGCCATTGGTTTGTCTGGAAACCTAAATTATGTTCATGGTATTTTGTAAAGTATACAGATTATAATCTGCATCTTACAATGCTTTTAGGAATGCATAAGCTTTGTGGTAACGTCTGGACTCTAGCATAATAAGAGCCACGTAATAGCGATTCGTTTTGCGTTAGACAGCCGCAGGGTGTTGGATGCTCTCTTGTAGTAGGTCCAATTTTCTGTTCTTGTGCCCTTGCACAGGGCTGACACAAGTAGAAATGAACGTCCAATTTAACAATTGCAGCACAGCTGTCCTGTTCCCAAGGCACTGAACATTTTTCTGTTGGGCCATTCCACATGGTAGATGTGGACATATACACATAGGTTACACAGCAGAGATGAATGGACATTTTAAAAGCACCTGCTAACATTACCTCATGATCATGTTGTGAGCTCAATGTAGCGGGATGGGATCGCCTGCTTACACAACTGACAGTGACTCAGGGGCGTGGCCTGACAGCATGGCCGGCTAGTTGCATCTCTGCGAAGCCCCTGCCCCGTATGATAAAATCCTGCAGGAATCCTGGCGGAACTGTAATTATCCCAGAAGGTGTTGGCATCGGAGCCCCCCTGACTTGAGGGACCCTGAACACGAGTGCGGTGAGAGTCCGGAACCGGGAAAAACACCTCTAGAAACCCAGGGTTGCGGCGGCCTGCCTGACCTGAAGATGGCGATGCCTGCCCTTGCCGGGGAATCGGAGGCCTTTGAATAGGCCGACCCCGAAGAGATCCACTGGAGAGACCCTCGTCGGAGACCCGTCCGCCGCCATTATCCTCGATGTACTGATTGGGGGCCCTGAGGATACAGGACCGGAGACAGGAGGCTGCAGGAGACCTCCCGGTCGAGAAGAGGCCTGAAACCCGGACAAGCACTTCACGCGAGCCCCGGTGTTGCTGGGAGTGCGACGCGTCCGGCCCCTCTGAGTATCCGGACGACGGGTCCGGAGTCACCGCTTGTGGTGGCGTGGTGAGGGTGTCTGAACTGATGGTGAGGCAGAGACTGGATCGCGGGACCGGGGGGGTTCCGGTTTGGAGGTGGACCCCATGCCTCCTTTAGCACCCAGCAGATGTGGCGACCTAGGCCGTAACTTACGCAGCGGAGACCTGAGGCCCGGACACACACTACACGTGAGGTCGGAAGAGGTGACAGGCGAGGTACATCCAGCCCTACCGGTTACCCTGACCAGGCTGCCACCTGTGGTGATAAGGCGGGGGGGGCCATAATAGCAACGGGGCTAACCTTGGACGGAGAGGCGGCGGGCCCCGGCCGGAGGAGGATACCGGCGTACTTGCACACCCCCGGGGCATTCCGAGAGCGCGGAGGCCTGGGCGGTGATTCAATACAGGCCACAGTTAGCGGAAGACGACTGGGATAAACAAATGTGCATCCCCGGTGGGCCGTGTGGGGTCAGCCTGGCCCAGGCATAGCACATGGGATGGTGATGAGCATTGGCCCTGACCTGGGATAGCGCAAGGTGAAATAGCAAATATCCAGAGGACGCTCAACAGCATGTGGGTTCCTCGGATTGGTAAGACGAGCTTGGAGGAGGCGGAACGGGCTGATTCCAGTGATACCGGCTGGCGTGGGGATCCCGTTAAGATCAATGCCAAGAGTGATAATAAGAGTAATAGTTGACACATAAAAGACAGCTGGTAATTGCCCTCCTCGAGTCCCTACTTGACCCCCTGCTGGACCTTGCGCTACGGGCATAAGAAATAGGCGGACATTGAGCGATCACTACTAGGTTTCAAAAATGGGAAAAGATAAGCCGACCAGAGGAGCACAAGCCAACAAGATAATGCAGTATACGGTGCCGGGCCCGACCTCCTCCTCCGAACAAAACAGACCGGATCCTGAACAGTCATTGCATCAGGGATTGGCGGCGCGAGATAAAACAGATATTTTGGAGGCCATAAGGGATTCCCGAGTGGCGCTAGAGTAAAAAATGGACAGTATGGCCATGGATATCAACCACCTGCGCCTAGATCTAAGAAAAGTGGCGGACCGAGTTACAACCACAGAAGGGGACCTAGGCACGCTGCGAGAGGAAGTCCAGCGACTCCGTGCGACAGTGACCTCACTTCAAGATCAATCCACCCGTCTCGAAGATAGAGCAGACGACGCGGCAGGGCGGTCGAGGAGAAACAACCTACGATTTTTGAGATTTCCAGAGAAGGCGTAGGGTCCGGCGGCAGACCTTTTTCTGGAAAACTGGATCGGATCAGCTTTCCCGAATATCAGGCTCTCCAAGATGTTCGCAGTGGAAAGGGCCCATCGCTCCCTCGGTCCCCCGTCGAGCCCGGGGTCGCCGCCCAGAGCTCCGATTGCTCGTTTGTTCAACTTCAGAGACAGGGATATAATCTTGCAATTTGTTCGCACAAATGGCCCACCTAGGTTCGAAGATCGAGACATTCATATCTACCCTGACTACACCAAAAAAGTGCAAGATTTGCGGAATGACTTCCTAGGAGTCAAAAGAAGATTGAGAAACCTCAATATCAAGTACAGTTTAATGTTTCCGGCTCGGCTCCGCATACAACATGAAGACAGAGTTCATTTTTATAATACTCCGCAGGAGGCGATGGACTCGCTGGGCCTGGCTGGACAGGACCAAAACCAAGGCTGGCGAGAACAGAAGAAAAGGAGTGGTCGACAACGGAGTCAGCGGCGTAACACCGGAGAACAAAGATCCAGGCCACGGGACACATCGGAAATGGGACGTATCCTGGTGGGTCCGGACGGTACCCTACAAACTGTTTTTCCCACTGTGTCTAGTCCAAGAAACTCAATCGGAACCAGAGGGCAACCCCAGCCAAGCCAATGGCGGCTCTAAAGGTATTTTGCTACAAGAATGGAGACTGAATCGTTGGACAGTATGAGTACTGGAACTGTAAGTACGGGACCCGAACACAAGGAGAGTTGACCGTGGTACAGGATAATTGGGAGGGAGCTCCCCCCCTAGGAATCTGGGGGGCATAGACAGTCACCGATGGGGTGAGACGCTATTCCGCCAATCTGAAGTTCAGACACTCCAACTGTAGTGCACTGAAGCGGCCTTGCTAGACTGCCAGTTGGGCGGGGTCGCGCTGTGCTAGACAGTTTGGCCGTTTAACAGAGATTGGTTTTTTGAAGCTTATTGACTACATTTGTTGATTATCAAGTTGCGGGGAGGGATCTAGGGAGAGGGGGGTGGATGTGGGGCGGAGTCCCGAGTCCTCGGACCAGGGTTGGGGTATGAGAATAAGGTACTACTGCCTGGGGGAGGGGGAGGCGAATTTTGGAGTTTACGTAGTTATGTTAACAAGTTCAATACCGGGGACACACAGAGCCGATTTACCAGATGTTCTGTAAGACTAAGAAAAGGGTTTTCCTTGCATGACACCTTTGGGTTTTTCCCCCCACATAGTACGAGAGACGCCGCACCCATAGCATGTTGAACTCATGCCAGGCGATGGACAGAACTATAAATTCAGAACATGGAATGTCAGGGGGCTTAATAATGGGCTTAATAATGTGCTCAAAAGGATCCGGGTGGCGATGTATCTCAAGAGATACGGAGTGAATATAGCCTTTCGTCAAGAAACGCATTCATGGGGCGATTGTCTTAAATATGTCCAACGTAGATGGAGGGGACCGTTTTTCACAACATCTTATTCAGGGTATGCCAGAGGTGCGCTAATCTGGGTGGCAGCGGGAGTCCCCTTTAAGGCAGTAAAATCTAGCTTAGATCCAGCAGAGAGATATGTGGTGGTAGAAGGGACACTTGACGGACGATGTGTGTGCCTGATAAATATATATGCCCCAAACAGCGATGATGGTGAGTTTCTGGGGACGGTCCTTGGACAGTTGGACCTGGCACCGGAAGTAGAGCTGATTGTCACAGGGGACCATAATTGCGCCCTAGATGGGGCATTAGACAGACATCCCCCAGATTAGAGGCCAAACCTAAAACAAGAGAAGCTATGCGTCAGATGCTCCTAAACTACAACCTGGTGGATATCTGGCGGCATCGTAACCCCTATCAAAGAGTGTATTCTTGTCACACACCTGCAACTAACACATATAGCAGATTGGACTACTTCTTCATTCAGAATGGGGCAGCTAACCGGATAGAGGAGGCACAATACTTGGCTCGATACTTATCGGGCCACTCCCCCTTGCTTATAATATACCATATTTTGGAAATTATTACAGAAGCCGGCGAGAGTGGCATATTGCCGGGTTCATTGCGCGAAGCAATGATAGTGATTATCCCCAAGCCAGGGAAAGACCCCCTGATCCCCAATTCATATAGACCCATTTCTATGTTGAACGTAGATCTTAAAATTATCAGCCAAGTGTTGGCAAGTAGACTACTCCCATGTCTCTCACAGCTGGTGCACGAGGATCAGTCAGGATTTATACCCGGTAGGAATGCATTAAGAAACATCCGCCGTCTCGCACATATCATGCAAACGCGGGGGGGAAATGCACAACGGAGTACCTTAATATTTTTAGATATCGAACAAGCGTTCTATTCGGTACGATGGGAATATTTATGGCAGGTGCTTCTAAAAATGGGTTTGGGAGAAGGGTTCGTAAACTGGGTGAAACTGCTTTATGCTAAGCCTATGGCGAGGGTTCGCACGGGTCGCTACGTCTCGGATGCTATGGCGATACAGTGGGGAACACGGCAAGGGTGTCCACTTTCCCCCTTGTTGTTTGCCCTGGCAATGGAGCCATTGGCGTGTCACCTTCGCACGGTGCTCCAGGGGCAGGGCATTGTGGTGGGTCGTACGGAACATATTGTATGCAGATGACGCATTGGTGTATTTGTGCCAGCCGACCCAATCAAACCCAATACTGTTTAATGCCTTAGAAAAGTTTGCCAAGGCCTCTGGCCTACGCATTAACACATTAAAATCACAGTTATATGCGATTGGGTCGGAGGAGGGGAGAGGCGCATCCCAGCTGGGACTCCTATGGGAACCGGATACGGTACGATATCTCGGGATATGGATAGCTAGGGAGAAAGATACTTTTTACAAACAATATGGGGAGGATACTCAAGGGCCTTCAAGGCAGCATAAACTTTTGGAATTCACTAAAACTGTCATTGATGGGGAAGATCGCCTTAATAAAAATGGTGGTGCTACCTAGATGTCTCTTTACCATGCAGGGTTCCTTCTTCGAAATGCCACATAGGGTATTTAGAGAGTTAGATGTACTACTTACACAAATATTATGGAATGGGAAAACGTTGCCGGGTTAGCCTGGAGGTCATGAAACGAAAATGGGATAAAGGAGGCTTGGAAATCCCAGATTTAGAGCTATATTAGTTGGCATCACAATTGCAACATGCTGTAGCCTGGTTGGACACGGACTCCTCCTGGGAGCGGTCATTACTTACAGACACATATGGAGGACAACAGTTGGGAGCACTTCTCTGAATGGGTGCGACGCACCGAGAAAGATACCCTCCACTGATGGGGCTAATGGCTAAAATATGGAATAGAGTGATTAAGAGGCTTTTTCAAGAAAGGCCATATGCACCAGAGGCAGATATCTGGATTATGCCACAATTCGCCCAAATAGAGCGAATAATGTCGGTTGAAAAATGGAAGGAAGGGGGCTGCCTGATGTTGTAGGACCTATATCCTGAGAATAGGTTTATTACCTATCAGGAGGCGGTGGATACATTTGAGTTGGGGACGGGGCAATTTCTGCAATACGCCAAAATAGCAGCAACGGCTCTGCAACTATGGCCGACATTTCCAGAAGCCCCGGGACACACTCATACCTTGGTCACCATGATTGTCATGGCGGGTGGCTGGAAACTTGTCACTCACCTATGTAGGGCATTAAGGGATGATAAAAAGAATAGACCCCTGAAAATAGAGGAGAAAGGGCAAATGGTTAGTCCTCATGAGATAACGATAAGAGACTGGGAAAGAATTCACGAAGGCGTTCATAAGGTGTCGGTGTGTAATAGATTCAAACAGATACAATATAATATAGTTCACATGACTTACCTTTCACCCAGGCGGCTGCATGCCATTAATGGATCTAGGGATCCAAAGTGCCCCCGATGTCAATATATACAGGCAGATTTCATACATGTGGGGTGGACTTGTCAAATAATACAAACTTATTGGACGGCTGTCCTAGAAAAATTGAGTAGAGTAACGGGGTGGAAAATTGCCCTGGAGATACGCACTTGTCTCCTCGGTCTGATCCCCAAAAACCCTAAGCGCAAGACGAGCAGACGTTTCCTGATCTTGGGGCTCACAACAGCTAAGAGACGCATAGCGATCCATTGGTTGACCCAACAGGGGCCACAGCAGGACAAATGGAAAACAGATTTAAAGGAATGGGCACTGGCCGAAGAGGCGCATATGCGAAACACTAGAAAGGATGATAAGCTCCCCGAAGAGCTGATGGCATGGGGGGGTGATGGTACAAGAGATAGAGGAGCATGCCCCACATTCCACACGCGCATCACAAGATGAAGAACATCATACTAGGGCTACAACCCACAGTCAGGATATAGGGCAAGGGGACACCCAAGACTAATTTAAAGATAGTTTGGACTTTGAGCTGGTTAGACCCGGTAGGGGGGAAGGAGGGGTGTTTAAAGGATTGACAAGTTATAAGTCAATAGACGTAAGATGCAAAATGAATCTCCGGAGGGAGACCCTATAACGAAATTATCCCTAATTTTGTATCGAAATGTCGAATATGTATAATGTTACCTGTGGGATATATGTTTGTATGCGAACATTGACTATATTCTTAAAATACCAATAAAGAAATTTAAAAAGAAAATTAAAAAACTGGCAGTGACTCAAAGAGTTAGTGAAATATCAGAGCAAATTGATGCCTTCAAAAGGCCACTGGCCTGATTCACAAAGGTAAACCTACACTTTTGGGTACGTTTATGATTGTTTAATATTCACAAAGGTATTTTAATAGTAGTATCTTTATAACTGTGGAGTCTCCGCACACAAAAAGATAGGACAGTCCTATCTTTTTTGATGTGCGGATCCTCCCCAGTTGTAAAGATACTACTATCTGAGTAGCAAACAATTGCAAACTCACACAAAAGTGTAAGTTTACCTTTGTGAATCAGACCCTCAGTGTGTCTGCCTTTAACGTTTTGACACATGCAAACTAAAACATGAAAAAATACTGTGTGCGTCTCCCATTTTGCAACATAATGGCTAAAGACAACTGAAAATAGGTTAGTTCATTCCATCAACCTATTAGTCTGCAAAGCTATTTAGCAGTCAATGGATGTATTATTGCAACTTCACACAAAAAAGTGTTTGTCTTTTGAGGTGAATTGTGTGTCAGCATCCATTATTAATTCTTCTGGTAACCTTGTGTTTACAAATATGAAACCCTTATCCGTCACTATTCAAACAACTGGCCACTTTAATAGGACAATCTAGGACCACCAGATCATGCCCCAGAGCTTAAAAAATAATTTTGAACGCCCCAATTATACTAAAAAACAGTATGTCCAATTGATTCTCTGGAACCCTAAAAGGTGGCAATTGTAGTGCAACTGTTTTTCTTAACTGAAGCACAAGCTTGCAATGCTTATTTGATGCCTCAACATCAATCACCGTTTCCAACCAAAAACAACAGCCTAATGTGCCCCTTTGCTACCCTTACACGAAGGTGGCCATCATCCACATACTCCTGACCATCTTGTTTTTCCAATTTTCCCAAAGAAGGTGCTTTTGCTGGAAGACCTCCTAAAACACAATACTTGTCTATTAGGAATGGAGCATTAAATACATCCTTCACTCACATATTCTTAAGATGGGTCCCCAGTTTCGATAAGGTGTGCACCAAGCAGGTCCGGGATCTAACCCTCAATTGCCATTTATGTTTGAAAGTAAGATAACGCCCCAATAATTGCTTCAAGGTTCTATTAGGAGACTCTTTATGCACATCAGTATATCACACTGAAATCATATTACTTATTTAAACAAAGCAACACATCTTGGAAACTGTTAAAGCTAATGTGAACAGCATTTGTAATTTCCAAAGCATACCAATTATGTGATATGCTGATGATAAATAGAAAAAGAAAAAGAATTTGGACCTTCTTAGGGTATGAAGATTTCTGGAACATTAGGCTGTGATCACGATGTACCTAATTATTTGGGAAAGAGCAGGCTGACCAACATCATCGCTCTTCTGTCAAGGAATTAGAATGCAATATGATCACTAGCCCTTTCCCTTCAAAGCATACCAAATAAAAGATACCCCTTTCAGTTACTACTCTTTTCCTGTGCTTCATCCTTTACATAAACCATGCCAACGTGTAAAACACCTTTATTACAGACCTTGACACTATGCCTTCTTCTAACAGTCTAATAAGAGTAAACGATAAACCAGACCCAAATAACCTGCTTACTTTCACACAATTGACAATTATATAGCCAGATGACACTATTATCCACATAATTCAGCACATTGTGCTCATACTTTATTTGCTTTCCTCTTTGTGTCCTTGAAATGGCTCCCTTTTGTTATATTACGAACAATTCCCTACTTATTTCTAACAACCTGGATTTGTGGCTGTACGTTTTGACTGTGACCTGTGTTCCACCACCTTCTATATCGTATTGCACTACAGCACACAACAAATTCAACATTCAAGACCAGTATAGAAATATGCTTTTTAAATTACCCAGAAAGTTTAATTTTCACATTCAGTAATGTAAAAATGCTGAAAAGGGACCAACTACCTTCCAGATGTCACAAGAGGGGTGTAGAGCTAGTGTGGCCATTGACAGGCTTCCAGCATCTTCATCCAGCAGAATTTTTTTTGTTTAAAAAATAGGAGAAGCTGAGATCTCCAGCCCACAGGCTCACAGGTCTCTTATCCCTTCTCCCCTTTAAGTGATGTTAAAGTATAGAGAAGCCGGAGTTCCCCTTTAAAGAGGAAGACATTGTATCAACTTAGCATGCATATCATTCTTGCTCCTTAGTGAGAAGGTGAAGAAAGGTCTGCAACAGCTTGTATGTGACTATGTGACACGAAATAACTGATCAAGAACAGCAGATACAAAAAGTACTTCTAAGATAAAAAGGCAAATTGCAGATTCAATTCAGCCTTTCCAGTGGAGAAAGGACAAGACGCATCATTCAACAGCAAAAGGATAAGAAAAGCGAAAGATTGCAGATGGCAGAGTTCAAGTGAAAAGCGCCATCCACAAAGAAGCGCCAGTGTTTACAGCAGGTAGGACACAGATACATTCCTCTCCCATAGAAAAGGCATAAATCTTCAGGAGGGACTGGAAGATTAATAATTTAATTAGCAGTACAAGTAAACATTGCAAAAGTTTTTAGCAAAGCAGGTTTGAGATACACCAGTCCCAGTTACCAAGCTGTCAGATAAAAAAATGTAATGTTAGTTGCCATTTATTTAAATTTCTTTAAATCCGTCAAACACACAAACATTTCATGCAAAGAGGTTGCTTTGCGGGCCAGCTTAAAACCAATACTGTACTACTCATCGATCTATTAAGTTACATTTTAAAATAAAGAGAAACCCAAAAGCTGAGAAAAAGAGTGTTCCAATCAAGAAATTGTCCTTATCCTCCACGTCGAATTTGCAGAGAGCGATGTTATTGATTTGTGAGAGAAGCTTAATGCAGAATAGTCTAAAAACTACAAGTTCATTGCATAATAAAATAAGAAAGGTCATCCCAGCACCAAAACAAGTAGCGAAAATCTCTCCTTTGGCATTAAAGCAACCCAAGCGTTGTGTTTGTATCTGAGCAGCCTTCTGGTTGTTCTGCGTTACTTATTATTACCCTTGATTTTTAGGTCTGGCGTTAGCCAAGACCTTTTGATTTAAAAAAAAAATATATATATATATATATATATATATAAATATATATATATATATATATATATATATATATATATATATATATATATATATATGTGTGTACAATATACTTACTTAAATGGGCTTTTAGCCAGCTTTCTTCATCCTTTGGTCTGTTTGTGTGTCATTCACATTTTGCTTCCACCCACTACAGCATACAGCAGTGGGTCAGCCCACTCCAGTCACTGGATAGCTTCACTTTGAGTGACTGCATTTTGCTCTTTCACAAGGAGCACATCCACATACAAGCTAGTTCGTACCTATTAGTGCTAATGTTTTTGCTTCTAATTTATTACTTTGATGTTCCCTTTGTGTGTTTAGTGTCTGTTGTGACAGAAGGACACTTTATACCAGTAAGCCAGATGATGGCACAGGACACATGCCACAGTTTATAACTTCCTGTCTCTGGCTAATGCTGTTCTGGTTTCCATTAGGAATTTCCTTTATCAGGCTGCTGGTATTTCACAGGATAACAGATTGCATCCATTTGAAATTGTTCTATAATAAATTGTTGAAAGCTTTCATATTATAAATGTGAATTCATAAACAGGCAATTCTGGGCTCTATTTCACCAGTGGTACTTTAATAAACTTTACCCAGGAAGATAACCAATGTTTATCATGTTTAATTTGTAGCACTTGTAACACTTTACAATATTTCCTTATTTCCTTTCTTTCACTTTCCTACTTTATATTATTTGTTGCTTCTTTCCTCTTACTCCCTTTTTCATTCCTTCTTTATTGTTTTAATGTTATCATTCATTCTTTCCTTTATTCATTCAATCCTTCTTTCTTGCTTTTTTTCTCTTGCCTTTTTTCCCTCTTTTCTTCTTCTTTGCTTTAATTCCTTCTTTCCTTGTTTTTTGCTTTCCTTCCTCCTTTTGTTCCTTCTTTCCTTCCTTTTCTTACCTTCTTTATTTTGCTTTCTTATTTTCTTGCTTCCTTTTTTCTTTCTGTCCTGCTTTCATTCCCTGTTTCTTACTTTGTCTTTTTATCCTTTTTTCCCCTTCATTCTTTCTGTCTGTCTTTCTATCCTTTGTTCTTTCTTTCTTTCTTGCCTTCTTTCATTCATTCTTTCTAGTCTTCCTTCTTTCTTGCCTACCTTCTTTCTTGCCTTCCTTCTTTCCTACGTGGCTTCATATCTTTCTTTCTTGTCTCTCTTATGCTTGTACTTTCTTGCCTTCGTTCTTTCCTTTTCTTTTTTCTTGCCTCCTTTACTTCCTTCCTTTTACTTTCTTTCCAACTTTCTTTCCAGCAAGAGGCTGGCAGCCAATACAACAACAATTGGCTTTTTTAGGTCTGTGTTAGCCAAAACCTTTTTTATTTTACTAAAATTATGTGTATGTCATACTTATAGGGGTTCTCAGCCACACTTCATCCATTTGTCTGTGATTGTGTCATTCACATTTTCCTCCAACCTACTTGCGGGAAATGTGTCACCCCACTTCAGCCATTGGCTGACTTCACTACGAGTTACGGCATGCTGCCCTTTTACAAGGAGTACATCCACACACAAAGTAGTTCCCTGCAGTGCCAGGGAGTACTATGGAAATATGTGTTTTTCTGAGACCCCAACATTTTTTTTTGCCTTTAGTCAATGTTTTGTTTACACTGACAAATACCTGCCGACTTACCAAACAATAACATTTTACAAACGCCATTACAAAACAAGAATTGCTGAATTCGGGTAAGAGGCGGATAGAGAGACTGCTTCCTGGGCAAAAATGCTAGTGCCCGACGATATGGTGAGGGCGACAGGCCAGGTAGAGCCTTAGCAAATACACTCCGTCAGCAATCGTCCCCAACATACATAACCGAACTATTAGACGAGGACTCCACTCAATTCAGAGGTCAACTGGCCACGCATGCGCGTCTCACCAACTTCTATTCCTCACTATACAATGCCACACAGACTGCCCCACACCCTGGGCTACAAACATACTTAGATTCCATTGAGTTGGCTTGTCTAAGTGAGGCTCACCGGGCCTATTTGGATGAGCCGTTCTCCGCGGAGGATATCGTACAGGTTATTCGCAGTATGCCAGGTGAGGAAGCCCCAGGCCTGGACGGACTGTCGACCTCTTTCTACAAAACCTACGCGGACGAGCTTGCACCCCACCTCCAAGCAGTTTATCAAGAATCTCTAGATCGCGGTTCTCTGCCACCCACAATGAAAGAAGCAGTGATCATCTTGCTCCTGAAACCAGAAAAGGCAGCCAACCTTTGTGATTCGTATCGCCCGCTCTCACTAATCAATGTAGACTCCAAAATTCTCACCAAGCTAATTGCCAACAGGTTGCAGCCACTCCTGCCGCTTATAGCCAGACCAGACCAGTCCGGATTCATACCCGGCAGATCCACGGCGCACAATTTGCGCATGTTCTTTGCTGTTGAACACCAGATTGATCCACAATTTCCGGCCATTGCTGCCGTTCTTGACGCTACAAAAGCGTTTGATTCATTGGCATGGCCGTACCTGTTTACCATTCTACCCAGGATGGGGTTCAGTCCCAATTTTATCAAGTTGATACGCCTGCTCTATACTGAGCCCACGGCGAGATTGAAAGCAAATGGACTATTGTCGGAACCATTCCCAATAACTCGCGGTACCAGGCAGGGATGACCCCTCTCGCCGCTGCACTTTGCGGTGGCCATGGAGCCCCTGGCTTCCAGAATACGCCAACATCATACATCTAGGGGGCTTGGATTCACGGACAGAGGTTTAATTATATCAATGTACGTTGATGACATCACGCTACACATTCGCAAACCGGACGAAAATCTGAATCCGGTGCTGAGGGAGGTTCTCCAGTTTGGCGGCATGTCTGGAGTAAAAGTGAATTGGGCCAAGTCATCACTCCTGCCCCTGACCGATGCCCCGCTCGCAACGGAGCTGGAATTCCCAGTAACCTGGGCAGATGGATCGGTGAAATACCAGGGCATATGGCTCAGCAGAGACACACAAGAAATTTGGCGCATGAATTATGGCCGCCTACTGGAGAGCCTGGAGCGTGAATCAGCATTCTGGTCCGCTTTGCCGCTGTCCCTGACCGGCAGAATAGCCATAACCAAAATGATAATCCTTCCCAAGCTATTGTATTTATTCGCAAATGTCCTAATACCCCTCACACAGGCTTTCTTTAGATCCCTCCACTCCATGATGATCGCTCTGGGCCGGGAAGCAGCCGCGTGCTAGATGGGAATTACGGACACAACCGCTTTCGTGTGGCGGGCTAGGTGCTCCAGACTTCGAACTATATGCACTGTGCGCACAAGCTCAATATCTCCACTTCTGGGTGCACCCAATCCCATTTCAGCCGCATGTAGCTATCGAGAAAGACGTGGTGGAACTTACTCCACTTCAGACTGCCTTATACCAATCCTACCACAGAACAAACGGGGAGGTGAACACTGACGACGCTACGCTGGGCTTGGGAGGGCCTAAGGAGGCGTGTTGGGACCCCGTCGCTCTATGCGCCCTCGACTGCACTCGCACACCACCCACTCATCCCTCCTTTACAAGACAGAGGAGCTATCGGTCGTGCTCGAGCGATGGGCCTTAACACACTAGGTGATCTATACTCATGGGGTACGTTTTTGGAGAGGCCGCACAGTCAAGAGGAAAATTCAACGCCCATTCTAGAATTGCTTCTATATTACCAACTTAGAGCCACATGCAAAACACTGCACAGCTCATTTCCAGAGGCCCCAACCACACTGGCACCACTAGAAAATGTACTAACCACCCCCTCGCCCCGCAAGCTAGTCATTAGACTTTACAATCTAATGCAATCAGCCACACCACTCACCACACCTCGGGCGCTGGAGCAGTGGCGAGCAGACCTAGACGAGGCCCCCACAGACGAACAGTGGTCCTATTGCTGTTCCCAGCTCAGGCATCTATCACTGAATTATAAGCTGAGACTTGTTCATTTTAAATTTCTGTACAGGTTGTACCGCACACCCTTACAGCTACATTAAATGGGTTTATGCCCAAACGCGGACTGCTGGAAATGTAAACAAGACCAGGCATCATTCCTGCATGTCACATTGACCTGCCCCCCCATTGCCCATTATTGGGAGAGAGTCTACGAGACCATACTCGAAGTTACGGGAGTTAGACTGAAATCCATGCCGCTGTTTGCCATGCTGGGACATGTTGGGGAGGTCCCCCCTGGGATGGGTCGACTCACAGGTATGATGCTGCTGCTCGCCAAACGCAGGTTGGCAATACACTGGGTGGGACAAACATGGCCCCTAAAATAGATACCTGGATACATGACATCACATGCTGCCAAGAACAATTAGCCGCCTTTTGGGACCTAATTCCTCTAGCGTCCCGTCCGAAAGACATCTGGGAACCATTCGTGACATGGGCCAGGGAGAAGGACACGTCACCGTCAGTACCCCCCCAAGTTGCAGTAGATACATATCCACCAGCACCTCGTCATCGGTTGCTACAACACTCATCTCTGTTCGCTGCAGCCTTCTGCGTGTAGTAAGCCACACCAACCTGCAATAAGCTTAGTCGAAACACCACACAAGGTCATACCTACTGCGTTGCCTGTGTAATGCTGGTCATTTCTTACTGCTGCCTGGATGTACAATTTTGCTGCCTCAAAATGTGTGCCGGGCTGCTGCCCTTATATCATATGCCATTTACTTTGCAGAGGTTTCATGCTATGCACCTCTTGATCGTTGTAATTGTGATCTATGTTCGGACATGTCATGCCTCGCTGGATACTGTTATCTGCAACATTGCGATTTTACATGGCTTGTAATGTCTATTCATGTTGATAAAACAATAAAAACAAGTTATAAAAAAAAAAACAAGAATTGCTAAAAGGCTGGTGGACGATGCCAGACCTATTGGCTTTGCCAATGCTTGTAGAAGAGATGCTTCTTTTCTGACACCTCGAGCAGACGTTTTTGAAACTCCACCTTCCTGTGGGGAAGCCAGGAGACAACAACGTCATGCTATTATCCCCTGCCTGAGGGGAGGCCATTCTTGTTAGAAGCAAAAGAAGCAAACGTGGGGTGTGGCAAGCTCTCAATTTCTTTTATTGCAGGTTTAGTCAACTGTCTCAAAATACTCAATGAATATACCAGGAAAAGGGACAGTAAGAATTGTTCATCTCAGGGGAGAAAGCTTACTGTTAGCATCCACGTGCAGATGCAGCGAGATCCCTTTTTCACGTACTCTGGACAGCTCTGTTAGGCTTCAACCTAATAAGAGGAACCCCATCAGACAGTGAAGTTGTCTGGCTGCTAAAGAACTCTTGGGGACATTCAGAAAGCTGCCCTAAGAATTAATTCCGCCCACTGTTTACGATTGGCTTTGTGGTCTGTAATTCACATGTGCTTGTTTTCTATTTGCTGGCTTTATTCGTTTTAGACTGTCCAGCATGTCTTTGTCCCCCCAATTTGGTATTCCCCGAAACCGGTCCCAGGATGCTTGTTTCCGGTCCAGTGAAGTCCTGGCTTGGCAGTTCGGTCTGGACTGTTCCCATGAGGCACAGGGTCAAGACTGATTTGCATATGGCTGGGTCTGAACTAGGGTGGCGAAGTGAGCTAAAGAACGATGATGGATTCAACCCAGATCTGTGACTGGGGGTGAGTGTCTGAAAGGTTTCAGTGCTCCGTCCATCATCAACTTGTGTTTGCTTTGTTCGCCCTAAGTTGGCAGGGTATGCCCAGATGTGGGTCCCTTGCTCACTTTGCCACTGGATTCAAGCTAGCCTGGCTGATGAGTGGTGTTACCACGAACCCGGTCCCAGGATGCTTGTTTCCGGTCCAGTGAAGACCTGGCTTGGCAGTTGGGTCTGGACTGTTCCCATGACGCACAGGGTCAAGACTTATTTGCATATGGCTGGGTCTGAACTGGGGTGGCGAAGTGAGCTAAAGAACGATGATGGATTCAACCCAGATCTGTGACTGGGGGTGAGTGTCTGAAAAGTTTCACTGCTCCGTCCATCATCTCCTTGTGTTTCCCCCATGGGGCTTAGCCTGCTTACTGTATTAATCCATGGGTGCTCACTTTCTGTACACTGGCCTTTTACATTTTATTCTAATCTTTCTTTCCAAGACTTTTTATTTGTTTTTTCAACAAGTAAAACATACATCAAAATCCGGCCACCAACGGCAGTAATGACATACAGGTTGATAGACATTCAGGTATTGCCCAGTGACCAACAATAACAATGTTCTTATCTGCAAATTTGGAATGTCTAACAAAAAACACTAACAAAACACCCACTGTCAATACCACAGTACGTTTGAAACATATTGTGTATTGTCCCACATCGCCCATGTCTCTCATTCACCCGTCCCCCTGAAGGGTATTCATGCAGTGAAGTCTTTGATTTCGGCTTCGAGGGACTCCCTTTGTCTGGGGCATGGCTCTAGGAGCATCCCGCGATAGGCCGCCCATCTCTCCCAGATTTTATAGTACTCCAGAGGGCAACCCCGCATTATTTAGCTAGGGCGTTCCAATCCTAGGCAATGGTCCAGTCCCCCCTTACCACCGCTTCAGTGAAGGAGCAATTTCATCTTTCCAAGCTTTTGCGATGTCGCATTTGGCTTTAACCAGGGCCAGCCACAGCAGGACCCGCATATATCTGTTCCAGTCTATGTCATTGGAGATGAGGAGCAAGGCGCACCGTGGGGTCCTTGGCAGAGCCTGCCCTAGCACTCCCGCCAGACAGTCAAAAACTCCAGTCCAGAAGAGTGCCAAGACAGTGCAACCCCAGACTGTGTGCAACAAGTTGCCCCGCTCCAAATGGCAGTGCAGGCTGGCTGCGGACGCAATCAGCCCCCTCCTTCAGAGCCTATTCCTCGTGAAGTAAACTCCATGTAGTTACCGCAGCTGTATGAGGCAGTATTGGGAAGCAATGGCCGCCTCTCTGGGAGAGACCAACGCCTCTCTCCAATCCTCATCTTTGAGGGGACCTAGGCCACAGGCCAATGTCTCCCGCAGGGGTCCGAAAGTGTCTGGGGCATTGCTGATTAGGGATTGGTATAAATTTTGTTCTCATCTTGTCACATTTGCTGTGCATTCAAAGACAGAGATCAAATGTCAGGCTCTTTCTTCCGAGGGAGCTTGGGGTTTACATTTTTTTCTCTGACTTCAAAGTGAGAGGAGTTATCTGACAATCTGAGGGTGTGAAAGGAAAGGCTCTTTTCTAGCAAACAACAAAATGTAAATGTCTGTAAATGAACTGTGCAAATATTTCAGAATATATCAGAATTAGGAAAGCACAAATGAAACACTATTTTGTAATTTAGGAGTGTGCTAGAAACAAATATTTTAATACTATCAAAACATTAAATACACCAGAAGATGTGATTTCCACACATTATCGTTTGTGCACTGCGTAGGTTTATCAGTAAAATTGTATGTCTGTGTAAATGTAATGGTCATTTCAATTGAAAATATGTTGCATTACCACACCATGCATACTTCAGTCTACATCACTTCACACCACTCTATGGCATTCTACGCTCCTCCACACTACGACACTCAATGCCACTCCACTCAACACAACTCCACTCTACGCTCCTCCATTCTATGACACTCTATTCAAATCTATGACACTCCACTCCACTGTACGTTCCTCCAATCTACGTCAGTCCAGGACACTCAATGCCATTCTACTCTACTGCAATCTTCAAGACTCCATGACGCTCCATTCTACACCTCTCTACTCTAATCTATGCCAAATTACTCTACTCTATGCTACATGACTCTACAACACTCCACTCTACCACAATCTACTCCCCTCTGCACCTCTCTGCTCTACAGCACTTTACTCCACTCTACAACCCTCCACTCTACTCCACTCCACTGTACTTTACTTCACTCTATGCCACTCAATGCTACGCCCCTACACTCTATGCAACTCTAAGCCTCTCCATGCCCCTCCACTATATGCCCCTCCACAACACTCTGCCATATGCTACTCCACTCTACGCCACTGTAGCCTAACCACTCTATGACACTCCGCCTTAGGACATGCCGCCTTAGGACACGCCGCTTTATGACACGCCGCTTTATGACACACTATGCCACTCCACAACATGCTACTCAACTCTACGACACTCCACGCCACAACACTTTAGACCACTCCACTATAAGGCACTCCTCTCTTCCACACTTCACTTTACAACACTTTATTCCACTCTATGACAATCCATTCTACGACAATTCACTCTGTGTCACTGCACTCTATCCCACTCCACAACAGACTACGACATTCCACCCTACAAACTCCACTCTAAGACACTCCATGCTATGCCACCCTACTCTACGCCCCTTTACTCCACTCAATGACACTCCACCCCACAACACTATATGTTACTCTGCTCCACTACACTCTGCTCCACTCTATGCCACTCCACGCCCCTGTACTCACATCTGTGCCACTCTACTCTATGCCAATCCATTGACGCCATTTTACTCCACTCCAAGTCACTCCACTCCGTTCTGACACACTACTCCGTTGTACTTCACTCTACACCACTCTACTCTGCCACCCCACTGTATGACACTCTATGCCACTCTACTCTACAACACTCTACTCTACAACACTCTACTCTACAACACTCTACTCTACAACACTCTACTCTACAACACTCTACTCTACAACACTCTACTCTACAACACTCCACTCTATGCCCCTCCGCTTTACGCCCATCCACTCTACACCACTCCACGACACTCCACTCCACTCTAGTCTAGTCCACGACACTCCATCCCCTCCACTCTACAACAGTCTACTCTAGTCTATAACACTCCACTCCACTCCAAGACAATCTCCTCTTTGCCACTATCTTTTAGCGATTCTGAACAGCTAATAGCTCTTGCATAGGTAAGACCTATCGGCTTTGCCAATGCTTGGTAAATAGACTGTCCCCTTGGTTCACTGACCTCTTTTCTTGCCCTAACGCGAAATCAGAAAGGTCTTTAAGCAAGCTGGCTTTGCCCACAATTGCTCTTACGCTGCCAGATACTTAGCTTGAAGAAACGCAACAACTCCTGCCTCGGGCTGTGGTTTTACTCTGGGATTCCCAGCTCAATTCGGTATTTGCTCGAATACATATCTCCATCTCCCACAGTTCTTCAATACATTCACTGTGAAAATATCACCTGCCACACTTACCAAATTACACGTTTCCCCCATTGATCTAATAAAGTACAATGGTGTGTCTGCATGCACTGCGACCTTGTTTCCTAGGGGAACCCATAACAGCCTTCTGTCGGAAGGATTCAAGTTACACACAAACTAGAACAGTGGAGGACGGAGGAGAACTCCAGTAAGCAGCGATTAGAAAATACTTCACTAATTCAAAAAGCAGGATCAAGAAAAAACACACTCCCTCTCCCTTAAAAAAGCCCTGCCGATTTCCTAATGACTGCAAATCCTGAGGGAGAATCACCAGGGCTTAACACAACTTGATCAAATGGAGCAGAACATTTTCTCTTGCCACAGCCAAAGTTGCTTGTAGCTGAAATCACCTCTACCAGTCCTCCAACTAACATCTCACTCACCTGCACTGCATGGCTTGGCCTCATGTGTGATAAATGCCAACCACCAGATTTGGACCATGGGTTAAGCCCATGACCACCCACCCCATGGAAGACGTTTTTACAGGGGCTGTATGCCATTGTGTCTCCCCATCTCCACATCATCTGTTGGTTGGCAAATAAGATATGCAAACTGAATAAACAGGATAAAAGTAGAGTAGACTTAAGTCACCCATACACTTGTACTGATAACGTTGTCCTCCAAGATGAATTGAAGGTTCTGCTTTTTCTTGACTGGGATATCAAAGTAGGTATCTTGAATGTCTGCGGATGCTAACGGATTCACTTTGGTGCAAGACCACCAGAAACTAAGCCAGAATTTCCATGAGGAACATGTCAACGAGGAGAAACTAATTCAAGTGGTTTCTGGATCATCCTGATGCACCCAGATGTATGGCACAAACTGTGGTGTAAGGGATTTGGCAGGGGGCTTGCCAATCTTCACAGGGGGTTCTGCTACTCAAGTACAGTACAAACCATTTGACATGGACTGGTGTCTGTGCCCCAGTGACCTCAGATGCGTGCCCACCTGATGAAGACTCTGGAAGGACTCAACACACAGAAAGTACCTAAATAACACCTGCAACACTTGTGTGGATCAGACACAAAAAAGAAAATGCTGCAGTGAGTACATGGATTGGAGATACATATCAAAAAGTGGCTAGCCAATAAGAATTAAGGATCACAAGAAAAAACAACCCTTTCAGAAACAAGAGACATAGAAATAAGAGCCAATGCCCATAGTCTGCCTTCCTGAAGATAAGCTAAATAAATAAATAAATAAATAAAGGAACTGGGCTGAGATTGTTGGGAGCAGAGGGCTTGATTCTGGTGTGGGACCACATGGAATAAGGGGCACTCACACTTACTTGGTCGATGAACAAGTTACTTACCTTCGGTAACGATATATCTGTAAGAGACATAGATTAGTTATAGATTCTTTACCTTAGAATTACCCCCAGGCGTCAGACTGGATCCGGAGAATTTTTTCGTCAGCAGTACCCCTGCGCGTCGAAAGGTGGCGTCGGTCGACTCCGCGTTCGTCGTTGGCGTTGTGGTCGCCGGGATGACGTCGTGGTAGCTACTTAGACGGCGCCCTCGCGCGCTGACGTCCGTTCTTTTACACGACATTCCACTCCAGAAGCGCAGAGCCATGCAAGACACTGACGCACAAAACTCGGGCCCTGAAAGGGATTCCCTGACCCTAGAAGTCAGTTCGCAGAACGGGGAGGATGGGTGGGGCGGTAAGGAATCTATAACTAATCTATGTCTCTTACAGATATGTCGTTACCGAAGGTAAGTAACTTGTTCATCTGAAAGAGACAATTAGTTATAGATTCCTTACCTTAGAATAGATACCCCAGCAATACCAACCCCGGAGGTGGGTCTGCGAACTAAGTTCACACCAGAAAGTCCTGGAGAACAGAACGGCCAAAGAAGCCGTCTCTTCGGACTTGGCTGTCCAGGCAGTAGTGTTTTGTTAACGTGTGCAGAGATGCCCACGTAGCTGCCTGACAGATGTCATTGAGGGGAACTCCCCGTCCCAAAGCAGTGGTAGCTGCCGTCGGCCTGGTGGAAAGGGCGCGTAGTCCCACTGGAGGCTCCTTCTTTGCCAAAGAGTAGCAAGCTTTTATGCACAAAACAACCTACCTGGAGATGGTCCGTTTGTGCACGGCCCGACCTTTTTTGGCGCCCACGTAGCCAACAAAGAGCTGGTCATCCACCCGGAATTGCTTGGTGCGATCCAAATAAAAGGAAAGCGCACGTTTTGGATCCAGACAGTGGAGCCTTTCTTCCTCCTTAGAAGGATGCGGAGGCGGAAAGAAGGTGGGCAAAGTGATGGTTTGACCAATGTGAAAAGAAGTAACCACCTTAGAAAGGAATGAAGGTCTGGTTCTGAGGACGACCTTGTCCGGATGAACAGCCAGAAAAGGAGGTTTTGAAGAAAGAGCTTGGAGCTCACTCACCCTGCGAGCAGAGGTGATGGCAACCAGAAAAGCAGTCTTTAGAGTAAGAAGTCTGAGAGGACAGTTATGAAGCGGCTCAAAGGGAGCGCACATAAGGTAAGTAAGAACCAAGTTCAAGTCCCACTGAGGAATTACAAAGGGAACAGGAGGAAAAAGATGAGTAATGCCCTTAAGGAAGCGATTTACAATAGGGGACTTGAAAAGAGAAGGATGATCAGGAAGCCTAAGAAAGGCTGAAATGGCTGAGAGGTAGCCCTTAAGAGTGCCCAGAGCAGAGCCCTGCTGGACCAAAGAAAGGAGGAACAAGAGAACCTCAGAAAGAGGGGCAGAAAGGGGATCCACAGCCTTTGCTGTGCACCATGCTACAAATTTGTTCCATCTGCAGGCGTATACCGTCTTGGTGGAGGGACGCCAGGCTGCCAAGATAACATCACAGACTTCGGGAGGCAGGTCAAAAGACGTCAACTGCCGCCCCTCAATCTCCACGCAAGGAGGTGGAGACTGGACAGGTTTGGGTGGAGGGCCGTCGCCTGCTGCTGCGACAGAAGATCCTCCCGAAGAGGCAGTCTGATCGGAAGATCGATGGCCATGTGTAGCAGCTCAGGATACCAGACTCTTCTTGCCCAATCCGGAGCCACCAGAATGACTTGGGCCTGGTCGCGCTTGATCTTCTTCAGCACTCTGGGCAGAAGTGGTATAGGCGGAAAGGTGTATAGAAGACCGCAACTCCACTTGCGACGAAAAGCGTCACCTAGCGAGTGCCGCCTTGGAAATTCCAACGTGCAGAATTTCTGACATTGCGCGTTCTCTTCGGTGGCGAATAGATCTAACCAAGGCTCTCCCCACTGCTGAAAGAGACCTTGCATCACCTCCGAGTGAAGACGCCATTCGTGATCCATCATGCACCTGCGGCTGAGTTCGTCCGCCCTGGCGTTCAGTGAACCTGCCAGGTGTTGAACCACCAGGGATATGCCCTGATGTTCCAGCCATGTCCAGAGACGGAGAGTCTCTTGACATAGGGTCCACGACCCCACCCCGCCCTGTTTGTTGCAGTACCGCATGGCGGTGGTGTTGTCCGTGAACACCTGCACTACTTTTCCCCGGACAGAGGGAAGGAATGCTTTCAGTGTAAGACAGATCGCCCGAAGCGCCAGAAGGTTGATGTGAAGCCCGGACTCCGCCGGAGGCCAGAGGCCTCTGATCTCCGCCTCTCCCATGTGGCCGACCCACCCCAGAAGGGATGCATCCGTCACCACTGTGAGCTCTGGTCGGGAAAGGGAGAGAGATCTGCCGTTGACCCAATCCCGGTTCGTTAGCCACCACTGCAATTGGCATGCAGTGCCCTCCGAGATCTGGACGCAATCGGGCAGGTTCCCCTGATGCTGTGCCCACTGGAACTTCAGGTCCCACTGCAGAGCCCGCATATGCCACCTGGCATGATTCACCAGCAGGATGCAGGAGGCCATCAGACCCAGCAGCCGCAGAGTCACTCTGACCGAAACCCGGGACAGAGGCTGAAAGATCGGAATCATAGCCCGAATATCCCGGACTCGCTGCTCGGGAGGATAGACCCGAAACTGCGTTGTGTTCAGAACCGCTCCAATGAAGAGGAGCTTCTGAGAGGGAGTCAGGTATGACTTAGGCACGTTGACAGAAAACCCCAGTGAATGCAGGAGGTCGGCCGTAGTCTGGAGGTGGGAGACGACAGCCTGGGGCGAGCCCGCCTTCAAGAGCCAGTCGTCGAGATAGGGGTAGACTGGCACCCCTGATCTGCGTAGATGAGCTGCGACCACCGCCATCACCTTCGTGAACACCCGAGGGGCGCTGGTAAGGCCGAAGGGGAGTAAGGTAAACTGAAAATGCTCGTGGCCTACCGTGAACCGCAAGTAGCGCCGGTGGGTCGGCAGGCCGGGGATGTGAAAGTAAGCATCCTGCAAGTCCAACGCTACCATCCAGTCTCCAGGGTCGAGAGCAGAAAGGACCTGAGCTAGCGTCACCATTTTGTACTTCTCCTTCCGGAGGAAGCGGTGACATTCCTGAGATCCAAGATAGGACACAGGCCTTTGTCCTTCTTGGGCACCAGAAAGTAGTGGGAATAGCAACCACAACCTACTTCTGGGGCAGGAACTCGCTCGATGGCTCTCTTGGCCAAGAGAGCAGTAACTTCCTGTTGGAGAAGAGCCAGATGATCCTCCGACATGCGATGGTACTGAGGTGGCATGGCTGGGGGGGTAGTCTCGAAGGGGAGGGAGTAGCCCCTTCGGACTATCTGCAAAACTCACCTGTCCGACGTGATGGTGCGCCAGTGGGGGAGGTGATGGCGAATCCTGCCGCCCACTGGTGATTGGTGGCCCTGAAAGGTCGGACTAGGAGGGTTTGGAGGCTGCTGCAAAGGGGACTGTGGTGGACTGGCCTGCTCGCTGGCCCCCGGAACCCCGGCGGTGGTTCCCACGTTCCCGACCGTGCAGGGGCTGGACAGCTTGCGCCGGCCTGTGGCTCTGGGCGGGACGAGGCGGGGCACCCCTTCCGTAGCCACGAAAGGGGCGAAAGGCAGACTGCACAGGGCGGGTGGAGAGGCCCAAGGACTTGGCCGTAGCTGGAGAGTCCTTAAAAGCACTCTAGCGCGTTGTCCGCCTTGTCGCCGAACAGGCGACAGACATCAAAAGGCATGTCCATAAGAGTGGATTGGACATCCCCGGAAAAACCAGTCGACCTCAGCCCGGCGTAGCGTCGAAGGGCTACCGACGTGGAAATCGTCCTACCTAGCGAGTCGGCGGTATTCAGTCCACAGCGAATGGTAAACTTTGCTGCGTCTCTCCCTTCGGCAACTGCACGAGAGAGTATGGCCCGGGCCTCCTCCGGGCACTGGGGCAGCACTTGCGCCACCGTATCCCACACGGAGTCGGTGTAACGGCCCAACAGACATGCGGTGTTTATCGACCGCAGTCCCAAGCTGGAGGAAGAAAACATCTTCTTCCCAAGATGATCCAGCTTTTTGGATTACCTATCAGGTGGAGCGTTAGGGAATGCGCCTTTTGATGTGGAGGCTTGGACCACCAAGCTCTCAGGAGTGGGGTGTTGGGAGAGGAAAGTGGGGTCGCCCGGGGCCGGGCGGTGGCGTCGGGCAATCATCCTATCCACAGGAGCCCCTGTGCTGGGCCTGGACCAGGTGCCCAAAAGGATGTCAGTGAGGGCTTCATTAAACGGTAGCAGGGGCTCCGAAGAGCTCACTGCCGGTTGAAGCACCTGTCAGGAGGTTAGTCCTGACTGCCACCGTAGGTAGCTCGAGGTTGAGAGCCTCAGCCGCCCTACGCAACACCACGGCGTAAGACGCTCCCTCCTCCGTAGCCACGGTAGGAGGAGACAACATGCCAAGGTCTGGTGCCTTCCCCCAGTTCCTCTCTCCAGTCCGGTTTGTAACCCAACTGGTCAGTCAAAGGGTCTCCAGACCTCCTCACCCTCCTCTGGCTGCCAATCTGGCCTAAAAGAGCCAGGGTAGAACAGGGGCACTAAAGTGCCCGTCGGCGCTGGATCCGGCGTCGGTCGACGCCGGTCCAGCTGCGTGTCTATATCAGGGTGGAGGCCGGGGTCGACGCCGGCTGGGGATACAACCGGCGTCGGCTGCGGACGTGGTGCCGGTGGAATCAGCGCCGGGGGAGGTGTAATCAGGTCGACCGGCGCCGATCCGGATCCATGCATGGATCCAAGGGAGCCAGCGGTGCCGGAGCCGCCGGGCGTCGAAGGCCCAGGACCCCCAGCCGAGTCCGCGGGGCCCGAAGGCACGCCGGCGGAGTCGGGCTGCCCAAAGATGGCATGCATCGCTTCCTAAAAGGTGCGAAGCTGGGCAGGGGTCGCTACGGGTCCCGAGAAGGGAGGGGAAACTCGAAGTCGACCATTGGGGCTCCGCAAGCGGAGCCGCGGGAGGGGCACCAACTGCATCCCTCGTCGCGTCGGCCGACCGACGGGGAGAAGTCGAAGAGCGACGCGCTTCTTCGACTTCTTCTTGTGTTTCGACTTACCTGAGGAGTGCGAAGACTTTGAAGAAGACTGGTGGTGGTGGCTCCTCGACCTCCCACGCGACCGGGACTTCGAACGGCGTGGAGCCGACTGCCGGGACTCGAGAAGCTTTCAGGACCGCTCCCGCAAAGACTTCGGATTCATGGTCCGGCAGTCGTAGCACGACTTGGGGTCGTGGTCGCGCTCCAGGCTGCAGGAGCCGCAAGCCTTGAAACCGGGGCATCCCTGACGTGCACCAGGAGTCGAAGACTCAAAAACGATGTCGACAAAAAGTCAGGCAAAAAGTGACTGGAGGTCCCGCTCTCTCCGGATCTGCGCTGGCTGGCGCGGAAAAAGAAAGAACGGACGTCAGCGTGCGAGGGCGGCGTCTAAGTAGCTACTGCGACGTCATCCCGGCGACCACGACGCCAACGACGAACGCGGAGTCGACCGACGCCACCTTTCGACGCGCAGGGGTACTGCTGACGAAAAAATTCTCCGGATCCAGTCTGACGCCTGGGGGTAATTCTAAGGTAAGGAATCTATAACCAATTGTTTCTTTCAGATGTTAATAATTTAAGAGGTGGCATCCTTTTACAGTCCGCCCAGCCCTGAAGTTATTACCAATTAGGTGGGAAAAGAGAGAGAGAATAACAGAATAATTACCATTTTTGTCAAGGTTTTCCTGGTTTCATGCAAGTATGCTATGTAACTGGTTTTTCCAGTGAGTGAAAATAAAATGCAATAAAACATTGCTACAAACTGAATATAAAACAGATTTTTTTTTAAACTCAAGACTGATGTGTATTTGAGATCAAATTAGCAGCAGTCAAGGTAACAAAATAAATAAAGGGCAATTGCACCGTGATACCACAAAGAGCACACATTAATTACAAACTACATGAACAAATAGTCGCAACACAAAAAAAATGTAACAAAGTAACCAAAGTCAAATTCCCTCCCAGATATGTGCTGGGAACCAAAAGCCTCTAAATACAAAGTTCCTTAGCATATCAGAGTAAAGTTACTAAGAAGTTGTTTAAATAAATAAAATAAAAACTTGGCTCTTTGAACAATAAGCAACCAGTTCTCCGCTAATCTCTACAGTCCATAGCGCCGAGACACCCAAGGGTATTTGTGCGCTCTAGAAGTTGTTTAAATAAAATAAATAAATCAGAGAATGGATAAAGTAAGACATGCTATTATAAACCATATACTACCTCAAAAAGAAGCAAGTTGTTCTCCGCTTACAAACAAAAGGAAGTAAAGTGGCTAGTTAGGAAGACTTAAAAATAAGGATTATCAAAAAAAATTTGAGTTCGGTGGCAAGAAAACACAAGATATCAGATGACAAAAACTAACTGGGAAATCACTGTACATAAAGAATGTATAAAAACATATCTATTTTACTAAAAGACACATCTGAATACTGAGATGTAAGATGCCTGCATAAAGCTTTAAAGGGAAGTACAAACCAAAGACGAAATACTCGTCTCAGTGCAAGTAAGTGAAAAATGCGGCGCAAATGACAGAATGGAAAAATCAAGAAAAAAGAAATAAGTTGGATATTTTGATAATGAAGGTTAACTAGTAAAAATGATTGTAGTGCATGCATAAGCTACTTTTTTACTTTTGTGCTATTTTACTTACTATTTTTATGGTACATTCTCTTGCATTTTTTACAGTGCAGGCTACCGTGGATAATTTTGCATCACTTAAAATTTTCGTTCAATTTAAACTTATCCGAGAAACATGGAATCAAGCATTAGAACACCAAAATTAAGGCAAACAAGGTAGTTCTATATCTATATCTAGAATACCTAAAATTATCTAATTCATCTCTACTAAAGGTTACAGCTAAAATGTTCTGCAGGACCAAGCTTAGTGAGATGTTAGCAAACCCACTGACATTTTTGTAAAACTCAGAGGATATTTGCGAATTGCCAGAAGACTTAGGGCCAGATGTACGACCGTTTTTTGTGGCCGTAAAGTGGTTTTAGGCCCGTTTGCGACCGCAAAAAACGTGTGGCCCATGTACCAACCCTATTTTGCGACTCTCAAAATAGGGTTAGCGACTCGCTATTAGGAAGGGGCGTTCCAAGGCCATCACATCCTAATAGCGACTCCAAAAGCTAAGTATGAATGTATGTATGTTTTGCGACCGCAATTGCGGTCCCAAAACACTTGCAGTTTACCACCCTTCTCAGAAGGGTGGTAAAGCACTCGCAAACGGGAAGGGGACACCTTCCCCTTTGGGAATGCATGCGCAAACATTTTTTAAGGGCAGGCAGTGGTCCCAGGGACCACTGCCACCTGCATAAATGAAACTGAAAGTTTCATTTTTATTTTTAAATACAGCCCGTTTTCCTTTAAGGAAAACGGGCTGCATTTAAAAAAACTGCTTTATTTAAAAGCAGTCCCAGACATGGTGGTCTGCTGACCCCAGCAGGCCACCATCCCTGGGAGTGCTAGCTATTCCCAATGGGGTCGCAAATTGCGACAGCCTCATTAATATTCATGAGGCATGCAATTAGCGACCCCATTTGGAATCGCGAACAGTGTCTCAGACACTGTTGTGCATAGCATTTTGCGACTCGCAAATTGTGACTCGCAATTCGTCGCAATTGCGAGTCGCAAACTGCTATGTTCGTACATCTAATTACGAGTCTGGCGGTCCGAGGACTGCCAGACGTGCTGGGGTCGGACTGCCATTGCACCACCGCTACCGCCAGGGAACCGCCAGTCCCGGACGGTGGCACACAGGTCAGGGGCTTCACAATATGCTGGTGGTGCCGCTGTGTCAACGCCATGCATATTACGAGTTTCAAGACCGCCAGCGGTGTTATGGAGGTCTTTACTCCATGAAAAGGCTGGCGGTCCTGAAAAAAAGGGGGCCCTACAGGGCCCCCCTGTTGCCTATGTGCATAGGGATGCATGCAGGGGGGCACAACATGTGCCCCCCTGTGTGCATGCACCCCAGTTACTGTACGGCATGAGCCTTGCAGTCCATGCCGTGCAAGAACTATTTTTGGCGTTCCCATTGCGGTGCCCATTTTCAGAGGCACCAACGTGGGACCGACTAAAAAATCCTGCCAGACACGAGAAAACTCAATCTGGCATGCGGTGCGCACACACGTTTGGTGGTGCGGGAGCAGGTCGCCGGCTATGGCGCTCCGCTCCCCCACCGCCAAACTCGTAATTAGGCCCTAAGTATGTATTTTATTTGTATTGCTTGCAATGTGCACACTAGGAACTGAATACAGGTCATGATGAAGTACATTAGATTCACCTAAGTGCCAGATATCTGATCAGTCTCCACTGCCACCACTTCCACTTCTTCTTTGTACCTGTACAACCTAGGTTAGTGCTCCAAAATCACCTTAAGGCTAACCCCAGCACTTTAAAAAAAACCTTCTAAATAAAAAAAATTAAAGAGTATCTTGTTGGACCCGACATCCTCGGCGTGGTCTGCCATTTCTATCTGGCAAAGTAGACCCTCTTGCCAGGCCCAAACCTTCCTTTTAATAAATTTAAGTCAGCCATAGTGTAGACCCTGAACAGCCCACAGGTCAGGGTGCAGTGTATTTAAAAGGTTGGACATATACATTTAAGTTTTACATGTCCTGGTAGTGAAAACATCCTAAATTCGTTTTTCACTAAAGCAAGGCCTACCTAACATACCTAGGATAACATTGGGTTACCTTATTACATTTAATAAGTGACAACTTTCAATTGGTCGACAGGTCGAGTCTGATGTTTAAAGAATTGCAATTAAGAGCCTGCTTTAATGGTAAAGTCAGATTTTAAGTCACAATTCTGAAAATGCCACTTTTAGAAAGTTGCCATTTTGTTGTTCCAACGATTTGGTGCCTGCTCCCTGAATCCTGGATCACTACGTCAACTAGGTGTAGTTGGCAGTTGGTCTTTGTGTATTGCTCTCAGACAGTAGACAAAGAGAAGCTAGGTGTTGGCAGGATGGGCCACTCTGTTTTAACGAGGGGGAAAAGCTGTCACCTACCACACATGCACAACACAAAGGCCTTGTCTGAGCACTCTCACAAAGGGGTTTGACACTAGTCTATTGTGACCCCCAGACAAAATGGGGCCAGGGCAGGTAGGTGGGAAGTTCCAAGTGCCTCTGGGGTCGGAGTGGAATCCTCTAGAAGCTTCTCTTACTTAAAAGTGGGCACCAGGTTTAAATATTGGACTGCAGACCACAACTCTTCAGTACGCATCTGGACCTGCGGAAGACTTGGAAGAAGTGTGTCGCTGCTCCGCTGCAAGAAAGACTGTCACTCTGCTGCCCTGCTGTGCTGCTCTCCTGCCTGAGTGAGAAGGACTGAACTTGCATCTTGAACCCAGGACCACCAGAGTGACTCCAAGAGCTAGTTGGCTCACCTTCTGATCAGAAGCCTCAGGGATAGAACGGCCTTCCTCCATCTCCAATCCAGCCCCTGAACTCTGCCAGCTGAGTCCTATCCTACCAAGCGGTGCTACCCTAGTCCTGGACCCTTGATAGTGGGTCTGAAGGTGCTCTGTCAGCCCAACAGTGGTACCAGCAGAACCAAATTCTACATCGGGACTGCTGTGTGATCCGTCCCCGGCGCAGGACTTTGGAACGCCACCTGCAGCCCACATCCACAACACAGACCTTCACATTGCAAGCCCCTTGTCGACGGCATCCTTGTCAACAAAGCAGGACTCTGCATCGCAAGCCTCGCAGTTTCTAAGGAAAGCAGCTGGCGTGCGACGCATCTTGATGCAGGACTTCGCATTGCAAACCTCCCGTCAACAGCATCCTCGACGATGACACAGGAGCTCCTAGGAATCGCTACTGAGCAATACATCATTGACGTGGGACTCTGCATCGCTCTGCAACTGGGATTTAAGGTAGTTTTGTTCAGTGGTCCTAACTGGGTCCTTATAGCTGGCCCGCTGCTCCATCGCGGTCATCCTGAACTTGTGACGTTGTCCCGGTCTAGATAACCACAGTTGTCGCTTTGTGCTTTTTGTCGCTATTTTCACTTAAATCTTTAAAATTACATATCGCTGATTCTACTGATTGGATTTTATTAGTTTTGGTCTCAAATTATTAATTACATTTTACCTTTTTATTCTAAATTGATGTGGGATTTTTCCTGTGTTGTGTTTCACTTTATTGCTGTTTGAATTACTCCATAAATAAATTCCACAGTCTATAGTTCATGCTTGACTGCTCTGAGCCTTGTTAACAGAGGGTTGAGCACAGGTTAATTCAGGGTTTGCCTGTGACTTCACCCTGACAAGGACTGTGTTTGCTGATTGAGACGAGTTTCACTCCCTCAAACAGTAACCCAATTTCTTACATCTCTATATATGTCTGAGCTGGTGAGGATAACAGAAAAGCGGCTGTCGTGCCTTCAACTGTCATGCCTTCACACTAAATAACAAGCACTGGCAAAGCCAATAGGTTTCCCCTATGCAAGATCTATTGGCTATGTCAATGTTTTTTAAGCCTGGCATGGCTAAAAGTACAAATAAAACAGTGCTACGACTCGGTCAATGCTGGGCGCTTTGAACCTTTTTTTTTTTTATTTTCAACCATGCTGCACAGCAGCCACGTTGCTGTACAACATGGCAAAGAAAACATT
The DNA here is from genome assembly GCA_963921515.1 of Calotriton arnoldi. Lineage (NCBI taxonomy): Eukaryota > Metazoa > Chordata > Amphibia > Caudata > Salamandridae > Calotriton > Calotriton arnoldi. The sequence continues at coordinate 426,429 of CAWUFW010011420.1, read as the reverse complement.
GGCAAAGCCAAAAAGCTCTGCTATTCTGCCTTTCAATGTTTTGGTTTGAAATAATCAGATTCGACCACAAGAAAGCAGAGTTGCGCTATATAAAATGCAAATAAAATACATAAATAGTACCATAATCACAGCCCAAGCACAGACGGACAGATGCCACACAAAGAAACGGAAGTGATGAGGGAAGTGGTGCCTGGGACGCAATGTCAAATTAGAAGACAGCAAAGAAGAGTAATAATGATGCCAACAAATGGAAAGTAAAGGGTGAGCTAAAAGCCCCTTTTTAGAGTTTTAAAAAAAATGTTATGCACAATAGATTGTCGCCAAGCAATAGCGCCTTTGTGCTCTGCTTGAGGGCAAGACCTAAAAACCGGCAGCAACTCTGAGATGTTTAAAATGCATTTAGCCTATATTTTATCTTGTGCTGAAGACGACCAAGAAATTTGATGTGTCCTTAACAACGTCAATAACTGTATATGAGTTGATATTTGCGACACTAGATGTGAAGACCATGTATGACTATACTGTTTAGTATTAAAAGTTGCTTTTATGTAGCATTTACTACCCTTGATGAGGCATTGTAGTGATTTACAGCCAGTAGCACATTGTTCAGGAACCCAAGGTTAGTGGTTAATGCAGTGGTTATTGGCATTAGTCTAGTGTTCCCAAGGAAAATATCCATGCATTCACTCTAGTTTCTTTATGGTAGATTAAATTAGAAGTAGTTAGGTGTGACCATTAGTTGGGGATACGCGAGTTCATGCAAATGGTTGATGGGATGAATAAATAGTCTAGTGGGGATTAGGCATTGTTAGGTGCAGACATGGGTTCAAATGAATGGTTGTGATCTATGAAATGAGATGTGGGCACTTTCCAGACACAATCAGGCTATATACTCAGAGATAGGCGACATGCAGAGGTTGGAAAGCAAGGAGATGGTCATTTGAAAGAAAGGAGAGGGGGAAATTCTAAAGTTTATTGCTGTCATCATGTTGCCCATTCTCTGCCTCCATGCTGATACTCATTCTCCTAGACTATTCCATCCCTCCTCCTCTACCTTTTTACGTCTGTCACCTCCACGATGCCCTATGCCTCTGTTCCTATGCTCATACCCACACTCACAGCCTGTGTCCTAGGCTCCTGCCCATCCTCCAACCTCCTACTCCTCTGCCCCATACTGGTATCTTTTACTTTGATGATGCCAGTTTCCTCTGCCTTTACGCTGGTATCTCATAAAAGGAAAATGCTACTTACCAGTATGCATCTGTTCTTGGCATGTAGAGCTGTAGAGTTGTATACTGTAGCATAGATCGCCATCTGGTGTTGGGCTCGGATGTTTGCACTTTGTTTTTGTCGAAGAAGTCTTTGTAGTCACGGGATAGGTGACTCCTCCTTATGGTGATTGTGCGCATGGGCATAGACTCCATCTTCAGGTTGTTTTTTGCCATAAAGGGTGATGATGGAGTTAGTAAGAGAATAGAAAAGGATGTCCATGTGATGTATCTAAATAAGATAATACTGCAACAGATAAAGGTATCCGGGGAGGTGGGTGGGCGTATACAACTCTACAGCTCTACATGCCAAGAACAGATGCATACTGGTAAGTAGCATTTTCCGTTCGAGGCATATGAGCTGTAGATTGTATACTTTAGCATAGACTATAAAGCAGTTTTTTCTCCCTAGGGGTGGCAACCTGTATCCGTTGCCGCAGTTTGAAAAAGTGTTCTTAACACAGCCTGGCCCACAGTAGCTTGTTGCTTTGCTTGCACATCTACACAATAGTGTTTAGTGAAAGTATGCGGTGTAGACCAAGATGCTGCTTTGCAGATGCCATCTAGGGGAATGTTCCCTAAGAATGCCATAGACGCCCCTAGTTTGCATGTGGAATGAGCTCTAGGGGGAATAGTTAATGTGCGTTTAGCTTTGAGATAGCATATTTGGATGCATTTAACAATCCACCTTGCAATTCCTGTTTTTGAAATGGGATTGCCTTTGTGAGGTGAAAGCTACAAAAAGTTGTTTTGTTTTTCTAAAACTTTTAGTTCTTTGGATGTAGTAGAGTATCGCTCTCTTAATATCTAGCGTGTGGAGAGCGCGTTCTGCCACGGAGTCTAGTTGAGGGAAAAATACTGGAAGTTCAACCGACTGATTAAGGTGAAAGGCAGATACCACTTTAGGCAGAAATTTTGGATTAGGCCTAAGAACCACTTTACTATGGTGTATTTGTAGAAATGGTTCTTGTATGGTTAATGCCTGGAGTTCACTAACTCTCCTAAGTGATGTGATAGCTACCAGGAAGGCTACTTTCCAAGTAAGGAACTGTAACTCGCATTTGTGCAGAGGTTCAAATGGGGGACCCATGAGTCTGGTGAGGACTATATTGAGATTCCATACAGGAGAAGGTGGAACTCTAGGTGGAATTATTCTTTTAAGTCCTTCCATAAACGCTTTGATAGCGGGTACTCGAAACAATGACAAATGTTGTCTGTTTTGGAGGTAAGCAGCAATTGCAGCAAGATGTAGCCGTATAGATGTATATGCTAGGTTACATTGTTGTAGATGCAAAAGATAACAGATAATATTTTGGATGGAAGCATCTAGCGAATTGATTCTGTTATTTGTACAATAAATGACAAATCGCTTCACACTTTGCTGCATAGCATGCTCTAGTAGTAGGACGTCTAGCCTCTTTAATGATGTTCATGCAGTCTGGCGGGAGATTAAGGTAGCCAAACTCTAGGACTTCAGGAGCCAGATCTCAAGATTGAGTTGATTGGGATCTGGGTGCCTTATCTCTCCATGGTTCTGAGTGAGGAACTTGAGGGAGAGATGGAGCTTTTGATGAGGCACTACTGAAAGTTCCAACAGGGTTGTGAACCATGGTTGGCGTGCCCATGTTGGAGCAACTAGGATCATTGTGAGGGAGTGTTGTCTGAGCTTCCGAACCAGTAACGGAATGAGCGGGAGAGGCGGAAAAGCGTATGCAAATCTGCCTGACCAGTTCAGCAACAGCGCATTGCCTTTGGACAATGGGTGTGGATACCTGGAGGCGAAGCTTGGGCATTTTGGATTTTGGTGTGTGGCGAACAGATCTATGTTTGGATGACCCCACATGTGAAAGAATGGAAGAAGAACTTGAGGATGAAGTTCCCATTCGTGGATCTGCTGTGTTTGACGACTGAGCAGATCAGAGATCTGATTGTGTACTCCTGGTAGATGTTCTGCGAGGAGGTAAATGTTTTGAGGAATGGCCCATCTCCATATGCTTTGCGCTAGTTGTGAAAGCTGAAGAGAGTGTGTCCCTCCCTGTTTTTGTATGTAATACATTGCTGTCATGTTGTCTGTACGGATCAAGACAGGTTTGCCTACTAGCAAGAGTTGAAAAGACTTTAGTGCTAGAAAGATTGCCAGTAACTCCAGGTGATTTATGTGGAGTTGTTTTGGTAATGGGTCCATATACCCTGAATGGTTCGGTTTTGGAGATGAGCTCCCCAGCCGGTGAGCGATGCGTCTGTGGTTAGCACTATCTGTGGGACCGGGTCGAGGAATGGCCGTCCTTTGGATAGGTTTTGTGTGTTCCACCACTGCAGAGAGCGATGCGTGCGGCTGTCCACCAACACCAGATCTGTTAACTGACCTTGAGCTTGGTTCCACTGATGTGCTAAACATTCGTGTAAGGGACGCATCTGAAGTCTTGCATAAGGAACGATGAGGATGCAAGAGGCCATCATCCCTATTAGCTGCATAAACACTTGAGCTGGAAGGGAGTGTTGAGGTTGAAATCTTGATATGAGAGCTTGCATGCTGGCTATCCTGACTGGATTGGGGTATGCAAGGGCTTTTGAGGTATCTATTGTGGCACCTAGATACTGAAGTAGGTGGGACGGTTGAAGGTGTGACTTGAGTAGGTTTATTGTGAATCCTAAGTCGTAGAGCAGCTGGATTGTTTTGTGTGTATTGTGCACACAGTGTGTGTGTGACTTGGCTTTTATGAGCCAGTCTTCGAGAGTAAGGAAACACGTGAATGTGTTGTCTCCGCAAATGAGCTGCGACTACCGCAAGACATTTTGTGAAGACTCGGGGTGCTGTAGTTACTCCGAAGGGGAGGACTTTGAATTGATAGTGCTGACCGTCCACTACAAACCGTAGATACTTTCTGTGAGCGGGGTGAATGGGAATATGAAAGTAGGCGTCCTTGAGATCTAGAGTGACAAGGAAATCACCCTGTTGGAGCAGTGGGAGGACCTGTTGGAGAGTGACCATGTGGAAGTGGTCCGACTGTATAGAGATTTAACGGTCGGAGGTCTAGTATTGGCCTGAGAGTACCGTCCTTCTTTGGGATTAGAAAGTAAAGGGAGTAAACCCCTGTTCCTTGATGAGGTAAGGGAACCGGTTCTATTGCGTGTTTTTGTAATAAAGAGAGAACCTCTTGTTTTAACAGTGTCAGATGTTCTGTGGACATTGGACGTTGTTTGGGGGGTATGAATGGGGGAGTTGAAATGAGTTCCAGGCAGTAAACATACTGGATAATTTGTCTTACCCACTTGTCTGTGGTGATGGAATTCTAGACAGGTAGGAACTGTGATAGTCTTCCCCCGACTGGAGTGGAATGTTCGGGGGGAAGTGGAGGGAAGTCACTGTTTTGTAGTAGGAGAGGTGCAGGTGTTATTACCGCGGCCTCTACCTTTGTTGTTGTTCCCTCTATAACCCCCTCTGAAATATCCTCTGTTAGGGGATGTTTGAGTAGTGTTTTTGTAGGAGGATGAGGTGTTGTCCGTCCCACTAGTTTTAGAGGCGCACCTATAAAAGGAGCGACGAAAAGAACCTCTAGTGGTTGTTGCCTGTAGGGCTCCCATGGACTTAGCAGTTTCTGAGTCCTTTTTCCCAAAGATGTGTCTACAGTGGGAATAAGTGTTCTTGATCAAAGGGTTGATTAAGAATTGTTGACTGCACGTCCTGTTTAAACCCAGATATGCGTAGCCATGCGTGTCTGCGTAGTAGAACGCTTGTGTTAACCGCACGAGACGCCGTGTCGGCTGCATCAAGAGCACACTTTATAGAAGTGTTTGTAATTAACTTTCCCTCTTGTATGAGGTCGTTAGCCTTAGTCTTATACTGATGGGGAAGATGTTGTATGAGCTTTTCAAGCTCATCGTAATGAGCCCTATCATACCTGGCCAGTAAAACTTGGGTATTGGCAATGTGCCAGTGATTTGCTGCTTGGGACGCAATTCGTTTACCAGATGAGTCTAGTAATTTAAACTCCTTATCTGGAGGTGGGGCATCTCCTGATGTTTGGGAATTTGCTTGTTTACGTGCATTTGACACAACCAAGGAATCGAGAGGGAGCTGTGCTTTAATATAAGCTGGATCGTTGGGAGCTGGTTTATATTTTTTCTCAATCCTGGGATTGAGAACTCTAGCCCTGACAGGGTCTTTAAAAACGTCAGGTGCATGCTTGATCATACTTTTTAACATAGGTAGAATGCTGGTTGATTTTTGTGACTGTGTGAAAGTCTCTAATAAAAAATCTTCCTCCAGTGGGTCTGAGTATAATTCTACCCCATGATATTGTGCAGCCCTATTTATGAGCTGTGCAAAACCTATGTTGTCGTCTGTGGGGGGATGGCCTAGATGGGTAGGAGTCTGGATCGGGGACATCTGGGACATCTGGAGGATTATCATAATCCTCCCAAGGATCAGGTGGTGGGAGAGTAGAGTCATCGTCATTATCCTCCTGTGGGTTTTCATCCCCACCCCCAATGTGATCATTATCATCATCTTGTGGTGTAGGTGAATATGGAAGTATTGGAGAGTGTGCTGGAGAAAGTGGTGTAGTAGGAATATTTGTAGGAGAGAAGGGTCTGGCTAGAGAAGTTCCCATGTCTTTCTTCTTTAAGGGTACCTTAGGTTCCTCTGGGGAGTCCGAAGGTCTCTTTTTAGATGGAGTTGTCTTGATATGACCAGTTTTAGGGTCAATGTGAAGGTTTTTTTGTTTAGGATCCACTCGATCTGGATGAAATAGGTCTTTTAATCTAGTATCCTTCTCCGGCACCGAGGATTTTGGTTGTTTTGGTTTAGACTCCGAAGGTTTAGGAGGGGTCTTGGTGTCCTTGTGCTTTGGAGGAGCTGGGGAGTTCGAGGACTTGTTCGGCTCCGAAGATTTATGGTCTTTTTTCGGCTCCGAGGATTTATTGTCTTTTTTCGTTTCCGAATATTTATGGTCCTTCTTCGGCTCCGAAGATTTATGGTCTGATTTCGGCTCCGAGGGTTTATCCTGATGGTGTTTCAGTGCCGAATGTTTGGATTTCGGTACCGGGGATGGTATTTCGGTACCGATGCGTGGCTGGCTCGGTCCCGAGTCGCCTGAAGGCTTGTTTTTGGACTTCGGAGCCGGGCCCGAGGGCAGGGCGTCTGAAGGATTATCACGGTGTTGACCTGAGCCTGAAGGCGGAGGTGTTACCGGAGCCTTATGTTTTTGAGAAGGGGTAGGGGTTTCGATGTCGGTACTCACAATCCGTTGACCTGGAGTAACCGTCTGATCTTCAGTGTCTGATTCGTCGGCCTCGGAGACGCTGATGTCTTCATTGTCCGGTTCTTGTTCCTCGGGAACATCGGGGCCTGCATCGAAGATGTCACCCGGCACCGAGGTAGTGGATCGAGACATTACGTGACGTCGAGCCCGGCGATCACGTATGGTTTTCTTCGATCGGAAGGAAGCGCAGGCCGGGAAATCTTTGTCCTCGTGTTCTGGAGAGAGGCAAAGGTTACAGACCTCGTGGAGATCAGTGTGTGGGAATTTAGCACCACACAGGGGGCATTTTTTGAATGGAGTTATTTCCATTAGCTGTAGGGCCTGATGGCGCAGATAGGCCCCACGGCCCGCGTCGACGACCGGAATCGAGGGTGTTGAGGGATTTGTTGGATGCGCGTCGAGGAGCGCGATCGAAAAAACAATACCGTCGAGCGGTGAAGGATTGCGCGTCGAAGGGGAATCAAATACGACACCGACCCGGAGCGCAGCAGTTTACATCCGAACCCAATGGCGGAAAAAAACAATCTGAAGATGGAGGCGATGCCCATGCGCACTATCACCATAAGGAGGAGCCACCTATCCTGTGACTACAAAGACTTCTTCGACAAAAACAAAGTGCAAACATCCGAGCCCAACACCAGATGGCGATCTATGCTAAAGTATACAATCTACAACTCATATGCCTCGAACACATATTACTTCATGTTGATAGTAAATGGGGTGTTCCTTTGAGAAGCTTCCACTCTTGTATACCCCAAGGCAATATCAGAAGAGAACACAGCATTTGACATTCTCCCGCTCCGGTGACCACAAGGATTTAAAGAAAGCCTTGATCTACACTAAGGGGCTGATTCTGATCTCGCTAGGAAAGTCCTCCGTACGACTCGGATCCGGAGGGCTTTCCTAGCGAATCGCGCTCCGGGAGTCCGAACGACCGATTCCGATGTATCAGTATAGTGACGGACTTGGTTCGCTCGGACTGCCATTGAAGTCTATGGGAGCCTGTATACCGAACGCATACACAGCCTCCCATAGCAAAAAGGGGTGGGTGGGGAAAAGCCTGCACCCCACGGTGTCCGCCACACTGTGCATGCGTGGAAAGGGGGGACCCATGGGTACCCCCACAAGACCAATTCTGTGGGCCCCGGGTGAAGGGGGGCCTGCTACAGCCCCCCGAAGTCCGATTCCCACAGCCGTTTTGTCTCGGCAAAACCGAGTCGATACGGCTGTCCGAATCGTGCATCGTACTCGCTCGTTTGGAAGCCGGCTCCATTGCACAGCACGAATCGGCTGCAAACGAGTTGAACTGACAGGATCGGGTTTGGAAACGATTCGGTCGCTGCGGACGAGATATTCGCATTGTACTTAGTTGTTCGGACTAGGGGATGATTCGGTCGGGAAATAGGGCTCCAGATCGGTTTATGCAATTCTGAATCCGATTCGGAGGCCTTCCTAGCGAGATCGGAATCGACCCCTAAGAGTGAAAGTGAGATTCCAGGCTTGATAACTTATTTGCAGGCCACTTACTCAGGGAGGGAGTGCTGGACTTTATCATGACTTTACCCACAGTTCTTCTCTTTCTAAATGCGGTTACTACTATCATAATTTGCTGAATTCGGAAGAATAGCAGCTTACTTGGCTTAGCCCTAGTGACCCGCTAGTATCAGCAGCAAGCATTTAAATTGGTGAGCGCCGTATCCAGCATATTTACAGCACATACTGCTTCTTCATTGGCTCAGAGTTGTATGTTAGAACTAGATGCATTTAGGGAGTGGGGGAGGGAGAGATGAATATAATGACTACACAGCCATGCTCTGCAAACGTTTTAATGCTGTACGCTCTTGTGTAAAACCAGAGCTCCCCGAAAACAATTTCTCACATATATTCAATAAAATAGTAGCGAGGGCATACTTTCCAAAAATATAAACAAAACTGCAGTGGTGTTTTTCAGTTCATTCCAATAAAAATAATCAGAGTAAAACATAGTAAGGCTAACAGTACAAGGGAGAAAAAAGGGCTGCGGGACATAGTAAAATAAATTTCCAAAATCAATGTTTTAGCTAACCTTTTACAATAAACCCCATATGTGGAACTGAAAAAATATCATATGCAAAAAAGAGAGCGTCAAAGAAAGAAATTTCGACAAAAACTGTTGTTCGTTCTTGACTTTTATTTTGCCACAGTACCATACCAAGCTGATAAATGGTCCCAAGTAGTGTGTGGCACTTCCAGCCAGTCCTGAAATTTTAGCCAGAAGCACTTTGAAAGCAGGAATTTTTTTAACCCAATCAACCATTACAATGTTAAATGTGAAAATAAAGTATCAAAATGCAATGTGCTTTTGGCTCAGTTGCCACGGCCAGTTGAAGGTGTTTCACAAAAAATGAAACTATCTAGCAAATTTGAACATATTTAACAATTAGAAAACTGCATTTATACTTTTTGCAAATCAATGGCTGTCAACATCCTATTGGCAATTCTGTCACCCTAGAACTGCTCGCAGCATGATAATTTATGTGAAATGATGGAGTGAGGTTTTGGAGGTTATTTGGTGGTCCAACTTTGACACCAACTCACAGCTAAGACGTGACTGGAAAAAGACGTTAATGGCCCTATAGAGAGGGGTTCAAAGTGATTACCTTCACACCACTTTCTGCTGCCATCTTTATTGTCACCCCACAAGCCTACGTTCAATGCCTCACAAATTATTTAACTTAATTTAAATAAAACGAAATACAGTTCAAAAACATTACTCCTGAAACAAGGAGGAAACTGTTTGTGACTGACTTCAGATTTTGAGGGACCAATATTTGCACTAAAAACCCATGTTTTTCCAGCGCAATCCCTCCAGGTATAATCTGTAATTTATCTCTGCTTCAAGTTTGATTTGAATTCACTTTACATAAAATGTTGTCATTTGAATACTCTACTAACCACAACGTGGAGTTTCAGGCTGAATACTGCAACTAATTCCACTTTTCCCCCCAGTAATTACACAGAGGTGTGGTATCCTGGTTACCGGTTCCTTGATAACAGGATGCCACCGGTTCTGTACAGATTCTCAAATGATGGGGTGTGGGTGGCATTTGAAGGTGGCTACTGAAGATGTAGGACATACCTGCTTGCTCCAGTAAAGAGTACCTACTTACCTGCATTACCGTGTCTTGGAGTTTCTACAAGAGGCCTATTCACAAACTGCATTTTGCAGTACATTTAGTAGTATTACATCAGTACTACTAAAGCACTACAAAATGCTATTCAGACATCTAGAACTGTAAATCTCAACATCTATCTTTTCTACGGGAGATCCTCACACATGTAAGTTTACTACTTAGTAGTATGAGGGAGGGACCAGTGGAAGTGGAAGAAACATGGGCAAACTTACTACATTATAGGTGGAGTTTAGGAAGGAGTAAAGAGGGGTTAAGGGAGGGTTAAGGAGGGGTTTAGGACTAGACACCCACCCACAAGAATAAGCCCCTTGCTATTTAGAAACTGCACTTCTAAATCTACTAGAGCTACATAGATCCCGAAATAGTAGCAAATGTACACCAGCTCAGAGCTGGAGTAAGTCCGCCCCGTGGGGAGATCTCCTTATGGTAAATTACAGGGAAAAGTAGAAAAGTTTATTAAAACGAGTAAAAATAGTAAAAATTGTAATGTAAATTAATTTTATATATTAATTTTATATGTAACACTATGAAAAAGTTAGAACACTATTAACTTAATTTTAATTTAAATATTTAATAATTTAAATATATACAATTAAATATAAATTAATATTGAAATATTTAATAACAAATCCCACCTAAAGTAAAATGTTTGTATTTACTTATTATGTACCAAACATTACAAAACGTTATGTAGAGAATTATTTGAAATTAATGTAAATGTTTTCTAAAAAAAATAAAATGCATTTATTTTTAAATAAAAAATATTGCAACTACTTTGGCATTCAACGAGATTAAGTTTTATTTATATATATTTTTTAAAAGTCGAAATTATTTCTTTTAATCTTACATTATTTCCTTTGGGGTTCTACTTTAATTCCCTACCTCCATTATTTTCTATTGGAAAGCGTTGCAGTATGAGTGATTAGCCATGTGTGATGCTGGACTTACTACTGCTCCTTTTGGCTCGTAAATTTGGCTCCACCCCCTATTTCAGGGGGTGGAGACATGTAAGTGTACATGTTTGGGTAACTTACACTTGTAAATGGTAAATAGCAAAAAGTAGTAAAGTTCCTCAAAAGTGTTAGAGTGCACTTACATGTGTACATTACTCACAAGTGTAATTTACCTTTGTGAATAACCCCGATATTCTGCATACATTTCTATCTTATAGCAGTATCCACATTTGTTTTAGAGCGCAATACCATCCAGTGCCTCTACCTTTGCTTTTTGACATGACCTCTTCAAAGTGTTTAAGATTGACAATATTTTTTTTATATATCTGTCCGACCACAGGTTGATCATTTGCAGATATACCAAGCATAAAAGTGAGAACTGTGTCATATGGATCACCAAAGCAAGTGTGAAGCTTAGGCTGAAAGACAAGAGACTTGATAAATCCAAGAATCGTATTGTGCATAGTATTGTAATCTAGCCCACAGACACCTTGGAAAAAAGACAGAATATTAGCTGTGGGGTACATGGCTTGCCATTTAGGTGGCTGGCACGAAACAATACGTAAGAGTCTGTGGCAATTCGAAACTTACCCTACAATCTGTACAGCCTCATTAAGATAAGGATCAACAACTAGCGAGCTGGCAATCTCCCAGTCTCCATCCGCTGCGATGATTCCAACTCTCTCCAAACCCAATTTGTCTAAAGTATTCCGAAGAACCTTTGTGACAAAGAACACACTTAAAAACATTGGCAGTGGCCAAGAAAACAGGTATCTAAAAAGAATGTGTACACAAAACAAATCCCTTAATCAATATACTGTCTGGAATCGAATTTTGTCCACAAAATTAATCATCTGTGGATGGGCAAATGCCATTGAATAGGTTTTGTACAGTGGGAGTTAAGTCGCACATGTAGCCACTGATAGAATCATGGCTGAATTCCTCTTCTGGTATGGTGGACATTTAATGAAACATAGTTTTTTAATAATACAAAAAGAGTGCTATTTCTTACATCTCTATGCACTGGAGAGGTTTTAAACGAAGCTTGAAAATCCCTAAGTGATCGTTTTGGGGTAAGCAAATGACTTCTTAATGATTTTGAACAGCCAATCTTCCCACGCTAATCCGGATTTCCCTGTCATTACATTAGAGATGATTGTGTCTGTAGAGTTGGTGATCAAAGCTTACTATTCCAGAGGTGTGACAACTGTAAATAAGAGGTCTGGCCGCAATCACAATATTTTTCACGTGCCTTTAAAAATCTCACTGGAGCTACCCGTTATTTAAGTAACCTTCTGTGGAGGCAGGAGATGGAAGCACTAAGCAAAACTAACAGTAGCAAAGCCAATAGTTTGATCTTTATATGGTGTACAGATTAGGCTTGCCCATGCCATACAATCATCAAAGCTGTTGGTTTTTGAGGTGCTCGTTTGCCCGGCAGTACTGGGGAGCAGGCACAAACAAAAGAATCTGAACAAGCATTTCCAAATGCTATAGGTTCCTTCCAGAAAAATTCAGGCACTGGCCATGACATTTGATTGGGTTCCGGAAAATTAGCTAAACGTGTACACTAACATTCCTGTTACCTATTTGCACTTGCACTGGTTTCTCTCCTCTCAGAGCATGCCTGAAATATAATGTATTCAAAATTATGTACTTCTGTGCCTTGGCACAATCGCAATATGACTGCTAACAATATATTAGATATTACCACCATTGTGTCAGAGCCAGCATGTTGCCATAGATTATCACTACTGTACCAGGGCCAACCTTTTACCACCCTTTCGCCGTAGTGCCAAGGCCAGTATGTTGCCAGGAATTACCACCATTGTTCAAGTGCCCGTATGTACCTAAAGGTTTTGACCATTGTGCCAGAACCAGTATTTTTACTAGGAATTACCACCATTGTGGCAAAAGCAGTATGTTATAGTTCTTTAATAAACTTTGCCCAGGAAGAAAACTAGCCTTTATAGTGTTTAATTTGTAGCACTTGTAACTCTTTTTTTTTTTATTTCTTCCTTCCATACTTCTTTGTTTGTTTCCTTCTTTCATTCCTTCTTTCCTTTCATTTGTTTTTAGTCATTCCTTCATTCTTTCCTTTTTCTTTCTTTCTTTCCTTCTTTCCTTCCATCTTTCTTCCATTCTTTCATTGCTTTCCTTTCGTTCCTTTTTCTTCCATTCCTTCTTTGCTTTCTTGCTTTCCTTTGATCTCTCTTTTTTCCCTTCATTTTTTCCTTCGTTCTTGATTTCCATTTTTCTTTCATTCCTTTCTTGCTTCCTTTCTTTTATTCGTTCTTTTTCCTTATTTCTTTTTTTCATTGCTTCTTTCCTTCTTTCTTGGATTCAGTTTTTCTTTCATTACTTTCTGGCTTTCTTTTTTCTTTATTCTTGCTTTCTTTCTCTGCAATTCTTTCTTTCCTGAATTTCTATTTCTAGCTTTCATTCCTTCTTTCTTGGTTCCCCTCTTTCCTTCTCTCTTGCCTTCTTTATTGCTTTTCTATTTTTCTTTCGTTCCCTCTTTTTGTTTCTTCCTCTTTCCCTATTTTTCTGTTTCTCTCCTTATATATTTCTTTTCTTCAATTTCTTCTTCCTTCTTTCTTACTTCCTGTCTTTCTATCCTTTGTTCTTTCTTGCCTTTCTTCTCGCCTTCCTTCTTTCTCACCTTCCTTCTTTATTGCTTTCTTTGTTTCCTTCCTTCTCTTTCCTTCTTGCATTCTTGCATTCTTTCTTGCCTTCCTGCCTTCGTCCTTACCTTCCTTCTTGCATTCCATCTGTTCCTTCTTTCCATCCTTTTTCTTACTTTCCTTTTCTTTTTTCTTTCCCTCTTTCCATCCTTGTTCCTTTCTTTCTCAAAGGCAAGAGACTGGCAGACAATGGCATAACAATTGGCTTTTTAGGTCTGTGTTCACCAAGTCCTTTTGGTTTGACTAAAATTATGTGTATGACATATGACTTAGAGGGATTTTCATCCATACTTCATTCATTTATAAATGGTTGTGTCTTCACATTTTTCTCCAAGTCACTCAAACATGCATCAAGGGGCAGCAGGTCACTGGTCCACTGCACTATGAGTTATGGCATGCTTCCCTTTCACAAGGAAAACATCTACATACAAAGTAGTTCCCTTCAGTAACAGGGAGTACTATGGTAAAACATCTACCTACAAAGTAGTTCCCTTCAGTAGTACTATGACAATATCTGCTTTTTTGTAACTAAAAAAAATAATGTTTTCCCTTTGTTCAATGTTTTGTTTTGCCTTTGGTCAATGTTTTGTTTTTTATTTTTTAGATTGACAAGCACCCATAAGTTTTTAAAGCAATAAAGGTTTGCAAAAGCCATGACAAAACAAAAGAAGAATTGCCAAAAGACTGATGGACGACGCCAGACCTATTTCTTTGCCAATGCTTGCTTGATTGGCTTCTACTGTAAACTGCCGCTGTTACTCCAGTAGGCCTGTCTCTTCTTTTCTCTTCTTCATGCAACTCACAATTGGCGCTTCCAGGAGAAGGAGAGGGGTATGGGGGAAAGGCCCCTGGAAGCCTTGGAGAGATAGGCGCAAAGGGAGGAGTGAGTATGAGTACCTTGTGAAGCTCAGAGGGAAGTATGAAGCAATGGCACTAAAATGGATTTCAGGGTGGGATAATGAAGCAAAAGCATGGTGAGGGGAAGGAAGAGCGGATTTAACCTCTGAGACTAATAGGACAGGAGTGCAGCAGGCGGGGGTAATTAAGTTTCAGTGCAGGAGTGGGAGAGAACAGGCCCAAGTCCAGCCAGGGAGGAGGGAGGGCATGCGCAAAATGGGAAGCAGTGGGGCATGTCAGCAGCCATCAGGTTTTCTGGGGAGGTGGAGGAAGGTACAATGGAGGCACTGCTAGAGAGAGTCACTTCCTTCTGCCAGTGTAGGCATCGCTTCATAAGGACTTCTTCTTGTGTAAGCGAAAGGATACACTTTTCAGTTCGTCTAGCAACGGGTTCAAAGGTATGCCTTGCGACATGCTGAATGCCCTTTTTTCTCTCACACTTTCTTTTCACTTCAGTAAGCCCCTCTGCGGCCACACTAAGGCAAAACCTAAAAGGTATGTCACAGATAAAAGGTTTGCTTTATTTTCTGTACCATCCAAATCTTCAGATGCCTTTGCCAGCTCTTGTTCACTAGTGATGCTGCGTCGCTCACTGACTAACCATTACGAAACAGTACTCACAAACTCTTGTTTTACGCTTCCAAGAAAGCCACCACGTCGTGGTTTTAGCCAGTGTTCACTTCCCAGCACTGCCGGGCTGCTCACCAACTGATCTGAGATGTAAAATTTGCCCACGTACATTCAAATGTAGGGAGAAGAATACACTCAAACAGAAAAAAAAATGGGACACTAAATTACTCAAGAGGCAAAATTCAAGACTTTGACTGATACAATATGTTCGCCATGAATAGAGCAAGCGACATACACGTTAAAACTAGAAAAGTGCATGAGTGGTGCACAACTGGTGGTGACTATAATTTTGCTTCTGCAAATGAAAGTGAGGAAGGCAATCACACAGTTGTACATGACATAAGTAAAACGAACGTTACACAGAGTGCATAAACGGGAACACCCTACATATATGCTCACATGCACCAAAAAAGCATCAGATACCAGAACCTACACAGAACCCAGTCACTTGCTTAGGTTAGCATTATCACTTTAGCAGCAGTCCCAAAACCTAATTATATCTCAAAAACCTCTTACATTCAATTAAGAGACAGATGAACTAGAAAAAGTAGTTGTGCATTTTCTATGAAAAGGGGCAGATTACATTGTACCTCGAATAGGTGAACGTTTTCCAGATTCATTAAATGGGTACTTTCCGAAAACTATCAGACAGATAGTTTATAGTTATGTGGTCAGCCGACTGTTCTTCCAGGTTCTTTATAAGGAAAATGCTACTTACCAGTATGCATCTGTTCTTGGCATGTAGAGCTGCAGATCCACACACAGGGCCTGATTCACAGAACTAACTTACGTCAAAAAACGTAAACTTAGTACTTTTTGGTATTCACAAAATACACTTACTCATTTTGGTTATTCACAGAATGAACTTACTCATTTCGGTATTCACAGAAGTTAGTAGTCCTAACTTTAGGACTCCTAAATGCCTTCTGTGAATACCGAAAGTCTTAAAGTTAGGATTTTCTCAGTTTAGGAGTAGTAAAGTTAGGACTCCTAACTTTACTACTCCTAAACTGAGAAAAATCCTAACTTTAAGACTTTTGGTATTCACAGAAGGCATTTAGGAGTCCTAAAGTTAGGAGTCCTAACTTTACTACTCCTAAACTGAGAAAAATCCTAACTTTAAGACTTTTGGTATTCACAGAAGGCATTTAGGAGTCCTAAAGTTAGGAGTCCTAACTTTACTACTCCTAAACTGAGAAAAATCCTAACTTTAAGACTTTTGGTATTCACAGAAGGCATTTAGGAGTCCTAAAGTTAGGAGTCCTAACTTTACTACTCCTAAACTGAGAAAAATCCTAACTTTAAGACTTTCGGTATTCACAGAAGGCATTTAGGAGTCCTAAAGTTTGGACTACTAACTTCTGTGAATACCAAAATGAGTAAGTTCATTCTGTGAATACCAAAAAGTACTAACTTTACGTTTTTGACGTAAGTTAGTTCTGTGAATCAGGCCCACTGTGCATAGATCGCCATCTGGTGTTGGGCCCGGATGTTTGCACTTGTTTTTGTCTTGGAAAAGTCTTTAGAAGTCACGAGATAGGTGACTCCTCCTTTGGATGATAGTGCGCATGGGCTTCGGCTCCATCTTCAGATTGTTTTTCGCCAGCAGGGAAATGATGGAGTTTTGTGAGAAACAGAAAAGATGCCCATGAATGCTGTATCTAAATAAGATAATACTGGAACAGATAAAGGTAGCCGGGGAGGTGGGTGGGCGTGTGTGGATCTGCAGCTCTACATGCCAAGAACAGATGCATACTGGTAAGTAGCATTTTCCGTTCGAGGCATATGAGCTGCAGATCACACACTGTGCATAGGTTGTATAGCAGTATTCCTCCTTAGCGGCGACCACCAGTATCTGTTACAGTAGTTTGATATAGTGTTTTGAGTACAGCCTGGCCCACACTAGCTTGTTGTTTTGTTTGCACATCTACACAATAGTGCTTTGTGAACGTGTGCGGTGTAGACCATGTAGCTGCTCTGCAGATGTCATCTAAGGGAATGTTCCCTAAAAATGCCATTGAAGCCCCTATCTTTCGGGTAGAGTGGGCTTTAGGGGGGATAGATAATGTACGTTTTGCTTTGTGATAGCAAATTTGTATGCATTTTACAATCCACCTTGCAATACCAGATTTTGATATAGGGTTGCCTTTATGTGGTGGTGAGAAGGACACGAAAAGTTGTTTTACGAAAAGGGTTTGTTCTTTCAATGTAATAAAGGAGTGCTCTTTTAACATCGAGAGTATGAAGAGCTCTTTCTGCGACTGTTTGTGGTTGCGAGAAGAATACTGGCAACTCTACAGACTGATTGAGATGAAAGGGAGAAATAACCTTAGGGAGGAATTTTGGATTGGTTCTGAGAACTACTTTGTTGTGATGGAGTTGTAAAAAAGGTTCTTGAATAGTTAGTGCTTGTAGTTCACTGACTCTTCTAAGGGAAGTAATGGCCACCAGGAAAGCGACTTTCCATGTTAGAAATTGCAGCTTGCATTTGTGCAGAGGTTCAAATGGAGGACCCATTAGTCTTGTGAGAACAATGTTTAAATTCCATACAGGTGAGGGTGGTACCCTGGGAGGAATTATTCTTTTGAGGCATTCCATAAATGCTTTGATGGCAGGTACCCTGAATAGCGACAAGTGTTGTCTATTTTGTAAGTAGGCTGCTATGGCAGCGAGGTGTAACCTAATAGATGTGTATGCTAAGCATGGCCTTTGGAGATGTAGTAGATAACATATGATGTTGTTGTTATTACAGTATATTACAAATCTTTTCCACTTGGCTGCATAGGAGGCTCTAGTGGTGGGGCGTCTTGCCCCTTTGATAACGTTCATACAGTCAGGGGGAAGGTTAAGGTAACCAAACTCTAAGACCTCAGGAGCCAGATTGCTAGGTTGAGCTGTGCTGAGTCCGGGTGTCTGATCTCTCCATTGTTCTGGGTTAAGAGGCGTGGGGAGAGGTGTAGTTTTTGGTGGGGGACTACAGATAGTTCCAGTAACATGGTGTATCACGGTTGTCTGGCCTATGTTGGAGCAACTAGGACGAGAGTGAGTGAGTGTTGCTGTAGTTTGCGCACCACCAGTGGAATGAGTGGGAGAGGCGGAAAAGCGTACGCAAATCTGCCTGACCAATTCATCCATATCGCATTGCCTTTGGACAATGGGTGTGGATATCTGGCGGCGAAGCTTGGGCATTTGGCGTTTTGGTGTGTGGCGAAGAGATCTATCTGTGGCTGCCCCCACATGTGGAAGAACGGTTGAAGGACTTGTGGATGAAGTTCCCACTCATGAATCTGTTGCGTTTGATGACTTAACAGATCCGCTATGTTGTTCTGGACTCCGGGAACGTGTTGTGCTAGGAGAAAAATGTTCTGAGGAATAGCCCATCTCCATATGCTTTGTGCTAGTTGTGAAAGCTGTAGGGAGTGTGTCCCGCCTTGTTTCTGTATGTAATACATTGCTGTCATGTTGTCGGTCCGGACTAGGACAGCTTTGCCTGATATTTGTTGCTGGAAAGACTTTAAGGCGAGGAATATGGCTAGTAACTCCAGGTGATTGATATGGAGTAACTTTTGTTGAGGTGTCCACCTGCCCTGTATGGTGTGATGTAATAGATGAGCTCCCCAGCCGGAGAGCGATGCGTCCGCTGTTAGCACAATCTGTGGAACTGGCTCTATGAACGGTCGCCCCTTGGAAAGGTTTTGGGTGTTCCACCACTGCAGAGAGCGATGCGTGCGGCCGTCCACCAACACCAGATCTGTCAGCTGACCTTGAGCTTGGTTCCACTGACTTGCTAAGCGCCCTTGCAGAGGACGCATCTGGAGTCTTGCGTGAGGTACTATGAATGTGCAAGATGCCATCATCCCTATGAGCTGCATGAACACTCGAGCTGGAAGAGAGTGTTGCGGCTGAAATTTGGTTATGAGGCTTTGTATGCTTGCTATCCTGGCTGGGCTGGGATATGCAAGTGCTTTTGAGGTGTTTATTGTGGCACCGAGGTATTGTTGTATGTGGGACGGTTGTAGGTGAGATTTTGCGTGGTTTACTGTAAACCCCAAGTCGTGGAGTGGATTGTGGCGTGAGTGTGATGTACACACTGATTGTATGAGTAGGCTTTTATGAGCCAGTCGTCCAAGTATGGGAAGACATGAATGTGCTGTCTTCTTAGGAGAGCTGCAACTACCGCCAGACACTTGGTGAATACTCTGGGTGCTGTGGTGACTCCGAAAGGGAGTACCTTGAATTGGTAGTGCTGACCGTCCACTACAAACCTGAGATATTTCCTGTGAGAGATGTGAATGGGAATATGAAAGTAGGCGTCCTTGAGATCTAGAGTGGCAAGGAAGTCGCCTTGTGAGAGAAGAGGAAGGACTTGTTGAAGTGTGACCATGTGAAAATGGTCTGAGTATGTACAGGTTTAGGGGTCTGAGGTCTAGGATAGGTCTCAGAGAGCCGTCCTTCTTTGGAATAAGAAAGTACAGGGAGTAAACTCCTGTGTTTTGATGATGCAGGGGGACTGGTTCTACTGCATGTTTTTGTAGGCGGGAGATGACCTCCTGCTTTAGCAGTGATAAATGTTCTGGTGACATTGGGCGCTGTCTGGGTGGTATGTTTGGGGGGGTAGAGGTGAGTTCTAGAGAGTAACCTGATTGAACGATTTGTCTCACCCACTTGTCTGTGGTGATGTTGTTCCAGACAGGAAGGAACTGTAGCAATCTTCCCCCGACCGGAGTGGAATGGTCCGGGGGGAGGGGAGGGAAGTCATTGGGAAGGGGTGGAGGCAGAGCGGGTATTGTTGGTCTTGCCTCTACCTTTGTTATTATTGCCTCTGTAGCTTCCTCTTTGATAACCTCTGGTGAATGTGGTCTGGGTGGGGGCCTTATAAGAGGTGGATGGGTTGTCAGAGGAGGTTGTCAGAGGAGTAGCCTCTGGAGGTGCCCTTGTAAGAGGAGCGACGAAAGGAACGTCTGGAGCTTGCGATTGCAAGGCTCCCATTGATTTAGCCGTGTCAGTGTCTTTTTTCATCTTTTCTAGAGATGAATCCACGGTAGGTCCGAATAGGTGTTCCTGATCAAATGGCTGGTTAAGGATACAAGTTTGTACTTCAGGTTTAAAACCTGAAATGCGTAGCCAAGCATGTCTATGCAGAAGAACACTTGTGTTGATGGCTCGGGAGGCGGTGTCTGCCACGTCTAGAGCGCAACGAATGGAGGTGTTAGTAATGGGCTTACCCTCCTGTATGAGGTCATTGGCCTTGGTTTTGTATTGGTCTGGAAGGTGCTGCAATAGGGTCTCTAGTTCGTCGTAGTGTGCCCTATCATACCTAGCTAACAAAGCTTGAGTGTTGGCGATACGCCATATGTTAGCTGCTTGTGACGCTGTGCGTTTACCAGAGGCGTCCAAGAGTTTGGACTCTTTGTCGGGAGGTGGAGCGTCCCCTGACGTCTGAGAGTTAGCCCTCTTCCTAGCGTTGGAGACTACTAAGGAATCCAATGGTATGTGTCCTTTAATGTATACTGGGTCTGCTGGGGCAGCTTTGTATTTTTTCTCTATCCTGGGGTTAATAACCCTAGCCCTAACGGGATCTTTAAACACCTCAGGTGCATGTTTGATGACCCCTTTTA
Organism: Calotriton arnoldi; assembly: GCA_963921515.1. Lineage (NCBI taxonomy): Eukaryota > Metazoa > Chordata > Amphibia > Caudata > Salamandridae > Calotriton > Calotriton arnoldi. Next base: position 405,942 of record CAWUFW010011420.1, on the reverse strand, counting down.
GCATAGGTAGGATAGAGGTGGACTTTTGTGAAGTATCAAAAGTGTCCATTAAAAAATCGTCTTCCACAGGGTCTGTGTGTAAGTCAACCCCCGAGCTGGTTGAAACCCATGGTGTCCTCTGGAGGGGAAGGTCTAGAGGGGTAGATGTCGTCTTGTGGAATATTAGGGACATCTGGTGTGTTGTAATCGTCCCAGGGGTCTGGGGTAGAAGGTGGACTAGGATCCCCTAGTGGCTCATGGTTTGTACCCCCCCCTGTGTCATCAGAGGTGTCATCATCGTCCACTGCTGGAGGAGATGGTGTTGGAGAGTGGTGAGGAGGAGGAGGTGGAGAAGGGATCCTGAGAGGAGATGTTACAATGTCTCTCTTCTTAGGTGGTGGAGCCGATGGAGACGTGTCCCGTGGTCTCTTTTTAGAACTGAGAGTCAGTTGACCAGTGTTTGGGTCTTTTAGAAGAGTTTTTTGGGTATGATCCGGTTTAAAAAGCTCTTCTGGTGGAGGCTGGTCTTTCGGCACCGATTTTGTCGGTTCCGAAGGCTTGCGCGGCACCGACTCCGGAACTGTTTTGTGCTCTTTAGGCTTCGAACCGCGAGGTGTTATAGTCTCTGCAGGAGCCTGCGAAACCGGTTGTTTTTTGGGTTCCGAAGGTTTTTCGGCTCCGAAGGTTGAGAGTCTGTACTCTTTGGGAGCGGCTTCTTGCTCGGTTCCAATGGTTTTTTCGGAGTCGAGGGTGTTTCGGTGCCGAGTGCTTGGATGCGGAGGCAGTGGTCGGCACGGCGGAGGACGGTTTCTTTTTCGGTGCCGAGGACTGGGTTTCGGTACCGACTGCAGGCTGACTCGAGCCCGAGTTGCCTGAAGGCTTAGTTGTTGACTTCTTTGCCGGGCCCGGAGGCGGGGCATGAGAAGTACTGTCTCGGTGTGCACCTGGGCCCGAAGGTGAAGGTGTAACCGAAGCCTTTTTGGGTGGTGGGGGGGTGGGGGTCGGGGTCGACGTCACTACTTACGACCCCCTACCCAGGAGTGATTTCTTCGACGTCGGAGTCATCGGCTTCGGAGGTGCTGACGAGGCCTTCTTCGACCCGCTCCTGTTCTGGTACATCGACGCCCTCCTGGAAGATGTCATCGGGAATAGATGCCGACGAGCGAGCCATTGTTCTTCGAGCTCGACGATCCTGAATGTTTTTCTTAGAGCGGAAAGAGGCACAAGCTGGACAGTCTCTGGGCTCGTGCTCCGGTGAGAGGCAGAGGTTACACACCTCATGAAGATCTGTGTGGGGAAACTTCGACCCACATTGAGGACACTTCTTAAAGGGAGTCCTTTCCATGAGCCAGATGTAAAGGCCCAGGTAGGCCCGAAGGCCTTCGTCGACGACCGGAATCGAGGACTTCGAAGTTGGAGAGATGCGCGACGACTAGGGATCGCGATCGAAACAATAACGGAGAAAAGGGTGAAGGATTGCGCGTCAAAAGTGGGATCGGTAACGGTACCGAACTGGAGCGCGAGAAACACATCCGAGCCCGAAGGCGGAAAAAAACAATCTGAAGATGGAGCCGATGCCCATGCGCACTATCATCCAAAGGAGGAGTCACCTATCTCGTGACTTCCAAAGACTTTTCCAAGACAAAAACAAGTGCAAACATCCGGGCCCAACACCAGATGGCGATCTATGCACAGTGTGTGATCTTCAGCTCATATGCCTCGAACATCGTTTTACTATTCCTATATTTTGCTTGGTTGTTGCCCTTCAGGGGTACAAAGCCCCAAACTTTCCATCCCTCCTCCACCCTGTTTCTAATGCACACATGTCATCCACATCATGATGGCTACTCTTGCTATCTCCAAAGTTGTCCTCATGGGTAAAAACTCTTCATCACGCAAACTGTTCCGATCATAACATCACTTAAGTAAGGACATTCAAAAGAAACAACTAAGCAACTAATGAAGTGTTTGTGGCTCACTCAAGTCCAATGTGATTCTTAGATTCCTTCCAAAAAGACAAGTTGGTGCTCTGTAATCATTATAGGTTACCAATACTTTCACTGCACCCTCCGCAAGGACACCTCACTCACCTTTCTGCTGCTGGGACAGTTTTGCTTTGGACACTGTTGATATAAGAAGCAACATGCCCATGAAGGCACTTGTCAAAATCAGAATTTCTCCTTTGACTGGGTATCTTTATGAGCTCCTTGGCACAATTAGTCAATGAGCACCAACAGTCGGGCAACAATTCTCCATAAGAAAGAAAGACAGCCCTTGTTAACAGTGTGGGTTTAACATAAAATAATGCAAATAGCATAGACTCCTGAGTTATGCACTGACTACTTGAATTTGCTTCTGAAAATTGAACTATCATTAAGAAGTTCAGAGAAGACACTGTACCATCTCCATTATTTTATAGTGATCTGTATAGTTCTACAAACGCCCAGAACTCCTGAACAGAATTATACTTCAAAAAAAGCACGCAGAAGATATTGGAAATTTTGTGGGCTTTAAATTCCATTTCTACCCGCTGCAGGAGACTTAAAATGCTGGCACAGTCAACATCACTGCAAGATCAGAAATTCACCCTGTAGACTCTTAAGGAAAACCAAAAGCACAGATTTTTGGAAATCTTGGAATTATTTCTCACTCATCAAAAACATGGATCAGTAAAACAGTATTTGTCGCAATGCTGACCGCAAAGACAACCAATTAGCATGTTAATGCTCAACATTGTGCTTTTAACATTTTCAACAGTGAAACTCTCAACCAAAAATCATAATGTATGTCTTACGGTACATACCTTGATGTATTTGATGTCAAATGCACGTTCGTTCCAGATCTGTAAAATAAAGTGAATAATGTGCTTGCAGATTATGAGGAAAAGAACACAGCCTATGAATTGAGCTCCCTCACTGCCAACTTCCCAAGGTCCCACCTCCCACAAAGGTCTAAGCAAACATTCATGCAACTCCCAAATCAACTACATTTACAATTTAATACATCCAGTATTGGAAATCGCATCTCAAGGGGCGCACCAGTAAAGCAGAAAGAAGCACAGAAATTGGATTTCGAAAGTCTGGCACGTAACTCAAAGCAAAACTACTGAGGAGTGGGGTGTCATGGTAAAGTCAGAGACTAAGGTCTCCCAGAGATGCAGACTAGATGGGCCTGCTTGAGTTTTTGCTGTCATTTTTTATGAATGGGGAGTGGGTCGGAGGGGGAACACAACATCAAACCAAAAATACCTAGGTGTTAGGCATTTGTTTAGATTAATAAAGGCCCAGCAGTTTTCCCAACAATATATTTTTGCAAAAACCATGACGAAATATAGCATGCATTTACAAAGTCAGAAGGCTGGCAGCCAACACCAGACCTACTAGCTTTGCCAATGCTTGTTTTGATTGATGGCTTCTTGTCAGGCAGGCTGAGCCTCTTTGATAATGAAGTCACTGTTCTTAATGTACATCTTGCTCACTTTGCCACTGGATTCAAGATAGCCTGGCTGATGACGACTGTAAGCCAGAAACCGGTCCAGGATGCTTGTTTCCGGTCCAGGGAAGATATTGCTTGGCAGTTCGGGCTGGACTGTTCCCATGAGGCACAGGGTCAGACTGATTTGCATATGGCCAAGTCTGAACTGGGGTGGCAGAGTGAGCTAAAGAATGATGATGGATTAAACCCAGATCAGTTGACCGGGGGTGAGTGCTTGCAATGTTCAACACTCCGTCCATCATCCCCTTTGGTTTTGCTATGTTCGCCCTAAGTTGACAGGGTATGCCCAGACGTGGGTCCCTTGCTCACTTTGCCACTGGATTCAAGATAGCCTGGCTGATGACGGCTGAATAGCCAGAAACCGGTCCCAGGATGCTTGTTTCCGGTCCAGGGAAGACATGGCTTGGCAATTCGGGCTGGACTGTTCCCATGAGGCACAGGGTCAGACTGATTTGCATATGGCCAAGTCTGAACTGGGGTGGCGGAGTGAGCTAAAGAATGATGATGGATTAAACCCAGATCAGTTGACTGGGGGTGAGTGCTTGCAATGTTCAACACTCCGTCCATCATCCCCTTTGGTTTTGACATCTTGCCTTCTAGCCAGAAGTGTCTGTGAGGCCTTTTCTTGGGATCCTGGAGAAGCTGTTACTTACTGGTCAGCATCCCTATGTGTACTGTAGTTTACAACCAAAATTACTACATGTCAGATGGAAAGTGCTATTGGACACCTGACTCTCCAAAAGTAGCATATTCAAGCAGTCTAATCTCACTCGAAGAAGAAGTAAAGATCAGAGCGCCAGAAACAGCATGACACAGGAAATACACCCGATAAATGCAATGTCCAGTCAATGCTCTGTCTTCAAAGATAAATAAGATTTTCTAGAAAACTGGTCAAAAGTCTCGTTTTTCTAGAGCGTGGAGATCAGGTGAACTTTGAAGAATTGAGTGACCCACCAGAGCATAGTAGAAAGTTTAATAGTCACGCATGAGTTATGGAAAAGATGTGGCAGACAACTATATACAATGCAGCAACTTTGACATATTACATATGAGCTTCTGTGTCAATGGAATCTGGGTCCAACAAGAAACAACATAGTGGCCTGAAGCCTCAGCTGCCTAATTAATTGCTAAAATAGCAACATTCCCCTCATCCATAAAACTCACTGTTTAAACAAGAAATTCTATGCCAATGGGGCACGTTTTATTGCCAAAAGGCTGAGTGTTCAGTTACAAATTGCCAGTTGGGATCCGGTAACTGATATCTGGTTGAGATCAAACAGGGACCTTAATACAGTGGAGTGTCGCTGCAAACAACTAAATCCAACCAATACTGAAGCTGCCTTGTCTGGCCACGAACACACTTTCTCTTCAAACTAATTTTACGCCCTATCACACCAAAAGGAAAGCAGCTGCTCTTGAAACACCTAGACTACTGATTCTGGAAACATTATTAGTATCTATATAGTGAATACACTGACAACCTTCCTGCAGTGCTTGGTGTCTAAGACTGAGCTCACACCCATCTACTAAGTGTACCTTTTTGGTTTCAGTTACCCGGGGTAAAGAACTAACATGAGCCCATTGTAAGTACCACACACCCAGAGCAAGCAATGGTAGGTTACAAACCAGCATCTCCTTCCACGAGCTTCAGAAATCAAACACTCAGAGCAGTGCCGTACAAGCTAATATCCTCCTGAATCACGATCTAGACATTCGTAAATGGCGCAGATGAACTGTGCGTCTAAACCACGGACTGCCTCCTGATTGCCCACAGCACAGGTTCCCTGAAACCCTGTTTAAAACCAGTTAACAAGAAGACTAGGCATCAACTTCCTAATGCTCTTCAGCCTCCCAGCCTGATTATCAGTGTCTAGTTTAACTTCAGAGCATTTGTGATGATCTGCAAATGATGTAATTAATCAGCACAAAGTGCATCCTTCAGAATTTCCAACTAAGCGTCTGCCACATCAATTCAAATCCCATTTGCTTAAGTATTAACCTGATCTTTGCCAAATGAGCAGCACTGAAAATGTCTTCACATATTTGCTCAAAATTTCCGATGTCTGACAGCCCTCAAACATTGTTATAAAGAGGTCAACACGCAAAACCAAAAATAAAACAGTAAATAGTTAGCCCTATGGTGATTGTCAGTACTAGGCCAAAACATTCCTCTATTCCCAAACATTGGATATTCTGCTACCTAGGGGGAGACTTGAAGCTGCTTTTTGATGCTGCAAAGTACACCACTGTGGAGACCACCACCAGTCAGGTGTGTGTACGATGCCACACATGTAATTTGTCTTCACAACAATTGGTCAATAATTAAACACTTACACCCAAGAGTAGTCCCAAAACATTAGGAAACCAGGCTTTATGCAGATCAGCAAAAAAGATATACCATGGAAGGAGCTAGCAATATGTAAATTAAGACTTCAAAACGCCACCTTAAAATTTACAGCACAAAAATACAGCTCAAAATAAAGTGTCGCTAACCATTAACCGTTCAAGCTGCAGCTGCCATTTTTATTAGACCATACTGATGCTTTTACTGGGAGGGCTTGCCTCGCAGCAAGACCGGGTTCTGCAGTAAGGTTTTCCAAATTCTATTGCGTATGCAAACAATAACAAGGTTGCTGATCACTGTGTTTTGATATTGCTGAAAGGTACTCACTCTCATTTTAACTGGTTCTCATTATTTCATTCCTGCGCCTGACGCTACAAAGTAACTAAAATCTAACCTGGTGATCCGATTCCAGAAGCGTCCAATCAGCCGTAAATATGTGTTCAGCCTAGGCTCAGTAAGCACCCCTCCCTGCAAACTGCGGGGCCTCTTTTTAATAAATGCATTTTTCAAACCCCAACGAATGCAGAGTACTTTCGTTTTCTCTGACTAGGGGTGATTCCACCATCGAGTGGCTTTTTAATTCCCAGTTTCTATCCCCTGTGCAGTGTCAATGATCAATGAATTTACCAAAGACCTTATTTTGAAAATCTGATAGAAAATAGCCACTTTTACCTCATACTAGAATCTTGGTCTTGTGTGTTGCTAGACTGCTCTGTTTGTATTAATATACACATTTGCACGTCTCAAGCCTCTTTTACAATGTCTCTGGACTTTGCAGCATTCTTTGATCTCTAAATAACACCTCCACTCGAACAATGGTAAATTGTATCCCAGGTTACCTCTTGATGCCATTTGCTAAACATTCAATTAATGCCCTCATTTTTTCCTGCTACTGGCTTACTTCTTATGGTGGGAATCCTACAAGTCCTCTTCATCTGTACCAGTGTCTCAGAGCCAAGAGGGTTATTTTGTTCAGTAAGAGCACATTCTAAACAGTTCATAAGTCAACACCCTTATTCAATAATGAGAACCTTGAATTCGCATTTTGGGAGCTTTTTATTTTTTTCATTTGTGAATCAAGTTTTAGGGCTGAGCCTACCACGTAGTTGCTTAAATCACTGCAGCATTCTTTCACAGTATCCATTTTAGCCATTTTACTTCCAATGATATCTGCTGTGACCTTTAATACTTTAATTTTAGAGTCCTCTTCGGTGACTCCACTGTTCATTCTCGGAAGCTGTGTCTCCAATGTGACCCAGGATCTCCCACCGGTCTTTAGTTATGCCTGTCAAGTCGCATTTGTCAGTTCAGTCCCACAATCAAGGATGCTGGTTGTCAGAGAGCAAATACGTTTTTCAGGTCAGCCGCTTTGTGTTTCTTTACTTTCCTACCTGCCATGCCATGGAGGAGAAATTCTTCCCATTGATAATTCTCCTGGATTCCCTCAAATGCTCTTTGTAAGTCACGCTGCCTCAAGGATAACTCAAGGAGATGCTCAGATTCCTAAGTGCCTTGTTGGGAGGATCGCAGCTCCACTTACTTTCAGCCTCCCCCACTCCACTCTTGTTAGGCACTTCCATAAGATGGAGTGCCCCAACAGTCCACTCAGCATTCAAACAGGAGGCAGAGTGAGGTGCTCTCCCACCCGGGCATCCCATGACTCTATGGTCTGAAGCCTGTTCTTAGGTCAGTTTCAGAAGTACCATGGTTCCATGTTCGTGAGAGGCATATATGCACTAGCACGTTAAGCATGCACATAGGGCGATAGTACATCCAATGATCACACCCATGGATGAGTTGAGCAAAGAACTAAAGTGCCAATGGGAGAGGTGTGAGGAGGTACTGGGGATGATGAGGCAGAAGAGAGTATATTTTTAATATTTGCTTCTCTCCATTGAATTTTGCACTGCCCGTAAAGACGGCTGAATCATCAGTGAAAATTAATGGTTTTGAAAGATGCCATTTTCAAATTCCATAGGCGAGTCAGTTCCCATGTGAGCTATCTAACAACAAAAGTACCACTCATACTTCTTTTTCACTCAATCGTTGGCAGTTCTTATACAGTGCCCGAGATGAGCATTTCACTAATCTACACGGTGCACTTCTAGCCACTGAAACATAGGGGCGTGACGTATCAAATGATTTTACCCATTCTGTGTCTTTGGGAAAATGCCTTGATACATAAGGGCCTACATCCCTTTTATTCATTCAACATACTACAATGTAAAGACCATGTTGCAGAGTATGCAGGTGCAATACCATCATCTCCTGTTCTCCAGTATAAATATCTAGAAATGAAGGGTGCTTTATTATTGTGAAATCCCTACATCAAGGCAATGCTCATAAAGCACACCTCGGCTAGGTTTCCAATATATACATCATTAGAACACTGGAATGTTTGGAGTTGCATTGAAGGCAACAGTGCGACAGGGAGCTAAACATGACTGTAATAAACCATATTTGTTAACATTCAAATGATTTTTCAGATTTCTCTTGGTCTAATTTAGAACATTCTACTCTTAGTGGACTATGCCCTAGCCTGTGGCTCAGGATTAAAATCAGGTAGAAGTCATTTAACCAACAGCATAACCCTCGGCAGCAGCTACAAAGCTTTATTAATACATATAAAAATGATCAATCTAGTGCACTTCAAAGCTGACTCAGATAAGCCACTCAATCGGCAGGCTCAGGTAGGCCACTCAATCGGAAGGGCAGTGAACACTGACCAGATAGTATAAACAGCACTCGCTGTGATATAAAAACACAAAAGTGATCAAATCCAACTCTTCACCAAGTCAGTATGCAAAGCTAATATACAGTTGCTTAAATAGTTTTAAGTAGTACTTAAGCAGGTGTTGGGTGTGCAAAGGTTGAAGAAGTCAGAGCGAGAATATGTCACCAAACAATATAAGGAAATTCTCATTACTCACCCCAATATAATCAATGTCCAGATCATGGTACTTTTTAGCTCCTATAATCCAAGAGGCCACATAGTAAGCAGTAATATCGGGGAAATCATAAGGCCAGTTTTTACCTCGTCCTATCCATCCAGGAAAGGCCCAGGGTAGTCCTGAGAAAAGTGAAAAATTACACCAATAAATGAAACATGGAGAATGTCTTGAAGTCATCAAACAATATTGAAAAGATACACATAGATTACATTATTAGATTCACACTAGTGCACTGAAGGTATTGCTTATCTAACAGATTCTGTCAATCTACGCATTATAATGTTCAAAATCAATGTAATTAGTCCAAATACAAAAACAGTGAACAATTCATCATTATATGATTTCCTTAATATGTAAAAGGGAGTAATCTATGCTCGCTCCTGCAACAGGCAAAAAGACATAACTTAATTTCACTTTATCAGTTGAAATAACATCCATAACTAGTCACAACCAGCTTCACCCCCTTTAATTTGCAGATAATTAACATATTCAAAACATTAGCCCATATTCTTTCCAATCATTTGGTCTTTAAAGCAGATAGTATATCTCCTATTTCTGTGACATTCTAAGCTCTTAATTTTTCTTGAACCTATAGCTTCAGTTGGAGTATCTTTAAATCTCAATTTGTGAGCTACAAGTGCAACAGAAGAAAATAAGCAGTTTATCTGTGCTGTTTCATGTCGCGCTTAATCTTCAGCAGTTTCTAGGACACATCAAAGTTAGGTAATTATCTTTATTCCAGCAAAGTATCGGTATACCAAGAATAATGAGACATCACATTAACTGTCTGCACCATACGTCTTTGCGTTCTTAAGAACTTCATATTTTGCCACTTCAATTGACAAATTTCTTCTGACATAATAACATCATCCAAGGTACATACATCTCTCATGAATGGTATTACATCCACTTCTGCTTCAACAGACTCAACATTTCTATCTTCGTGGCAGGGTAAACGTGATAAAAAAATCAGCAGGGTGATTTTCTTTTCAGGAACATATGTATGTGAACACTATATTCTTGGGAGTTTGAAACACAGTCTTCCTATGTGAGCTGTAGAATCTGATCCACCATGAGGAGATACATTTTCACCAAAGGACTTTGATCAGTTTGTAAGGCAACTCTGCTCCCCCAAATGAAATAGAGGAAATGATTGGTAGCCTACACACATGCTTTCAAGCTGAATTACATCGCAACTCCTTTCAATTACACTCAGGGTACTTGAGGCATATGCCACTACCCACTCTGCATTTCCATGAGGGTTGGCAATCCTTTTGCAAATTCTAAATAATATTCACATAGTCCTGTGAAAGACATAAGTAATTCTCTTTTATCAGGAGGTGGACCATACTTTATTGCTCCACCTCCTGACTAAGGAATCTTTGGGTACCACCCCTTCATTAGTAATGGAATGTCCTAAGTATTAAACCAGTCTTTGACAGAGTTTACAATTCTTAGGAGAAAGTACCACACCCTTATCAGAACATTTTGTGGTCCTCCTCATTTTTAGTGAAGACAAATATACCATCCTAGAAACACTTAACTTGTCTTCCTTATCCCTAAAGAGATGGAACATGGCACACTGGAAAACCGATGCCACAGATGCAAGTCCGAATGGCGTCCTATATTGGAAAAGTCAAAAAGGCGTTATGAACACTGTGAGAGGTCTAGACTACACATCCAGTTCAATATTATGGTAAACCTGTCTTAAGTCTACAGTGGAGAACACTGTACTGCAACCCCTTTCCAATAGAACTAGCATTTTGTTTATTTTTGGCAATGGGGGATTATCGGTGATGATGGAGGAGTTTAAATCTCCTAAATCAATGAAGAGACACAATTTGCCATAACTCTTTTTCACTAATACAGTGGGTGACCCCCACTCAGAAGCTTTAGGGCCTGATTTAGAGTTCGGCGGATGGAACCTTTTACTATTGATGCCACCATAAGTTGGCCTCTGATAATTTTGTCAATTGAAGCACTAAAATTACATGTGGCAGATAAACCCTTGAGAGCATTTAAAACTCATAGAAAGACTAATTATCCCTTCTCCTTCGTATATATAAAAAGGGTATCTTTCAAAAGTTATACTTGTTTTTGGTTAAAAATGTTTTCCAGTCTGATCATCACCTCATCATAATCATTATTTTCATCTGTTTCCACTGGTGCTTCTACTTTGGGTAAAGTTCTAAAAATATCTTGTCCCTCAGAACCTAACAATGCAGGAGTACTCCTTTATTTCGCTCCACTGGCTGTCTGCTACCATGAATTGCAACCAGATAAGTTTGAAATTATTCTTCCCATCTATCCAATGTAGAGGTGGATCACCTTTATTTTGAGGAAGTTCGAATTGCATTTCGGGAAAGAAAAAAAAATATGTATAGGTAACTGGCAATACATATAAGTAATTAATCTTAAGAGCTTTTGTGACTCCAAATGTCTTTGGGAAAGAAAAAGGTATAAAATAAAACAAGTCGAAGAGGAAAAATATTTTGATTTGAACAAACACAGTCAAAAGGCCAGTCTCATGTTGGCTCAATTAGTAATATCTTCTCTGAAGCGCAGAGAAATACATTTCCCATTGTAACAAATGGCAAACAAAATGGCAGCCAAAATCTACAGTGAGGCTTGTAACTCCAGGAAAACAGCATCTCTACAACATTGACACCTGAAGAACTGAGGCAATTATGTCAGCCCTTTGATGGTGTCCTATGCTTCAATACAGTGATGGGCAGGGCCGAATCGAGAACAAGGAGTCATAGGATCGTGCTGCTTAAGGTTGCTCGCAGGGGCTTAATCAGCAGCGCTGAGGAGATTCAAGGATGCAGGACCAAATGTGATGGGCAGAAACATACCTCTCAGACAACTAAGTGTATATTTCACTGGCTCAGCCCACACCAATAGTTGTGCGGTTAGATGCTGAGGTGAACACAGGACTTATATGGGGGCGTCTCACTGTAAGAAGTTCTTGTGCACATCTTCATGATGGCGCCAAAATGGATGTAGCAATCTTCAGGACACATCGAAGGAAGGTAATTCTCTTCCATTCAGCACAGTATTGGTGTACCAATCATAACAAGAGCTACTTCACATTAACTGTCTGCAACTGCCGTTATAGAACTTTCAGGATGTAACAATGTACATGGGAGTAACCAAAGTAAACAGTGGAGGGATGAGATGAGTATAACCTATATGGCACTGGCCTAATTGGAGTATTGTCCCATTATTGCCTTGGCACATGCTTGAACTCTAGTAGCTCTCACAGATGGAAACAGCAAATGAACTCCTTAGAGAACTGATTGAAAAAAGGAGTAGTCAGATCCCATCGGCAGGGAGAGGGGGGAACACAGTGCAAACAAGTGTTACTGGGCCACAACCGTGGTGGTTGGGGTTACATGTCCATGGTGTCCGTTATACTGTGGCTCTGGAAACTAAGCCACATACACCTCTTGGGCACTTGACGCTCAAGCTAGCGAGGGCAAGCAGTCAAAGGCTTCTCAGGGTTGCAGTGTAGGGTGCAAGAGCTCAGAGCTCAACGGTCAAACACAATCCATAATAATTTTTTATCCAAACTCTTTGTAAAACGAAATACTAAACGCTCTAAGGTTTGCACCAAGTATTGTTCAGTTACAGAGTGGTAATCTCACCTGCAAGTTTAAGTGAAGCGCTACACCTTCTACAGTGCCCTGTCCTCCCTCTGGGAAGTCCACAAAGTCTATGGTAACTTAGACAAAGATAAAGGTACAGGCATTGATTAGGCAAAGATGCAGATCACTATCAATTACATCAATGGATAGTTTACAGGCCAGTTCAATCCTCTTTAGGTCCACAGAGTTCATACTGGCAAAGGTTAGCGTTCTGCAGCAGGTTTTGACTTTACGCGAATCGGGCAGTTTACTTCATCAGAGTTCAGCCTCACATTTCCTTCTCAATGGAGTTGCAGACTGGTGACCTGGCACCCTCGGTGCCAACATCGGTGAAGGGTAGACTGCAGCAGCGGTCTCACTCCTCCTTTGGCCAACAGCGTCGAACAGTGTAGGGCTGCTCAGTAGGCGCTTCATCTTTGGTAGTCACAGTCTCCTAGCTGGTGCAGATGGTCCCACGTCGTCAGCAGTTGCCGATCCAGACTAGTGCAGATGGGTGCTAGTCATCAGAAGTTGCACTGTCCAGGCCAGTGCAGTCAGGTGCTCTTCTTCGGCAGCAGCAGCCTCGGGGCCAGTGCAGATGAATCCTCCTCGTAGGTGAATACCACACTCAAGCAGGGGCAACATCAACACCAGAACTTTGGAGCCAAGAATGCCAGACAGCAGGATAATGTTTTGATGATTAGCTTTTTCATGCAGCTCACTACAGGAACTGCACTGGAAGACTTGGTGACCCTTCACGACCCTGGTCACAACCAGCTTCACTCCCTGAAGCCAGTTGGCTGTTTCTGGGTGTCCCACACACTGAGGACATGCTGAACTTCTCCTACAGGGTAGTCTCTCCTCTTGTAGGGGCAGGCATTCTCCTTCCTTCTCTGAGCCTGCAGGCAGGCTTCAAGGCTGTAAGCAGACCCTCAGTTTCTTCAACAAATTGAAGACTTCAGGTGATGTCAACTAGGAGACTGGCAGTTATGTAAATATTAGCCCTGGTCATTCAGCTTCTTTTGAGTACTCTGAGGCACTTCGTTACTTGGTGAAGAACAACCTGGAAAAGGAACAAAGCATTGTTTTGGGCCCACTTTTATACTCATTTTCCAGATAGGGGATGTGGTGCCACTGTAGGTTTCTGGAACCGGTTTTGGATGGTTGCCTTTCAAATGTAATTTTCTGGCTAAAGCCAAGACACAATCTTTGTACCAAGAGCCAGCTCTCAAAGCAGGTAGCAATGATACTGGCTCCAAGCAGCAGTACCACAAAAGGACACAAAAGTGTGAGATCTCTACACCTGGCTGTCATCAGTTTTCCTGAATCAGTAATCAGTAACAGGCAAAAGAGTCAGCCTTAATTACAAACATCCTGCTAATCTACTGGACCACCACTTCACTTGCAGAATACTGATTAACGCTCAAGACCTGGCTGTTTTAATAAGCCTCCGGGACCTGCAAGCGGCTGGATACCCTGTCAGGTGACTTGCCCCTCTTCATAAATCCTGATTGATTGATTGATTGATCTACCCCTCAACCCAACTATCTACCAAGTGGTAGTGAGCAGAATGAGCAACCCTTTGTTAACGAGGGCCTGACTGAATTTCTAAAGGCAACCTTGTCTTCTTCCTCCCCAACTGCAGTCTCTGGGTCCCCACCCTCCAGCCACCGGAATTACACCAATACATTTCCACTGACTGAGGAAACCATATACACGCATCTTGTGCCTTGCTAAACCTGGGGCCACCAAAAACTGAGCCTGATTGTCCCAGTACTCAGACTCTCACCATACACAGGTCGTACTATCACACATGTGCTACACATCCGTTGCACATAGGCACAATCAACAGTCACTGAGAATGTCAGCACAAGGTCTTGGGGTCACACTACAGTGAAAGTTACACAGGTTGTGTCAACAGACCAGACTCTCCTATGACACAGAAAAAAGGTCTGGTCTAGAGTAATAATTCATGCTGTTACCACCTCTTCAAGTGATCAGTTCATAACATGGACAGTAGTTCCATGTCTGTTATGAGCGCATGCTTGGAGTGCCCCTCCAGTTCACAGAACCCGGTTCTAGACCTTCTGTTTTTTTTTTTTTGTAGTTTTATATAGTGCGAACCTGATAAAAGGTATTGGAGCTCTTTACATGAGCACCAGTTATATTACACACGGACACATTCAATTTTTTTGGGTTGATAGGCATGGGGAAATTAAGTGATTTGCCCAAAATCACAGGATGTTGAGCCGAAGTCAAGACTCAATCCTGGATTCCCAGCTCCTAAGTCGGCAGCTTAGACCATTACGCCACATCCTTTCCCAATGGACATACCTAGACCTCATGAGAACAGGACCAACAAAAAAAAGTAATGACACCAGTTTCACATGTAGTCGGGCACTGAGAGTGGAGTTATATGCAAGTATACCATGAAGGGTACATTCCCGTCCCAACTAGAGTGCACTTCAAGTTCACGGATTATTATCCATCTGCATTTGGGATAATATATCAAACGCCAACACTGGGATGGTGTGATGTCAAAACAACACCACTGTCTCTACCAATAACCTCCACCAATATCAGTGAGGAAGGCATAAGAGCTTCATAGTCTTATGTTGTGAATAGTAAGACATCTCTGTGCATTATATACTTCCTGAACCCTTGAAAGGAGCAGAAGACAATTAAAAAATGCAGGCTGCCAACTACTCGATGAAATTACGATTTGAGTGTAGCCAGGAGTTATAAAAAGGGTGAAAGGAGCAAACTAAGACTTACACCATTACAGCTCAACAAAGGGTAACATGTAGGAGCTGCAGCAAACCTGAATACCCACATTATTAAGTAAGGGTGTACAAATAAGTACAAATCACAGAACACCTACACTGAGAGAGCCTCTCATTTAAGATTGATACGATCACGCTTCGATAATACAAAGACAGGCTAGGGCTATGAGAGTTTTAAAAAACTACTTGTCCATGGGATGCTCCATAAAGCTTTGTGTTGTATATAACAATCAACTTGTTAAATTAGTTGCTATGCAGTGAGGACACCTATTATGGCACTGTTATCATTAAATCAGTCCTCTGATAATACACTTTGTAAATATGTGAGGGATCATGTTATGCCTGGGTATAGGGATTCTAAATATGCCATATCTGTGATTACACCAGGCTTGAAAGGAAATGGCTCTATTTATATAATTTCTTTACAAGAGCTCTATTCATCCTTTTGTTCTGTTTATCAAAATGTTTTTATCACAGTAGGGTTAGGAATATGCCCGTTCCTCCATCATGCAGTAGTTCTGATTTCAGGAGAATTCTGAATGTTTTATGGTTTTGATGATGATAGGGCTATCCTTTTCCCTTGATTTTGAAAAGGGGGCTTGTAAATTGCCCCTGCAGAGAAACAATATTTACTTTACTGCATCCAGCTTATTATGGAAAATGTTTCTAGAACTAAATCCTGAGTATATTCATGATCAAGGAAACTGGTCACATCCTAGAGGTCTTCTCTTAACCACAATGTATAATCTTAGGATAGCCCCTTCATTTTTATGTTCCTCAGTTCCTTTGTTTGGCAGAATTATGATAATTTAGCAGTAGTCTGTCAATAACTAAGCATTCACACTTTCCAAGAAGATGAACTCGGCAAAGTTGTTGATCTAAGTGTTATGATTTTACATGAGTCCCATGGTTTTACAATGAATCTCTAGCATTGCTTCTTTCAAAATAACTTAATGCATAAAATGCGTATTTTAATCAATGATGTCTTAGAGAAACGGGATGTAAAGTTTTCTTAAAAATGCACAATAGGCTATCAAAACTGGTCTGAAACCTATCTGATTTTTTTCAAGTTACAAATATTTGTTGGAAACATTTTATTTCAAAAACACCTATCTTGTATACATTCCTCATAAGATATGGCTTGCAGCAAAGATGTGTTCTTTCAAATATATATTTGAGGTTTTCTGAGAACATAACAGGCTGTTGTGGATTCTCACTATTCGCTTATGTCAGATCCCATTTGGGGGAACCATGGGGCAAGGAGGGGTTGCTGGACCACAGCCGTTGTGTCTGTGGTTGTTTGCCCCTGATGCCATAGGGTCTGTCCTACTATGGCTCACCAAACCGGACCATTCCAACCACTTCACCACTCTATTCTCTATGGTAGCGATGGCAAGCAGTCACAGGTTTCTCAAAGGCATTAGTGTGGGGGTACAACAGTTTCAGCACTCAACAGACACCCAACAGCTTAATAATGTGATTGTACAGCCCAAAGTTTCTCTGTGATAAAAAAGAAGTACTTGATAACACAGGAAAACTCTAAACTACACAAAAGATATCAGATACTCAGAGCCTATGGTATGGGACTGCTGCCTCTCGGCAAGGATGTCCTCTCTGCTCTCAAACCACATCCCTTAGTCTAAGGTAGAGCCAGTTAGGATTCCACACAAATGCAGTGCTCCCCCCTTCTTTCATCTGGAAGGAAACTCAGTTTCTCACTGTTTGTATCGCCCACAGTTTATTCTGTGGTAAGCATCACATCGGCCTCCCGCTCTTTAGTCTTGGTCCTTCTTTGTGGTGGAAGATATGCCGGTCACATGTGCGTCAAGTGGCTGCTCCACTCCTTTAGAGCAGATGCGGGCTGTGCAGCAGTGTCCTTAGGCAGCAACAGGCATGTGGCGGTCTTCAGTCAGCAGCCCTCTTCCGGGCACACGGGGACAGAAGGGGATGGGGTCAGAGGTCACAGGTGGGCCTCCTTACTCCACGACTGGGTGAGATGTAGATTCAGCAACTTGATCCTCCCTGGATATAGGCAGTGATGCAGTCTACTTCTAGTCGTAGGTCCAAAGACGGTAGCGGAGTCACTTTAATGCACTTTGCTGCATCAAAGGAGGCTTGTTCAATCAAGTGCACTTCTGCTTAGCACTTTCATAGCCACACAGTCACTCAAGCACAGAGTAGCAAGTGGCTTGAGGCAGCAGCTTCACCTATGGCGATGTAGTCCGCAAGGGTAGATGCCGAGCAATTGACATGGGGATGGTCACACTACAAGTCGTTCTCGCACACTTGGAGCAAATGTTACATGAGTACACAGGCCTCTTCTTCAGTGGTGCAGACTGCTCAGGACACTAAGTGCAAATGACACAGCTGCAACCACAAAGTCAGTTTAGGCACACTTGGAGAGTGCCCCAATTTACCGATAGTCTCTTCTTCAGAGGCGCAGATCGTTTGGGCATACTTTGGGGAAAGTGCCCCAGGCGCAACAGCAGGGTTGACAGAGCAATCCGCTTGGGCACACTTCTGCAGTGTTGCGAATTCTCCACTTTGACAATAGCCACCAGCTTAGAGCGGGGAACGCACCAGTTATGCTTTCAGGGGTCTCTGTAGGATGAACCCAGAGCACCCGGGAGATGCTTGCAGTTTGGAACTCAGGGACATAATTTTACATCATGAAGGGAACAGTTCTGTCCCACTAGCTTAGCTAGATGGGAAAAAGCTACACTTGGAACTTACAAAACTTTTAAAGTTTCAGGAGAACCTGGTTTATTGCTTGAAATCTATTTAAGAAAACATTGCTAACCAAATGTGCAGCAGACATCCTGACACAGATCTCAGCTCTGTAAGTATGAGAACTATAGCACTAACACTTCTGAGTTACTCTTTATTGGCACTGGTGCATTCAGTTTGTCAAATAGACAGAGACACAGATGTCTACTGCCTCAATTGGGAGGCTGAGGTTCTCATGTATTCTACATGTATCTGCATGTAACCATAGAGTATACTAGAATCATTAACAGTAGCCAGCAATTGTTACATTTGTATCCATATTACATATTTTTACTTTGGAATCACTGTGTCAGTAAAGCTAGATGAGCTTGGAGCTTACTTTATTTCCTTACAGCACAAGCTTTTGACCGGCATCCAGTCTTTCAATGAGGGCCTAGCTGAGCTCTAATGCTCCAGCCGCAATCTTGAATGCCAGCAGCTGAAGTAAAGGCCAGACAAGGATAAATCCTTTTAACGAAGGTATAGAATGAACGTGGCTCCCTTTATAAGTGATATTGTCAATATTGAGAGATCTTAGCTAATTTGAAAGAATCATGGGCGTTTTCTCAATATATTGTAATCTTTACTTTAAAATCTTTATTCGATCTGTTTGCAAGTAGATCATAAAAGCACAATTTCATCATCATAACATACTGATCTCGTAAAAGGAACTGTAAAAAAACAATTTAAAATCATTCTTAAAATTAGGTGCCCCTTGTAGAACATTCAGATAACAAACCCAGCAACTTTCTTTTCCTTTTGCATGCCCACAAGAATGTTGCGACCGAAAAACATACGTACGGGTTAGGTAGGGATTTTAGAAAGTACAAAGCCACCCTACATTGTTTAAAATGATGGCGTCTTAAAATAGGGAGGATAAACGCTTCTCTTTCTCTTTGATAAAATTTGCAGAAAAGTACCAAATGTAAATCCGTCTGAGAAGAGGCATTGTCACAGGGGCAAAGACTTAAATCAGCGTGGTTGAACTGCCTCTCTGGAAACCCAAGCATTAGTGAAATGAAGTTCAAGCGAAAACGTAACAAAATAAATCTAAGGTGGGCTAATGCAAAACGTGAAAGGTAAGAATGAGCTTCCCCTGGGCTAGACGGAATGGTGGCATAGGCTCTAAATGATTTCATCTGCCCGTTCTTTTCCTTACGAGCAAAACTAGCCCTCTGTGTGAATAGGTCGATTATTTTCTGTTTAGCGACCTTTCTGCAATTAGCGGGATCTCTATAAAGGTCTACCTGCCCGATGGCGGAGAGTTCTGCTTCCACATATCGGAGCCATCCGATCCTGCTGCACCCATCCAGCTTCATACAATCCCTGATTATTCGTTGGGTTAAGTTGACCGTTGACCTTCGCCATATGGAGTGCCACAGCAGGATCGGCGCCAATCTGATGGAGTCAGACAGGTAGGGGAGCCCTAATTCCAGATGTAAAATGAAATTGGAGGCTGAGGATGGTAATGAGACCCTGGACTTGAAAAAGATGTCTTCCTTTTTTTGCAGTTGTTCAATCTGGGCCATCCCCAAAACGCCAGCCCCGTAGGTTAGGGCCGCCTTTGTTTTAGCTTGGTATATGTTTTTAATTGT
Source organism: Calotriton arnoldi (assembly GCA_963921515.1). Lineage (NCBI taxonomy): Eukaryota > Metazoa > Chordata > Amphibia > Caudata > Salamandridae > Calotriton > Calotriton arnoldi. Next base: position 386,403 of record CAWUFW010011420.1, on the reverse strand, counting down.
ACCCACGGGGCTCCCTCCTAGCTTCTTGGTGAAAACTTTTATTGATTGAAGGCTTCTTTCCTTACCAAGGACTCTTGCTGCTACCAATTTCGACCAAGATTGTTTACTGTCGAACAAGACTCCCAGGTATGCGAAAGAATCAACCACTTCAATTTTCTTTGAGGCCAGATGGAAATGAGGAGGTTTTGTGACTCTGGCAGCTCCAGCTATAATGGCAAAAGATTTGGTTTCATTGACTCGGAGGTCTAGGGAGGCCATGAATGAGGCATAAGCTGTAATGAGGCTCTGGATGGCTACTCCCGTTCTAGCAATTAGGACTGCGTCATCGGCATAGGCCAATATTGGCAGTGGGAGGTTGTCAAATACAGGCACATCTGGGGTTGAGCCAGATAGGGCTGCCTCCACCCCGTTAGTATAGATGGAAACCAAAAACGGGGCGAGGACACAGCCCTGCCAGACCCCTTTCTCGATTTTAAACTGACGCGTGCACTCCCCATTAACACCATACCTCACGCAGGCAGTAAAGTTTGTGTACATCTGGCGTATAAACCAGATGACCTGGGGATCTATACCCATTTCCTCCATAATTGGCCATAGCTTCTGATGGGATACGCAGTCGAAAGCGGCTGACAAATCCATAAAGGCCATGTATAGCTTACCACACCTTTGGCCTTTGTGTATTAATCTATACAGAGCGAGAGATTAAGACATTGGTCCACCGTACCCTTCCCCTTCTGGAACCCGTATTGAGCCTCCATTAAAAAATACCGTTCCAGTGCCCAATCCTCCAGCCTGGCTAGTAGCAGCCGGCCCATTAATTTAGCTGTTGTATCAAGAAGGGAGATTGGGCAATAGTTTTTTGGGCTGCCCCTGTCACCCTTCTTGAAGATGGGGACTATGGCTTTATGCTTCCAGGAGGGGGGGGGGCCCTCTACCGCTATGCTATTAAAGACATTTGTTAGTAGGGGGACCCAGATGTCGTAATTGGCCTGGAACAGATCGATTGGAATCCCGTCGGGTCCCGGGGCCTTTCCCGGTGTACAAGCTTCTAGCCCTATTCTGACTTCATGTATCGTGAATGTCAGCGGTCTCGGGGGAAGGAACGATGGAGCAAGAGGAGGTGGCTCCATGGCAGAATTTTGCTCAAAGATGCCTTTAAAGTGCTCTATCCATACCTCTTCCTCTACATGCGTGTCCAGAGTCGGATCTTTTATATCCTTAAAATAAGGGGCATTTATAGCTTTCCAGAACTCCCTACTATTTCCAGAAATGGCAGCTTCTACGAGATCCTCCCAAGCTTTCTCCCTTAAATCTTTTACGAGTTTGTTTCTAGCTTGTTTATACTCATATCTTAGTGTTTTAACCAAGGCCACATCTCTGGGCTGGACTTTTAGGGCAGTAATGAGACGTCTCTTTGCTAAAGAGCACAATGTATCAAACCAGCGGCTCTGCTGGAGATCATGTGCTGGCTTATGTCGCGTGAGTGCGGCTTTTAACTCCGATAGGAGGGTTATGAATTGGGTGACTAGGAAAGGAGGAGACAGCTCCTCACCCAAACAGTGTAAAATATTATCCCTTACTTGGGCTAATAATGCAGGGGCCAAGTTCTGCTTCATGACCTGTGCCCACTTTAACTGATATCCATTTTTCCTGGCTAGTGCAATGTCACCCAATACCTGTTGAGATCGTTCCAGTTTCTGGGGAATGCTCATATGAATATATAGAATTGCGTGGTCACTGTATGATGTAAACAGGTTAACTGAGTGACTCACTCTATCGTGGACTGCTGTTGAGACCAAAACAAAATCTATTGTGGTCTCACTGTTGTTCCTCCTGAATGTTTTCTCTATCCGGCCAGTCTTCAAGCTATTCTTTATGCCCAGGGACCTCGAGAAAAGTAAGCTATTAAGTGTCTCACCGTATTCACTATGGGTGAAATGGAGAAGGGGGATACCCTGGGGGTCATCCAACCCACACACCCTCGCCTCATTATGCTTACACAAAAGTGTATTGAAGTCCCCCATCCAGATTAAACTAAATGAGCCCTTGTGCAAACTTTTGTCGAGTGAACCTAGCTCCTTGTTTAGCTCCTCGTTTAGCTCCTCTGCCACACATTTCATATTACCCCCAAATTCGTTGTTGTAAAAATTAATTAAAAGCCAAGGGTCGACCTTTTTGTCCTCCAGTTTAAGGTTTTGAAAGTGATTATTCTGGGCGCCTACCTGTTTTGCTTGAACGGGTAAAGTGTTAGAAACTAAGGTTATTAGGCCCCCTTTGGCCCTGCCTGACACTGAGGGAATTGCAGGGGTATGGAATGTACGGTATCCTGCAAAGAATACCGGATCCTTCGCCCATGTTTCTTGGAGGCAGATAATTTCCATCCTTGACCAATAACTCTGCCACTCCAAGTTTCCAACCTTGGGTGAGATCCCTGCCACATTCCATGACGCCATACTAATCTTCTTGTTGACCACAGTTGGCGAGGAATGTAGAAACGTTAAGGGCACCTGGGGTCGAGGAGCAGGATTGACTTGTGCCGCAACTGGAGAGGAGGTGGTTTTTGATGGTCAATCACAAGCTTCCAGGCCAAAGAGGGGAGTGTAACTCAATCCCTGGGGTGGTGGTCGCATAAGTCAGGAGGCGTGGTATATGGGTAATTGGCCCTCGCCCCCCCTCTTAATGAGGTCTAGCGGAGGACCCTGCTTGTAGAAAAACTCCAGACCAAGAAGAGTGATTTGGGTGCTCCTAGAAGGCGTTCTGTGAAAATTGTCAAGAAGTGCAGTGCCAGAAAGTGGGTTATTAAAATGTATCACCACACAGTCCCCTGCAATAGTCTTAGTGGAGTTACCAACCCACCCTACTCTTGTTGCCATGATAATCTGGTTTGCTAACTGATAGCTCTCTGCGCCCCAGTCCGAGAGATGAGTTGATAGCCAATGTAGGCATTTGTCGATTAGCTGAGTGGTAGTTTCGTGCTGTTGGGCCCACAGAGGAGGAATATTAGCCAGGACCAACACGAGTGGTGAGGAGGCCGGTGGAAGATGGAGGACTTGATGTGAATGATTTGCCTCCGGTGCCGCTTGTGATCCTTGAATACCTGCAGAACAGGAACCCGCGTTTAAATCGCCCGGGCCATGTGGTACTTGGCAGTCCTTGTCCCTTCCGGCTAAAACAGATGTAGATCGAGCCTCTGGGTGACCATTAGCTTGAGCACAGGAGGAATGGCCCAGATCAGCTTGTGCAGGAAGCTGTGGTGTAGAACCCCGGTGCATTAAAGTGTTTGCATCCATGGCAGCAGGAACAACGGAGTTGGGCTGCTTCGAAATGGCCGAGGGTGTGTCAGCGGAATGTATAGCATTTAGTAGAGTAGCTGATGTTTTATGGGCCTCTAAGCCCACAAGTCTCTCTTCGATTTTAGTTAATTTCAGCATAATGGGCTCAAGAAGAGTGGACATCAATTTATTGACTTGATCCCAGAAAGCTTTGTTGAGGACTGGCTCACAAGGAAGAGCATTCGCAGTCAAAGGTAGCGATGTTGCGGGGGACTTTAGGGTGACGGTCTTAGAGCGGCTTGCCCGGGGTTTAGTTACTCGAGTACTTTTAGGTGGTTTAGGTTTGGCAACCCCGGCGCCTCTGCTTCGCTTTGGAGGAGGGTCAGTTTCAGAGTCAGGGAGAAGTAGTAAGTCATCGTTACTCCTATTAAAGATAGGGGAGATTTGGATGACAGGAGGGGGCTCCTGTTGGCCCGCTGGAAGATCGTCTGATAAGGCCTCTTGGAGAAGTGGAGTGGGGAGGGAATTTGTAGGGATTGTGCTTGAAGATGACCTATTAGAAAGAAAAAGTGGTTCCATGGATAAGCGTCTCTCAGTAAGTTTAATTTCATGGGAGAGAACGCTTGCTGCGCGTAACAAAAATGCTTCAAGTGTGGCCACTTGTCCACCCCCCGTTTTCTCTGCCGGAGCCTTCTTTCTCCCATGTTGACAGACTATCAGTATGAGATGAAACGGCAAATACAGGGAGGTGAAGGGTACCTTATATCCTGGATCCGGTTTGAGGCGTTAGAGATGTGGCCCAGCCCAGTCTCCTCCGGGCTTGGACGGGCGTGGACGGGCCCGCCCTTGGCCTGGGCGCGTCCCCGCACGCGTCCCGCGCCGCGGGCCGGCGTCCAGTTTTTGTAGCGCGTCCTCGCGCTGGAGATGCTGGATACTGTAGTCCAGGAAATGCGGGCGTGCAGCAGGAGACCCAGAGAGTGAAGACGGCTACCAGGTGCCGCGGGCCGGCGTCCCATTTTTGTAGCGCGTCCTCGCGCTGGAGATGCTAGATTCTGTAGTCCAGGAAATGCGGGCGTGCAGCAGGAGACCCAGAGAGTGAAGGCGGCTACCAGGCGCCGCGGGCCGGCGTCCCATTTTTGTAGCGCGTCCTCGTGCTGGAGATGCTGGATACTGTAGTCCAGGAAATGCAGGCGTGCAGCAGGAGACCCAGAGAGTGAAGGCCGCTACCATTGTAATCAAAAAAGTACCAACCAATTTCCAAAGCTCCATGGCTGCTGAAGGCTTTAGAGGAAATGGCCACAATATAGCTGCAGACGTTTATCGAGCTGAACAATATCCTGGGAGGCAAACAGTCTGGCTTTTGCTCACATAGAGGAACAGATCTATCCCTGCTAAATTTACAGTCCTAGTGGATAATGGATTCAGGGGACCTGACCTGCTTGATGTTGATGGCCATGTCCACGGCTTTTGACATCCTTGATCACCCCACGCTATTGAATAGATGGCTGGGATGGAGGGGGTGTTAAGGACCTCTCTGAAATAGTTGGAATCGTTTTTGAAAGAGCAGAAAACTAGAGACATAGATGGCCAGGACACAGCTAATACCATCTCAACTAAATGTGAAGCACTGCTGGTTTCCTGGGTTTCCCCACTCTTGTTTAATAAATGCCTAGCAGCCACAACAGTTTCTTGTTGAACTAGGTGTTAGTTTTCAAAATTATGCAGATGACATACATATTGTGTTTCCTCTCTAGCTCTTATGCAGTAGATCATTCTTCCTGTACATTATGAACATCATAGTGGTAACATGGTACCTTAGCGAGGCTTTAAATAAATCCTATACCACTCCCTTGACAGCAGAACGGCAATTGTTGCAAAAGTGTTCTCCAGTCCAGATCACTTTCTTTAATTAGCTATCAAAGAGCATAAATCTGTCAAACGTGCACTTAAAAATAGACCCTATTCTAGAAGTTCTTTCCCGAAATTGACAAAGTGATGAGACTATGGCTTAGGAGTACAGCTGACAAGCTGGTCAAAACCAGACCATACATGTTTTTGAATACTAAAAACACAATTCGTTTTTGCTTGTTTCAAATACTATATGCTTGATAACATATTTAAATTCCGTGGTGTGCAGCACTAATCGTACATCATACTGATAAACGTCAGTCATCAGCTGCTCTATCGCTGCCAAGTGGCTGCTGCAGGCAGCTCTCAGTTTGTGACCCATTTTCTGTGATAGTCTATTAATTCAATCAATCAATCACAGAATTTGTAAAGCGCACTACTTACCCGTGAGGGTCTCAAGGCGCTAGGGAAAAAAGAAAAAAAGAAGAAAAAAAGGGGGGTGGGGTGCTGCTACTGGTCGAACAACCAGGTCTTGAGTAGCCTCCTGAAGGTCAGCAGGTCTTGGGTCTGTCGTAGGCTTAGTGGAAGGGTGTTCCAGGTCTTGGCGGCGAGGTGGGAGAAGGATCTGCCGCCGGTGGTAGTTCTTCGAATGCGAGGGACGGTGGCGAGGGAGAGGTCGGCGGAGCGGAGTTGGCGGTTGGGGATGTAGAAGAGGAGTCGTCTGTTGAGGTAGGCTGGGCCAGTCTTGTGGAGTGCCTTGTGTGCGTGGATGAGGAGTTTGAAGGAGATTCTCCTGTCGACGGGGAGCCAGTGCAGGTTCCTCAGGTGGGGGTGATGTGGCTGTGGCGTGGTACATCGAGGATCAGGCGTGCAGAGGCGTTTTGTATGCGTTGCAGCCGCTTGATGAGCTTGGCCGGGGCTCCCGCGTAGAGGGTGTTCCCATAGTCAAGTCTGCTACTGACGAGGGCCTGGGTGACTGTTCTTCTTGTGTCTGTCGGGATCCACCTGTAGATCTTGCGAAGCATGCGGAGGGTGTTGAAGCAGGAGGATGAGACTGCGTTGACTTGCTTGTCCATGGAGAGCGTTGAGTCGAGGATGACTCCCAGGTTGCGTGCGTGGTCGGTGGGTGTCGGGGCTGCTCCCAGCGTCGTTGGCCACCAGGAGTCGTCCCAGGCTGAGGGGTTGGAGCCGAGGATGAGGACCTCTGTCTTCTCCGTGTTCAGTTTTAGTCGGCTGATCTTCATCCAATCGGCGACGGCCTTCATTCCTTCATGGAGGTTGGATTTGGCGGCGAGGGGTCCTTGGTGAGGGAGAGGATCAGTTGAGTGTCGTCGGCGTAGGAGATTATGTTGAGGTCGTGTTGTCTGGCGTATGCGTGCGAGCGGGGTCATGTAGATGTTGAACAGTGTTGGGCTGAGGGACGATCCCTGGGGTACGCCGCAGATGATCTCGGAGGCTTCGGATCGGAATGGTGGGAGGCGGACTCTCTGGGTTCTGCCGGCGAGGAAGGAGGTGGCCCATTCCAGGGCCTTGTCTCGGATCCCTGCGTCGTGGAGGCGTGTGCGTAGAGTGCGGTGGCAGACAGTGTCGAAGGCGGCGGAGAGGTCCAGCAGGATGAGGGCTGCGGTCTCACCATTGTCCAGCAGGATCCTGATGTCGTCGGTGGCGGCGATGAGGGCAGTCTCAGTGCTGTGGTTGCTGCGGAACCCCGATTGGGATGGGTCCAGGATGCTGTTTTCTTCGAGGTATCGGGTTAGCTGTTTGTTGACGATCTTCTCGATGACCTTGGCTGGGAACGGAAGCAGGGAGATGGGCCGGAAGTTCTTGAGGTCTCTCGGGTCCGCCTTGGGTTTTTTGAGTAGGGCGTTGATCTCTGCGTGTTTCCAGCTCTCTGGGAAGGTCGCGGTCTCGAAGGAGAGATTGATGACGTTGCACAGGTGGGGTGCGATGGAGCTGCTGGCTTTGTTGAAGATGTAGTGCGGGAAAGGGTCTGACGGGGAGCCGGAGTGTATTGTGCTCATGGTCTTGATGGTGTCCTCGATGTTCACGCTGGCCCAGGCTGGCAGGGGGTCGTGGTCGATGGTGTGCGGCGGGTCTGGTGCATCGATCTTAGTTGGGGCTGTCTGGGTGTTGAAGCTGTCGTGGATGTCGGCGATCTTGCGGTGAAAGAAGGTGGCGAGGGAATCGCACAGGGGTTGCGACGGCGGGATGTCGTTGGTGTTGGAGCTGGGGTTGGAGAGTTCCTTCACTATGTTGAAAAGCTCCTTGCTGTTGTGTGCGTTGTTGTCGAGGCGGTCTTTGAAGGAGATTCTCTTGGCGGACCTGATGAGGTGGTGGTGGTTACGGATGGCGTCTTTGTGGGCTGTGTGGCTGTCCGGTGTCTTATCACTGTGCCATTTCTTCTCTAGTTTCCGGCAGGTACGCTTGGAAGCTAGGAGTTCCGAGGTGAACCAGCTGGCTCTTTTGGTGGTGTCACTGTAGGTGAGCTTTTTCAGCGGGGCGAGGGTGTTGGCACAGTCGTCCATCCATCGTCTGAGGTTGCAGGCAGCGTCGTCGGTGTTGGATGGGTCGGAGGGAGGGCTGAGAAGGAGGGTTGCCCGAAGTTGGTCTTCGGTGACTTTGCTCCAGCAGCGGCGTGGGATCTGTTGGGTGCGGTGGTGTGTGGTGGGTTTCTGGAAGGTGAAATGGATGCAGTGGTGGTCGGTCCAGAGGAGTTCCGTGGTGTGGCTGAAGGAGACGTGGGAGCTTGAGGAGAAGATGGGGTCAACCGTGTGGCCGGCGGAATGGGTCGGTGTTGAGACGAGCTGGCTCAGACCGAGGTTGGCGAGGCTGTCGATCAGGGTGGTGGAGTTGCTGTCGTTGTTGTTCTCCAGGTGAAAGTTCAGGTCTCCGAGGAGGATGTAGTCGGTAGAGGTCAGGGCGTGCGTGCTGGATGAAGTCGGCGATGGAGTCGCTGAACTGGGGTCGGGGCCCAGGGGTCTGTAGACAAGGGTGCCTCTAAGGGTGGTGTTGGGGTCCGTGTGGATCTGGAAGTGCATATGTTCGGCGGTGCTGAGAGTGTCGTCGGTGCTGGTCGAGACCCTGATGGTGTTCTTGTGGACGATGGCGATTCCTCCTCCTACTGCGTTGATGCGGTCTCTGCGGGTGATCTTATAGCCGTCTGGAATGGCTATGGCGATGTCGGGGGCGGAGGAGTCGTTCATCCAGGTCTCAGTCAGGAAGGCGACGTCTGGTGATGATGTATCGAGCAGGTCCCAGAGCTCGACGGCGTGTTTGCGTGCGGAGCGGGTGTTCAGTAGGATGCACCGGAGGTGGTTGAGGTCCTTCTTGGCGGGCGCCTCGGTGGCTCTGAGGCTGGTGTAGCTGCAGTTCCGGCAGGTGAAGGGACCATGGGTGCGTTTCGGGGCGGCCTTGAAGCAGTTGTGCGTCCGTCCGGGGTTGAGAGCGTGGAGTGTGGTGGCATCGTATCGGCGTCGGTCCTCGAGGGAGGCTGGAGCGGGGGGCGCGCGGCCCAGGGGTTCTGGCGCTGGGCGCGGTCCAGGCACGGACGGGCGCAGACGGGCTTGCCTTAGGCGCGCCTTTGGCGCGCCAGCGGCCGCCATATATGGGGAGGTGGGAGGGAGGAGCAGCTGGGAGGCAGGGGCAGCGAATGGGCAGTCAGGGGGGCGGGGCCGCAGGGGACGCAGCGGCGGGAATGGAGAGAGGCAGCGAGGGGCACAGAAGGCAAAATGGACACAAGGGAGGTGGGGGCAGCGAGGGAAAACAGAAGAAAAACACGGGCACAGTACAGTGGGGGCAGCGAGGGCACAGAAGGCAAAATGGACACAAGGGAGGTGGGGGCAGCGAGGGAAAACAGAAGAAAAACACGGGCACAGTACAGTGGGGGCAGCGAGGGCACAGAAGGCAAAACGGACACAAGGGAGGTGGGGGCAGAGAGGGAAAACAGAAGAAAAACACGGGCACAGTACAGTGGGGGCAGCGAGGGCACAGAAGGCAAAATGGACACAAGGGAGGTGGGGGCAGCGAGGGAAAACAGAAGAAAAACACGGGCACAGTACAGTGGGGGCAGCGAGGGCACAGAAGGCAAAATGGACACAAGGGAGGTGGGGGCAGCGAGGGAAAACAGAAGAAAAACACAGGCACAGTACAGTGGGGGCAGCGAGGGCACAGAAGGCAAAATGGACACAAGGGAGGTGGGGGCAGCGAGGGAAAACAGAAGAAAAACACGGGCACAGTACAGTGGGGGCAGCGAGGCCACAGAAGGCAAAATGGACACAAGGGAGGTGGGGGCAGCGAGGGAAAACAGAAGGAAAACACGGGCACAGTACAGTGGGGGCAGCGAGGGCACAGAAGGCAAAATGGACACAAGGGAGGTGGGGGCAGCGAGGGAAAACAGAGGAAAACACGGGCACCGAGGCCACAAGCGGAGGGGCGAGCTTACCAGCAGCAGCAGCGGGCGGACAGCACAGGCGGAGCTGTGTGGTGGGGGAGCGACCTACCTGGCAAGATCCAATAATCTATTAATTAAACATGCTATTGAAATCTACACCGACAAAGAAGGGGACACTAAATATTGCTTGAGGAACTAACACTTCTCTTTCTGTTTTATTACCAATTTTTAATGCCGATTTGCAATTAAACAACTTTTGTCTAATCACTGCGTACTTTCTTTCATCCCGATGTTCCCCTTTGTTTTCTCTACAGCCTTCCCCCCTGTGCCCCTGAATACTCCTCTCACAGTATGTGCACCTGCAGGTTTTAGCTCCGATATAATTTCCCGCATTGCTTGTGAACTCTGTGGCATGGTATAATAGCGATTCAGAAATATTTGAAAGTTGAACTCCTTGTTAGAGTTCACTACACAGGCCTCGTGTCCTTTTCCTCATCCTACAGTCGTGAAAAAAAATCAAGATTATACATGGATATTATCACTCATTCGCTTTCAGGGGTTGTACTCTCTTGACATGTGCAATTGTCAAGACTTTCTCAGATTCAGGAATAGAGCTGAGCACACGAACTCATTCACAAAATCCCCAAGGGTTGATTTATTTCTGACCCTTTGCGATACCATGGAATCTTAGATTAGACCTTTACAACCGGTTTTCAAACTGTCTGGTCTTACTGGGCAGACACCGGTAAGCACCATATTCTTATCCTTCCGCACTGCCAGATTAGTCTCCAGAACATCTATCCGCTCCTCTACTATTTGCATTTTCATTGTTTTTATCGCATATCTCTCGTTCTGTGCAACCACCTGCTAATTAAGCAATTCCATTGAAGTCGACTGCATGGTCTCAACATTCCGTACTTTTGCCGATAACATTTTCAGTGTCTGTCTTATTCAAAATAAGGCTCTTAAAAGTAGGTGATAGCATCCTAGAAAAGACGGAATAGTGAGCACTTAGCATGTGTGAGATAAAGGGAACCTTAGGGTTCCCCACAGTCTCCCTTACTCTTCAGAATTCTTAGATGTTGCTAATGTCCAAAACGAAATCTAAACCCGGAAGAGCCAAAACAACTGGACACTCAAGAGCTCGAAGATAGAAATCATGCTTCTAGGGCTTCCTACCTCTGGAAAATAACTGCCACCATCTACGACCCTCCTCCAATTTAATTTGAAAAAACACCCTCAGCAACACAGACTTCAGCCTCATCTTTTTTTTTTGTTGCAGTTTTATATAGCGCAAACTCGACCCGAAGATATTGGAGCGCTTTGCAGGAGCACCAGTTGCATTACAGACGGACACATTCATTTTTTTAGACACAGGGTGATTAAGTGATGTGCCCAGAATCACAGGATGCTTAAGCCTCCCGCCAGACTTGAACCTGGTTCCTGAGCTTCCATGTCTGCCACTCTAGCCGTTAAGCCACATCCACTCCTTACAAATCGGGACACTGGTTAAATACTGTTTCTTTAATCTAATATTGACGATAACTATGTTTAAAATACCTTGATGGATCGAGCCAAAATATCTACAGACCAAGCAATTTCACTAAACGGCTCCACCTCCTTGCAGTCTCTAAAACCCACAGCACGTCCCAAAAAAACTGGTGCTTTTTAGTGACTGGATGCTGCGGGTCTAATTCACAAAGGTAAACTTACACTTAATTTACTATTTTTCTGGTATTCATCAATTACGACTTTTATTTTACTAATAGTCATTTTACGACTGTGAAGACTTCCTGTATAAAAAGATGGGCTTGTCCTATCTTTTTATGTGCGGTGTCTCTGAAGTTGTAAAATTAATATTAGTAAAAAAAATAGTACACTTGCACAAAAGTTTTAATTTACCTTTGTGAATCAGGCCCTGCGTGTGTAAAAACTGCATCAAAACTTACACAACTAAAACAACTTCCTTTCATTCAGAAAACAACAGAAAAGCTTACTATTCTAATCTGAGCTCCACATGGTTTGCCTTGACTCTTGCTCTCTCTCTTAAAAGCAATTCAGTTATACAGTGTACGCTATAAAAGTTGTATAAATAAATAATATATCAAAGATTCATCGTCTCTGCTTCTCTTGCTTCATTGTAAATTTCTTTCATCATTGCCTCTCCCATCTGGGTGTTCCCTTCCTTCAAAGTTACTAGCCGCAGCTCTAAGAGTCTTTGCCCCATCATCCTCCCTGTTTGCACATTTTCCTAACGGCGTCGTCCTTTCTTCTGATTAGTGCTTCTCCCCAGTTCCAATGTTGAGGAAATATCGGTGGGGATTATTTAGCAGAAGTGCTAAAGCATTAAGAAGAAATACGCAATTTTCTAAGAAATAATCAGACGTGTTTTCTTGCTGAATCATGGTTATTACCCGGCTCTCTGTGCCTATTGTAGAATGCGTCCGTTAAATATTCTATCTAACATTTGGATTTGGTGGAGGGGCTGCCATCATATACAATATCTCCCTTCCAGTGTTTAACCTTTTTTTTTTTTTTTTTTGTAAATACTGTTTGCAACTGAGAATGTTTTCTGATCACCATGCAGATTATAGCCACATCTTCCATCACTTTGTTACTCTGGTAATATCCCTCTGGGAAGAGTCTGGATAATTTACACCTCTTTTAGTCTTCTTTGGATGTGTAATTATTAGGAACTCCTCCATTTTAATTTTAGAGAATTGCAACCTTCGGTTAAAAGTATCCACTCATCAATCAACCTCTTTTTTTTCAGTCTCTTATAAGATATGAGTTTAAAGCAAATGGGGAACACCCCTACTCACTCCAAAGGTCATACTTTAGATGCAGAGTTAAAAAAAAATATTGACATCTCGATTATTGTTAACTCTTATATGACTGGGATGGAAGCGGGACAGTCACGTGATCGGGGAACACGGCGGCTGGCTGATGCTGGTCGCGAGGGCTCCTGAGCGGAGAAGTGGAGAATCCATCGTTGTGATGCTTATGATAACGGGTAACGGCGTGGTATGCGGTAGCGGCAAAAATAGAAAGTGAGAAACGGGAGAGTCTTATTCCCTGTTTGCATATGGGCACAGACACGGTTGCGGAAGGTGGCCCCGCCCTTCGGGGGAATTGGTGCTGGGCGGCGGCGTTTCTCAGGAGATCTCGGGCGGTGACGGCGCTGATCGGGCTCAAGAGGGGCAGAGCTTGCATAGCCTCCTCTGGGCATGTAACTTTGGCGGCAAATCACGGGAGAGGCGCAGATTCAGTTTGCCGAGAACAGGCTACAGGTCGAGAGGGAGCGGCCCTTCGTTTCCCCGAAGAGTTTTGGCTACAGCAACAGGGAAATAGTGCGAAGGTTAAGGCAAAGTGGGGGTGGATGGAAAACCACCTCCACTCCCAGGATTCCCCTTCCTGTGTGAACCTAATGAACGAGGAGTTGGAAAGTGGAGGTGGTAGGGGACTCACAACCCAAGCTCTCATAGGGGAGAAAAAGGCTACAGGGATTATTGCGGCTGCTGCTAGGAAGGTGCAATTTCCGCCGGTGAGGAACCGGTATCTCCTACGCTCTGTGCCTCAAAAGAAAGGTGTTGTTGGAAGAGCAAAAGTCCCTGCAGTTAGCGAGCCTCAAGCTGTAACCCCCGTTAAAAAAGCAATCAGAGGTTCTGGGAGAACAAGAGGTGTGGGCCTAGGGAGACGCGTTCTTTCTCTAAACCTCCCCCTGCTCTCAGGTCTTATTTTAAAATCATGAAGCAGGTTGCAGGTTCTGTAGAGGGGGTGGGAAATAAGGCTGTGGAACAACCACCCCAGGCTGAGCCACTGCGGCTGGAAAACCGTTTCTCCCCATTGGTAGAAAACCAAGAAGAAATCATATCCCATACACAAGCAACTCAGAATGACATAACGGGTAAGGGCAATGAAGGTAATAGTCCTAGCCTGAGTAACGGTGAGAGTTCGGGGTCAGATTATAGTCCGCAGGGAAAGTCTTCCTCAGAAAACCAGCTGGCAGATCTGCTCTATACTTTGAGACAAGACATCTTGGTTAAAATTGAGACGTCTGAATATAATCAGAAGGATATTCAAGAAAAATGTGGGATACTTGAACAAAAAATAGATGGAATAGCTCAACGGACCACAGCCCTAGAAGGCAAGATGAAGTCATTGGCAGCGGCGATGGCTGTAAACACTAGCGAAATTGTGGGGCTTAAAAAGCAAAATAAGATGTTGCAAGAGGACTTGGAGAGACTTGAACTGCAAGCCAGGCGCAATAATGCCCGTCTCTTGAATATCCCTGAAAATTCTGAAAAAGACGATATCAAAGTTTTTGTGTGTAAGTTGTTGGGAGGTCTACTTCAGGATAGGGCAGATATTGATTGGGATAGAGAGATACAAAGGGTGCATAGAGACCCATTTAGGTTACACCCTGGGAGGAAAACCCCAAGGAAGATTCTGATAAATTTCCTCTCGTTCTCGGTCAAGGAGTTAGTGCTGGGGCGTGCCCTGAAGGATCGTTTTTGAAGTTTGGAGACCTCAGTTATCAAATTCTGATCTGATATGGGTAAGAGAACAGCCCAGAGGCAGTGGGAGCTGGGCGCAAAATAAACGACCTACGTTCTAAGGGGGCCCAGGTACAGATGAAGTTCCCCGCAATGCTGAGGATAATGTGGCGGAATAAAATGTACACTATTAGAGATCCAGAAGAGGTGGACTCCCTGTTGACGCAGATGGAAGGTTCAGAATAAAGGCATAAATAGGGAGTTAGAGGATCTATCTTATGTATAAGTATTAGTTACCCTTACACTTAGTATTTTGGTTTGATTTGGATTCTCCCTCCCCTAGCTCGGGGGTTCCCGAAAGGCGATTTCGTCGCCTAGAGATAGGAAGGAGGGTTCCCCAAGGTGGGTGGGTGGTGGGGTGCACTGGGTGGTGGGAGCATGAGGGAAAAAAAGAAAAAATTGTCCTTATTCTGTCATATGGTAGTGTGACTAATTAAAATGAGTGGTCTTTTGACTTTTTTCAGAGAGGGAATGGGTTATGAGCATAGGTTAAGATCAAGGTGGTCTTTTTGGAGGCGGGTATCGTACTATAGAAATGAGTAAAAACCTGGTGCATTTCATATCCTGAATGTGAATGGTTTGAGATCCAGGAAGAAGTTGGCTCGGGTCTCGGAATTTCTTAAGAATAGCGAGGCTAGTGTTATTCTGCTTCAGGAAACTCACTTAGAAAAGGGCGAGTGTGGTGCCGCATTTAATAAATTGATCTGGGTTCAGGAAGTATTGTGCTCGGACCAAAGAGGCAGCACAAGAGGTGTGGCAGTCATTATATGATGTAATCTCAGCATCAAATTAGAAAACTATCAGACAGACTCCTCTGGGAGATGGTTGATAGCCAACCTGAGGATACAAGGGATGCCAATAGTTTGTGCCAATTATTATGGTCCGAACGATGACGTCCCAGATGCCTTAATTAAGCTTGAAGCATGTTTAATACTGGCTAGTGCTCCGGTGATAATCGGAGGCGATTTTAATATAGTACAAAATAAGGATTTAGATAGAACCTCCAAAGTTAAATATGTTAGTCCCCCTAAAGTATCCGCAGTAGTTAAGACCATGATTCAGGAGCTAAATTTGGTAGATATTTGGAGAAGTAAGATGGGGGAGAGAAAAGACTTCACCTTTTACAGTAAAAAATATGGCCACCACTCCCGTATCGACTATTTTCTAGTAGATCGGGAGGTACCTTCAGCGGTTGAAGAGGTTAAACATCTGCCTGCTATCCTCTCAGATCATTCGGCTGTGTTTTTGTCCTTTAGGCATTACAATAAGATTGGTATGAAAAGGTGGACCTTAGATAGGACTATTCTGTTAAATGAAGGAGTGGTATTAAATATAAGGGAGGAGGTTTCGGTTTTCCTTCAAGCCAATATGGGATCAGCAAAAATCCAAGTCATCTGGGATTCGTTTAAAGCGTATTTAAGAGCTATTGGCACTTCTATAATGGTGGGAAAGAGGCGAGGTATGAAACAGCAAGAGGAGGAACTCTCCAAAAGATTAAATACAAGGAACAGGAGCTCCAAAAGGCATCATTGGAGGGCTCTAGTAAAGTTTCTTTGTTGGGCAAAGAGTTAGAACAGTTTCAAGCGGAATATCAAGGAGCTCTTGATAAGAGGCTATTGGATAGATGGAGGGTAGTAAGTTACAACATTTTGCATATGGGGAGAAGAGTGGCTCGCTTCTAGCTTGGAAAGCCAAATCAGATAAATCTAGAAATTTAATAGGAAGTCTAAGAGATGACGAAACAGGTGCCCTACTAGATACCAACTCAAAAATAGGCATGGAAGCCCGCAGGTATATGGGTCAGCTATATAAAGACGATATCTCACCAGGAAAGGAGAACATAGAGGCCTGGCTGGGGAAGATTGAACTCCCTAATTTAAATGACGACCAAAAGAGGGCCTTAATGGCCGTGATAACGGAGGATGAAGTCCGGGTACAGCTGAGAAAGATGGCTAGGGGAAAGGCTGCCGGCCCAGATGGTCTACCGGTTGACATATATTTTAGCCTTCTTGATAGTATAGTACCAGTGCTGAAATGCCTATTCAACGCAATATTGTTGGAAGGGGAAAAAGCCCCATTGTCTTGGGCGGAAGCTACGGTAACATTGATTCTGAAACCCAATAATGATCCTTTGGCAGTAGACTCCTATAGGCCAATATCGCTTTTGAACACCGACTATAAGGTTTTTTCGGGGATATTGGCCGCTAGGGTCGCCAGGATTATTAAATGGGTTATTCATCAAGATCAGAGAGGATTTATCCCCGGGAGGCAGCTCAATGAGCTAACCTTCGGGATGTTTGGGGTTATTGATTTGGCGGAAGCCCATAATTTACCCGTAACTGTTGCAGCTGTTGACACCGCTAAGGCGTTTGATCAAGTTCACTGGCCCTACCTCTGGGAGGTTTTAAAGATCTTTCGGTTCCCGGAGAATATAGTAAGGGCAGTCCAAAATCTGTACTGTTTACCTAGAGCCAGGGTATTGGTCAACGGGGAGCTATCAGATTGGTTCAATATAACTCGGGGAACCAGGCAGGGGTGCCCCCTGTCCCCGCTTTTATTTAATCTTTATATTGAGCCGTTTGCTTCCCTGATTAGAATGGATAATACTATCGCTCCGTTTAAGTTCGCAGGTTTAGTGGCAAAATTGGCCTTGTATGCGGACGATCTTATACTCTATACGGTTAACCCTGAGGTGGCCATTCCTAATTTAATGGCTAAGGCGGAATTTTTTGGGAAGATATCTGGGTATAAGGTAAACAGAGGAAAGACCGAAGTTATGGAATGGAATCAGCCTAGGCAAACCCCGGGGATTAAGTCACAAATGTGTTATTTGGGTATTATAATCACGCAAAAACTAGCGGAAGTGCCTAGCGTTAACTGGAAAAAGATAAGTCAGGAGATCGGGAGATTGTTGGTTAGGTGGGCGAATCTACCCCTAAACATATATGGCAGGGTTAACCTCATCAAAATGATTGTCCTCCCTAAGATTACGTTTCTTTTCAATTCTATACCCTTACCTTTTGACAAAGGAGAGGTAGCTAAATTGCAGGGGAAGATAGGCAGCTTTATTTGGTCCTCAAAGGGATCACAGATATCCTGGAAAAAGCTAAGGAGGAGGTTGGAGAAGGGGGGCTGGCTCTTCCTGATCTCATGACTTATTGGTATGCATTTCACTTTAAGAACTTTCGCATATTGTTAAATAAAGTGGATGGGTCACCATTAGGAATACTTTTTGGGGCTATGCTGAGTGAACTGAGGGAAGGACAGGATCAGTTTTTGTTTAAATACGGAGACCCGAAGTTTTTTTAAAAAGTGAGGTTGAAGATTTTGTTGGGGGTCTTGAGAATGTGGGTGTTCATTCGGAAAAAACTTGGAGTTCCGTACTATTCTTCCAAGGCGCCGATCTGGGATTCACCAGGAACCCCTGAGTGTCTAAAGGATCAGCTTAGTCTTCCCTTGAAAGCTGCAGGGTTGTCCCGGTGGAGGGATCTCAAGTCGGAGTCATCTTTAGCTAGCTGGGAAACCCTGAGTCAATGCACTAGGGGTCAATTAACCAGATTTAAATACTATCAAGTTTCCTCCTGGTGGGTAAGACAAGTTTGGGAGGAGGAGGAAGAGGATTCCTGGTTGGATCAGGCGATAAAAACCGGGCCTATTAAAAAGGAAGTTTCTTTGTGGTATCGTACTCTATTAGAGGCGGATGATGATTTGGACACAGACATTTTAAAGCTTTGGGCAGAAGATTTAGTAAATCTAAACGTTAGGGAGGCTTGGCTTGACTCTTTTTGCAATCCTCCGAGTGGTGGTAAAACCCGCCTTCCTTAAGAATAATCATCTCTTCACTATGTACAGAGTATATTGGTCTCCAGCAAAATTATCAAGATTCACAGGAACTCAGTATGCATGCCCAAGATGTATGTACCCTCTGGCAGATGATATGCATATGTTTATGATATGTCCCAGGATTACCGACTATTGGATCGAGCTGTGTAAGTTTTTGACGGAAGTAACGGCATACAAGTCAAGGTAAGCCCTATGCTTATATTTTTGGGATTATGCCAGGACTGTCCTACTCGACTTAACACTGCTATTTCAAAATTTATTTTTACATGATCTTATTGGGAGACGGGAGATTTGCAGGTCCTGGAAATCAGGAGTCCCCCCCGTTCCATCTGATTGTATTAAAAATATAACATCTACAAGTCAGTTTGACATAGCCTGTGATCCTAGTAGTCAGGAGAAAGTGTGGATAATGTTGGTCGATTGGAGTCAAAGTCCCAGGGGGTCCAATGATTAAGCCAAATAATCGCTGTCGGTCCTGGTCCCTTCTTTGCTACGGGTATACCAGTGAAGGGTTGGAAGAGAAAACAGCTTTTTCTTGGATGGAATGGCCCTATCCTAGGCTTTGGTATCTGGCAAATGGGAACAGGGTATCACCAACAAGAGAATTGGCAGAATGAGGACCAATTTTTTTTTTTTTTTTTTTAATTGTTAACTCTTATATGTGGTTTAATTCCTACTGGATTCACCTTCAGATGCAGCTCCTTGTGATAGGGCAGAATGCCATCACAGTGATGTTATCCAATGGCTGAAGTGGGCTCATCCACTTCCCGATGCTGTATTGTGTAGTGGGCCGTCGACAAATGTAAATGACACAACAAATGGACCAATGGATGAAGAGGGCTGGATGGAAGCCCCTATAAGTGAGGATAATATACATTTAATTTTAGGGGGAAAAAAATCAAAAAGTCTTGCTTAACACCAGACGTAAAAATATGTTAGGGTAATTACATAGCAACTGCTGAATGCCAATCAACAGGCCTTTTGTAAAAAGGGCTACTGCACCCCTCACTGTTATCCCGGTCCATAACCTAAGCAGCAATTATGTAAGCACGTCAATTAATTTTTAGTCAATACAATTACCAAAACAAAGGAATTTATAGGCATCATTGAGAAATGACCTAACTATCTGCCTGGTAGCTCCTTTGAGCCCATTGCTATGTTTTCTCTCCTCTGGCTGACCAACACTGAGGACGCTGAAAGTTTATCAGTCACTCTGAAGTCCATGACGTGTCATTGGATATTGTGCCAGCATGACAGTTCGCACTATCCATGGCTCCTTCTGTCTGCCATCTCCTCAACATCTCTTTCTGCCACCTCTCACTAGTAACCCAGTAAAAAAGGCCTTGTACTCCTCACCGGCTAATGAATGTAGGCAATGGTAAGTGGAGAAAAAACAATAAATATTATCTTAAATTTGTAAAAAGGGCTTATATGTCGATTGGTGAAAAAATTTAATCTAGACTTGTCTGTACTGGGTAATTTTAAATCCATTTCCATTTTGCCTGTTATAGCAAACCCCCTGGGGAAAATCACAGTTCAAAACTTCAGTATCACCTAGAGACCACCTCCTGTCTTTCTCCAAGGCAACCTGGTTTTAGACCCATGCATGCGACTGAATGTGCCCCCGTTGGCTTTTGAAAGATGCTCCTATGTAGTCAGATGGTGGCACTTGAGTGTTGGTCATACCGTACCTCTTTGCAGCACTCAATACAGTAGATAACTCTACTACTCAATGGGTTAACCTTCAAGGCTCATGTGGATCAGGACTCCGAGTACCTTTTAAATTCCACGCTTCTCCTTCACATATGGCCACGAATGTAAGAGCCACAGCTAATTTGAAGAAAGCTTACTGTTAGGTTTGACAGACCTCCTAGCCTGTCAAACCTAACAGCTGCAAAGGGCAAAAATAGAAATCATGGTTCTATATATTCCTACCTCTGGAAAAGAACTACCACCATCTACGACCCTCCTCCAATTTAATTTCCCAAAACACCCTCTGCTTCAGCATCATCTTATAAATCGGGACACTGGTCAAATCCTGTTTCCATAAACTAATATTGTTAAAAACCATGTTTAAAATACCTTGATGGATCAGGGTCAAAATATCTACAGACCAAAATCAAGAAATACTCCTCGACCAGGCAATTTCACTAAAGCGACTCCACCTCCTTGTAGTCTCTAAACCCCACTGCAAAAATGCTACTTGATGTTCACCTGAGTTAAGGCCGAAAGAGGAGACCATGTACCCTGAACTGCACAGGCTACAAACTCAAAACAGGATGAGATGCCAAGTTGCATATATCATGTTTAGGTGTGCAAGTAACTTAGCTTCCAAATAACTTGAGAGCATAACACCTTCTACCAGCCTACTCAGATCAACTCCTTTTGCCCATTTCCCTTAAATGCAGAATCAGATATTCTGTGAAATTCGTAGTCCTAAGCGTTATGAGACAGCTGATTCTTGACTAGCCTTAAGAAAGGTTTAAAAACATACTAACTTTATGTGACTTTAGATGAGTGTCAAGAGGTTTTATGGAAAGCCTAAACACAATTATTTATTTGTTTAGTCATTCATTCATTTTCCTCTATGTTGTTAGTAATGGGTTGAACCAGAACTTTAGGTGGTGTACTCACTTTAATCCCAGCAAATATGGCTAGGTGGTTCAGCAGTTGATCGAGGCTGTTCATATGAGAGATGGAATCCCCCTTTGGTCAGGGCCTGGGAACTGTGAATTGCTTCTTAAGACACGCTATCCCAAAACCCCTTAGTAGACGTTTGAATGCTCCATTCTCCCTCTCGCTTTCTGTAACACCTTCTATCCCAGCATTTTTTCTTTTCATGAGGACTTCATAATGTTTTTACCAACCCACGGCAATGAAGCCCAGGCTTTCCTCTAAATTTTAGCTCCACCAATGGCGGTAAGAAGATTTGAGGAGCAATTTTTCTCCCTGTTGACTGTAACTATCTCCCTATGACAGTTTTTTTCATTTATTGACAACACCACTACTGGTGGAGACCTACAATATCAGCCTGGGTGCCCTTTAGCAGGAGTAAATAAATTGACATCTCAAAATGTACAACTACAGTAATTTGATTACCATCACATGAGTGTACAGAACCCTATCACAGCCAATGTTTGCTTATTTTTTCTCTCCCTTCCTCCCCCCTTTCTCATCTTCTTCTATCCTTCCACTACTTCCCTTTCTCTAGCTTCTTTCCCTCGTCATCCTCCTCTGTTCTGCCCTTTCCCCTCTCCCACCTCCTTCTCTCTTCCTGCCTCTCACCTTTCCTTCTTCCTTTTACCCCCAATACATTCCCTTCTCTAGTTCCATTCACCCACCCTTACCTGCTCCCCATCACGTCCTTTCCCTCTCTTCATATATACCCTTTCATTCTCTATTACCCCCTTTTCATGCCACCACAACCAATGGAAACTCTAGAAGCAGTCAATCTTTACGTCCAAAAAACAGAATAAGAAAGGAGAAACACATTTCTTTTGCCGTTATTCTTTACTAAGTGCAGTGTTCAACCATTGTCAGCACATACATGCCTCACTGCTTCGTTCAGGTAGGGAACGAAGAGGTAAGGGTGTAGTGTGACATGATGCAATGCTGTACACCCCAGACACAGAAACCAGCGCTCTTAATCGACGTCCTTGGAGTTTGAGTATTTACTGCATCGCCCAAGCACACGATCGGCCCGTGCGTTTGATGCAGCTTGGTCGCGAAAGGTGGCACACCCACTCAAACACACACTTTACTACCTCCTCTTTGCTGGTTTTCTGACATACACAACTGCTCACCGACTGCTCAGTTCTCGATATCACCATCACGCCTGTCTCCATCTTGCCAAATGTCTTTGAGCCTTTGTGTTTTCTCATTCTTCCAGCTTTTTTGTGTGACCGCACTAAAAGTTTGGTGTCTATGTTAGCAGGTCATGTCGAAAGAGTACTTTTGTTACATCTTGTACAAATAGGAGTGCCATAAGCAGGGCATTAAGAGGAAAGCAAAAATTACATCTATTCACCAACTGCAGATGCATTCTCTCGCCTCACTCCTTCGGCAGCATTCAGTCACAATGATCCTGACTTGTTGCAGGAGAATTCAGGGAGTATGCTGCACACCAGCAAACCTCCTGGTAGACCACTGTGGCCAGAAAAAAGCAATTATATATTTTTTTCGTGAATTAGGGTTCAGTTGAGGCTCTGCCACCTCTTTGGGATTACCTTAAGATTAGTATTCATCTAGTATTCATCTAAATACGGATAATACACCGGGGTAAATGGCCTGCCGGTGGAATGACATCAGACATACAAAGACATGTTAGCAGAAAAACTATTGACGGTATACCAAGAAGCTCTAGTGAGGAAAGAACTACCCAGGTAAATGAAGAAGGCAATTATAGTGGAACTTCTGAAATCCAAGAAAGGACCCATATTAAGGCAGGTCCCATAGACCACTGTCCATGCTCAACACAGAAAACAAAAAACTGGGCAAGGTGCGGACGATGAGGATGGAGAGAGTAATCCAAAACCTAACTCATGTGTACCAGAAGAACAAGTTACTTGACTTCGGTAATGCTCTTTCAGGTAGACTCACAATCCAGCTGCTGATTCCTCACCTTTTCAGTATTTCCCAGGTATCAGACTGGATCTGAAAGTTTTCAGTAATATACCTCTGAGTGCTGGAAGGCGGCACCACACTGATGTTGTTCCACTACGAAAATGGCGTGCGGAGCCTTTTTAGGTACTACTCCCACACTCCGACCTCAGTTGCTTTCGAGACTGTTCACACCTCTAGACGCAGAGTCCCAACAGTAGATTGTTGTGACCAGTGTTCAGATTCCTAGACTTGGGTTTGTATTACTGGTTAGAGTCCAATCAGAGAAAAGGAAGGGTGGGAGGGTCCATGAGGAATCTGTGGCTAGACAGAGCCTCTACCAGAAAAAGCGTTACTGAAGGTAAGTAACTTCTGATAGAGACTTCTAGTTACAGATTACTCAACTTTTTAATAGATACCTATTTGGAGGCTGCTCTGTGAATGTACTCAAACCAGAATGTCCTGCAGGATCAAGTGGGCAAAATGCCCCTCTTGGCAAACCTGACTTTTCCAGGCAATACATGAACATATGAAGGGACAGCCAGCACTCCACATGCTAAGGCAGTGGTAGCAGCTCTGGCCCAGGTAGAATAAGCATGCAGACCTTCAGGGGGCTGCTTTTTGACCAGTGTGTATCAGAACCTAATACAGAGCACGATCCAGCGTGAGATGGTTCTCTTCTGCACTGCCTTGCCTTTCTTCACTCCAGAGAACCCCACAAAGAGCTGATCATCCACCCAGTGGTGTTTGGTACGTGTTTGGTACAATCTATGTAGAAGCTCAGTGCTCTCTTGGGGTCCAAGCAATGGAGTCTCTTCTCCTCCTCCTTAGAGGGAAGAGTTGGAGCATAGAACGCTGGCAGGGTGATGGTTTGACTAATGTGGAGCTGCGTCACAACTTTCAGTAGGAAGGATGCCGGAGTCCACAGAACTAGTTTCTCTGGGAAGAAGGTAGTGTACAGTGGATTAACGCAAATAGCATGGAGCTCACTCACATGCCATGCCGAGGTGATAGTAGTGAGGAACACATTCTTACTAGTGCAGAGCCATAGAGGACAGCTGTGAAGAAGCTCGAACAGAGTACACATCAGATATGTCAGGATCAGATTAAGATCCCATTGGCGCATTACAGAGGGAGAAAGGGGTAACGTGTTGAAGCACTTTCAAAAATCGCATCACAACCAGTGACAAACAACGAGGACTGATCTGGCAACCGTAAGAGGCTGAAAGGACCGAAAGGTCTTAACCACGCCTAAAGCAAAGCCTTGCTGGACAAGAGACAGAATATGGGAACATCAGATAATCTGGCATGGAGGGGATCAATCTGATGTTTGCCACGCCAAACCACAAATTTGTCCCAATGACAGGTGTATACAGTTTTGGTCTTGGGATGCCTGGCTGCCAAGATGACATCAACCATCTCCGGAGGAAGGTTGGAAATTGAGCAGCAACAGCTGAATACCTTCAAACATGAGGGTGGAGATTGCGAAAGCCCAGCTGCAGAACCCTGTCCTGTTATTGCGACAGCAGATCCTCCCTGAGGGGCAGCCTGATCAGCGGACATATGCTTAAGCCCTGGAGTACTGGATACCATACTCTCCGTGACCAGTTTAGAGCCATTAGGATGACGTGGGCCCAGTTGGTCCTGATCTTCTTGAGAACTCGGGGCAGGAGTGATGTGGGCGAAAAAACATACACGAGTCCAAAGTTTCACTCTAAGCAGAACGCATCTCCGAGTGAGAGACGCCTTGGAAACTCCAATGTGCAGAATACTGACACTGCATGTTCTCATGGTGGTGAATAGCTAGAGTCAAGGTTCTTCCCATTCAGGGAACAGACCTTGCGCCACCTCCAGCTGTAACTGCAATTCATGTTCTGCTAGGCGCTAACGGCAGAGCTCATCAGCCCTGGCGTTCAATGATCCCACCAGGTGGTTCACCACCAGAAAAATCCTTTGGCTGTCCAGCCATTTAGAGAGGCACAAGGCCTCCTAGAATGGGGTATGTGACTTCACCCAGCCCGGTTTGCTGCGGTGTCACATGGTGGTGTTGTCAACGAGCACCTGTACCAGCCTCCCTTTGATGGAAGGAAGGAAGGCTTTTAAAAGCCAAGCAGCTGACTCTCAGCTCCAGAAGGTTCATGTGGAGTCAGGACTTCGCCAGAGACCAGAGTTCTCTGATCTCCACCTCTCCTAGATGGCCGCCCCAACCCAGAAGTGAGGCATCGGTCACCACTGTCAGCACTGGGCGAGGAAGGGAGTGGGGTCTGCATCAACTGTATCACGGTCCAGCAACCACCACTGCAGATCGTTTGTAGTCTCATCTGAAACCTGAATGTGGTCAGAGTTGTGCCCTTGATGTTGGGACCACTGAGACTTCAGATTCCACTGCAGACCCCACATACGCCACCTGGCATGCGCAACCAGCAGGGTGCATGAGGCAATCAGTCCCAGCAGACTCAGAGTCAACCTCACCGAAATCCAGGACCGCGGACGAAAGTGGTCAACTCTGCTACATGTCCACATCTTAATTTAACTAATCACATTAATGGCTGAATCTATATTAAATATATTTCAATGAAGTTTGGAAAGGTCCAACCAAGTCCCATAAAATGCACTCTAGTTATTTCCTCGCTGTTAACAAACGAAAATAGATACTAGCATTTAGTCGTCTTTCAAATTACCATCTATGTTGGTGAAGCAATGGTCTGGGTAAAGCCCCATCGGTGTTTCTTCGGAGACAATGTAAAAATAATGTTTGTTATGCATGGAATCATCTCTCAGACTCTCGCTGCTAGAATGGAAGCAGATAATCCACATCACTGGTTGTAACCTAGGTGACAAGGCAACCAGCTCTATCTTGGGAGTAGAAAGGGTATGCTCTAATGGCTCATGCTAGCTTACATCCCAAGGTAAAGTAGGTCCCTGTGAATTCAACAAAGACACCTAGCCATGTGAAATCAATACAACTCATCATACACTGGGTTTTCAGTTCACAGCAGCTGAATGTAAGCATGCTAGTGATTTCATTCACTAGCACATTCAGGTTAGTAACAACCCTCTCCAAGTTTGCAAAATAATTTCCTTGGACTAGATGGTTTGCCTCATTTGTCTAAATATTTTCTCTCAAAATTTACAGCAATGTGGCTGTAATGTGGCACTCCTCCTCCTCTGGATGCTCCTCAAGTTTAAGAGGTGTTACCACCAAGAGGTGTCAAGGAAAAAAGAACGATCTTCAAAAGAAGAGTTTATCGATCTTTTCAAAGGTGTAATTCCCATTTTCTTTTAGTTTTTGTGACTAAATCAATTTGCAACATTACAAACTTGGAAGGACATAAATTGACTGTTCTCGTCTTACCACATGACCCCCCTTTCCCAGTACAAATTTCTTTAGACATGGCCCACAGACTTGAGAACAATATTTTCAAACCCCCCCCTTCCCAAACTAGACATGTCAGGACATTCTTTATTTTCGAAAAGGAGAGTAGAGCTGAAGCTTCAGATGGGCGCAGGCACTATGGCATGACTTACCTATTAGTATGATGTTTGGGTTTCTCTTTTTCGCTTCCTTCATCAACCACCATTCATAACCACGAAAGTAGTTCTGATCATCTTCATAGTGCATGTGAGAGGGCTCAGTACCATCTGCCAGAAAGAAAACCGGAAATAGAATTATGAAGTGCCTCTTTTGATATTTTGCTGCACAATACTGGTTCAGAAAAGAATTACGCTACAGCGGCTGCACAGTGGATTTCACTGTGAAAAACACTACTCTTGCACAAGCGGAAGTGGAGAAGCAATCTTCTACATTGTGTAGAGTGGTTAGTTAGTTGCTTAAATTCATATTTGAATCTAGATTTCAAAATGTATTAAGTTTCTAAGGAAATGTCTTTCGTCTGAGAAGGTCGGCAGTAAACTATTTGCTAATAGCCCAACCCTAGAATTTCTGATATTTTCATAAGTTAGAACTTCCGCTAGGTTTTACAATAGTAGTAAACTTACTTTGGGTCCAATGCTTACACTTTTTGCACACTGAAGTGGTACATAATGCTGCAAATTTTGATATCTGAAGCCACAAATGATAGATCCTGAAGTACTGGATCAAGATCACCGAATTTTGCTGGCACAGATGACGCTAATAACAGTGGAACATTTGACCAAGTAGTGTATTTTTCGGAGTCGAAATTGCCAATTTTTAACACTCTTTGTGGGTATTCACACACTTGAAATGAGTATTCCAACAAAACCTCAACATGGTGCAATGAGTATCAATCAATCAATCAATCAATCAATCAATCAGGAGTTATAAAGTGTGGCAAATCACCCGCAAGGGTCTCAAGGCACTGGAGTTGCTAGTTGCTTCGTGGAGAAAGCAATGAAAAATTAGACAAAAGCAGGAGAAAGCACTCAGAAAGATGGCGGAGAGGAAGGAGAAAGCAGTAAAAAATTAGGCAAAAGGAAGAAAGCACTCACGAAGCACTTTCCCAATCCATATGGCAAGATCTGGAACTCAATTCCAGCTAGATTAATTAACAACCACCTGAAATTACAGAAAACTTTTTAAAACTTGCTATTTACAATGACATAATTCTTTGAGACAGATCTCGGCTAAGAAGTATGTACTTGCATGCACTAAAGTGACTATATTTACACCTTTTTACCACTTCTTGCTTAAGACTACGATCCTCCACCCTTTCAACCATGGTCACACATAGCTCCCAGGAACCCAATGATATTTGGAACACTTCACGGTCTTATCAGCGATAGGAAGCATTGTATAAATTCTGCAATGCAATACAACACCACTGTAGGAGAGTAGGATCTGCCTCTTATGTTGCCCCCACTTTTTTTCTGATGTTAGCACTGGTTTCTGGCTATAGTCTGGCTGGGTCCCTGCCAATCAGGGCCCCAGCCTCTCTGTTCTCTCTAAACGACATGGAGTGCACTCTAGGTGCACTAGTGATTGGATACTGTGGTGCCTTATGAGTCCCTAGTATATGGTACCTTAGGTGCCAAGGGCATAGGTACTTCACAGGCCTACCAGGGGCTGCAGCATATATTATGCCACCCCTGGGAAGCAGTCTAAATCTGACACCACAGGCCTGCTACTGCAGCCTGGGTGAGGTGGTGCTAGCACTCCTCACTGAGATATAGGTTTCCTATATCTCTCCTGCACACACATATAAACCTATCAGTCACCCCTAAGGCAGGCCCTATCAATCCTGAGGGCAGGGTGCTTGGCTTCTATGTGAGGGGGTGCCTCTGCCTGAGCAGGGCCCCTCTGCAGCTCTCAGAGTCTATTCTCTGGTGCTGTTTGTGGATGCGGTTAAACCATATACTCTTAAGTGCATTATATCCTCGCGGTAAAATGCTAACTTTGGAATGGCTGCATCAAAACATGTCGTGTTTGGTGTCAAACATCTTGGAATACTACCCCCCCCGCCAATCTTGGCAGCGGGGGTAGCATTCCACCCTTCTAGAGGGAGAAGACATGTACCTGCTGTGGAAACGCGGTAGAATCCTAAAGAGCCCTGGCATCACAAAATGGATGCCACCAGTCACAGACACTGGGCTGCCCTCCTGCTGATGACCGAAACTCACAGTGGAGGAAGCCCAACAATAGGCATCCTGTCACAGGGAGGTGTGACCACCTCCCAGACAGGGTTTAGTGTATTGGGGCTGGGTGGGTGCACTCTTAGAGTGCTTTGAAGTCCTGCACTGGGGGAGCAGAAGGCTCCTCTGTGCATATGCCAGTTCAAACCAGCTCAGGTGCTACCTGCCCCTGCTCTGGCGCGAACTGGACAAAGGGAAGTGGGTGTAGCCACCCCTCCCTTGACCCTCCCATAGGTGGGGTCATAGAGCTAGTCCATCCCCTCTTTCAGTATAAGAGGGGGAACCTTGCCATTGCAAAGCAGATAACCCCTGGACGACGCTCTACAGAAGAATCCTGGCCCTTCGACGTTCCACTACCTTTGGAAGACAGAAGAATCTCCCTTGGAGTCAAGGAGTGACTCCCTGCTTGGCAGGCACCAAAAACGACAACGACGGTCGCAAACTACGCCGCTCCCGCCGGAGTCCGAAGTCCCTGCAGCCCAAGAAGTGGATTTCCTGACCTCTCCCAGGCCATCGTGAGTCCCCAGCGAAGCTGAGGCAAGTGGACCCCACGAGTAACGAGGAACCGCGACCCCTGGGTACCGTGCACTATTGTCGAGTGCAACCCCTTCACAACGTTCTACGAACTTGTGCTTTGGACCACGTGTGGTCCCGACCTCCAGCAGGAATCCCTCCGAAGATCAGAGGCCTACACCGTCCCAAGTGACCGTGGGCCCCTGTTGAGTGATTCCGCCCGAGGTGTCTTCGCGATCCCTTGCCCGCCGGCTTGTGGGTCCCCAGAAGACTTCTTAAAGAAACCAAAGGGCTCCCTGGTTGCTCCAGGCCTTCCCTGACTTACCCTCGCTGGGTGAGTCCCTCAGACCTTGCTGGTCTGTGCCATCGACTTTTCTTCATCTCCCCGAGACTTGCTGCTGCCAAGGCTTGTTGGCTCCAATCGAGTTGCCGACACCGCAGTCAGCTGCAGACGTCGAGGGACCCACCGAATCCAGCTCCTGGTCGTCGTCGACACCTCCTGGACCACGTGGCTGAAGAGTCAAGGCACCCGCAACCGACCTGAATCAACCGACGACGGTGGGCATCCATCTTCCTTGCCCCGGGTCACTGCCAAGTGACTTTGAACACTGTCCCCTCTGCTTTCAGGTCATCCTTCTTCAGAATCCAGGCTTGGATTCCACCGGACACTTCTTCAGCTCCCGCAAGCAGCAAGTCTTCTTTGTTCGCCATTGAAAACGACTCCGCGACCCGACACCAAAGGACACCTATGCACCCGGCTTCCCTGGGTGAGGTAACTCCAGCACTACGGTGCTCCTGTGGGTGTGGGCCCTAGAACTACTTACCCTGTAAGTGACTTGCTTGTAGGTTCTCCCGAAGTATCCTAAAACTCTTTATTTCCAACCGCGACTTGCACCATTGAAGTTAACGGCGATCCGCGCCTGTGTATCCACACTGCACGCGTCCCCGTGGGTCCTTTACTTACCTGCCTTGGGTGGTTTCGTGAGGCCCCTGCACTTCTGAAGGCCCTAGGCCTTGTCTCCCTGCAAGTCGTTGTCCCTAAGTCTCTTACTTAGTATATGGTCTGGTACGCCCCTAGGGCCCCAGCCATATTTTGTGCTTAACTTATTGTGAAACGTTGATTTGTGCATATGTTTGTCTTCTAATCTCATAAAGAGATTAGTAGAGAGTTATTTAGAAATAAATACATATATATTTGATATATATACCTGTGTGGTGTCTTTTCATTTGGTGATTCAAGAGATTATATGGTAAAACAAGCTGCTTTACATTCCTCCGAGACTTAGCCTGAAGGCTGCTCTCCACAGCTACCACTAGGATAGCTTTCTTTAAAAGGTTGTCTTAAACCTATCTACCATAAGAGTCGATTTGCCCTGGTGCAAGGTGTCCACTTTAATTAGTGAACAGCATATACCAGGCCAACTTCTCACAACCACCATCTTTCAAGGGAAGTAAGTGACAGATTTCTCCTCATGGAAAGTGTTTTCCACAAGGACACAAAAAAAGGAAAATAAAAATAAATGTACAGTTCAACACTTATGCTAACTCTACAACTGTAATTATTGCATTCTGCTAACAATCTAGAATTGCAGTATTAGGGCTAAAATACATTGTTGGTTTGGGAATACCCCCTTGATGGTGTACACTACTGATTCCCTGCCCTAAGTGCTCGACTAAAAGTGGTGTCGGTTATCCTGGTTCTTGATTTTGGCACCAGACTCACATTAACCCAGTGTGTGCATACAAGTCTTGGGCAGTCACTTGACATGAGTGAGGCCTGGACCTGGATGAGCAAAAAAAACACAAGTACCCTTATTTGTCTGCCATGGGTTTAGCATGTAGAGCAGAAGTGGCAGCGTATCGTGTTTTGTGACTCAGTAGTTGTAACCAGACCTTTTTATCTGTGTCATCTGTGTGGAGGCCTACAGGCCTACTCATGTAAAGTTCCACTTCTATGCACTAACATCCTGAGTAAGTTATGCATGTGTGTGTAGATGGTCAGTGTAATACATGCATTGTGTGTATGAGTGAAACAGACTAATTGAGGTCTCCGGATTTCATTTTGGAAGCCCTTGGCTTATTCTTGTGCACAAGATGGAAGTGGGAAGTGTAATGCGGACACTTGCGAAGCTGAAGGGAAGAGACAGACCCTGAACTGGGTAAAGAGGAGACAAAGCCCCTTAGCATCCTTTACTGTGAAGCGGATGCTGATTAGTCTTCCTGAGCACTGCCATTTGTTAGATGGTGGAGTGAACAGTGGGCACTGCAGTTTCTTTTGTTCAGAGTGTGAATGGTCCTTCGGGTGAGGCTAGCCTTTTATCTCTGTTCTTATCACTGTTCTGTACGGCTGTTGACAGAAGGAGCACACTTCTTTGCGACTCTTTTATGGGTAGTCCAGACTGAAGACTGCCTTGCTCTGATGACCATCACTTTACATAAAGTCCATTTCTGAAGAACAGCCTGGAGAGGACAAATGAAATAAGATCCACCCCAAATGGATTCTAAAAGGGCAGATGGAGAATACCCATTCTTGGTCTGCTCTGACTGAATAAAAGTGGGAGCCACTAATACACATGTTCCAGTTTCAAGTTCTCTTTGATAAAGGAAGGGAGTGCTCCACAGTGCATTCAGAGGACTGTTGTGAACCAGAGCTGATTTCTGCCCAACAGTCAGCTTACCAGAGGTAAGGGAAAATCGCCTGAAGTCTTACCTGGAAGGAAGAAGTTGCTCTCCTGTCCTGAAGCGCCTGGAAGCCAACCTCCCTGCTGAGATAGGGAAGAAGCCTGGCAACTCCGTGGGAGATGCGATTGTCCAGGGAGAGCCAGAAGCAGCTGGATCCTAGAAGCATAAGAGTACGCCCATACACATGGACTAAGAGCAATCTGTGTGTTCTAGGGATCATGAACCCTTCTCTCTAGACAAGTGGTCCCAGTCGGGAACTCTGGCATAGATAAACTGCGGTTGAACAGATTGCGCCTGAGTGGACTACGCCGCTGTAATGACAAGCTGTGCCTGAGCAAACCATGCTGCTGCGACAACAAACGGTGCCTGAGGCAAATGAGCCACTGCAACAAAGAACCGTTGCAACTGCAACAACAGTCTGTGCCCAAACTGACTGTGCTGCTACATCAATGAATTGTGCCGTGGTGGGGTTCTACTGCGCTAGAAAGACTGCATCCTGGCAGTCTATGCCCTAATCTCACCTGAAGCTCAGAAGTGGGCTTGTCACTAGCCAGAGATCTGCAACAACGCCAGAGTCCTGCTCAGGTTCTGGGTGGTACCTCCACTTCTGCCTGTTGTGGTCACGGCCCGAGCATGAAAGCACGTTCAGCTGGCATGTCTGCTAGAAGAAGGTGGATGGCATACATTAAAGTACATTTCTTTAACAAAGTAAAGTAATGGTTGGACAATCAGTTATTGTGGTGCTCGGTGACTGTGAAGTTCTAAGCTTGAAGCACCCCAACGTTACTTCCCTGAAAAGTCTGTGACTGCTCACATTGCTACCACTGAGAGTCAAGAACTGAAGGAGGTCTACCTGACACATTTTGCAAAGCCATAGTAGGATGGGCCCGCAACATCAGAGGAAAATTACCCCAGCCCTCAGAGATGAGGCCTAGAAGCCCCTACTTGCCTTGAGTAACCCCAAATGGGGTCTGACAGGCATACAATGAGTTATCCAAGCAATTGGCAGGTGTATACGCATATGACAATACTTGCATTATGTGAACTATTGAACTGTATGAACCAGGCCCACAAATGTTATTGATATATGCTTGCAGATCAGCAGAGTTGCTGATAACAAGTATTATCATTACTCCAATGGTACACATGTTTGATGACTTCAGATTTACGAAAGGCTAATTCAGAACTGACAGCATTTGAATCTAAAATTGATTTAAAGGTTGTTCAGCAGCAGGCATTTAAACATATCTGTTAAGCTTGGAAATAAGCATCGTTTGATCCAGGACCAGATCCCAGGGGTACAAGGGAGAGTTGTTAGCCAGGCCTTCTAGTTCTCCAGGCAAACAAAATAATTATGAATTATAATTTCTTTAAATAAATTTGAGATGTAGCAGGTTATTTACCCGGAAGAGATAAAAAAAATGGCCACGTCTACCAATGAGAGTAGCAACTCGGACCAGAGCTTTAACTGCATTTCAAGTTTCCACAGTTGGCTTCAAAGTAAGAGATTTAGGTCAATGTTAGTTCTTGCTATTAATTTTACAACAATGCAATTGACAACCAGTGGACTTGTAAATTGAAATATTAGTGTGGGATTAACACCATTGCCTCAAATGTCATGAAGATATACCAAATCTCTGGGCTCGACAATATATAGCCGGCATGGCAGAGTTAAAAGGGGCTGTGATAAGCCCGCATAACACAGATCCTCAAATGTCTTGTTAGAATAAACAAAAGGCACAATATCTGAGTCAGTTGTCACAGCCAAAATTAAAGTCTCAGCATATAGGGGCATATTCACAAATTGCATTGTGTGGTACTTTAGAAGTACGACAGTAGTACTGCTTAAGTACTACAAAATGAAATTTACAAACGTACAAGAATAAATCTCCATCTCTCCCATCTTCTCTATGGAGAAATACTCCACATGCAAGTTTACTACTTAGTTGTAGATGTGGGAGGGATCAGGGGAGTGACTGCAAAAAGAGGCACCTACTCCTAAATGGGAGGGGTTTAGTGAGGAGTAAGGAGGCTTTAGAGAGTGCTAAGAAACGGTTTAGGCAGGGACAGGCACAAAACCTACAGGAGAGTAAACCTACTGCTATTCACAAACTGCACTCCGAAAGTTACGACGACCAAAAAGGGACCCAAAATAGAAGTAAACTACTCCAGCGGATAGCTGGAGTAAGACAAACACCACACATGGCCAGCCATGGGAACTGCAATATTTTAACAACCTTTTGTTTTGTTTTTTTTAATTGCTGTAGAGAGAGTGAAGCAATGGTGGGTACCACATTCTACACTGAAAGGGGCCAAAAGAGGCTGATTAATAAACAGCAGTCACTGGTTTTAAAACAGAATATTAATTGCAAAAGTTTAGGCAGATGTTAAGTTGAACTGTTGAAGTATAGTCCATGAACACACTAGAGACTCATTTGGAAGCCTTTGCAGAGCCAGAGGTGAAAGTAACAATTACATTTATTCACTGTCAATGGATGGCAGCAGTATGTTGCTACAATGTAAATATTTCTTTTTTAATCATCTCCTCACTACCAGCCTAATAAAGTGCACTATCCATAGAGGATGTGATCGGGATTTTTGCACTTTATCTGGATCCTGTGCCTTTTTTCTCCTGTAAGTACCCTCGACGCAGCTGAGGGCCGACCCACCATTAGAGGATTCTTTGGTGAGCACGGGATGACCGATGAGGAAGCATGACAGCCAAGGGGGTGTGGGAGGTCATCCCATATATTTTTATTAATTTCCCTTAGGTCCTCTCTATTGACAATAGGGACACAGAAGTATCCTCAGGAAAAGGGTATTATCCCACATAGAGGATACAGGGGTTTCTCATTTAAACCCAATATGGGACACGTTTGATCTAATGTGATAGTGGTAAATTTAGGTCTTGCCTTCTCTTGAGGAGCTTATTTCCACTGCCGGTGTTTACGGATCTCCCTGTCAAAATTGTTTGGGACTCACAGACTATTCATTTTTGCAACAAACACTTTTCAAGCTGAACCTAAACACTAGATGGAGTTTTCTTCGACAGAACTTGGGGCATTGGCAGGGAATCGCAACAATTCAGCCTAAGAGCTATGCCAGGAGCAGGAATAGACCTCCATTCGACAACAGCAGATGCCAAAGTAAGGAGAAGGTTTCTCTGTTGGTAAGCTTGGATTGAGGACAGTTTGGTGTTAGGCTTGACAATCAGATCAGACTGCCTCAGATGATTTCATCTTGAAATATGAAACCATTTTGATTATTGACAGAAAAAGTAATTTTTCATTACTTTAATTGCAGAAACAAATCTGGGTAGAAATGACAAAAAGTAAAGAAAGGAGAAGTCAAGTAAATAGTGCAGGAGGCTCATGAGGGATGGCAAAGTTGCCTATGTCCCTACTGCAGACTCCATTGCATGAATGCTGAAAGAAGTACACTGGTTGCTACGGACATATTTCAATTGCGAAAGGGCCAGCGGACAAGCGTCTGTGCACTTTCTGACCTCCCTCCTACATTGAGCTTTCCATCACTGCAAAAACGTGTCTTCCCTCCTTCACGGGATGAACCACGGCGGAAGGCACCAGACTACTTAAAACCCTCAGTACCTTGGTGGGAGCGAGGGTAAGATAGGAGAAAATTTAAACCAGAGAATCCACACAAACTAGGACTACAGCCCCCATTAAGTACAACTGCATGCAGATTTAAAATTAACAGGGCTATGTGCACTTAGGGTGACAAATACAGGTGTTTCCTCGAGGAAGACACATTTTTATATCCAATGCACAATTTAATTTTGAAAGAATAATATGGCTCCAGTGTCCTCTTTAGCATGTACCCAACTTGAGGAAGTTTCTGGGCCCTGGAGAAGGGTGGACGGTCAACATCCATCCAATCTTCTGATTCTTACTAGAAAGATTTCCAAAATATGAGAAAACCCCTAGATGTTTATGGAAGAACTACAAATATTTTTGTATGTTATAATCCTACATGGGCTGATGTAAACCAGTTGTTGCATGTTATTATGCCTGGAGAACGCCGAAACTGGTTGGTTCCTACGGTCAACTGACCACAATAAATCCCTAGAAAGCACTACAAGGGATGCTTTGTTTAACAAAAATTACAGAGTCTTGCCCTACTAAAACTGATTAGATAAAAATGAACAATTGGCAACATAATAAGGATGAATTTCCTGTTTGTTTCTTGGATCCGCTGAA
Organism: Calotriton arnoldi; assembly: GCA_963921515.1. Lineage (NCBI taxonomy): Eukaryota > Metazoa > Chordata > Amphibia > Caudata > Salamandridae > Calotriton > Calotriton arnoldi. The sequence continues at coordinate 350,873 of CAWUFW010011420.1, read as the reverse complement.
AGAGATCTTTGGTCCCCATTCTGATACTGTGAAAGCAGCGAAAACCACAGAAGAGGTGGTGGTGGATTCTTCTGTACAAAATTTGTTGCAAAAGGTGCAAGAACAACTTAGAACAATATGTTTAGGTTGGCAGAATAGGAGTTTCTGAATTGATTATCTGGCTATTCACTATGTGATCATTTGAGATGAAAGAAAGACTCTACACAGTCCAAACCAATGTCTTCGCAAATGCAGCCTTTTCAGCAGACTTTCAGAGGGAGGGGTAAAGGAGGCAAGTGGCACTGAGGCAGAAGGACTGGGAGGGGCCAACGTTGGGGACAGAGAGAGATTGCACTGCTAGATAACACCTACTGTTTCAATTGTGGTCAGCTGGGACAATAGAAGTGGGACAGGGCATTTAAGATCACCATGAGCAGTCCAATTTCTCCCTCCCTCCAAACAGATTTCTGGCATTTTAGGAGAGTAGTCATCTGGTCCATATATACTTTGATCTCCATGTAATAGAAAGTGCCAGATGTGTGGTCTGTCATCAATGGAAATCCCAAGGTGCTAGTAGATCACCCACAAGACCCAAGAGTTCCTCTCTTACCCTGTGTCTATTTTGTTGGGCTCAATCACAGACCAGTACACTTTCTTTTCAAAACCTACCTCTCCATCTAACCTGCTGAGGGATCTCTTGTGTAAGTTGAACTATACTGTTTATTTTTATTATGTCTTTTGGATGCTCCTATTGAAAATGCTGTTTTAGCGGTCTTAAGTAAACATGAATGTCCTCCCACTCTAAATACCAATACAAATATGCCTTTGCAAGAAATGCCTGATGGTTTAGCGCAGGTACCTTTATCTCTATGGCCGTAGAACAAAAGTGATATAAGCTATATTTTAACTGCTGACCCTGTTAAAATTCGATTAAATCCAATGAAGAAACTTCCTGAAGACAAATGCGACCTCTTCAACCTAAGGCAGAAGAAGAAGAAATCTGCCCAGATAATGCTGCTGTTAAAATATGTTTTAATCCCCTCTCAAAGTCTCTGCAATACCTCTTTTTACTCACCAAAAACCTGGTGAAGAAACCTATTAAAAATTGTGAAGGATTTAAAACTCAATACGGTTATGCTTACCAATTTACCTGTAGTACCCAAACCTGCTACTATTGTCTCATATATTCCACTAAATGCCACGTTTTAATGTTGTTGACATAAGTTCTGCTATCTTCTCTATCCTTACACAACCTCAGAGCCTGTTTCTTTTTGCGTTCATATTTGGTGGCTCTTTAATGACATGGACTCTGCTTAGTCTGGACAGCCACCTTCTCTCTTTTATCAAGCACTTAAGAAAGATGTAGATACCTTGGTCTTTCCATAAGTTTCTACCCGGATTATAGGCTGCTGGACCAATGCAAACAGGAGTCCTTCTATCTGCTCATTGACATAGCCAAGCCACTAGGGAAAGGTTGTATTAGGTTTGGCTCTATTCAATGTATTGGTCACAACATCTCAGCAGGAGAGAGAGCCATCTCTAATGATTGCATTTTAGCTATTTGCAAGTTACCCAGCCATGTTACTGTATCTCAAATGTGTACTCCTCTAGGAATCACAGTTTTCTATGGTCAGTGGATTTTACAGTATGCTACTATAGTGAAACAATTAGAGGATCTACTAAAAAAGCATTCCCCGAGCTTTTGCCTTGATCCAGGGCAAGCCTTTGTATCTCTGAAAACCCCAGTGTCCTATACTCTTAATTTGGGGTTGCCTCATTATTCAAAACCTTTCACTCTGCTAGTCACAGGATATGTTCTTCACACCTTGCACGAAATAGTTGAGTAAACATTACTGCAAGTACATTTTGCACAAGCTTTTGAACTGATTGCCCCCCCTGTTGCTTGTATTCTAGCTACTCAGAATAAGTGGAATTGTTTTTATGGATTCACAATATGCCTTCTGGATTGTTCATGATTTTGTACTTTTATGGATACAAGAGGGTTTCCTGAACTCTGCTGGTACTCCTATTAAGAGAGGATCCTACATGAACAGGTTGCTTGATGCTCTTCAACTCCAAACATTAACGATTGTCAAGTGTGGAGCCCACCAAACTACCCAAGACAAAGTGTCTAGGGGCAGTGCTTTTGCAGATAATGCTGCTCAAAATGCTGTTTGGTCTTTCAATTCTTATAGGACTCCATATGTATCCCAAACTACTGAAACCTTCATGCCCACCTTACAAGATCTTACCGCCATACAGGAGTAGATACCAGAGAGTGAAAAGAGTATTTGGACATCGAACTGGTGTCCCAAACCACCTGGACAGGTTATGGCATGGCAATAATGCTCCTAGAATACTGCCATATTGCCACCAACAAAACAGTCTTCAGTGTAAGAAGTCAAACCGGGCAAATTTGCATCAGTTTAAAAAGGGAAAGTCAAAAAGAAGGTCAAAACTAGATTCAAATCTCAGTGAGGAACAATAAATGTAGTGGATGGAAACAAGTGAAGCAAGCCTTTCAAAAAACGTGCCACTTGTGGAAATCTAAAGAGAGAAGGTTGAAACAAGGTACATGATAGTAGAAGGGTAGAGAAATAGCCCTTAACTGCAGCCACTATCAGACCCTGCTGTGCAGGGGACAACACAAACCACCAGATGTCACAAAGCTGAGAATGAAAGGGGTTAATGCCTTTCGACTCCCTCCACTGAACGAAGCTAGCCCAGCAATTTGGATTTGGAGGCAGACTTCTTCACCATCATGGTCTGTGACTTCATCAGGAAGGCTAAAATATTCTAGCTGGCACCGCTCAATCTCCATGTATACACCAGCAGTGTATGGGGGCTAAGGTGGATAGAAGGTCTGTTCTACATGTCAGAGGAAGGGGCAGCCTAGTGCAGAGTATAAACAAATGGGCGTATCAGATCTTCTGGGCCCAGTCAGTTACTATCTCTAACACTTTGCACAGTCCCAGTCCTCTAACACTTTGCGCAGTACTTTTGGCAGAATCGGGATCAGAGGAAATGTATACAAAAGTCTCTGAAATCAGTTAAACCGGAAGGAACCCAAAGGGACTTATGCAGTGGGATGTGTATGGTACAAAATGAAGGACACTTCTTTTCCTGGGCTGTGGGAAAGAGATCCATCAACAGAAACTTCAATCTGGAGATGATCAAGTCTATCACTTCACGATGTAGCTCACAGTCATTGTCCTCCAGTGAGACAGCATCAGCCTTCACATTGAAGGAGCAGTTTAGTTGAGCCACCCTTGGGAATATTTCACCATCAGTGAAACCGATACAACAGGCTAAATGCCTCCCAAGTAGGATCACGGACCCCACATCGCCCAGTCTTTTAAATATAATGCGTAAGGGTGGTATTGTCCAACAAAATCTTCACAGTGTTTGCTCTGAACAGCTGCTTGCCATCAAAAGGTGTGCGTGCCAGGGTGTTTGTGGTGTGGGGGGGGGGGAGGTTTGATGGAGTGGCTGCAGCACCAGAAAATCCAGTGAAATGCATCGAAGTGTGTTGGTGCTGCATAACAGCCATGCCCTTGGATCAAGCAATGGTGTCCACAGAATCCAGGTTGTGCTTCAAGATCTGTGTGAATGCATCCAATCAGTCATTGACCAGGCATAAAAGCTGCTTTTTCATGTGGTTTATCAAGGCGACCACTGTATGTTTTGCCAATTCCCACAATGCATGAACATAGCAACACAGGAGGCAGTGGCATTCACAATGTGGAGGGCCAAGCTGCCAAAAACAAAGACCTTATAGCCCATAGAGTCAAGCTTCATTGATTCACTACCGGCCCAAAAAAGGGTTTCTCCTAACCAGACATGGCAGGGTCCAAGAAGGACCGATTGAATGAATGCAAAGGCTCTGCCACTTGTGAGGAAGGTTGAAAGATCTCAGTCAAACTGTTCGACTTCACCTCCACAAATGGCAAGGTCAATTCCAAGGTTTCAGCTGCTGTACATACTACAGTCATACATGAAAAAAAGTCCTATGAAGCATGGCCAAAAGAGTAAGATATGTCTCCTTCCAGCAAAGGGTCCAGGCCACTCATATTATTAAATTAAAAAATAAGCCAACATCAGCATTATAATCATCAGTCTCTGTACGGCCATAATTTTCTGTCAGGGTGCTACGATTGTGCCTGAGTCAGAGTTGAAGATCTTCTCCATTCTGGAAAGTTCTTGAGCCTTAGAAAGCGTACTCTGCCAATGGAACATCATTAAAATGTATTTAACTTTTTCTACACCACACAGATGTTTTCTGTCTTCCACGCCCAACAGCTTCAAGAGTGGCATTGTGGTCAGCTCCATGGGTCACATCCTCATTGTTGTTGAGAGAGGCGCCAACTGAATCTCAAAAGGTGCTGTAGGAAGCTGGCTCTGTATATAGTGTACTAAAATGAAGTACGCTGTGCAGAGTCAAGTGGGTCCCAAATTGGTTTACAGCGGCTAAATTAGAAAATACTAACGCTCTCTTTTGTGATAGTGTGGGCGAGCAGTTAGGCTTTTCAGAGGGTAGTGCTAAACATTTGTTGTACTCAGAGGCAAAAAATGAGACACACTCAAAGAATAAATCCAAGACCAAATTGGAAAAATAACACTTCTTTTTATATAGGTTTTAAAACCAAGAACTTAGTTCAAAGGTAAGTACTGATTTCGATAGCAATAGTCCCAGGTAAGAAAATCTTCACGCTTGTGCGCTTTTAAGCACAATGCAATCCTATGGGAGGAAAAATCAAAGATGCATAAAGGTGGGTACAGTCTGTTTCATGGGTTTACCTTCAGGGTTCGGAGTTGTAGTGGGCCAAGGTCCAAAGTACTGCCAGCAGTTCACCAGGAGCAAGGTGAGGCTGGTAGCCAGTGCTCTAAGATGAAGGGGGCCACCAAGAAATAGGCTGCAAAGGGGGACTTGCGGACAAGTCTGCGATCTCCCAAAGGCGGGGCTTAGGTCGCAAGGGACCTTGGAGCAAGAAGGCACAGTCAGTTCGTCAGGACCAGGGCCAGGCGGCTCGTGTGCAGAGTGGTTTGGTCGGCTGGGCTGAGTGCGCAAAGATTCACGTTATCATCAGGGGCAAAATCAGGACAACTGGGTCACTCACAAAGTGGGTCCCAGTGATGCCGACATCCCTCGACGGCTGCTCGGTCGTGGTACAGTGAGAATCCAGACTGGACTCTCACTGTTCGTGTTTGGAGCAGGGTGTCCGGTACCCCCAGGTGTTCGTACTGCATGGCACCGGTTGATCCTGGTGTCTTCACCAAACAGGTATGGTCTCTGCTTCTTCAGGGTCCAAACCACAGCACAGTCTCAATGCCACTCCAACGCTGTTCCTTGGGAAGTAACCTCCTGCTCATAAAAGCAACAGGCTGGTCATGGCCATCATCGTTGGTTTGGGATAGGATCGCTCCTGTCCCTTGCTCAGAGAAATCAGTCTGCACAGTGAACTGTCTAGAGTAATCTGGATCTTTGAGAATGGGTGCTGAGCACATTGCCTCTTTCAGGGTGTCAAAACCCTTTTTAGAACTATCTGTCCAGTTTACCTTTTAGGCTTTTTCTTGGAAGTGAGTTCTGTGATGGGTGCCACACTGGACCCATACGGCTCACAAACCTCCTGTAATACCCAGTCAAACCAAGGAATGCCCTGACTTGAGTCTGAGTGGTTGGAACTTCCCAATCCAGAATAGTCTGTATTCTGCGTTCTAAGGGTTGAACTTTACCTCCACCTACAAGGCTGCCCAAGTATACAGCTGTGCCCTGCCCTATCTGGCATTTTGATGCTTGATAATGAGGCCTGCAGTTTGCAGGGTCTTCAAAACCTTGCCAAAGTGGATCAGGTGATTGTGCCAGGTGATCCTGCCAGGTGGAACTAAAGACAGCAATATTGCCAAGATATGCTGCACTAAAAGCTTCTAGTCTGGCCAGGACTTGGTTCACCAACCTTTGGAAGGTGGCAGGGGCATTCTTTAAGCCAAAGGGCATAACAGTGAACTGAAAATCCCCATCTGGAGTGGAGAATGCGGTCTTTTCTTTTGCTCCTGGAGCCATACCGGTCTGCCAGTACCCTGATTTGGTTGCTCTCAATTTGTCTATCAACTCATCAGCTCTGGGTATGAGGTGAGCATCTGTCTTAGTGACAGCACTGAGACCTCTGTGGTCCACACAAAAACTCATTTCTGGTTTCCCACCTTTGGAGTGAAGTTTGAGGACTAAGACCACTGGGCTAGCCCAGGGGCTGTTAGAGGGTTCAATAACCCCTAACTCCAATATCTTGCTGACTTCAGCTTTGATGCTCTCCTTAACAGGGCCAGACTGGCGATAGAACTTGTTTTTGACAGGTAAGCTGTCTCCAGTGTCCACATCATGGGTACACTAGTGTGTCTGTACAGGGGTTAAAAAGAGCCCAGCATACCGCTTCAGGACTTGCCTGCAGTCAGCTTGCTGTTGAGTAGAGAGGATGTCCGAATAGGCCACTCCATCTACTGACCCATCTTTGGGGCTGCTGAAAAGGAGGTCACAGAAAGGTTCACTCCCTGCTTCCTGAGCCTCATCAGTGACCATCAGTATAGTCACTTCAGCCCTGTCATGGAAACGGTTAAGGCGGTTGACATGGATAACCCTTTTGGGGCTCCTGCTAGTGCCAAGATCAACCAAATAGGTGTCCTCACCTTTCCTCTCAAGGATAGGGTAGGGACCACTCAATATGGTCTGGAGGGCCGTAGGTGCCAGAGGCTCCAACACCCATACCTTCTGCCTTGGTTGGAACTCCACCATGGCAGCCTTTTGGTCATACAAGAGTTTTTGAAGCTCTTGGCTGGCCTTGAGGTTTTTGTTTGCTTTGTCCATGTACTCTGCCATCCGGGAACGTAAGCCTAGTACATAGTCCACAATATCTTGTTTAGGCTCTTTGTCTACCAGCCTCCCTTAACCAGACAAAGTGGTCCCCTCACAGGATGGCCAAACAGAAGTTTAAAGGGGGGAAAACATACTCCCTTCTGTGGCACTTCTCTGTAAGCGAAAAGCAGGCACGGCAAAATGACATCCCATCTCATTCTGAGTTTTACATCGAGTCCCATGATCATGTCTTTGATGGTCTTGCTGAATATCTTAACCAGGCCATTAGTTTGTGAGTGATATGGGGTAGTGAACTTGTAAGTCACTCTACATTCAGTCCACATGTGCTTTTGGTAGCCAGACATGAAGTTTGTACCTCTGTCTGACTCCACCTCATAAGGAAAATCGACCCGGTAAAGAAACCAATCTGGGCCCCCTGCAGTGGTAGTCCTAAGGGGAATTGTCTCGGGATACCTGGTAGAATGATCCAGTACTACCAGCATCAGCCTGCCTACGGTGGCTGACTGGTTGAGACTGGTCAGTCAACACACTAGTAGTCGGTAGGTTTCCAGGGGGCACCTCTAAGGTGCTCTCTGGTTGCATCTATTAATAAATTCAGCACTGACATCAGTGTGGGTTTATCAAGATGAGGTGTTTGTTACCAAACACCTTGCAGTACATTGAAGCCATCATGAAGCTGGGGAACTCGTAATCACAAGTGTCCAGTCCATATACTCGTCATGGCTTCCCTGTGCACTAGTGATATCCATGGGAGAACTTGGATATCATGGGGACACATCCACTCATGCAGCTAGGCCCACAAATGGGTATAGTGCACTCTGCCTTAGGACTGTAAGGCCTGCCGTAGGGGTGACTTAAATATACCACATGTAGTGCTGGCAGACATGCCACACAGGGATGTGTGCCATGTCGACTCTTCGGTTTTCTCTGCACTAAGACACGCAAGCTGCAATGGCAGCATGCGTGAGCTTGGTGAGGGATCGGTCCCTTAGGGTAGCACAATTCGTGCTGCAGCCCTTAGGGACCATCTTTAGTGCCAAGGCCCTAGGTACCAGGGGTACCGCTTACTAGGAACTTACAAGGATCCTAAAGGGGTGCCAATTTTGGAACAATCATACAGTTTCAGGAAAGAACAATGATACACTTTCAGTCAAAGTTGCACCAGATACCAGGCAAAAAGTGTGGGGTAACCATGAAAAAAGGGGCACTTTCCTACAGGTGCATAGCCAGGCTGTGGCTTCTTTCTGAGTACTGGGGCAGAAGCTAGTGGAGGTGTGATATTGGGAGGCACTGAGGTCAGAGCTGCTGGAGTAACCAAGCCGGCAAAAGGGTGCTTCCAGTTGGTGGGTGGCCCAGAGGATAAAGGATCCATCCTGAAAAGATCCAACATAGCAAGTCAGAAGGCTTCAACCTGCGATGGGTTGGAAGATGGACCCAGAAACTCCAGTCTCATCTGTGTCAGCGCAGGAATCTGCTCTGATGACGGGAAGAGTTTGGGCTCAGGGAACGGTGCCATAACTCCAAACATCACTGGATTAGGGCCATTCCTTGAGGAAGAAAAGGACTTCTTTCTATGACTCTTTTTGTGTTTGTTGAGGGAAGATCTTTTGAGAGATTGTTCCCTTACGTGCATGTGAGAGAGATCACTAAGACATCTGCCTTCTAGCCCTTGAAATAATTTGGCCTCCTGCTTCCTGACAGTTTTTAGTCCATGGTGGCACAAGAATAGCAAGCAGCAACCACATGCACCAAACCAATACAGCATATGCAATTGTCATGTAGATCCGAAAAAGATACCTTCTTGTTGCATCTTAGACAAGGCTTGAAACCTGAAAGTTTTGAAGGAGACTTATGACCTTGTCACTGCTTACTGAGTAAGAATTTCAGGGTGAGACATGCTGTGATATTCACGCTGATGAGGTGCCGAAAAACAGGAATTCATGCCAGTGAGCCAGTTGGTGCCGGATATACTCCGGTGTTGTCATGTCCGGTCGACGAGTCTCGGATCAAGCCACATGGCACTACCTGGCAACACTGTAGAGCTATTGCTAGGGAAAAGCTTTCCAGAGCCATCTGAAGCCTGAGAGGATAATTCATAAGGTGATGAATGTGCAGGAAGATGTATCCATGAGAAAAGAAAGCCTAATTGAAGGTTGGGGAATTAAAATGTTTATAATTGCCTTGATCATTGCCATAGTTGTTCTGCTGATTTACATTCTTGTCCCGCCTCTGTAAAAGACCTCAATAGAGGCAAGGGAACTTCAACGATTTACCTTTTATGATGATAATAAATTTGAAGAATGTATTTAAGGAAGTAGAGAAGATGGAGAGGGGTAGGATTCGTTTCATTTGATGAATATTGAGCTGTTTTGATGATGTACTTGTTTGCACAATAAAATAGTACAAGAGGGAAGGATTGTAAAATTAAAACATATACAACTTGAGTTTAAAAAGTTGTAACTTAACTGCAATCCGTAGGGGCCCTGTTTCCTACATGCTCGGGCTACCGTACCTTGATGGGTGTGCCCGTCTCCAAGGCCAGAGGTGTGCTTTGGCACCAGAGACGTAAAATTTACAAACCAACCTGCTCAGATGAAACGTTTTCCATTTTTTCACTTGTGAAGGCCATTTACTAATTCTCAAGAGCACAACTAGATACAGGTTTGTATTCTTGGTGACATTTTAGTCATGTGATCTATACTAGAAAACGAGTGCGATGAAGTATATGTTTGGGTCGTACCCCATCTCGGGAAACACGCCTCCATAGCTGATATTTTTTTTGGGGGGGGGGAGGGGGTCATCTCCTCTGAGTTTTCTGTGACTCAGAGACTACTAATTATTGCAATATACACTTTTCAGACTCGACTTAAGAAGGCACTTTCTTTGGCAATAGTCAACAACTAAGCAGCGAATCATTCAATGCAAATTCCTCCCGATACATACATATAAAAAGGATTTAAAAAAAAATTATGAGTTTTATTAAGGAAAATAAATTAATATTTGTTGAGTGTGCCAAACTGCATAGGTTTTGTTCAAGTATCTTTAAAATATATTTTTATTGGTTTTACCATAAAATACATTCCATAGTGCAAACAGATTCATTCCGATTCAGTACAATAGATATTTAGCCTTTACAATCGTAATATTCTGCTTTGTCTTGAGCACCAAAGCTTAGTGTAGGCAAATTGTCCATTTTAAACAGTAATACAAATGTTTGAGAGGTAACTGAACTACACCAAACTAGGCGAATGGGGGCGAGTATGAGTGCAGGGTAGATATCAGGAGGTGGAGCTGTTATCTAGGTGGATGTAGCGGCAGGTAACAATGTAAATGTGTGCCTTGGGTCTATTCCCCTGAGCCTTTGTGTGTTGACCTTGCAGGTGATGTGCAACAAGAGGGGGCATGTTGCAGGATATAATTTGCATGGTGTGTGGGAGCCCAGTGTAGAAATAGTCTGCAATATGAGGTGGGTAAAGGATAATGCAAGATTGTGATTTGCAATGTTTGCAGAGTCAGGAATGTATTTCTAGGTAGATAACATGCCGTCTTTGATATGAGGTTTAAACTGTTTCAGTAGCTCGCTCAATTCTGTCAATGGGGGTATTTTCTTAGCCCCAGAGCTTCTTTACACCAGAGCAGATTGCTCTCAGAGAAAGCCCAAAAAAGGACTGAATGAGGTCAGTTTCTGGCGCCAGGTTATGCAGTGTGAGACTAGCAAAATAGCTAGGTACACTGTTTCAGAGCTCTGCATTTTTTGTTATGGATGAACAACCTTAAGGCATAAACCTCCCAACTTAGAAGATCCTTACGGCTAGACAGTTGGATCAGGAGTTCTATTACCACCGTCCAGCAATGTCTTAGCTCAAGGCATATATCATATCCGCATGGGTGTGTGAGGGGATCACTTCCTAATTAGGAAGTTCCCCTCCACAGTATCCCGCATCCAACCATCTTTTTACTAGCATTCCTGTTTTCCTCTCTTCTCGATAGGAACAAGTACCCCATCTATGTTATTAGCTCAGGGCATAACCAGAACAAGTGACACATGTCAGCATCTTTTTCAAAGGCATCTGGGGCATCAGGGAAGAACTCTTTAATTTTGCAGGAATCTGATATGCTCTGTGCAGGATATAAAAAAAACAAATTAGCTTGAACCTGGCGTTCCTGGAGACTGTGGAAGGATGCACCAGGATACTCTCCCATTCAGTGTTATAGAATTCTCTCCCTAGTTCAACCTCATATTTGTCCCGTAATGAGTCTAGTAAGATCAGCGTATGTGTCGTAATTCCTTTCGCTAACCATTTAACAAGGTGGTGATTCCTGCCTATTGTGTACCTCGTCTGCATGACGTTATGCATTGGTGTTTTGTTGGCAGTAATGCGCCAGTGGCGCCGCAGCACATGGCGTAGGGAATTATAGGTGAGAAAATGGCCTGTGTTACTTCGTACTGATCACAGAGCTCGTTGAAGGTCAGCATGTGTCCCTCCTGAAAGAGCTCCCCCATAGTTTTGAGCCATATGTGTGCCATTATCTAATGTAAGCAAAGACCAATGTATTGCTTGTTGGGAAAAGGTTCAGGAGAGGAGTGGTTGGGCATAAGGGAGCAGGCAGGCCTTTAAAGTAAAGCATCAATAATAACGTATGTGGGCTATCCGCACCAAGAGAGCGGTCGGGTGGGCCTTGCGAGCAACTGGACAGAAGCTCTGAAATACCATAAGCCTGGGCCATGGCCCCACCATAGTCACAGTGTCCTTTAGGCAAAGGCCTGAGACCTAGTGGCAGAGCCACTGTAGCTATGAGGCAAGGAAGTAGAGCTCGAAGTTGGGTGCCCCTAGGCCTCCTCGTTGACATAGTTTAGCTAGTGGCACTCGTCATTGATCATTTTGCCAGATCATTTCCCCTAATAGGGCATTCAAAGAGCAAAGAAAATTTGCATGGAGGAATAGTGGCAGATTACTGAAATAGTTAAGTAGGCAAGGGAGCATCGCTAGTCATGCAAAGGTGACTGTCTATCACTGATAGCATTAGCATGTCCCAGAAAGAGTACAGAGCAACGACAGTGTGCATTACGTCACCATCCAGTAGATCTAGATCTTCCTGGTATACACCCAGGTAGTGGAAGGTACACATTTGTCATTGAAGCCTGCCACTTCTTAACTCTAACGTTGTCTCCGGGGCAGTCGGATGAAGGGGGGAAAAAGTAAGATTCAAGCCAGGTTACTGATATGTTATGTAAAGCTTCAAGAGCCTCAGCAATGCTTGTGTGGTGCTGCGTGGTCTTTGAGAAACAGCATCATGTCATCCGCGTAGAGGAAGATGACATGTGTCCTGTCTCCTTAGGGAAAATACCCCACTCCTCCCTACTTCTGCGCAGTTGGGTGGCAAATCGCTCCATGGCCAGGGTAAAGACCAAAGGGGAGAGAGGACATCCCTGTCTTGTGTCTTGGGCATCATATCTCACGCTCCATTTGAGTAGGCCAAGGCGAACTCAGCCTGATGGGTGGGTGAACAAAGTAGCCGAATGAGCGTAAGCATGCGCCTCCCAAGGCAAGCAGGCGGAGCACCTCAAAGAGGTAATCGCAATTGAAGGAGTCAAATGCCTTCTCCAGGTAAAGCACAAGGCATGACGATCAAGGGAAAACTTGCGGTCCAAACTCCATGAGCTGGAATAAATCGCTGAATGTTAGGGGAAGTGCTCCTCCGTAGCGCAAAGCTGTTCTGATCGAGGTGAATGAGCTAAGGGAGTAGAGGAAGCAAATGGTCCGCAAGTATTTTACTTAGGATCTTATAATCAGCATTGAGTATCGCCAGTGGTCGGTATGAACCTAGCTCTGTGGTTCTTTGTGGGGTTTCGGTATGGGAGCTAAGAAGGTCTCTCACATCGTAGGGGACAAGGAACTTTCTGAAAGAGTAGTCTCATAATTGCTCAAGTTTGGGGCCAGGAGATACATGTATGTTTGATAAATCTCCAAGGGTAATACCAAGTTAAGAATTGCTTCCTTTATCTCAGCTGTTCAGATAGGTGCCTCGATCTCCTGCTGCTGCTTTTGGGGGATTCTCAGTAGTTGTATGTCTCCGAGGTATGCTGTAATGGCAGAGGTGGCGGTGCTCTGGGGAGAAGCATACAACATTCAGTAACGACTTGTAAAGGCTTCATGAATGTTATGCTGTTTAAGACGAAATGTGTATGGTGGGACCTTGATGGAGGAGATAGGATGATTTTCAGTCTCCTGCTGGATCATCCAGGCTAGCAATGGCCCGGTAATGTCAACTTCTGCTTGTGTCCTAGCTGTGTAGGCTTTTCAGTCAATGCACCATAGGTGCTCTTGGAGGTCAGCATGGTTGATTCGGGTTTCAGAAAGTGATCAATTTGTGTGCGGCCTGGGCATTCTCAAGGGGACAGGACAGACTCCTCCTCTACCTTCTTCAGCTAGACTTCAAGTATGCGCTGCGTGCCGATCAGCACAGGAAGCGACATCAAAGAATGTCCCACCATCCATCGGCACAGAAAGTGATATCACTGGATTTCCCATCATCCATCTGCATATGAAGTGACATCACTGGTTTCCCACCAGAACTGTCTTTAAATGAAGAAGCCAAGCAAGAGGATTTCATTTCCCATCGCACATCCGTACAGGTAGTGCCATCCCTAGATCTCCTATCATCCATCTGCACAGAAGTGACATGATCGGGTTTCCTATCATTTATCTTCACAGGAAGCAACACCACTGATTTCCAGCTCACAACACCCTGTGCCCCTACTTCGTCCAAGAATGTGTTTAATGCAGCTGCAACACAGATGTGCAGTGGACATGCGCAGAGTGTACTTCATTGTTGTGCCGAAGGCAAACCCATCTGCGCCTGCCAGCACCCAGCACCAGGAACCCCGTTTCTTCCCCTGCCCACTGCTACCCTGCTATGTTCCTTCGTGCTCTCAACCACAGCCCCGCTCGCCACACTGCTGCTACACCACATCACACAACAATGAAGGAATGTTCACATGTGCCTCCTGCAAGCTCTCATGCACTCTCCCACACCCCAGACTCACCACCCCTGCACCAATAGCACCCAGCACCACAAACACTCACAAAAACCACCCACCGGTTCACACTCACATAGACCAAACAACACCCAGACAATATGCCACACTCTGATGCATGCTCCCCAACACCCTCTCACTCACCAATCATGACACAGAGGTATGGGACCTACTGTACGACCACGATATAGACCTTTTCTTCCTCACAGAAACATGGATAAAACACCCTCCGCACCGGGCATTGCTACACCAACCTGCCGGTTACAAGATTGCCATGCAAGACCATCAGCACAAGCACAGAGCTAGAGCTGCTATCATATTCAAAGACTCCATCAGCTGCACCACCAACACATACACCCCCACCAACTACATGGAACACCCCACGTTCAAGATACACATCACAGTTAACATCTCCCTGGGCCGAAACCTCGTATATGGACCACCAGGACCACACACCAATTTTGACAGTGATATCATGGACTTCATCGCACCCCTCATTATCAATGCCAGCACCTTCATCCTCCTCGCAGACCTTAACTTTCACCTAGAAGACCACACCAACCTAAACTCTTTAGCCCTTTTAGAAAGCTTTGCAAACCTCAGCCTCACCCAGCACATTACCAAACCCACCCACACCAAAGAACTCGATTTTTTCCTCAATCAGAAACATCAAAGTCGACAAGCCAGCAACTATGACCTGGACAGACCACACACTCATCAGTTTCAGTAGACCCATCCCACACCACCACATAGCTACCACCTACCACCACTAGAACCGCCCAAAGAAGCTGGAAAAGCACCTCAGAAGAGGAGTGGACTTCCACACTCTCCACTCACTGCCCCGAGGACACCAGCAACTTGCAGAAAACCATAAAGAACCTCAACAGCTGGATCACCACGTTTACTGACATCCAAGTTCCCATCAAGCGCAGCTAGAGCCCGACCACAGTCCAGTTGGTACACAGAGGAACTCAGGCTGACGAAATGACACTGCAAGCAACTGGAACGCAAATGGAGAACAAGTCAAGACATCACAGATAAAGAACATCTTCAAATCAGCCCTAAGATGCTACCACCAGCAGATATGCAACACCATGGAGCACAGCTCTTGCAGATCGCATTTACAGCATCTTCGACCTTCAACCAGATCCCATAACCACCGCAACTTAATTGCCCATTACGGCTGCAGAATGAACCCTGACCTTGTGGCCTTTCGGTAACCACTGTCGAAATTGCTGCTACTATGAACTCCATCCACTCAGTGGCCCCATCTGACCCCTGCTCCCACCACACCTTCACCAATTCAAAAGATCAAAGAAGCACTAGCACCCATCCTCAATGACTCTAATGACTCGGTCACATTCCTGGACATCTGGAAACATGCCACTTTCATGCCCCTGTTCAAGAAACCATCTGCTGACCTAGTCATGCATTTAAACTACTGACCCATCTCCCTCCTTCTATAACTGGCAAAGGTTTTATAGAAACTTATCAACTGACACCTCACCGACCATCTCTGTAACCACCAGCTCCTCAATGCCACACTGTCCGGATTCAGGTCCAATCACAATACAGAAACAGCACTCATCATTGCCATAGATGACATCTGCATGATCCTAGACAGAGAAGACACAGCAGCCTTCATTCTCTTGGACCACTGTGCAGCATTGGACACAGTCTCAGACCCTATCCTCATTAGGTGACTGCACAAGATTGGCATCCAAGGACCTGCTCTCTGCTGGATCTGCTTCTTCTTAAAGGATAGAACACAGGCTGTCAGCTTAGAAGCTTACTCCTGAGAAACCTGCCAGGTTCAACACGCATGACAGAAGTCGCCAACTGTCTTAAGCTCATCACTGATGAGAGAACTGGTGATCTTCAGCAAGAACCCTCACAATAGGACTCCAACTGGGGCCGGTCGGACCGACACCCACAACCAGCACCCATGCCAGAAACCTTGGAATTATAAATCGACAGCAAACTGGACATGATCACAGTAGCCAAAGCCATCACTGCACCCTGCTCACTCACACTGAAGATGCTGAGGAATATCTTCCAGTTGCTCCCAAACAACACTAGCAAAATGGTCACTCACGCCCTAGTTACCAGCAAGTTGGACTACGGGAACATACTCTACGCTGGGTATCACCAAGTAACTCACTAGAAGACTACAAACAATCCAGAACGCAGCAGCCACATTTATGCTAAAGCTCCCACACAGAACTCGCATCACTCCACACTTCAGAGAGCTCCACTGGCTCCCGATACACAAATGCTCTCATTTCAAACTCGTTAAGACACACATTCAAGGCATTACACAACTTAGGCCCCACCTACCTGAACAGGTGCATCTCCTTCCACCAACCACCCAGACAAATCTGCTCTGCAGGACTTCTACTCGCAAACATTCAACACATACTCAGAACCAGATCAGGTGGTCGGGAATTCTTTTCCATCATTCCTAAAGCGTGGAGCAGTCTACCACTCCATATCAGAGCCTCTTCCTCTTTTCTTGAACTCTGCAAGAAGCAGAAGTCCTGGCTTTTCAATTAACCAAACTACCATAGGCAGGGCCGGGCATACAGACCTGCTCAGCACCAGGATATCCTTGTGGGTGAAGGTGCTCTTTACAAATATACATAACTACTGAGCCAATGCAGTGCCCTCTTATTGATACTTTGACCCTTCTCACTCAATAGCAATAGAGGAACACATACACCTTGATTTAATTTCAAAGTAGTCAGATATCCAGTCTCTCTGTGAAAAGCAGAAGCCCGCATCCTCCAGCACGGTTGGTTGCATGTGCCATGTAGAAAGGACATAGCCCCAGCCCAGCATCCCTTGAAGATGGTTATGGTCTGATATGGTGCAGCCGAGGAAATGTGTGAACATGAGGCAAAGGGAGGAAGAACACACTACTCTGGCGAGACTGACAAAATCTGTGTGGCGGGCAGTAAAAGGAGTATACTAGGTTGTTGAGGTTGAAGTAGTACTAGATGTCTACCAAGTTCATATGTGCGAGTCACTGCACGGGAGATCGGATGACAAAGGTCGTTGGGGCTTGAGGAAGAATCGGAAAGACCTATCCAATGACACGTCCAGCACGGAGTTAACGTCACCACCCCGGAGTCAGGGGAGGTTTGCCCATTGTACAAGATGCGTGGACTCCTGAGTCACGAATTAGGGTTGGTCAGTGTGAGGGGGCATAAATGAAACCCAGAACCTATGGGACGCCGTCAAACTGCCTGTGCAGTAGGATAAATCTATACTCTGTTGAGCACTGCAGAAAGATGTTCATAAGGTAAACCAGCGCTAATCTATATTAATTCGCCCCCAACAAATACGGAGAAGTGAGTCAAAAAGACTTGACCATGCTACCTCCACTGCATCCTTGTGGCCTCTAAGTTAGTGAAATATGATTCGTGCAAAAGGACAATATGGCCATGTTAGAAGGTGGTTCTGACACGATGGGCCGCCCAGATTTTTCGCTTTTTGAGCACCTATGTGTGGAGCTTTTACTGTGGGAGAGCCTCATAAATTGGGACTCATCCACAGTGAACTCATAATGAAGGAGACGGCATGTGGATTTTACTGGTGTCCCCCTAGCTTGACTAGGCCGCTGCGCAGCAGCTGGAGTAAGGGGCACCGGGCTGGTTACATGCAGACACCTGTGTACAAGCGTGTGCACACGTGTTGGGGCTGCGCAGGGGAGATTCCTGGCATGCGCAGTCCAGGAGCAGCTACAAAGTTAATGGTGTGGCGGGACTTATGCAGAAGTGGGTGGTGACACGGATTAGGCCTTATACACTGGGAAGGAACACGCCAGGGAAAGTCAGTGTGCTTTACTGTGTTTTTCACTTCATTATTCCCCTATGGGGATGTGGAGCCCATGTGCTAGATTAACTTCCATAAGGCCTACAGATTCCAGACACGCACTAAAGTCCACTGTAGCGGATGTGAAAAGAAGTATTCTGCAGAGTCCAGAGTCATATTTGTACTGCTTTTGGGTCATCCAGAAATGTTACATCTCTCTGAGTCAGATCATAACCAGGGCCTGGCTGGGGGTTGACCTCAGCAGGCTGGATTGATGACCTTTCCCTCCCAGAGCGAAGACCTCCTTTCCACGAAGGGAAGATAGGCGGAGCTACAGGCTCATCCATCAGCAGCTATCACTGGGTGCCAGGCACCAGGCTGCACCTAGGAGGGAAGGGCTCTGGTTTCAGAGACCATGTGGCCAGAGACCCTGGAGGCTGGACAAGAAGGAGGGAGCAGGGGCAGGGAAGTGATGTGGCGCTGTTGGATAGGACCAACAGAGACTTCCTGCCAGCCCCCTACTCAACTTTTAAAAAGTGCTTGCACAGGAAGGGAAGCTCTCTGGGGTGTGGTCTGCTGAGGCGGAAGGTGCTGGAGCCTGGCAATGGGCAGTTGGAAGGAGGTACCCCCTGACTGCCCCCAGGCCCCTAACAGCGCCAGAAGAGGAGCCCAGGACCGGTGCGCAGAAGCAGGGGCCTCTGCGCAGGGAGAAGAGAGGCCCAGGAGGAGAGCCAGGCGAAAGTCTGGCGCAGAGAGCCAGTGAAGACCGCTCCCTGCAGAATGCCCCCTCTTGGAGATCCAGAGGGCGAAGGAGAGTGCTCCCCGTGGCTGGGGGCCGCCCCCAGGAGCAAGAGGACGCGAAAATGGGGCAGATCGGACCCCCAGGGGCTGAGATATGGCCCCCGGAAGGTGAGCGACCTTTGACCCCTGGAGAAGCAGGGAAGCCGGGGAGCGCCGTCGCGCTCCCCGCGAAAGTGCCCTGCCTGGGGGCCAGGAGCCCACCCTGGCCCCCACCGAAAATGGAGGCGGGGGAGCGCCGTCGCGCCCCCGTGAGGAGATCCCCAGGGGGCCCGGGACCCCATCCCCGGGCCCTGAAGTAAAGCCGGGGGATGCCGTCGCGCCCCCCGTGAAGCGGAGGAAGGCGGGGGAGCGCCGTCGCGCCCCCCGCGAGGAGATCCCCAGGGGGCCCGGGACCCCATCCCCGGGCCCCGAAGTAAAGCCGGGGGACGCCGTCGCGCCCCCGTGAAGCGGAGGAAGGCGGGGGAGTCAGGAGCCCACCCTGGCCCCCGCGAGCAAAATCCAGACGGGGAGCGCCGGCGCGCTCCCCGGGAAGAGGAGGAGGGGCCCGGACCCCATCCCCGGGCCCCGAAGACTGGGAGGAGGCCGGGGGAGCGCCGCCGCACTTCCCCCGGACCAGAGCAGGACGACGCGTCTGCCCGCTGGAGCGGGCAGACCAGAACTGATCGGCCGGCTCCCGCGGCAGCACACGAGGGTGCTGGCCGCGCGGGGAGCCGGCGGGGGCAGCCGGGGGTGGGCTCCCCAGGCTGCCCTCCTACCCGTCAGGCTGTCGTGGGTCCCGGGTGGGACTGGGACCCGTAGAAGGAGGAGCCAGGCATTGCGGGGCCCGGGTGGGACCGGGCCCCCAACACGTGGCCGGAGCGGCCGGGGGTGGGCTCCCGAGCCGTCTCCCTTACCTGGGGGTCCGGGTGGGACCGGGCCCCCACCCCGCGTGGGAGGCGGCGCGGAGCGCCAGATGGATCGCGGCTCTCCCCGGCACAGCGGGAGAGCCACTCATCATAAATGCATGCAGAGGAGCACGAAGCGCCCCATAATGCCTTGCAAGGCATTTGGAAATCTACCGTTTTTGTGCTTGGTGGCCCCCAGAGGAGGGGTCACCCTCAATAGTGAAAAAGGGTGCTGGGGGAGCTGCTGGAGAAGCGCAGTCCCCCCAGCACGAAGTTC
The DNA here is from genome assembly GCA_963921515.1 of Calotriton arnoldi. Classification (NCBI taxonomy): domain Eukaryota; kingdom Metazoa; phylum Chordata; class Amphibia; order Caudata; family Salamandridae; genus Calotriton; species Calotriton arnoldi. The sequence goes on along the minus strand of CAWUFW010011420.1, from coordinate 331,212 downwards.
AGTCCCACCCTAAGTTTCCTAGGGATTTGGAAAGGATAACCCCTCAAGGGCTCAACCTGCATTTATACACCTTCTAGGCTGGAACTTTTGTTCTACAGCTGAGGGTGTATTGCGATGGGCTTCATGGAGTGAAAGGCTGAGTTGGGGATGGCTCCAGAAGAGCATCCCCTGGAGGTGAAGAGGTGTAATTGCACCAGAACTGCATTTACTAACTGTTATTCTTTTTCTAGAGGGACTGGAGGTCACATATGTAATGTGAAGTACCTGTGTAAGGTGATGTCATAAGCAAAGTGGGTTATGTTGCCAGACATTCCTGCTAGGGTGTCTGGCTGTATAGGCGTAAGCCTGTGATTTCATCTGTGATGCCCTTAGGGGCTGTAATTGCAATGCATTCTAATGTCCAACAAAGGTGATGAGTACTGTCATTCTAAGGTGTGCGTAAACATGTATTCTTGCTGCTGCACTTAGGTGAAGACCCAGACTGCTAGCCCTTAAGATATAGAGGTGCATACTTTATGGTCAGTAGGAAATGCTCAGTCAGGGTTATGTGTCACCAAGGCAGGTGTACCCATTTTTAATGCGCGTTGAGGTAATGGGGTGGGTCGCCACTGGGATGGTGCCAGTGTGCAGGGCCCTCGCTCCAGGTTAGGCTCAACACACTGCATTAGGGGGCAAGATGATGTGCATACATGGGAGTGGTGGTACTAGACCCCACCCCCTTTTTGGGAGGGGTGGAGATGTTACGCAATGTCACAAAGTAATTCCAACAGCTTATGTATATTTGTAAATTGGTGCATTGTATTGAGTAGTGTGTGTGTTTAATAAATGTACTCTTACTTTTATAAAGCAAAGTACAGACTGGACAATCAATTATTGAGTGTTATTTCTGCGCACCTGCAAATGGCGATTACTAGCCCACACCACCTCCCTTGAGTAAAGCCTCAGACTGCTCTGCAACGCTACCCTCTGAGAGTCAGGCGCTACAATTGGGTGTTTGGTTCCCAGTGAAGGACAAATGTAGTAATGTTATTTGTGCAGGCCTCACAGATACTGCCTCGTTTTCCAACATTGGTGTCTAGCGGCGGGAAACATAGTATCCCATTCTGGTGTGCATTTATAGCATTTGATAAGTCCAGTTTTGCCACACATTATCTATGCAGTAATGAGCAAATGGAAGAGCGCAAGGCTCTGAGAAGGGTTCAAAGTTTTGGTTAGGTGAACTAAAGGTATGGGAAAGGAAAGCCCCGCGCACATACGTGTCATGTGAAGATATTATGGTTGAAATGTAAACTGTATTGATATGACCGCGCTATGTTGATGATCATGTGCTAGCGGGATGGTGCTTTCCAGGAAATGATTGCATACAAATGTTCTGAGCCATATTGTACACCTTTGAACCCTAACACTACATACACTACACCTGCATGAGGAGGGTGTCTCCTCAAGAGATAGGGACAGCAACTGATACCTACATCACAGGTGGGGGTGTCGGGGTGGATTGACCTTTGTGGGGGACAGGAGAAAGAGGGGTCCTGGGAGATTCCCGCGCTTTTAAGGGCAGGGAGGGTTTCCACAGAAGGGGCCCCAGGTATTCTTCCCCCGCTGAAAGTACTTGCATTGGCGCAGGCCAAAACCACTGGAAGGGTGGGGCAGGAGGTTTCTTTACCCCGGGTAGTAACGCCCCAGGGGTTCCCATGGTGGGGGACCCCAGGAACTTTTCCCACGGTGGGAGGAGGGTGTGGTAGAGTTGGGTGTCCGGTAGGCCCCCAGGTTAACTGGTGGGGAGGTGAGCGACCCAGAGGTGGCCCCTGGTAGGGGGTGGCCCCAGAGGAGGGTAGTTCTTGAGTGATGGTGTGTAGTGGTAGCCCCTAGGTACCCTAGGTGGGCTAGGTAACTGACCCAGTGGAGATCGGAGTGGGGGTGATGTACTCCCTAGTTTCCAGGTGAAGGGTTAGTGGTGGATCCTGAGGCGACAGGGTCGGGTGGACGGTGACCAGTCCGGTAGGTCCTGTGGGTCTTGAACCCAAGGACCAGGAGCATGGGGGGTGTTCCCCTAGCTCGGGGCAGGAGGTGGACTTCTGCAAGGTAGTACCACCCTGAACACAGGTGGGGCCTATCTTAAGTGACGGGACCCTGTGGTTCGCAAAGGGGTGGTGCAGGCCTAGCCGGGGTCCTGGCTTGGTGTGGTCGTGCTACCCTGAAGGCAGGTAGGGCCTATCTTAGGGAGGGGACCCTGCTCTTCATAAGGGGTGGTGCAGGCCATCCAGGGACCACGTAGGTCCCTGGGCGGTCTCCCAAGGCGCTGCTGGGAGACCGGGGAGGGCCATGAGAAGTGGGCCTGGGTCTAGCTAACTCGGGGCCCACAGGCTCTCTAAGGGTACTCTGGGAGGAGAGCGCGCCTCTCGGAGGGAAGGGTGCATAGGCCCTGTTCTCGCAGCGGAGAACAAGGAAGGGGTCTAGGTTCCCGGGGTAGTTTCCGTGGGGAGCTGCTGACGGGGGGAATGAGCTGTAGGATGTCTGACGGGGCACCCTCAGTGTTCCTCCCTGGCACTGCCAGTGTGGTAGTGAGGCCGGTCTGAGGTCCTATCAGGGAGCCAGGCCAGTGGCCAAAGGGTGCTTTTCTGTGTGGGGAAAGCACGAGTGGCTGTGCTTTCTTTAGGGAAGCCAGTCGTCCCGAAAGGGTGGTGGCAGCATAATGACCTCAGCGGCAGGCTGAGGGTGAGGGTCCAGAGAGGTTGCATCTTTGGGGTGCAAGGACCAAACGGAGAGAGGGTACTGTTTGGAACAAACTCCAGAAGGGAGACCAGCTAGTGACCCAGGGGATGGGATGTAGACCTGTCCCAGAAGACCGCATCGGTGCTGAGGCACTGGACCCTTGTCCAGAGAAGGGGTAGGCATAGTGTTGCATGCCCAAGGGCAAAGGTGGGCCTAGTGAGGCCAAGCCCATGTAGACCATGAGTGACCTAGAGGTATCTAACCTAGAGCCCGGAGGGTTCTTAGGGTAGTCTGGGATCCCTATCATGGGGGAGATTTCATGGATGGGAGGAGTAGGTGGTCTAAGCGGATAACTGGTGAGTAAGGGGGTCTGGTCAGAACCCCTTATAACTAGTTATCGCTGACTACGGGAAGAATACCCATGTAGAGTGGCTACTTCTTCCCTGTAGGAATCAGCTGGGCGCGGCGTGTGTTAGAAGGTGGTCCTGACACGATGGGCCGCCCAGATTTTTCGCTTTTGAGCACCTATGTGTGGAGCTTTTACTGTGGGAGAGCCTCATAAATTGGGACTCATCCACAGTGAACTCATAATGAAGGAGACGGCATGTGGATTTTACTGGTGTCCCCCTAGCTTGACTAGGCCGCTGCGCAGCAGCTGGAGTAAGGGGCACCGGGCTGGTTACATGCAGACACCTGTGTACAAGCGTGTGCACACGTGTTGGGGCTGCGCAGGGAGATTCCTGGCATGCGCAGTCCAGGAGCAGCTACAAAGTTAATGGTGTGGCGGGACTTATGCAGAAGTGGGTGGTGACACGGAATAGGCCTTATACACTGGGAAGGAACATGCCAGGGAAAGTCAGTGTGCTTTACTGTGTTTTTCACTTCATTATTCCCCTATGGGGATGTGGAGCCCATGTGCTAGATTAACTTCCATAAGGCCTACAGATTCCAGACACGCACTAAAGTCCACTGTAGCGGATGTGAAAAGAAGTATTCTGCAGAGTCCAGAGTCATATTTGTACTGCTTTTGGGTCATCCAGAAATGTTACATCTCTCTGAGTCAGATCATAACCAGGGCCTGGCTGGGGGTTGACCTCAGCAGGCTGGATTGATGACCTTTCCCTCCCAGAGCGAAGACCTCCTTTCCACGAAGGGAAGATAGGCGGAGCTACAGGCTCATCCATCAGCAGCTATCACTGGGTGCCAGGCACCAGGCTGCACCTAGGAGGGAAGGGCTCTGGTTTCAGAGACCATGTGGCCAGAGACCCTGGACGACGCCATTTTGAACCAGCCCAGAGGCTGGACAAGAAGGAGGGAGCAGGGGCAGGGAAGTGATGTGGCGCTGTTGGATAGGACCAACAGAGACTTCCTGCCAGCCCCCTACTCAACTTTTAAAAAGTGCTTGCACAGGAAGGGAAGCTCTCTGGGGTGTGGTCTGCTGAGGCGGAAGGTGCTGGAGCCTGGCAATGGGCAGTTGGAAGGAGGTACCCCCTGACTGCCCCCCAGGCCCCTAACAGCGCCAGAAGAGGAGCCTTGGACCGGTGCGCAGAAGCAGGGGCCTCTGCGCAGGGAGAAGAGAGGCCCAGGAGGAGAGCCAGGCGAAAGTCTGGCGCAGGGAGCCAGTGAAGACCGCTCCCTGCAGAATGCCCCCTCTTGGAGATCCAGAGGGCGAAGGAGAGTGCTCCCCGTGGCTGGGGGCCGCCGCCAGGAGCAAGAGGACGCGAAAATGGGGCAGATCGGACCCCCAGGGGCTGAGATATGGCCCCCGGAAGGTGAGCGACCTTTGACCCCTGGAGAAGCAGGGAAGCCGGGGAGCGCCGTCGCGCTCCCCGCGAAAGTGCCCTGCCTGGGGGCCAGGAGCCCACCCTGGCCCCCACCGAAAATGGAGGCGGGGGAATGCCGTCGCGCCCCCCCGCGAGGAGATCCCCAGGGGGCCCGGGACCCCATCCCCGGGCCCTGAAGTAAAGCCGGGGGACGCCGTTGCGCCCCCCGTGAAGCGGAGGAAGGCGGGGGAGCGCCGTCGCACCCCCCGCGATGAGATCCCCAGGGGGCCCGGGACCCCATCCCCGGGCCCCAAAGTAAAGCCGGGGGACGCCGTCGCGCCCCCCGTGAAGCGGAGGAAGGCGGGGGAGTCAGGAGCCCACCCTGGCCCCCGCGAGCAAAATCCAGACGGGGAGCGCCGGCGCGCTCCCGGGAAGAGGAGGAGGGGCCCGGGACCCCATCCCCGGGCCCCGAAGACTGGGAGGAGGCCGGGGGAGCGCCGCCGCACTTCCCCCGGACCGGAGCAGGACGACGCGTCTGCCCGCTGGAGCGGGCAGACCAGAACTGATCGGCCGGCTCCCGCGGCAGCACACGAGGGTGCTGGCCGCGCGGGGAGCCGGCGGGGGCAGCCGGGGGTGGGCTCCCCAGGCTGCCCTCCTACCAGTCAGGCTGTCGTGGGTCCCGGGTGGGACTGGGACCCGCAGAAGGAGGAGCCAGGCATTGCGGGGCCCGGGTGGGACCGGGCCCCCAACACGTGGCCGGAGCGGCCGGGGGTGGGCTCCCCGAGCCGTCTCCCTTACCTGGGGGTCCGGGTGGGACCGGCCCCCACCCCGCGTGGGAGGCGGCGCGGAGCGCCAGATGGATCGCGGCTCTCCCCGGCACAGCGGGAGAGCCGCTCATCATATATGCATGCAGAGGAGCACGAAGCGCCCCATAATGCCTTGCAAGGCATTTGGAAATCTACCGTTTTTGTGCTTGGTGGCCCCCAGAGGAGGGGTCACCCTCAGGAGTGAAAAAGGGTGCTGGGGGAGCTGCTGGAGAAGCGCAGTCCCCCCAGCACGAAGTTCAGTCCCACCCTAAGTTTCCTAGGGATTTGGAAAGGATAACCCCTCAAGGGCTCAACCTGCATTTATACACCTTCTAGGCTGGAACTTTTGTTCTACAGCTGAGGGTGTATTGCGATGGGCTTCATGGAGTGAAAGGCTGAGTTGGGGATGGCTCCAGAAGAGCATCCCCTGAAGGTGAAGAGGTGTAATTGCACCAGAACTGCATTTACTAACTGTTATTCTTTTTCTAGAGGGACTGGAGGTCACATATGTAATGTGAAGTACCTGTGTAAGGTGATGTCATAAGCAAAGTGGGTTATGTTGCCAGACATTCCTGCTAGGGTGTCTGGCTGTATAGGCGTAATCCTGTGATTTCATCTGTGATGCCCTTAGGGGCTGTAATTGCAATGCATTCTAATGTCCAACAAAGGTGATGAGTACTGTCATTCTAAGGTGTGCGTAAACATGTATTCTTGCTGCTGCACTTAGGTGAAGACCCAGACTGCTAGCCCTTAAGATATAGAGGTGCATACTTTATGGTCAGTAGGAAATGCTCAGTCAGGGTTATGTGTCACCAAGGCAGGTGTACCCATTTTTAATGCGCGTTGAGGTAATGGGGTGGGTCGCCACTGGGATGGTGCCAGTGCGCAGGGCCCTCGCTCCAGGTTAGGCTCAACACACTGCATTAGGGGGCAAGATGATGTGCATACATGGGAGTGGTGGTACTAGACCCCCACCCCCTTTTTGGGAGGGGTGGAGATGTTACGCAATGTCACAAAGTAATTCCAACAGCTTATGTATATTTGTAAATTGGTGCATAGTATTGAGTAGTGTGTGTGTTTAATAAATGTACTCTTACTTTTATAAAGCAAAGTACAGACTGGACAATCAATTATTGAGTGTTATTTCTGCGCACCTGCAAATGGCGATTACTAGCCCACACCACCTCCCTTGAGTAAAGCCTCAGACTGCTCTGCAACGCTACCCTCTGAGAGTCAGGCGCTACAATTGGGTGTTTGGTTCCCAGTGAAGGACAAATGTAGTCATGTTATTTGTGCAGGCCTCACAGATACTGCCTCGTTTTCCAACATGCCACGTCTGTGTTTCAAGTAGGAGTAAATGGAGTACAATTTTAGCATCATGCTCAGGCCCCTTATAATCCGAGTCATTATATTATAGCTTGTTGACAGCTGTAGATTAGGTCTAGTTGCCATAGAAAATTAAGTAGTGTGGAACACCACATCTCCGGAGAGATTAATAGGGTTTTTCTGCTGAGTGACAACCATCGTAGGCCCCGTAATAAAGACCCAGGTAAGAAACCCATCCCAGTATTAACTTTTTGGAACGTGGAATATTTGGGGTAGGGAGCAAATGGCTCCCTGTACAAACTCAGAAAGCTGGGTGCAAGTGCATTCATGGGGCGGTAGTGCTAGTGACTACTCTTAGGAGTCTGGTGCTATTACAAGCCATGATGCTACTCTAAACAATAGGCAGCTGCTTTTTTTATGCACTATCTCATGCAGGACATAGAGTAGAATATGAAGAAATAAACATTAGAAGAACAGAGTCTCACAAGCATCAGGGTGGATCAGCTGTTCACTGCAGTAGAGATCAAACAAGACCTGGAGGAGTCTGCAGGGTTGGTGCTCTGCACTGGCCATTGATGCAGCACCTATTTGCCATATGGCGGTGCAGTCTACGTGTTCTGGCTACGCGGTCGGCAATCCTCCCTTCAAGTGGGAGACTCCAGGCCCCGGACCAGTTGCGGTGATGCACCAGCTACCGGTTCCAGGATCTGGACTCTAGCTGTCGCCCCCGCAGCACGAGCAGCCCACCCAGTCTTGCATAAGAGCCTCTGCTTTGTGGGAGCGCAACTGAGAGTCAACACTAGGAGTACCACCAACAGGGCAGCGGTGTGGACCTGCAGAGAGGCCGAAAGGTTGATGTGGGGGCAATGCTGCGATTCCAAAGTCCCCCGCAGCAGGAGGCCAGCCGTGTCCCAAAGCAAAAAGGAAGCTCCACCAGTATCCACGTAGCGCCTGGGGTGATGTCTTGCTTAGTAGTACGCTATGAGGTACATTCAGGCTTAGCTACTCCAGCCAGTGTGCCTAATATAGTGTGGTCAGAAGGGGTCGCTCTCCCAGTCCAAGACATGGCAACTGAGGCCAGGGCAGAGCAGGGTGAGAGGTCCTGTAGTAATCTGCTTGCCGCACTGGACTGCTATATAGCCATCCCGGAATCAGCAATGCCTTTCCAGTTGGCTCTACAGAACACCTCGGTTAGCATGAAGAGACAAACATGGGGGGGGGGTGGGAGTGGGCCCCTCGATGATGCCGGCACGCTCAGCTAAAGGGGGGGCACTATGTACTCGCAAGGCTACTACCCTTCAAGTGTCTCTCCATACGGTCTCAGTAATGGACAATTGCCATTTTGTGCCTGCTCAGCTGACTTCTCCAAGCCCATCCAGGTGCTCCCCTGGCTGGATCCAGTCGTTACTGCACCCCAAGGTAAGTAGGGGCGTTCCCCCAACTCACCTGCATCCATCGTTGCTCTTCGAAGGTCTTCCAGTAGCATGTCACTGATCTTGCTTGGTCAGTGCTACCTTCCATGGCTGGGCACACCCTCAGGTTGCAGAAGCTGGTGTTCAGCTATGCCCTATCCGTGGTCAGAACCGCCACCCGGCTGTTCAGTAAGACCATGTGAGCCTAGTCTCAATTCATTTCAGGTTAGAGGAGAGCCGCCACTGCAGGATTCTTGACGGAAGAAGGGCTGTTACAGGAGAGCTCAGCAGTTACTCATCTGCCATCCTAGCTCTCATGGCCATTTCCTATGTTTTTGTTCAGTTAAATAAACAGAACTTTAATGATCATTTAAATGAGCACATTCAAAATGAAAAACTAAGGCAAGGCCTCTTCCTTCTAGCAAACAGACTATATATTTAATATGTAATAACACTTCAGCAAAGCTGCTTGTTAACAGAAGGCTTTAACGCAACACCAAGGGCTTCACATCAATATATTAATAGACATCTGCTATGAAGAAAGGGAAGTAAACAGCTCATGGCTTACTTTCTTCACTTTCACAATCAAAGTTCTTGCTGTGCAAAGAAGCAGTGTAGAATTTAAAAAAGTTCTCCCTACATGTTAAGTATTCCTGAACAAGAAGTGCTGGCCTCCAAGGTGTTTGCTGTATTGGTAAGGGTACTCACTGGGATGTCAAATAATTCAAAGGAATCTCATTTCATAGATGATGCCATAGTCGGAACCTCCTGCTCTTAGCAGACGAACAGGAAATAAGACAACAGTAGCTGCCCTGTAAACCGCTAAGAGACAGGGGCACACAAGATGAACAACAATATTTCAACAGAAACGTTTGATGAAGGTAGTACAAATAGGTGCTTATAAACAAACATAAACAACGTATATGACCTAATGAGGCTAATTGATAAACCACAATAGCAATCAACGGACAACAGACTACCACCATGAAAAAATGTTATTGACTTAGTAGACAAACGACATTCTGCAATGAACACAAATATGCAAAATACAACCAAACATCAGTTTTGTGCTAGCATAATTATTTCTAGCACACAAGTCCTCGAGTTCACTTCCCCTGTTGTGGTATGGACATATTGCAAAACCACATTAGAGGGGTGCAAACCTGGAAAATCAGTGCAAAGTTGCCAACACCCATGGACCACACAATCATCATCTTCAAAGTCGAACGTAGGATTGCGGTACTTCTGTGAGACACTTAAGTTAAGACTGGATAGAAATGCCGGTCCTTCTTTTTTTTCTTTTAATATTGTGATCAAATAAGCTGCACAGACGTGTGTGCATTTCACATTATTTTGTTATTATCATACCTCGAGGTCTGGGCTGTATTTAGGTAACGGGTTACAGATGCTCTCTGGGAAAACTAATGCCTCCAGTACCAACTTTAGATTTTTCAAATTGCTACAAGTGTATTGATCTAAGATATGACAGACAATGAAATGCTCAAAACTCACATAAAAGGTTTATGTGGCGAAGCCAAGACCATGGCTAATTACTCCCCGATTCAAACAAAGAATTGAAACACATCTTCTGCATTTGGGTCAACTACATATCTTCATTAGAGTAGAGTAAGAAAATAAATACTTACCTTTCACGCTAACTCACTATAAGGGGCATCTTCATTAAATGTGTAAACACAGGATACTCCCCCCCTCCATCTGCACAATTTCACAATACATAAAAAGTCTCCAAATAAAGCATAAGATAATGCCTACGCACAGGCAATATTTGCTTCAAATGTTTTACCTTTTAAACAAATGTACAACAAAAATATGGAAAAGTCACTTTAAAATCAAAAATGAGTTATAAATCACACAACTTTGCCTGCCATATCATCTTTTTCATTTTCTGCTTTTAAAAGAAGAAAAAAGAATTGGAAATATTGTCCTAAGCATGACGTTCCACATAGAGAAAATACTGCACTTGCAGTGTAAGGCTGCCCATGAACCACTCAGTGGTTTGCTTGAGGACAAAGGATCCTACATCTATACCTTTGCTTCAATTCCTGCCGATTCACTGGGGAGAAGGGAGAGTTGTGAATTAGTTTAATGAGGATACCATTGCTATTAAAGAAGCATCATCTATCAAGGGATCTTCATTAATATCATGAACAAAGAATAGAATAGAAAGCTGACCTCTTGGCAACGCGCGCGCGGCGCCTTTCAAGATGGCCGCCTGAGCTCGGAGCTCCGCGCTGCGTCGGGAGTTCCGGAACGGATTTCGGCGGTTTGAGTGCCGTTTTTCAGCTCTCATGGGGAGTTCTCTGTTGCGGAACGTCCCCCGAGCACGAGGCTACCTTCCATTTGCTTCTTCCTATCTCTAGCCATGTAATACGTCGTGGGACAGTTTTTCATGCCTTCTGGCCGCCAATTTGTCTTTTTTTTTTTCCTGACTGGAACAACTCTTCTCAGCTTTATTTCATGCATAAGGTACTGTCTCTTCATATTGGCTTTTAAGACTTGCGGTTTAAACACATTGTGACTTGCTCCAGCTTTTCTTAAGGGATATTTCACGCCACTGATTTTTTCTATTTTTATTTTTTTCACTAAAGGGAGAGCTTATTTATTTTTTCTCGCTGGTTTGATTGAATCTTATTTATTACATGGGCAGATATAAACATTTGTTACACTCTAGTAAAAAGACTACTACTGGTCTACCTGTGCCGCACTCAGCCACCCTGGTGCCCCCTATGGAAGGTTTACATAACCCAGTCAGTATGGCACATTCTACCTCCTCCAGGGCAGCAACTTCGTCCATTGTGGCTTCAAAATTTAATTTGCCCTCCTCTGCCAACAAAAGACTTAAACAGGAACCTCCTTCTCCGCCGAAACCTGCTTTGCCTGTGTCTTTAGACACTGTTTTAGAGGAAATACATGCATTGCGCCCATTTATTGAGAAAACCAATACACGCCTGCAGGTTATGGACACTAAGGGGCCGATTCCGATCTCGGCCGGTAGGGCTCCGAATAGGATTCGGCTTTACCGGATCCGATTCGGAGCCCTGTTTCCCGACCGAACCGTACGCGGGTCCGGCCGAGCGAGTACGATGCGAAATCGCCGACCGACTCGTCCGGGCGTCCCGACCGCTCCGACCGACTCGCTCGGACTCGAACCGCTCCGACCGACTCGCTCGGACTCGACTCGCACCGCGCAATGGAGACGTTCCCCGGCCGGGTAAGTACGATGCGCGCCGCGGGCAGATCCGACCGAGCCGCGCACTCCGGCTCGAAAGAGCTGTCGGAGCCGTGCTCGGGGGTCCGTGTCGGACCCCCAGTACGCGTAGCCGCGCGAGTCGCACACAGGGGGGACCCATGGGTCCCCCTACCTGTGCGTGTACGGCGCGAATCGCATCGCCGCGTACCCGCTGTAGGGGCGCCCTTGTCCGACTCGCACCCATTGAGTCAATGGGAGCCCGCGTACGCGTTGTACGACCGGCTCCCATTGACTTCAATGGGAGTCCGACTCGACTCCGAGTCCGATAACATACGGCCGCATCGTACTCGTTCGGTCGGACTGCACGGGTCCGATTCGGTCGGAAATCTCTCCGGGTCCGGCTCGGTCGGAGAAATTTCCGGCCCGAATCGGAATCGACCCCTAAATGGTCTACTCTCGACTCCAGGTTGTCCACGGTCGAACAACATGTCAGTGACCTTCAAGATACCTCTACAAAAATTTCTTCTCTGGAGGTGATTTTCTTGAAGACTTCTGCTGAGGATCTACAAAACAGAAATGGGCGCAATAACCTTCATTTGTATGGTCTTCCTGAGGGTATCGAGGGAGATGACCCGGTGACCTTTTTCATCTCTTTTCTTCCGAAGCTCTTGGACCTCCCTGCTTCGATTTCCTTGAATATCCAGAGTGCCCAAAGGCTAGGTCCTCGCCTCTCTTCCACAGCTGCTCCCTCAAGACCTCGTGGCGTGGTCCTTCTTTTTTTAAATTTACGGACCTTTTGCAAGTCTTGAATGCGGCCAAACTCAAGAAACAATTAATGTGGTCAGGATCAAAAGTGTTCATATCCCAGGACGTTTCCACAGTAACAGCTAGACGTCAGAAGGAGTTTCTGGGTCTCAGACCAGCTTTACGTGCCTTTGGCGCCCGATATGGCTTATTTCATCCATGCTTGTTCAAAGTAACTTTTCAAAACAACACTTCTACTTTTGAAGACCCTGCAGATCTTCGAAAATTTCTTCACTCACACTCAGCGGCATCCATGGATACAGCTGGTCCTCCTTCTATAACTTGACTCTTATTTGAAATTCTCTGACTTTTGAAAGTTACATGTAACGTTAACTCTAACCTCATTGATTATTTCCTTTACAGGTTATATCTTGGTGTTTGTATCGGTCTATAGTCACCCATTTGGTATCTCCTGTTCTTATCAATATTACAGATCATCCGGACTTCCTACATATCTATATCCATAACCCTGCTCTTTTTTGATCTCCCGACGTGGCTTGTTTCCCCTGTTGGATGTGCCGTCTTTGTTGTCTGTCGCCAGTCCTAGTTATTTATTTGTCCTCCCTTGTAGGTATGTATTGCAGTTGTCATTTTTTGTATGACATGTACGGTCTCTTCTTACTGTCATACTTGCTCCTTCTCTTTTTCCCCTTCTTTTCTTCCTTATCTTATTTCTTATTGACCTTCCTGCATATCTCATTCTATACACTCCTTTTCTCAATTTTCCTTTTCTCTTTCTACATCAATGTTGATCGTGTGGTATTATACCCAATTTACTTTCTTTACACTTAGAGTTGTTTCATGGAATGTGAAAGGTTTTATTAATCCTATAAAGGGCAGAGAATACTATCCCATTTAGCCTCGTATAACCCTGACTTAGTTTTATAGCAAGAGACTCACTTGACAGAGACAGAGGCTTTGAAACTTAAACGGCATTGGGTGGGTTTAGTCTTAGTGTCTCCTGCGGCCACTAAGAAAAATGGGGTAATTATTCTAGTTCATAAACATTTGAAATGCTCTGTTATATCTCAGGAAACTGATTTAGAAGGCAGATGGTTATTAGTTAAGTTGCTCATTAACAATATTTCTCTTACAGTGTTTAATATTTATGGTCCAACTCAACCGGATTATTCCTTTTGGCCTAATAATACAAAAAAATGCATTCAACTCAAAGACAAATTTTTTATTCTAGGAGGTAATTGTAACCAAATTGTTGACCCTTTCATTGATCGACAATCCCAAGTTCGTTTTATTCCTCACAGGACCCATAAACAATTCCAAAGTACAATATCTCAGACAACCTTGTGGATGCCTGGAGACTCTGTAACCCTGACACTGCTGAATTTTCTTTTTTCTCTCCCCCACATGGCTCTCTGACCCGATTGGACTACATTTTTCTTTCTTCTGCCTTGACACAGAACCTCATTTCCTCCTCAATTGAACCTATTGTTATCTCTGACCATGCCCCGGTTGTTGCTGATTTTGACTTGCTCCGCTCACACCCAAAATCCTCTAGATGGAGATTTAATAATTCCCTTTTGCAAGATCCACTTTTTTCTTCCTCATTCATTTCCTTTATGAAGGAATTATTTTCTCTAAATGAGGGTCCAGATATTTCTCCTTCATTGCTATGGGATACTTTTAAAGCTACTGCACGTGGCTTTATTATAGACTTTGTTTCCAGCAAAAAGAAACACTTACTTACTCAACAAAAAATTTTGCTAGCCAATATCAAACACTTAGAACACCAATTTTATGCTTCTTCATCTGATTTTGCCTTACAGGAGCTTGTTCGTGCAAAACTAGATTTTAATTAAAAAAAACACAGATAATGCTTCGTCTATTCTTCGTACGAGCGCTCGGTACTATGGTGGACGAAATAAGGTTGGCAAACTTCTAGCTAATTATCTTAAATCTCGGAAGGAAAGTGTTTTGATAGAATCTATTAATTCATCAGATGGAAAAGTCCTTTTTAAAGATCAGGACATTTTAAATGAATTCATGAAAATTTATAAAACTTCATATACTCCAGCGTCCACTTCATATTCCTCTTCTATCGATACCTATCTGAGTCATGTTCCACCCCCATCTCATGAAAACCTAGACTTCGACTCTCTAGAGGCTGATTTATCCATCCTGGAACCATCTCATTCTTTAAGTCTTCTTAAGAAAAACAAAACTCCGGGCCCATATGGTTTCACAGTAGAATTTTATCTACACTTCTCAAATCTTCTCCCAAAACACCTACAGCTCTTTCACTATTTTCATACTACCGGTGAGGCACAGGGCACTTTTTTAGAAGCTACAATCTGTTTAATCCATAAAGTAGGTCGCAATCCTAAACAGTGTAAAAACTATCGTCCTATTTCCCTAGTAAATGTGGACTATAAAATCTTTGCGAATTGCTCGCTTTGCGTCTTGAGCCTCTTTTACCAAATTTAATTGGTCTAGAGCAATGTGGTTTCGTTAAAGGCAGACTAACGTCTGACAACTCTCGTTTACTATTTAATGTTTTGAATAAGGCCCCAACTCTTTCCTATCCTCTAGCTGCAGTCTCTATTGATGTAGAGAAAGCTTTTGATATAGTAAACTGGTGCTTTTTAGTTAACGGTCTTCAGTGGCATGGTTTTGGTCCTAAATTTATCTCTTTGATCTCTCTATTATACTCGGTTCCGAAGGCCTCTGTCGTAGTTAATGGTCTTGTTTCTCAATTTTTTCATTTATAACGGGGTGTATGACAAGGTTGCCCTCTTTCCCCACTCCTATTTATTTTATCACTTGAACTCTTTCTATCTCATATTCGCCAGAATACGTCTATTTCTGGTTTTAACTATGGTGATCAACATTTGAAGTTATCTGCATATGCAGACGATATTTCACTCTTTATATCTCACCCCAAAACTTCGATCCCTCCTCTTTTGCAAGAAATTTCAGATTTTTCCCTTGTCTCAGGCTATAAGATTAATTCTGACAAGACAGAAATTCTCCCCATCACCAAATTTTGTTTCAAAAAACATTTTGATGCCACTGGGTTCTGTTGGAACAGCTCTAAAATCGAGTACCTATGCATTTGGTTTAATAATTCCATATTAGATTCAGTTAAAATTAATATGAAGGAAGTGCTAGATTGTATTTCTAAACTTCTCTGCTCATGGAATCCTCTTTCGCTTTCTTGGTGGGGACGTCTTGATTCTATTAAAATGATGATTACTCCTATTTTATTATATATTTTCTCTATGATTCCCATTCACATCCCGAATTTTTACTTTAAAAAAATTGATTCCCTTCTTTCTAAATTTTTATTGAACAATAAGAAATCTAGGATATTCCTATCACATCTTCGTAAAACTAAATCTACGGGAGGAGTGAATTTTCCCGATTTCTGACTCTATCACCAGGCCTTTTCTCTTCGACTAGCTTCTAAATCTCTTCCTACTGAAGTCTCCCCTTTCACACCTTTATGGGTCAAAGTTGAACGATCCTTACTTGCACCTTTTTCGGTTAAGGAAGTTCTTGCCTTCACCACAAAGGTCAGTGTTGCCTCTCTCCCGTTGTTCAAACACACTTGTTCATTACTAAAACCTTACTGTCAATTGGAAATTATCTCTAGGGATGCTTTCCTTCAATCTCCCATTGGGTATAACCGTCTCATTACCATTAATATTAGACCTCTTTACCGGAAATCCTGGAGACTTGGGGGGATTATTTGGGTTCAGGACATGTTTGATGGTTTATCTCCGTGTTCTTTTACTAAATTTCAGGATACCTTTAATTGTCCGCGCTCGTTCTGGCACACATTTTCAACTCTTATGGGCATAATCCTAGATGTCTTTTATTCTCTTCCCTCTATTGAGCTTGCTCCCATAGTGGATCCACTTATCAGAGTATTAACTGTACTTCCTAAAGCGTCCTTGATCTATAAATGTCTCCGTACCCCAGATGCAGATCGTCCTAAATCTAAGATTGAGATTGCCTGGGAGACGGATCTGGGCGTGATTGGAGCATCGATTTTTGGGGCAAATTATGGGGTAGATCTTTAAAGATTTCTAGATCTGCCTCCACTACTCAATCGATGTTCTTTCTATACCATAGATTATATTTTACCCCCTCATCTATAGCTAATTTTACACATACTAATAATAAGGCTTGTTGGTCTTGTCATTTTCCTTTGGCTGATTTGATGCACCTACTATTTTACTGTCCTGCTGTCTCCTCCTTTTGGAGGAATGTTTGGAAGTACCTCTCATTTTTAACCTGCATATTCCTTTATCAAATACTATTCTTTTTACAGGAAGTTTATCAGAGTAGTTGGCATTGTTTTTACATGAAAAAGGTTTATTTGACTTGATGTTGGCGTTAGCCTTCCAGCAAATTTCACTAAACTGGAAATTTTTAACTAAACTCTCAGTGAAATCCTGGTGGAACAATGTTTGTCATTATCATAGATTGGATATTGCTTTTGCCTCCTCTGTCAAACCATTTGTAATTAGGGATTTATTTTGGCCATCATTAACCAACTTGACTAAGATTTCAATTCGTGTGTCACGAAATCGTTCTGAGAATTTCTAACCTCCATAATCATTATAGTCTCTGCTTTATTCCCTGTATCATTTTTTCTTTTTTCCTTTTCACTACTGAATTGCGTTTTCAGATATTTTCATGCATTTGTTTTCTCCTCAAATAGGTTTATAATTTTCTCACGATCTTCAATTATAATGTTGTATTATATCCCCTTCTTTCCTCCTTCCCTCCTATGTCATTGTAAAATGAAAATAGCTTTCTACTCTGTTTTATTGCCTGTTTTTCATTTTCTATTATATTACAGATATTTTCTATTTTCATGGCCTATTCTTATGTAGTTATTTACTTAAATAAAGCTTATTAAACACAAAAAAAAAAGAAAGCTGACCTCTTCCTACAAGTGGTGGGAAGGCCATAATAAATGGAGGCAAAACAGACATATCTATATGGCAAAAAATACATGAAATGTTCATATATACTGAAATCTAACATGCAGCTAAGCACACGTGCAGTCATAAACAAGGAAAGCAAAGTTTAGGATTAATCATTGAATGTCTGTCCTATTGGGCCTTTGCTTAAATTACAGAAATGGGCGAATGCCCCTTTTTGTAAAAAAAAAAAAAAGTCTCCAAAGTAGTACATTAAACTCGAAGGGGCCTATTCACAAACTGCATTTTGTAGTACTTTAGTAGTAGTACTAGAATAGTACTATTAAAGTACGAGAAAATTATTCAGGGTGGAGATCTCCCTATGGTAAAGAATGACAATTAAAAACGTTCATTGAGCTTTATAATAAATTTGTACACATATTTGTGTATCAAATAGTAATGTAAATTAATTTTATATTTTTAAAAGTAGAAAAAATTTGAAAAATGCTACAGCCTTATGACCTTAATTTTGAATTAAATATTTTATTAGAAATATAGTAAATAAATATTTCTCGGATGAAAAATAAATCCTCACCTAAAGTAAAAAATGTGTTTTAAAATATGCTTTAATAATCATAAAAAAGTGATGTGTAGAATTATTAAAAAGTAATTCAAATATATGCTACATTAATTTATACATTCAAAAAACCTTGTCATAATTAAATATAAATCTGTTTTATTTTTAGATTTCCTTTTAACATTAGATTATATTTATTCATATTTTTACCTATTTTAAATAATCTAATTTAAATGTAACATTATTTCCAATGGGCTTTTATTTTATGTCCCTGCCTCCATTATTTTCTAAGAGAGGATGTTGCAGTATCAGTGGCCGGCCAAGTGTTGTGCTGGACATACCTTCACTAGCAAATTTGGCCCCACTCACTCTTTTCAGGGGGTGGAGATGTGCAAGTCTACACTTTTGAGTAACTTTTTACTCGGAATATGTGAATAGCCAAAAGTAGTAAATTTACATGTAAATTACTCACAAGTGTAAGTTACCTTTGTGAATAGCACTGTCTGTGATGTATGGAATACATTATAACTGAAAAACTTAAATCTAGGCTGCCTCTAACCTGTCAATTACATGGAAATGCTTTGTATGTGATAACATTCTATCAACTTAGAAAGTAGACCATATTTCCCACCTCTCATCTGGAGGAAGAAAAACAACCTTTGATTTCAAGAATGCACCAAAAGGGAAAAACTAGAACACTCTCTCAACAGAAAAACATTTTAAATCAAGAAAACTACAGTGGTGGAGATGAATAGGCAAACTTGACAAAAACTATAAAAGAGGCTGAGAGAAGTCTTTTAAAGAAGACTTGGGGCAGAGTCACAAAAAACTTGATAAACAAAAAACAGAGTGTAAAAGAATTTATATTTGCTAGAGAACAGTGCTTTAGTGGGAATCCACCTGCCACTTGAAGACACACCTCCATCCGCCTGAAAACAAGCACACTGATTGAAATGAAAAGCAAACCCCCACTCACTCCTATATAGTATAACTTCACCAATACAACTTAATGAATGCATGCCTAAAGGGAACATGAACACACACAACAGAAGTTTCAACTGTGTAGTTAAGGTTCCGATTCACTTTACATTGAAAAGGCATTTCAGCTTTGGCCCCAGTGTGTGCTTCTGCACCAAAACTGCCAATTGCTTTGTGCAGTCTGCTAAAGTCTGGCATGCCAATTTTCGTGCAGGAAAAAAAAAAAGTACAGGTGAGGTAGTGGTTGAAAAAGAAGTGTTTTCCCATTTTATGTCCCATGGGAAATTTTCAAGTCTATGTAGCAAATATTTTTATAACTCTTTTTTTGTTTTGCTCTGCCAGCAGATTGTAGTTTTGAGCATGGCAAAGGGTGCAGTTATGTTGTGGGTTGTTTGCTTTATTAACCATAAACAGCGAATTTCAGTGGGTTTGAGTCATTGAGTGAGAGGCATAACTTACTTTTTAACTGTGATTTTTTTTTGTGCTGAATTTCACTTTTTTATCATGTATTTAATCACCTAACTTCAGCCAGGCCCTGCGCCCCATCTGCCAATGTCAGGCATCACCTGCCCTGCACTCACCCCATCGCGGACAGCCTTGCTGCCGCCAAGTCCTGCTCCAACCTGCCATGGGCAGCAAAACCCGCTACCCACAGCCTTTGGCTGTGTGCAGGGGGCTTGGATGTAGGCGGGTTGCATGGGCAAATGCATTCTGCACGGAACACAATGCAGGTCGCCAATTCTTGCTGTGCACAGACTTTGGCAGGGTGCAGCAGAGGATCGCCAGAAGTCCTACCCCATCCATCACAGCTGGCCAATCCTTTACACTGCTATTCAGGTTTTTGTGTTCTTTTAAATGAGATGTTTTTTTGCAATTTTTTCAATTTCAATTTTTTCAATATCGTGTCAATTTAGGTGAAAACTCACCAATTTAATGAAAACTGCAAGTGTCAGCACAAAAGTGTGCCTTTTAGCTCTTCACAGAATGCTGGCCGTGGCCTTGCAATTTTCATTAAAATTGTTATTTTGTGTCTAAAACCCAGTTTCTCTGCTTTTTTAGCATTTTTCAATGTCTTTCGGCAACCCCCAGGACTCCACTGGGGACAGACCGCTTTCATAGTACCCACCATCCCCTGGCAGCTGAAACACAATTGTGAGTTTCAAAATGGCCTTAAAAAATCTCAGACCTTCTCCATCCAATGATATTTGTTAAAAATATTTTAATGACAGTAGCACTGATTTTTTGACTCGAGATTTTAAATGGCAGGGATACATAAAGTTGTTAACCCTTTCAAACCCACCAGGGTTAAAGGGTTATAGCTCTAAAACTACAAAATAGATTCCAACCAAACCAACAAAAGCATACATTCGGAGTATAGTTCCATTTTAATGCCAAATTTGGCATAAATCTGGTCAGCAATTTTTGTTGAAGGGGCAAGCGAAATATACAATGCCTCCTAGAAATGGGGAAAAACAACTATTTTGACCCTCTTTAACTATTTTTCACATATATATATATATATATATATATATATATATATATATATATATTATCTACTGGCGGTCGCCAGTAGATAGTTATAGTTAGGACCTATTTTCCATAGGAAATCCGCAACATTCTATTTGCAATAACGTTGGCGCCGGTTGACGAATCTTCGCGAAAGCTTCCAACTTGTTGGGGCGCTCCGGTCCGCTCCTATCCTGAAAGTCTCGGGGTGATTCGTCAAGCGGGGCCGAGAGAAAAGGGGGTCCCAAAACGCGTTTTCCCATTCATTTTTCCATAGGAACCTTTAGTCGCAGCTACAGCCCGAACTGCTGAACGGAATTACACCAAATTTGGCAAAGAGGTAGCCCTTGGTTCAATGTCGTGCCTTTTGCTTAAATGGTGTAAATCCGTTCAGTAGTTCCTGAGAAAATCAAAAGTAAAGTCACATATATATCTATGGCCGAGTAGGGTCCGCGTACCCTCCCGATCACGAGCTGCATGCTAATTGGCTGTCAAGTGGCTGTCAACACTCCAAATCAGGAAGTGTTGGCAGCCATTTTGTCCCTCGGTAGAACCGAGGGACAGAAACCAGTGCGCAAAGCGCAAAAAGGGGGCTGGGTAGAAACACCCTGACCCCCTAGGCCTGCTCATAGAGTTATAGTTATAGAGTTAGTCACGCACCTACTAAATCATCCATACAGACACTTATACACCCACTCATTCTTCAATACGCCTTTCCCTATATATATTAAACATATTTAAACTTTACAGAAACACAGTCACTGGATGATGTCATCAGTGATGTCATTTGAGATGTCATCAGTGATGTCATCAGTGATGTCACTGACCATGTCATGAGTGATGTAATATGTGACGTAATCAGCAGTGCATTGCGGGGGCGCGAGTTATAGTTAGCTGAACTAACTATAACGGGGGAATTTCATGGGTTTTGTACGAGTGCAATGTCCAACTAACTATAACTGTCCCTAAAACCTATGGTTTTTTCAGTGAATATATAGATAGATAGATAGATAGATAGATAGATAGATAGATAGATAGATATATAGATATAGATATGAACACACACTCTACTAAGAACTACTGAGGAGTACAAAATCCTCCAAACCCTGCTACAGAAATAAGCCACTACAGGAGAGGAAAAGAGCATTTTCAAAACTAAACCTAAATATACCATTTCTGCAATAAATCTTTCATAACAGCACCATACGCCTAAACGTATGTATTCTATAAATTAATGTGCATGCCCTTCATATATACACAAACATACAAAGATATATAGATGTGTAAAAATATATATTATAATGCATACAAGTTTGTTTTACTTCAACATCAGACAAAACTGAAGAAAGGGAATTACAATCCACCCAGATGGAAGACAACCACCCCATTGTGAACAGATGTTTGAATTTGAAGCCCAAACTCTAAATAACTAAGGACCAATTAGGAAAGAAGAGAAACCTATTTGTTCTGGACAAGCATTCCTAAAGGGCAGTATTTGGACAACAAGAAATCCCAGTAGAAAAAAAACCCAAAAAAACAAACACACCCTATCATCTGTTAAGAAAGAGGACAAACCACCTTACATTTTGTGAAGGAGGCATTTCGGTTAATTGATTATATGCTTTGGAATAATCAAAGAACAAAATAATCAGGCGAAAACTATGATTCTTTAGAAAGAACTTTAAATATATTTTAAATGAACTAGCCCAAAATGGCACCGTTGTGAGATTAGTCAGGCATATATTAAATACGGAATTTGTAATGAAAAGAACTATATCAACTGAATCTACATCAGAGTCATAATTTGAGGTGTAGCAAAGAGTACTGCAGTAGAAGTAGTCGTAAAAGTCTTAATCAGAGGAACAAAGGTCCATATGCTTTGACTGTATTTGAGTCACTGAACTAATAATATCCCACTTGCAGGAGGAACTCTTTAGTGAGGGTTTGTAGTGAATAACGAAAAAGCCCTCCTTCAAAAGGAACTAATGTAGGGGCCGAGGCTGGACTTGAAGTATATTCTGCAGACATGACTTTTTTAAAAAGAATAATGTTTCATTGTTTTTATGATATGTGTATATTTTTTCTATGAAATGGTTTTATGCAATGTACGGATTGATTTTAATGTGAAAACATATGTTTCTATTATATTGAAAATAAAGGAGGAGATATATATATTTTTACCAAAAATAAGGCTTATAGTTTGTGTGGTGTGCATGAAACAGGGGATAGAATCTGATTGAGAGGCAGTCAAGTCCAGATAAATTAACACAGGGGACAATCTTTTTATTGGTGATTTAAGGAGCAGCCACTATGACGAGAACAGAAGTGGTGAAAACGGAAGTGGAGGTTAAGAACCAGGAACCCAGAGCGGTGCACTGGTCCTCGACTGCCATACTGCTGAGATACTGGCAGGAGTTTCTGCCCCTCCTTACTTTGATTGCTTGTATGGTTGATACAGTGCCACTCTAGGATTTGTAGATCTTGTCATGGGGAAATCTAGTACTGCTTGCACAGGCAAAAGCACTGAATTACCAATATCCTGTGCGCTTATCTTCCTTCAACAAGCATTTAGGTATTGTGTGAAAGGGAACGGGCAGATGCCATTTTGGAGTCTGGCAGCCAACGCATTCAGTTGTGGAACGAATAACAGAACCATTTGGAGGAGCTGAGGTTGAAGAAGCATAGCAGCTTCGGGGGCGTAGAGGAGGGCTTGGTTCCAGCCCAGTTCTAGCACTGCCTGTTGATAATCAATCAATCAGCATTTGTATAGCGCTACTAATCACCTGTGAGGGTACCCAGGTGCTGGGTTGCAGGGCTCAGTTGAAAAGGCAGGTCTTGAGTCTCTTTCTGAAATTCAAGGGCGATGTCCGGAGGTGGAGGGGAAGGGCCTTCCAGGATTTGGCAGCAAGGTAGGAGAAGGAGCGGCCTCCGCTGTGGCTTTGGCAGATGCGCTGTGTCTGTGCGAGGGCGGCACATTGAAGGTTTCTGGATGGTTGGTAGAAGTTCAGTCAGTGGTTGATGTATGCAGGTCCGAGATCATGGAGGGCTTTGAAGGCATGTGTCACTATCTTGAATTGCCATCTTTTCTGGACGGGGAGCCAGTGGAAGTTCCTAAGGTGTGCGGTGATGTTGGTTCATTTACGCAAGGCGAGGATGTGTCTTGCCACCGAGTTCTGTATCGTCTGTATTCTCTTCATGAGTTTCATGGTGGTTCCTGCGTACAGTGCATTTCCGCAGTCCAGCCGGCTGGTGACTAGGGCTTGAGTGACTGTTTTCCTCGGGCCAACGGGGAGCCATTTGAAGATTCTTCGGAGCATGTGGAGAGTGTGGAAGCAGGTAGAGGAAACTGCATTGATTTATCGCTTCATGGTGAGCTTGCTGTCCAGGATAATACCAAGGTTGCAGGCATGGTCTGTCAGTGTGGCAAAGTAACGACTGGTGGCGAGGCTCGTCCCTGCCTGGATGTGCGGATACTGTAGGTCCACTTAATAATAGGGGGCTGCTGCATGGTTCTGGCTTTCTAAGACTCCCTAGATACACTGCTGTTCCATCAACAACAATTGACAATAAAAAGCACCGTGGTGGTGGGGATACCTCTATACATTTTAACCTAGGAGGTGGTAAAGTAGAAAGGACTCACTGAGAACTGGATACCCTTTACCTCCTCACCACTGTCACAGCCAACAAGTAAAATTGATAATACTAAGGAAATTGAAGACCAAAGTGAAAGGTGTGGAGGGTCAATTTAGGCAGCAATAAATAGAGGGTATCAGCTTAGCTACACTTACGAGGTAAGTTAAGGAGGTGAACTGTGGCCTTATGTAAGAAAATAGAATGCTAGTGAATTGATTGGAGTGTATAGAGAATCAAAGGAGAACAACCCAATTGCAGGTCATTGTATTCCTGCCCAGAGCTGTAGGGGGCAGATCACAAGACCTTTTTTGAGAATTGACTGGAAAAGCACCAAAGCCTGAAAGGGAAGGACTTTCAATTAAATGTAGCAGGAGGTCACTACCTCAGGTCCAGGGCTGGTAAGGTTGGGAGCGGGGTAGGGTTGACTACGGACCTGTTCATCAATTTCTCTGCAATTTTCAAAGTGCCAGACATTATCATGAGAGGTATAGATTGTGATGTAGATATTGTTCAGACTACATTCACCGTTAACATGACTTTAGCATTATATGTTCGCTTTTTTATGGAATTATTTGGTGAGGTCTTGCTTCTCGATTGCAATTTACCACTCAAAGGTGAAGAAGCTTTCAAAATTAAACGGCCTTTAATAGTCTGGCCACTTCTAACTGTGATGACATTGTGGTCATAGGTTACAGTGATTAAAAATGGGCATCAACATTAATATTTGGTGGGAATATCCATAATGCTGCCGCTTCACAATACACTTGAAAGAAGAGTCAGAGTGGCATGTCAGAACTGCCCTAAGCATGCCATTGTGCCAAGAATCCCTTTTAGGTGTCCTTTTCTTTAGGTATGCGTTTTAAGCCCATTTTTGATTTTATAATGACGTTCTTTCATAATATTGAACATTTGTTTAATACATGAAAAATGAAAACAAAATGTTGCCTATACACAGGCACTCTATTTTATTTTAATTGCAGAGCTTTTGTTCTCCATTTTTAAAAGCATTATGGGAATCTGCGCATGGGCGGGACTATTCCGATTTAATGAATATTAATGAAAAGCCATTGCCACCGAACTACTTACAGCACTTTTTATTCCACCACTCCTTGTTTTTCATACACTGAGACAGTACCAGCATTTCTTAATCAAGCAACCGACACCAACAAAGAAATGCTCAATAAACAAGATAGCCAAGTCTGCAAAGGGTTCGGTAAACAAACCTGTAAAACCAGATTTTTATTCTTAAAAATCACTGAATGTTAGCAAAGCCAGAGACCCAGCCTACTCAAAAGTGCTTAATTTGCACATTTTGCCATGAATAAGAAACGTTCAAAAAATATTTTGTGCAGAACGTGGTTCAATTAGCTAATACACAATATGAAATAAATTCAGTTTTTAAATAAAAAAACTGCTTGAAATAAACAGATGCCTACCAGTAGTTTGTGCATCACCGCCAATCTCCACTTTGAGTATCTGCAATGAGGCTCCAAAGTTTGGCTTGGAAAAAAAAGAATTAACCAAGTAAGAAACAATGTTCAAATCTGTAAACAGGTTTTTCAGGCCAAAAGAACACAAATTAATAAACTGTGAATGGAAGTCAAAAACACTATGCTGGTCTTATGCAGGTGACAGGGCAGTCAATCCAGGAAGCAAGCTGTCCGTAGGACAAATCAATAAGTTTGCACTAAAGCTTTTCAGCCACGGTCCAAAGAGCACTAAAAACACACAATTCTGAATAAAAGCCATCAATAAAAACAAAGAAGGTTTAAATACATTTAAGGTAAGAGATCAGAGTACCATTATTGCGGCAAAAATAATCCAATGGACTACTTTCATTAAGATGAATTGAGAACAAGGAAATATGCGTCTATGATTGAACAGCAGTCCATTCAAGCAGAGGCGTAGCTAGAGCTTGTGGCGCCCGGGGCTATCCCTCAGATTGCCGCCCCTGGGGGGAGGGGGGGAGAAGGGGTGCTGGGGAAAAAGGATGGCGAGCACTTGAAAGAGGTCCGAGAGACACGTAGTATCGCCGCTAATAGTTACCTCGATCATGCAAGTTACATGCACATACATGACACGGTCCAAGGCTACACAGTTGAATACACCGGTGACTGGCAGTACAAAAGAGAACACACAGACTGCATGATCTATCTGGGGACTCAGAAAAACCGCATGTGCCCTTAGAACTAAACGCAGCACAAAGGGGTCAGTCAGCTCCACCTTGCCAACACAGACCGGATACAAAGCCCACTCTGGTGGCCCAAAGGCAACAACCAGGGGTCGCGCCCTGTCATTACTTCTAAGCAGCAGCAACCAACTCCCTGGGAATGAAAAGACGTGTGCTCTTGGGACACAAAACCAGCTTGTAATAGTGCATCTCTCCTTCAGAGCAGCCTCAGCACACACATGGTGCACAGCCTGCCCGGGGCCCAAAGCTAAAATACAGGGAGGGGCGACACATTATCATCACAATCCTTAAACACAGCTGTAGGGGCCATGGGAACATGTTCAACTCTATCCAAGGCCCGGGACAAACTGTTCCGGCGCTGCGGCACTCCTTGAATATTCAGAAGAAACAAGAAACATTACATTTTTCTGCGATTTTGTTTTCACATTACTTTCATGGTAACCAACAGTGTTAAAAGTCTACAAGAACAGTAAAATCATAATAATGTGTCAAGTACGGAACGGCAAGGCTTGCACACTTCCAGGTGGGGGTCACCTTCATCCCCTGGTGTGTGAAGGGAGGGGAGTGGCGGGGCCATCGACAGTTTAACTGCGGAGGATTAGGAGTTAGGACAGTCAATCAGATCTTTATCAATAACCTGTCGTTCGGTGCCAAAGACCGCTCTGGCCTCTTCCCAGATGAGAAGCCTGGGGTCCCGCATGCCCACCTCAGAATCTGTACCCCAAACATGGTGAGAGGGCCCCCTGCACAAAAAGGGTGAGGGGGGAGGGAGACAGACATGAATTCATTATAGTAAATTCACTGATAACAACACTAAGGTTAATATGACTTTATTGTTAGGTCTTGTACTAATATAAAAAATATTGTTTTAGTTTGCAGCCCCTCTTAATACACACCAAAAATACAACAAAAATTCAAAATGATGTATAGGAAAGTAAATGAAAACACTATGTTTATTTTTCAAGTAAAACTTAAATCCAACATTCTAAAATGTTATTTTTCTTGCTTTTCTATTAGCAAAATCATCGATGACATAGTCGAAGTCTACTTCATCACTCAGTTGCTGTTCTATAGACAGTATGGCAAGATTTCTTAAACGTAAGGCACTCATTGTAGATCTTAGGTAATTCTTAATCAATTTCAATTTAGAAAAACTCCTCTCACAACCAGCAACACTTACAGCAATTGTGAGGAAAATTCGCAGTAGTATTACAATATTTGGAACGGAGTTCTCAAGACTGTATTTTAGAATAAACTGCAAAAGTTCAAGGGGACTGTCCTTCCATGTCTCTGTTTCGTGTTGCGTAGCAGCAACAGAAATAAAACTCTGAAGTCTTTTTCTCTCAACGAGGAACTCTTCCTCATTAATGTCATCATGATAATGATTTAGTTGACATTCGTATTTATCATTCAAAAGATTCGATGGAGTAAGGAAAGCATATTTTTCAGCAAGAACATGAAGTTGTTGAAATCTTGTGGTGATTTCTTGGATCACTCGGTCCAGTGAAGAAAACATTTCTCTCCTCAACTCAGTTTCGTATGACAATTCAGCATCTCGTGATTCTTCACCTGCCATTAGTTTCTTCTTTCTACACCGACGATCCATGACTATCCCAAGATCATCACAAATTTCTTTGGCGTAAGCTACTGAATTGTTAACTAATTCACACCTATTTTCAGTTAGAAATGCTTTCAAAGCATTAAGTTTTATGTCACATTGTTGTATATTCAATCCTTTGGTTTGGAGGTAGACCTGAGTGTTGTTAATTTCTACAAGGACGGATTCCCACAGGCCAAGAAAGCAGAGGAAGGAAAAAGATTGTAAAGCAACAAGCAGCACACCAGCATCTGACCTGGTAACTCTATTTTCTTCTTCACCAGTTAAACGTTCTACAGCACTTAAGATTTTTGAGTAATTCTTTTTTACCACACTCACAGCATCTCCCCGTGCACTCCACCGAGTTTCTATTACACGCTTGAAACTATGACCAGTGACTGAAGTCAGAATATCCCAGCGATGGGTCGAGGAAGAAAAAAACGAGAACAAACGCTCCACAGTTCCAAAAAAGGTAACAGAATTCACAGCAACAGAAGCTGCATGTAAACCAGCCAAATTCAGCGAGTGATTTGTACATGCGACAAATTCTGCTTTTCCATTAATTTCCCTGATGCGTCTTTGAACGCCAGTATGTTGACCAGCCATCACAGCAGCATTATCATATGCTTGTCCTCTACAATTTTGAATATCAATTCCGTTGCTTTCTAAATTCTGCAAAATCATACTTGAAATATTCTCAGCGGTTTTACCTTTTGTTTCAATGAAATCGACAAATGATTCCACAACCATCACTTTATTTCCATTGATCATAACGTAGCGTAAAACTTGGCTCGTCTGATCCTTATGAGAAATATCAGGGGTGCTGTCGAATATCATAGAAAAATACTTTGCTTCTTTCACTTGCTCGATAACTTTGCTTCTTACTTTTTCTCCCAAAATTTCTATAAACTCATTCTGAATAGTAGGCGACATATAGGATTTAGCATACTTTTTCCCAGCTTAATTCTTACAGTATGCTCACGTGACACTGGATCGTATTTCGCCAACAAATGAACTAATTCTAGAAAATGTCCTCTATTTCCTGTTGATTCAGGTTCATCATCAGTCTTGCAATGAATTCCTTCTCGGTGACCCCGTAAAGCCAAATTTTGTTTAGCTAGGAATCTAATGATATCCAACAATCTTGAAAGTATCTCCCTCCACTTCTTTACTTCGTTTTCAACTTATTCTTGTGCCTTTTTATCAATTGTTGCTCCACATCGGATTCTAATTTCCAACTCCTTCCATTGTGTGAAACATCGAACATGGGCCACACTAGATTCATGATCGAAAATTTTAGGATTGAGTTTCCACCACGTGTTGAATCCATCTGCAGAATCAAAATTTGAAGGACTTCTGTCTGCAAATAGTCTGCAACAAAAGCAGTAAAGAGCTTTCTTGGAAGGAGAGTACACCAACCACGACCTCAACATTTTTTCATTATTTGGCAGAGTTTGAAATAACCACTCGCGTGTAAGTTTTCTGGTTCGTCCTTTGATTAAAGCACCCTCACGAATCACTTCACCAAAATCAGAATCTAGATGTTGAACCACAGACGCCCCTTGTCCTACCAGTAAGATACGTGTGTCATCTTTAATCTTACTTGGCCAAAGACCAACATCTTTTAAGTCAACAGCTGGAATTTTTTGTCCATTACACCCCTTATCACTTGTTGAAGTATCACTTGACTTTGATGATGGTTTGAATTCAGAATCGGAAATTGCTTCAGTAACAGTAGTAGTACTAGTAGTTTCTGTTTCGCGACTGAGGTATTTCAGTAGTGCACCTTCATACTTTTTAATTCTTCCTCTCTAGCCTTTTTCTTTTTCTAAAGGCTGCACCACTTTCTTTTATTCGCTTCATCTTAACTAAGCTTGAAAGAATAAGAAAAAGAAAGATATTCATAATAAAAAGAATAACGGATAAATACATCCATTTTAAAATGTTAGTTTGTAGTCTGCTCCATTTAAATTGCAATAAAATACAGTGAGCTAAGAAGGGCATGCGACTCCTACACCTTGTAACCCTCACTGTCTTGTTATCTGACACATCCTGTACATTGATTACCATACGGAGGGGGGCGTCACATCACGTCCCAGCTGTCAGAGCGCGGCAACTCGCCGGTGAGGTACATTTTGTGAGAAGTGCAGTGCTTGCGGGCATAGATATAATTTAGCTCCTGCTGGGCCCCCACAGCAGAGGGCTACGGCAATCTTTCATGGTGTTTGGAAACGTAGCCCACTTTGAGAATGTATTTTAAAGTCAATAACTCATATTAAACCGTAAATAAACATGTGTATCTATTGGTTGAATTAAATAATGTAATAAGCTTTAACTGGCCAGTGAAATGCCAAACAAATACTAAAAAATGTGATGTTTTGCTCTTTCTGGCCACACCTCTTACTCCGCCCACTTACCCAATCCTCAGGTAATTCCCACCCTCTTATTCTCTGCCCACGTTTCCCTCACATTTTCCCCCCCATTTCGGCCACTCGTTAGAAATGACTTGTCTCAATGAAAATCTCTACATGAAAGAGTCACAATATATAAAGTAAAAGAAAAAATCTGAGACCTTGTCATTCTTTCATACACCTTGACTTCTATGACCAAAAGAAATTGTCAGAGCCACCGGTCGACTAACCCCTCGCCTTGGATAAAAATACACTCCAAAGTGCAAAAGGTTGTGCAAATTAATTTTGCATTAACTACTGCTCAGGATGATGTATAGATAGCCATTCGGTTCCTACTCAGGGTTTTAGCCTGTCTGTTACATTAGTAGATGTGCCAGTAAAAGTCTAGGTAAGTTTCTATTTGTGAATCGCCAGGACTCGGACTGAAACAACCATGCAGCCACTGAAAGACACCAACCAGGGCACAATTCCGGGGTGCACAGCCCCCACCCATTATTTTCACAGGGTGAACGCCGTCCACCCTGCCAAGAAGTTGGCCCCACAGAAATATGCTGAACTTGTCCAGGTGTCATTTTCAGACTCCTAGACACGTTCAGCAACACCTGCACATTGACTGCTTTTCATTCCCAGCAGCAACGTGCAGGCAGCGAGTTTTTTTTTCTCTCATATTTATCTCCAGCTGGACCAAAGATAAAGGGCAAGTTAAGGGGCCATTAGGCCTCCTTTTGATCGAGTGGCCTGGAACCTCACACTTAAATGTAAATACAACGGAGGGAAACAAAAGCACACAGCTGGTTATCTCTTCACAGGTACTTAAGAGAGGCATGCTTTTGACTTTGTTAGGCCCCTTTATGTAAGTGCATAAACTGTAAGTATCTCAGATGTGTTGGTCTGTCGCAGTATTTACACACAATTTAAATAGCACTATTTTACTTTCTTTTATAACGCTACACATCCCAATGCAGGGTGTCAGAGCGATTTACATAACATACAGATTGAAAATAAATCATGCAAGCGTGTAAATCAGTCTAGAAGATGTGTTGCATGAGTCAGTGAGGGTTAAAAGTTGTAGCAGTCACATATCCTACATAGCTCACTGTGCTATATTAAAAGGCTTACTATTTATGAACTGCAAGTAACAAAAGGATCTGTGTTCAAAGCAGTAACCTTACCTAGCTACATTAAAAAAAATCTGCCATCTGCATATTACATGATGTGCTTTGCAGGCACATTAACCTTCTATACTACTTTGAGTCAGATCTGGGACTACACAAAACAGAAATTTCTCCAAGAAATACTTTAACCTCCAGGGTTATCTCCCCAATTATTATTCCCCGATAGTTACTGGGCACCTCTGCAGCAGATGCCTTAACCCCATAAAAATATTAGAAAATGCAGACTTTGTAACCAATTAAGCATAAAAGATCTACTAACATGCTTCTCCTTGTTGCCAATTTCTTTATGGCAGGGTTTTAAAAAAAATGTTTTAATTAGTTGAGGCCCAGATTTTGCATTGGGATTGCGCCACTTTTTTAGCACAACCCCAAAGCAAAATCTAATTTGTTAAATCTCATAATGCGCTTAAATGCACTCATGATATACCTAATAAAACCAAATGTGTGTGATCATAATAGCTGACTGGCGGGCATTAAATTACCAAACAAGCACACAAGAGGCCACGAGAGCCTGCTACAGAAAGGCAACAAATCAAGAAGATGTCAGGAGATTAATAAATAGGTCTTTCACAGTGATACTCGCACTACCTAAATCTGCGGGTCCAGAACAGCTCTGCCAGGTATTATGCGTATTCTTACTCGCACAAGAAACACATCGTCCTATAATATGATACGAGAGACAACTGGAGATGAGAAGAGAACAAAGAGAAAGCAATTAGAGGAGTGAAGGGGTACTAGGGACGAGAGGGTGTCTAGAAAACAACGAATGTGAGAAAATAAAAGGTGAAAGCGAGAGGAAAACAGGAATGTGATAGAATGCAAGTTCTAGTTGCACTCAAGAGGTAAAACCAAAGGAGATGGAAGTGAAAGAAAGTGAGAGAAAGAGGATAAAAGTTGCATAGCGTGAGGAAATTGGAAGAAATAGAAATGAGAAAATTAGACTCGTAAAGATGCATTTGAAATATAGGCAAGAAGAGATTAAGAGTTGGACTTAATGTTGAATGGAGTAGAGCACTGTGAAGCATGAAGGTGACGGTAGAAGATAGGTAGGCGAGCATCTGAGCTGTAACTGAGTGAAATTCTCTGAGAGAATGAAAGAGTGAGGTATAGGACACACCGGAATGGGAAACTGGTGCAAAGGGGAAGATTTTAAGGTGAAAGGAAACTCAAAAAGATAGATGTGAGGGAAAGAGTGGTGAATGTAAGATAAAAACAGAGTCAAAAGAGGCTTGGGATTATGTGAATATGAAAATGGAACAGTAGGTAAGAGGTGCAGGTCAAAGAAAGACAATGAATTGTTGAGAGGAGAAACTGTATAGAAGTGAAAGAGGGTTGGGTTAGGGTACGATAGATGGAAGTTCAGCAGGAGACTGTAAAGAAATTAAAATAAGGACCTTCAAATGGCTAAAAGGCTCCCTAGCCTTAGCTCAACGGGAAATGTTTTGCGCTGCCAGAAAACTCAGTTGGTTGATTTGATCACTTCAGATGTCTAAGTCTGTAGCCGGAGGGTCACTGATTTGAATCCTTGTTGGCGCACAGAATAGTGACTTGTATTTATGGTGCTATGAGGGCACAGCCTGTGACAGAAAGCAGAGTATGTATGCAATTAATTTAAATATTGTAATACACACAGTATAAAATAGACTGCACGCAGCATAAGATAAGATAGTTTGTCGCCTGGAGGTCAGTGACATGATTGTTTGCAACACTCATGTGAGACGCATTAACACGCTTGCACAAAACACTGTTGCTGAATAATGTGTGTGTAATGTAAAGTCATCTGGTGGAAATACAGAGATTCGGCGCAACGTTAAGGGTTAACCGTCACAAATGTAATTCGAAAATTAATTACAATAAAAGAAAGCAAACAAT
This sequence comes from Calotriton arnoldi, assembly GCA_963921515.1. Taxonomy (NCBI): domain Eukaryota; kingdom Metazoa; phylum Chordata; class Amphibia; order Caudata; family Salamandridae; genus Calotriton; species Calotriton arnoldi. Next base: position 298,346 of record CAWUFW010011420.1, on the reverse strand, counting down.
GCAATGGAATGTTGAAAGATGCTACCTGAGAATCAAGCCCTGGGGATTAATGGTTGATAGGTGGTGAAGCATGTTCTACCACAGTGATGTGGGCCAAGAATGGTCAATGTTTCGAAATAAAGAAATGTGCAGGGCAAATAAATAGATACAAGACAAAGACGACATGAAGCACGTTAAGTGTGATTGTCAGCTGCTAAAATACAAGTGAAATACATCTAGATTAAAGGAAGTAGATGTACATAGGTGAGTCTTGAGCAAATCAGGTAGGCTGCATTATGCTAAACTTATATGAGATGCTGTTAGGTGTGTCTATTTAAATATATTGCCAAAATAATACCACACATTATGACTAAATTAAAGAAGACAATAACAATGAAACTGAAAATGAAGGGATGTAAAGCCAGGGAATCGAACCCTGGATGTACATGAGATAATCATGGAGATTATGGGATGGGCTGTATTGTGCTACACTACTGTGACCCCCTGTTAGATGTGCCCATTAAAATATATTACCAACATAAGTTAAAATAATTTGAGTAAGCTACATCTGAATTATACATTAGAGAAGAAAATTGTGCAATCTACATGACTTATATGGGGGTACTGCCAAAGAGATTCAACCCTTGATGTGCATGGACAAGTCACAGATGATACACAGTAAGAAGCGTTCTACTGTACATTGTTGTTTTGAGTAGTTCCAATGTCAGTTGGTAAAGAGCAGCCTCAAAGTGCATAGCTGCCAAGCTTTCAGATTGCTAGGTGTGATATTTTCATAATTTTATTGTAATTATGAGTCCGCCGCCGCAGACATTTGCACCAGTTTTAGTCTTCTTAGTGTTTCTTATTGCTCAAATGGGTGTAATTACGGATATATATATATATATATATATATATATATATATATATATATATATATATATATATATATATATATGTTTCCCTCGTCTTCATTGCTTGAGTTTTGCTCGCAAAAAGTGTCACTCAGTCGTTGAAATGTCACTCAATTACAATTTAATTATGAAAATGTCACACATAGCAATTTGAAACCTTGGCAGCTATGCTCATAGTCGTTGAAATGTCAATCATAATTACACTGAAGTTATGAGAAAATGTCACACATCTGAAACCTTGGCAGCTATGCTGCCAGGCTGCCACTCTGCCACTCACTAAATATCCCCTCTGAAAACGTTTAGCTCTTACCTCACTCAGCCTCCAGCAGCACTCCACAGTGGCGGCAGCCAGGGTCTCTATGGCAGGGGTTGGTTCACGTCTGGGGACGGAGAACACGAAAGAACCTGGGAGGGCAATGCACAGCAAGACACACTCCTGACAGGGAGGGGACCTCATGGAAGAGGACGCGATGCAGGAAGAAAAGAGAACGTGCAATAACATGGACAGGCTTGTGTCAGAGAGCAGCGGGAGGTAATGAAGGAGTAGAGGCAGGCAAATTGGTAGAGGGACTGTGGATGCACATACTTAGGGGGGGGCGACCAACAGGCGAGAGAGTAGGAGAATGAGGTGGGCCAGTGTGAGGGAGAGAGGCCAGGGATCACAATGCAACTAGTCAGAGAAAAAGTGGTCTCTGTCAAGATGCTCCAGATATTTGAGGTTTTATTTTTATAATTTATTTGATTCTGTGATAAGCCACTTTGATAAATGTAAACTGCTGATTCCAGAAAGTCAATAAAAGAGAACGACAGTAGACATCACCACCGCAGCAAAATGCCACACAACAAACATGCACAAATATTCTTGCCACACATTAACACCTCCAGAATCATACTTTCGTGATACAGTGGAAAAAGTCTTTGCATCAAGAATTGCTTTAAGTTCCCCCAAGGACATACGGCCAGTCAAAAATGTTCTGTGATGCAACTCCTGGGGCCTCGTCACTTGAAGGGAGCTCTAGGGCTGGATCAGTAAACATTATTAACTGGCATTATTACGTGTGCCTGGTGATAAATTAATGCAGTGCTTAATCTGAACAACCGTTTTCATCATAATATGAAAGTGGATTTGTGGCGGAGGTGATGAGCCACTCAACCCCTCTGAAAACGTTTAGCTAGCTCCTGCTGCTCTCCTCTTCCCTCACTCGCTCCAGGGTCTGGAGGCAGGGGTGGTTGGTTCGAAGTTCGAACTTCGTTCAATCACTTCTGCTGCACTGCAGCAGCCAGACTTCCAGAGCCAGCAAATCGCCCACAGCAGCACTGCCACTGACTGCCCCAGGCCAGAATTGACTCCTCACGAGAGCGTAGCGGTGAAGCGCGTGACGCGTCACTGTTACGTTCTCATCGCAAGGGCTGGCCAAAATGTCACCCAGGGCCGTCATTGGTAGCGCTCGCGCGCTACAAGATTGACGGCCCTGGAGGCTGGGACAGACCAACAACAGTCAAGCAAACACAAACGCAGGACTTTTGGCAATTTTGGAAGTAGTTCTGAGGTCAGGTGCGCGAAGCGCAAGTTGCACTTTCAAACTGGGCCGCGCGCGCGGCACTGGTGGCCCGTTGCGGCCGCGGCGGCCTTTATAATTTATTTGGGGACACGGTGTCGCCAAATAAATTATAAAGGCCGCCGCGGCCGCAACAGGCCACCAGTGCCGCGCGGCCACCCCCAAAATAGTGCCGCCTGGGGCGGACCGCCCTCCCCGCCCCCCCTAGCTACGCCACTGCATTCAAGGCTACTTCTTTCCCTTAAACGTAATTAATATTTTTATTTTTTGAGCACCGATCATTTCTACATCTTTACTTGATCGACGTTTTTAGGATACTGCTTCTGTTTCAATGACGAAGTAGAAAAGGTTTCTCTCTTCTATCAGAGGGGAGTTGAGTGTGTGTTGTTCTCCGATTGTGTTCTTGCAAACACAAAGCTGTACAGAATATTTCATAATGTATTTGATATTAAACGCAAGCACAGTGCCAAAAGTATTCAAATGTGTGATAATCACCCAACCGCCCAAAAGGCTGTCATCTATCTGAATTAGGCAACCCTATAATTTCCATCTTATTTCATTACTATGTGCAGCAGTTAATATTCCAGAGTCCTACGGCTCCATCAGAAATTAGGGAGTATTTCGAACCTATTTACCTGTTTGATGAGCATCAAACAGGCTTCACCCCAACAGAAGTACAGAGTCTGCGGCGGTGGTTGATGACCAGAGAAAAATGTAAGAAGGCAGTGTTGGGAGTGTTCAATTTAAATAGTGCCTGATTTTTTTAAACCTCTTCATCTCAATCGTATCAAAGTCAAATCATTTAACTCGTGGTGCCCCGCAGGACTCCTAATTATCACACAGGGTGCCCAACATCCATGTTGAGGGACCTGCTGGCATAATCCAATTCCAGAGCTTTCACTTTTACATGTATACGGACAACATTCTGATCATCCTCTACGAATTCAGCTGCGGCAAGTTCAGTGCTTTCCACCTTCTCCTTTATTGCCCTACAAGGGCCAGCTTGCGGTGCTTGGCACTTTCAATAGCTGTAGCTCAACAAAGCTTTGGATGAATCATAGATGTAATCCTCCATTTCAATATATCCTACTTGAATGGTCTATAATCGCAAACAAGATCATTAAATCTACAATCTATTTAACTAGAGCCAAAGTAGAAGATTGAAAATGCTTCCACTCCCCTTACATTTTGGTGGATTATACATTAATAAAGTTCTTGCCTCCATAGAGTAGATGTTACTGCGAAACCAGTGTTGGCTATTGTACCAAAGTTTTTAACAAGAAATGTGAACAGGCTACTATTGTCAATGCATTTTCATGTAATCTCAACGTGTTTTGGTTATCAGTGAGAAAACTGAAGTTTAAAGATGATCTTCCATTTTGGGGCCCCATTGTTACAAAGGTTTTAAAAGCAGCTATAGTAGATCCGTTGGTTTCATCATGGCAGGAGGCAGTTGTCAGCCCCATATTTAAAAAGGGGGACAAATCCCAACCTAGCTGTTACCACCCTATCTCATTGCTGGGTAGTACTATTAAAATCCTGGGTAGGGTGGTACTATCGAAACTTGAAGAATGGGCACACGAGAATAAGGTTTTGTCTGATGTACAGCTAGGGTTTCATCCAGGAGTTGGTACGGTGGACCAAAGCCTTAACCGTTACCTCATCACACAAAAATACGTAAAAGTTAAGAGAGAAACTATGCACTTAGCTTTTATGCATCTCACTTGTGCCTTCGATTCAGGCCATCGTTGATCTATTACGGCGGCTACACTGGCAGACATCTGCTAAGATTTGGTATAGTAAAGAGGGCAATTTATCCCCTAAAATAACTGCCTCAGTTGGTGTACAACAAGGGTAGGTTTTACCACATTTTTTGTTTTTACTGCATATCAATGGCCTGGAATATTTTTTGGGTAAAAGGGGTAAATATGGCGAAGATTGGCTCCTGCCCCGTCCCAGTTCTCTTACATGCGGACGGCATGGCTCTATTAGCCAATGTGCTGCAGAAACTCTTGGATGCTTTTAAAACCTTTATGTCTGAACGGGTCTGAAGACAAACCTCTCTAAATTATTTACCATGAAAAGTGGTTCCAAATTCTCAAAGAGATAGCTAAAGTTCCTAATTTTACATACTTGGGAATTCCATTGGACGCTGCCTTTAATTGGAAATTTCTGCTAAAAATTAGATCACTCCAACTTTAAAAATCTGTTGGAGCAGTATTCCAGTTTGCCCAGAGTCTAGGTCATAAACCAGTTAAGGAAATTGTCCATGTTTACAAAAGCAAATGTCTGCCGGTTGGCATGTTTGGTGCTGGAGCCCGGAGATGTATTGATGCCAGCTCCATACAAAAGATTGACAATAGTTTTATACGAAGGCTCCTGGCTCTCCCACAATCCTCACATACTGCGTGCTACCAGGCTGAGGTGGGGTTGGGTTTTGTTGAAGATTACAATAAACTGCAATCTTTGTTACTATGGTTAAGAGCCTTGAGGAAACCTGAAGCCCATTTTTGTAAAGCAATTCTCAAGGATTGCCTAGCATTAGATAACGTCAGGAGAAACCCATGGCGGACATATGAGGGAAACCTCCACTGAGTTAGAGATCCCTGATTTGTACTTAAACCCCGAAAAAATCTGAACACTTAGGGCTTGATTCCGATCTCGTAAGGAAGGCCTCCAAACGGGATTTGTAAAGAGCAAATCCGATTCGGAGCCTATCTTTCCGTCTGAATCGTCCCCCGTTCCGAACGACCAAGTACGATGCGAGTATCCCGTACGCGCTGTGCGAATCGTTTACGAACCAGAACCTGTCCGTCCGACACGTTCGTAGCCGAATCGTGCCACGCAATAAAGCCGAATTCTGACCGAGCACGATGCACGATTCGGACAGCCGCTTCGCCTCGGTCTCAGCGAGACGAAACGGCTGTCGGATTCGTACTTTGGGGGGCCGTAGCAGGCCCCCCTTTACCCGGGGCCCTCCGAATCTGTCACGGGGATGCCCATGGGTCCCCCCAATCCAGGCATGCACAGTGTGGTGGGCACAATGGGTGCCCGCCACAGGGTGTACGCTTTTCCCCTTTTTGCTATGGGAGCCTGTGTGCGTCTGTACACAGGCTCCCATAGAGTTCAATGGGAGTCTGGCCGAACTGAGTCCGTAACCATGCGGTTGCATCGTACTCGCTCGGTTGGACTCGCACAGCTCGTCTCGCTTGGAAAGCCCTCCAGGCCCGAGTCGTACAGAGGGCTTTCCTAGCGAGATCGGAATCGGGCCCTTAGTCTCTTATCTGGTTAAAGATCTGTATTTTAAAAAGCATTTTAAGGTGAACAGGGATGAATTGCAGATAAGGGACCAGGGTTTACCTCAGTGGAATATCAGTGTGCGCTCTGGACCGGAGGCGTATCTCCAATGGATCTCAAATGAATGGCCCAAGTTTCTACTCACGAGGTTACATTTTAAGGTTGTCCATTTTCTAGTGGCGTTACCAACAAAAGGAGCGTGGTTCTTGTCTCTTCCCACATGTCCCTGCGATGGCAGATCTAAACAGAGCACTTTGCACTTTATTCTCTTTTGTAAACTCTACATAACTCACAGGAAACATTTCCTTATCTCCTTGTTGTGTAGTTTTAATACCAGATCGCACAAGGTGGCTTTCTCTCTTGTACAGCAACTAGGAACCTTGGAGTTATGTTATGCAGTGCTAACTTATATTGCATGCTGTTTGCGAACCAGGGAGAGATATGGACTCTGGAGATATTTACTGTTATGTTTCACAAGCTTTTAACTGCTTCGCTGCGGCTGGAATTCCCCCGCTGTGCTGAAGAATTCCACGCATGCGCGGTTCGGACGGCCCCCGGCCGTCCTCCGCACACGCCCACCGTGACGTCGGATGGACGGGGGCCGTCCGACGCATGTAACGGGTTAATACGTGATACTGCTGCTATTTTGTATACATTTTTTAACTGTTTTCAATAATATCTTGTCTTTCTGTATTGTAATGTGCACTTTTATGGTTGTGCAGCCAAATAAAGTATGATTTTGAACTTTTTTTTAACTGAAGTTTGTTATTAAGAGTGTATTCAAACTCATTATATTTGAATATGACAAACTGTTTGCACCGAAAAAAAATTATTTTCAAAAGAAATGATTTTGTTATTGTATAAAATACCATTGATAGTATTTGCTCCAAATGTTTTTTGAGACTTACTTACACAAAGGTATCTGGTTTTAGTGGGTAGGAGCAGAGTGGTTCCTAAAAATCCCTTTATTGAAACCCTACTTTGCTTAGTAACTGCAGTTAATATTCAGCACTGTTTAGTGGGGGTTAGGAATTGCATGGGCAGCCATTACTTAAACTCAACTCAAATACAACCTAGATGCTCGCGGCAGTCAGGGAAGATCTCATGGGATGGCTTTTTTGGTTACTAAAATTAAGACTGTTTCCTAATTCAGTGGTGGTCATAAGAAACTTCAAATGAAAGATGAGATGAGAATATTTAATACGTATGGTAAAGAATACATTATAATTTATATGATTAATTACCTTTGAAGGTTTAATCAACAGGAATACACATATTTCTGCGACTGTAATCATGATTTCTGAGGCCAGTTACTGTAATTTGTCCTGTAACAGTAGCCAGAAATCATATGTAAATAGGATGTGCAGCTTTTAACTGCTACCCCATAAGAACAGCAACTTGTTTCCACTATTCTATATTTTAGTTTACATGTCATAAGTATGCACAAGTTACTTACAAAAATTAATTTCATACAAAATACATGGAAATAGAAGTGCTAATTTTAAAAAATGTGGGCAGTTATGTAGAGGGAACGATTGCGGATTACGATTTCAATGACTTGTGGGTTTTAAAAACTCAAGTTAAATTGTTTAAATATTATAAAAAACCTGTAGAATCAGTACATTAGTGTTATATAAACAATACAAATAACATCCTTTTGACTTACGTAGGTTTAACAAAGAATAGTTACAAAATAAAATTCAGTGCATCAGGTAATCTGGATTTAGAAATCCCACCGACACAGCTAATCTAAAAAACACCTTAAAAACAGAATGAGGCCAAAAACTATTTGAAGCTGTTAATGTTTTTCAGAGTGGCATGATAAGCAGCAAAATGTATTTACCTTGAATAAATAATCGAGGATCTGTGTGCGGTATGGCTCTGGATAATTTACGAGGAGCCGTGATGTTGCCTGAAAGAGAACGTGAGATACCAAAGAAAGAAAAGAAAGTACAAGTCAAAAAATGCACATATGCATCACTGTCTTTGATGTCAGGAACTAAGCAAACAAGAAAAGAGGGCTTTTAACAGTAACAAAGCAAAGGAAAAAAACATGATACAATGAGGTCTACACCCATATAATGAACTTGATGAATTCAAAATGTTAGATCTCAAATTGACACGAAAGAGAGCTTTTTGTGAGCTGAAGACACAACATCACTTTAGCAGAAAAGTCTTGTACTTATATATTTCTAGAGCACTCATTTGCAAAAAGGTATCTTGGCATTGGGAGTACTAAAAAAAAAAAAACACATCTGGAAGGTATAACCAGAGAAATGCTTTCCAACATGTGTGAACACTTCCCCAAATCAGAATTATGGAGCAGAACCAGAGGTAGTGAATTCCCCGCCGCCACATGCAACTTCATGTAATCATGTTTCCTTGAACTCCATCTAAGTCTGGATGATTCTTTGCTATTATCTTTTTTTTTCTTCCAAATTCTTTTGCTCAGTGTACAACAAGCATAATTGACACATCGTTTGCATTATAGGCAGTGCTTAATTTGAGCCGGTGCTTTCCGGTGCTGAGCACCGGCACTTAATTGATTTCCAGTGCTCGGCACCGGCACCTAATTGTCAACACCACACTTAGGGCAGTCTGCCACATGGTGGCGCTGCTCATGTAATTTAGAGATTAACAGTATACCAGTTGTTTAGGAAAACAATATACATAAAAATATTGCTAATACCTGCCTCCCCAGCCATTCCTTTAGCTTTGGGGACCTGGAATAATCTGAACTGTCGCATTTATATGCGAGAGAGATGGTTAGTAGTTGTTTTGGCAGCAATGACAAGGGCGATGGGTGGTGCAAGCTGCAGTTGCCTCCTGGTCAGAGCCCTGGCACTTAATATTTTACAAATTAAGCACTGATTACAGGGATCCTGTAAAAACAAGTGACCGTACAGTCAGTCTTGTTTATCTTTACTTGCGTGAAATCTCTGCTCACCGGGATGACCCAAATGCAGAAGCCAGCCAATACTGTCGTCAATGTTGATAACTACAATAAGAACTAAAACTTTGAGATTAAAAGGAAGGGAGTTCCACATCTTTACAGTACTGATCACAAAACTGTTTCCTCCCCTCTGTGCTTTCTTAAAGGTAGGTACTATCAAGAGTTTTGTGTTAGATGATAGAAGCGTTCTAGAGGGCCTATACCAGTTAAACTTTTGTGCAAAGAATTGTGGTCCAGAGCTGTGCAGGGCCCGATAGGCGATACATAAGGCCTTAAAGGTGATTCTTTTTTGTATGGGTAGCCAATGAAGTTCCCGTAAGGCCCGGGAAGCTGGCTGATGTTTAGGAATGTTAAAAATAAGGCGAGCTGCCGCGTTTTGTAAGGTTTGAAGTTTCATCAACAATTTCTGTGTTAGATTAACGTACAGTCCGTTACAATGGTGTAGTTTAGGCAAAATAAGTGGTGTAACCACCAGTTTTCGAAGGTGAGTTGGGATAAATGGCATGATTTTTCTAATGATCTTTAGAAGGAAGAACATCGTAGATGTGATTTGATTTACTTGGTATTCAAACGTAAGTCTTTTTTGCAAGATTACTCTCAGCTCTATATGCTTTTCAAGACTACCATCATCTGCAATCGACAAACCGATTGGCACACCAGTATCATATGCGTATCTTTGATTTGTGTTTGTTGTAAAGTATATCACATCTTCTTTGTGCACTGGCACAGTGTTCTGGTACTAGACATTTTTGTAATAAATTTATGAAAGACCATGAGCCCAGTCTTGTACTGCCATGCACATCTGGGTAGACAAACCATCTTTTAGGAAATTACTTCCTGGTGTTACGGTTTTAAGTGATTAAGCAACACTCAAGAGTGGATTAAAAGGTCTAGGCCCAGAATTACTAAAATTATGCTTCAGGGTTGCATCTTTATTTTGACTGACGCAGCCCTGACACTAAATGTATTTCAGGCATTACAAAACCTTTTGTGTGCTTAGTAAAAAAAAAAAATTTAAAAACGTAAGGCAGCGCATAACGTTTCTTTGCGCGGGGGATTCGTGCCATGGGTGGAGCATTTATTTTCCAGTGCATCCACTCATGAATTTTGATGTAAAATCAGTTTCACTAAAGTCTGTAAACCTGGGTTTGTGCTAAAAAAGTGCACCTACTCAAGGCTGGCAGAACGAGGAGAAATATCTTAATTTCTCATTGTAACTTCCTTTTTAGGTCTCGCCTAGCATCGCAGCGCATGCGCTGCTCGCACTGCGAGATCTATTGTCGTCGGGTTGCTTTCGGAAGTGGGGTCGAAGCTCCGCCCATGCTTTTAATTGGCGCTCGTCATCCTTTATGGTAAACGCAGGCCTTCGATTGAAAATGAGGCTTTTTGGTGACCGCCCTGTCTCCTTTAGGCCTTGCCCGCCCACCCGGACTGGATTGTTTGCTTGCGGCGTAATGCTGAGGGTTGAACTTTCTCCCTCGTAGGCTGTTGTTCAGATGCATTATCTGTTTGGGAGTTGCCATGGCGACAAGAAAACTTCGGCCCGGATAGGGACAAGGGCCGTGATTACATCATTTATATATTCTAGCGCTGACTGTCGCCGTCTTCTTATTTCACGGCGCTGTAAATATAAACGTTTAAACAGCAACTTCGCAAATAGACTTGAAAGTGTATAAACTTGAAAAGTGCAATACTTTGCTCCTTTCACACTAAATATAATGGCGCTTTTAACTTAAATATAGCTCTTAATGGGGACGTATAACCATTTCCAAGCGCTCGCAGTGTTGATAAACAAGGGCAGTGAGGCACAGTAAAACTCTAGCATGCTCCGCCCACGCGGACCTCCTATCAGTTCTCCCCCAGCATCCAGCCCTCGTTGAGTCAAAGAGGTGCTGGCGCCTCCGGGAGACGGTCATTGCAGGCGCCCCTCCCTCCTCGCCCCCACCACCACCACTGCGCGCGGTGTCTGTGCACATTCAGGGACCAGTGGAAGTTTCCACGGAAACAGACTCCAGCTGAAAAGGAGAGCGAGAATACGGTCTTCTCAGAACCCGACAGTTACTTCACCAAACCACTAATTATTTTAATTCTTTGCTTTTCTCCGGACTCAGTCTCTACTCTAAACGCCCTGCTTCCTCCTCTCTGCAGCCTTTCTTCACAACTCTTCCTGCTCTCACCGTTCTACCCTCCACAGCTCTTCTTTCTCTCCCATGCCCAATGTGGTTAGGGCCACTGGAATTATGTGGCAGGGGAGGTCCGAATTAAGCTGCACGGTTGATTAATCATCCTGCAACAGAAGGCAAATTATGCTGCTTAATGTGGCAGTTTTGGGGGATAGTATCACTTCATTGGTTTATCAATTTTACACATGTTTCACCTCATTATTGCCAGTATGGCACCCAAATACAGCACTAAGCAATAGAATGCTGGCGGTCAGCCTTTGCGAACGGCCTTCCGCTGCGCAACACCGGTCACTGCGTTTTTAGCAACTTTCCATCCACTTGAGCTAAAAACTATTTTTTTATTAAAATCTGCTGATTATGCTGTAGATGATGGATGTTGGTGCAAATGCGGCACATCCATAATTATGTGGAAAACGCCAAAACCGCAGAATTGCACAATTCCAGTGGTTCTGATGATAGTCCCTCTGTCCACAGCTCTTCCTGCTCTCCCTGACCTTTATCATCCCACTCTTCTCCGCCTTCTCAGCTCTCCCTCGCTGCTATGGTCCCACTCTACAGGAGTTCCTGCTCGGCATCTCCTCCTTTGTTCCTCTCCCCACAGCTCTTCCTGCTTCCACTCTACTCTCGCCCGTCTCTCCACAGCTCTCCCTGCTTCCACTCTCCTCTCGCCCCTCTCTCCACAGCTCTTCCTGCTTCCACTCTCCACTCATCCCTCTCTCCACAGCTCTCCCTGCTTCCACTCTCCTCTGGCCCATCTCCACAGCTCTGCCTGCTTCCGCTCTCCTCTCGCCCCTCTCTCCACAGCTTTCCCTGCTTCCGCTCTCCACTCGTCCCTCTCTCCACAGCTCTCTCTGCTTCCACTCTCCTCTCGCCCCTCTCTCCACAGCTCTCCCTGCTTCCGCTCTCTTCTCGCCCCTCCCTCCACAGCTTTCCCTGCTTCCACTCTCCCCTCGTCCCTCTCTCCACAGCTCTTCTTGCTTGCCTCCTCTACCGTCACTCTGCCCACATTTCTTACTGCTCCCCCTGTGCTCCCTGGTCCACCTCTCCACGACTCTTTCTGACTCCCTTTCCTCTTTCGTCCCTTGGAGAGGAGAAAACACGAACTTGATGGAGGGCAGAAGACCGCTCCCTGCCTGGATGGATTATCCCAGTCATCTCTCATGTGGCCCCAGTGCCTGGATTGTTACAGAACAATACTGCAGTCGTGACCTGCAAGGATGAACGACACGAGTCCTCAGGGCTGCCGGCCGCACCCGGCACATTTCTTCCGTCATAGTTAGGACGTAGTTTGAAAGTGAAGGGTCATGATTACCCGGGTGGGCCAATACACACATGGTGGGCCTTAGGTCTGCCTCGTTCAACCTTTGCTTCCCTCACACATCGTTCATGTTTATTACAGTTAATTAAAACCATTTCTTCTAATACCATAAAATGATTACAAAAAAATCATTAATTTTCGGGGCAAAATAGGGCCAGTTAATGCATTTAAGTGCAAACAAATATAAAATAATCTACATATGAAGCTCCTTAAAATTATTTGAAAGTGCGCTAGGAAAAAAAGATAAAATCGCAAGCAGTGAAATCTATTAAAATAAGGACTGTTACGTAAAATGCATGTGATCATTGCCGGGCCGCACTGTAAATGTTACACTGTTTGTATGGCCCATAGAAAAAAAAGCATTTGCACTGCAATAGGTCTCGCATGTGCGAGAGTTTAAGCTATTGGCATTGCAAATGACAATGCCTTTTATTTATGTTTTAAAAACTAACACATGAATAGAAGGCATTGTCATTTACAATGCCAATAGCTAAAACTCTCGCAAATGCGAGACCTATTGCATTGCAAATCCTTGTTATATGTGTCTTGCATTCTGCAGAACACATCCAAAAAGGAATAAGCCTCTAAGAATACGGTTTATGCAGAACAGTATGTCTTTCTGCACAAAAACTATTCTGACCAGAACAATGCCACCCTTGCTTCATGGCGCAAGGGTGCCTGCGCTCGCGCTAGACTGCCACAAGTGCGCCAGCGCAAGGAGAGATCAGAAGTGGGCCATATCTTTGAAGATACAGCGTATTTCTGGTCTCTCCCTTTCACGCAACGCAGCGCAACATGTTACCTAGCAGCATTACATTGAGTAAAAGTTTACTAGATCTGGGTCCATTTGTCTTCTTTTGCCTTTGTAAATATGCCTTCAAAGAGCACATTTGACGATCCTGCCTATTCGATTTATATCTTCAAATGTGTTTGTGTTACATACAGTGTGTGTTCCATATTCAATAGCTCAATGTATTACACAGTTTTACTTCATGGGCCTTTCGAATTTGTTAAATTATCGACCTGAGAATAGATAGAAAGTAAATAATGCAACACATTTAAAAACAAACAACTATACTAGGAAAAAAAGTCTGTGTCAGAAACATGATATGTACATAATCAGTAGTCGAGAACTGCTAAATTCACTACCAAGAACTTTGTTAGACGGTCTAGACTTTATGCAGGTAAAAAGTGGGTAACCAATATTAATGTACCATCCCCTAATTAATGGCTACTAATGTCTTCGGCCTGGTCACAACCCATTCTGTCAGTGGTAAACTATGCTAAACCACACAAGGCCACCTCAATGTAGAACTTTCCTTTTCAGTAATGGATAGTGGGTATTAGGGCTCCGAGCACACCTGCTCTTGTTAACAAAAATAGGCAGAAGAACTAATGAGGTGTTACATCCTTGTTTTTAGCTATTTCTGTGACTAGAGAGGTGATAGAATGCTTTTTTACAAGTACATAAGAATAAATCTGTTCTAAGGTCAAGATACAAATATACTGTTTCTTAGGTGCCTAAGGCAGAGGTTCTTCAACAGTTGTCGGTGATACTTACTCAGGGGATTCACAAATGTTTAGAACATTGAATAATATCAACATATTAATAATTTAGGAACAGGGGTGGGAGCACACCGCTTCACCCCCCAGCAAGGTTCGCCCCTGGTATTCTGGTAAATGCAGTCTCATGTTGCTTGCTTTGCTAAAGTTTTCGAGGGTTTCGCCAGAGTTGGCGCAGATAGTGCTGATCTCTAGACACGTGTTTCTGGTTCTTTAACCGTCATCTGTAGAGATTACAGGCTTCAAATTTGGGGTTTGCTGAGTAGGCTGCCAAACATTGCATCAGGTCAAGTACCTCTCACTGGCGCGCGGGTGCTTCTTCCACGAGCTCGTCAGCTCAATGACTCACGGGAGTACTTTTAAACAGGAACAGGGGTGGGAGCACACCGCTTCACCCCCCAGCAAGGTTCGCCCCTGGCATTCTGGTAAATGCAGTCTCATGTTGCTTGCTTTGCTAAAGTTTTCAAGTGTTTCGCCAGAGTTGGCGCAGATAGCGGTGTGCTCCCACCCCTGTTCCCATATTAATAATTTACATGCATAAAATGCAAAATGTAAAATTGAATACTTTCAATTTTAAACTGCTCTGTAAAATGAAAGAATTAGAAATTGGAGGTAAAAAATGAAGTTGATACACTTAGGGGCCGATTACGATGTTGTCCGGAAACTCTTCCGACCGAGTCGGTTTCGGAATTGTTTCCGGCCGAATCAGGTTCTGCAAGTCCAACCGAACGATTATGATGCTTCTGGACATCGTTCGGTCGGACTCGCATTGACTTCAATGGGAGCCTGTGTTCCGAACGAGAACACAGGCTCCATTGACAAAAGGAGTGGTTGGGGAAAACCTTGCACCCTGTGGCGCGTACCCCATGGTGCCTGCCACACTGTGCATGCATGGGAAGGGGGACCCATTTGTACCGCCACGGGCCCGATTCAAAGGGGTACGGGTGAAGGGGGGCCTGCTACGGGCCCCCAAAGTCAGATTCCGACAGCCGATCCGTGTCAGAACAACTGATTCGGAAAGGCTGCCCGAATTGGACATCCTAATCGCTCGGCTGGAAACGCGGTCCGTAGGCCGATATGATTCGGCTCCGTCCGACTCGGTTACTCCCAATGCCTTTCGGAACCAAGTCGGGAAGCCTGAAAGCTTTCCAGCCATCGGTAATCGGCCGTTGGGAAAAGTGTCCGAGTCGGTCGGAAAGGCGGGTTCCGAATCGGATTCGGACGAATCAAATGCCGTTTGGAGCCTATCCGAATGACATCGTAATCAACCCCTTAGTTTGATTCATGAACGCAGCATAACTACTGGAAACAAAATTCAGTGTGAGCGTTTGGTAGCCTCAACTGAAGCACCTCAATGCGCCGACAAAAAGAGAGCATGCTTAGAAGCAAAAAAGACAAAGTGGTAGTTTTTCTCAAACTCTTTAGAACCATGACCAACATCTAGAACCACAACAAACACTTGCAACCTGCCTAGATTTAATGGACATGTGGGGGGCCAATTTTTTAATAAAATACCAGCAACTGATTCTGTATGTCACCCCCTTGACCATGCCCTTCAATATCGTGCTGTGGCCAAGATATTAGATCTTCCCATTAAAGTACCAGGTAGTGGCAGATGGTGATCTTCAGTGGAGATGGAACGAGTGTGGTGCTGGTCTGTGGTGCTGGTCTGTGGCATCTGTTAACTAAAATCACAAGACTTCTGAAAACTTGATGCTGATAGCAATGTGCAGTGGGGGCTGGCGACATCCATAAGTGGAGGGGCAGAAAATTAATCATTTTGACCCACTGACAAGCACTGTGGGAAATCAGAAATGTCTTTAGGTGCAACATTAAAGCTCTCAATCATAGCTCATTATTAACAACTGTCAAGGTTTTGGTTTTGGGCCAGGTAATCCTGGAAAAGTTATCCTAATGGGATATATTATCATCTCCGAGTTACATTATGGGTTCAGGCCGAGTCTTAGTACCCTCGACCAGTCACTGAACCTATACCTTCTAACTCAAAAGTACACTGTGGCCAAAAAGGGCACCTTATTTTTAAGTTTTATGGATCTTATCTCTACATTCGATTGTGTAAACCATATATTTATATGCTATGATGTTGTCATTAGGGATAGGTCCAGCACTTGTGTCCTTTTTGGGGGATATACTTATGGATATGTCCACATCTGTTAGGTATGACACAGAAGGCCATTGTTCAATATCTTTCTGAATAACCCGCGGATACAGGCAGTGCTACATCCTGGCTCCTTTCTTGTTTACTATCTATATTAATCGTCTAGAGGCGGTGTTAAATGCGATGTCCCTCGAGTAGGCCAGTGTGCGATAACAGTTCTGCTTTACGCAGATTATGTCACCCTCATGTCAAGGACGACTGTAGGGATGCAGTTCTTACTAGAAAACATTTTTGATTTTATGGATCATTTAGACCTTTACATAAACCAAACAAAATCATGATTATTGATCGCAAGCCCACCAAACATAAAACGTTTTATTGTAATAAGCTTAAAATTGTTTAGGTACCCACTTTTAATCCCCTGGGTATTTTGCTCGCTAACAGGAACACCTGGGGTCCCCTTCTTATGTCTAAACAATTAAAGCTTGCGAGTACATGGGAAGCGGTATTGGGTTTTGGTGCTAGGATGGGCAGGAAACCGATCAAGCCCCTTCTTCAAATTTACAGTGCTAAATGTGTGTCGACTATAACTTATGGTAGTGATATGAGGGGTGCAAGGATTTTCATACGATTCAGGTTGAGAATAGGTTTACCAGGCACTTGTTGGTGGTTCGGCAGAGCATCTCTGCTGTCCACTTAGAACTGAGGCCTAAATATATCTCAGACATCATTGCACTAAGGCCCTTGCTGCGATGGATCTCGCTGTGGTACAAAAGTGAGCCATCTTTGAAAAGACTGATCATTAGGGATTGCCTTTTACTAGACAATGTAAAGGCAATACCTTGGTTTGGTTATATAAAGTAGAAAGTCACCAGCATAGGCCGTCTGGAGTTATTTTGGATTCCGGAAAAAAAAAAAATCACTAAAGCAGACTACGATTGGGTTAAACGTACATTCATCACTCGTGTTGCTGTCACTAGGGAAAGTGACAAACTGCAGAAATCTGCTGTACGTGCCTTTTGTCAGATAAAAACAGTACCCTTCATAGAACCTTATCTGACATGGGTGACTAATGTTTGTCATCGGCAGTTGCTAACAAGGCTTAGGCTTAATCTTTTTGTACAACTGATTAGTTTCCCAAAGGGCTGGTCTGCTCCGGGTGCACTGGACCCTTGTGAATGTGATAATACGTCTGCACAAACTCTTGATCATTATGTTCCCACTTCACCTGGCCAAAAAAACGTTTTTTAATACCCGTTCTCTAAATCTAAAATTTACAAAAGTGAAGCCTGCTATGTTACATCTCATGCAGCCCTGCCAAATACCACGCATTAGGGGTTAGACAATCGCATTTTAGTGTGGTGGTCCGCATCATGCACTAATAAAATGCAAAGTCACGCATTTATAGCGCACCCTGAAGCTCTCAAGCCGGAGCGCTGTAAGTAAGCAACGCAGTGCGCGATCCACGCTGCTTTCACAGACACTGACTGCTGCAGGGCCTGGAGGCTGGCTCAGCTATGCTTGCTGGGTCCAGTGGCAGTCACGTGACAACATGACTTCACGGGAGACTCATTGCAACAATGTGTCTGATGATTTCATTTGCCCAAGGCCGGCCCGAGACACAACTTATAATTAGGGCAGGCCGCTCGCGGTGCGACGGGAGCGGTTGCCAGTAAAGTTGATACAGTTTCCTGCTGGAGTGAGCGCGACGCTGCTCGCGCTGCTGGCAGTATTTGGTGCGTGCCTGCAGCCTCTCACTAGATGCCTCTTGAGTGCAGACCGCGGGACAGAGTTTGGTGCCTGCAGCCTCTCATGGCTTTGGCCCTGCCCGTTCCCCGTGGCTCGCTTTGCCAAAGCCAGGCTGTCATTAGTCTCACCCAGGTAATTTAAATACTAATAAATTAAATTTAGAGTGCTAGTCATCATTGTGGTGACTGTGAGCATGTTACAGCTCTCACTGCTTGGCTTTCTAATCTCTGTTGTAACTAGATGCAGTGCACCTGACTAGGCACCTAGCTCCCAGGCATCAGTCCTTCACCAGGCCTCATCAGGCTCATAGCAGGGCGCGGTTGTGTTGGGGGAAGGAACCCGCGCAAGCTGGATCTCACCCGTTCAAAGCGTCTGCCTCCTGAAATAAAGGCACGGTTCGCCCCTTCGTGCTATTTTAGTCCTTTTGATTTTATTCACATTTATGTTGCTCCACGTGCTTCAGAGGCATTTGAATTCCTTTACTTGCTATTTTCGAAGTTCATTATTGCCACATTTGGCCTCTTGGAGATAAGGTTAAAAATATATTAATTGTTTCCGTGGTATATTTGATGCAGTGCTGACCTGGGGCACTGAACAGAGAACAGTGTTATTGCAGGTTTTGTTTGTTTACAACACATGAAGCTGCTGTTTTTTGTTCAGCTCACGTCAAACAAATGTTCTTGGCGTTTCCTCGGATGAGGGTTTGTTCGTGGTTCGAGGTCCAGCTGTGCCTTATTAAGGGGACAGACACTGCCCTTTGGCCTGGTTCCCTGGGGGTGCATTTAATCAGAGCCCTCACTCTGATGTCACTACGTTGACAGCACAGCACTGGATGCGGACATTGCTGGGGGTGCATTTAATCGGAGCCCTCGCTCTGATGTCACTACGTTGACAGTGCAGCACTGGATGTTGACACTGCTGGGGTGCATTTAATCAGAGCCCTCGTTCTGACGTCACGACGTTGACAGCACAGCACTGGATGCTGACACTGCTGGGGGTGCATTTAATCAGGGCTGCTGGGGGTGCACTTAATCAGGGCTCTCATTAGCTTTTCTTCTAGAGTTGAGTGCAAGAGGCTTCCATGTGCAGAATATTCTGGTGCCCTCCAGACACCAAATTCTCAAAAGAACAAGGGAACCCACAAGGTAGATAAGGACCTTGGGTGTCAGTTTTATATTGAAACAGTGGTCCTTAAACAAAACAGTGTGGATAAGATAAATATAGACTAGAATCAGTACTATATTAAGAGTGTCCAGCCGGACAGCCAATTTAATGAATCAAAGACAAAAACATAAATTGGAGCACATCAATATAGTGGGACACAGTCCTGCATCCTACACGAACACATGACAAATACATTTAGACAAAAACATTTCAGGCAAGACAAAAGTAGCTTGAGGAATTTAAGAATAATTGTGGCAAGCTTAGAAAAAACAGTTAATGCACTTCTTTTATCACATTGGATTAATGTGCATACTGTTTACATTAGTCGCCAACTTGCCGAGAGTTAAATTACTCATTGTCCTAAGCGTCATCGTCCACCTTCAGATCCTGCTCTATATTGATTAAGATCCATCCATTGTTGCGGTTGTCTAATTCTTTCCGAGCCTCCATGCGCCTCGTGTGAGCCCACACGTAATTCCAAGACACTTTATAATTCAGGCTTGTAACTTAACCGTCCTGATGATGATCCTACTATTGTTTTAAAAGGATCGAAACGTCGTCGACTAATGTAAACAGTATGCACATTAATCCATTGTGATAAAAGAAGTGCATTAACTGTTTTTTCTAAGCTGTTTTTTCCTGTGGTGCGCTCCCCACCAATTGGACATAAAGGTCATATCATTATCGAATTTTCGCCCCGTCAGTCCGAACAACATGCCTCTACCTTGTGCGGACCGAAGGCCTGTCTCCAGTGCAGGCAGTGTCAGGGGTCATGCGCAGCGGCAGAACCCAGCCAACTTGTAAATGGGGCCCAGATGTCTTTGGGACGGGAGTGTGTCGGTAGTAATTCCCAATAGCAGGTCAATTGGTCTCTACAGTATGTGACGTCGGGGGGGAAATGGCACCCCAGTGCAGGGCCACTTGTCTCTTTGCCAGCAGCAGTAGCATTGCTGTGAGCCGCCTCGACGATGGTGGAACATCTCGGACAACCCCCAGCAGCGCCACCAGTGGTGTGCTAGGCAGCTCCTGCCCGGTTAGATTCTTAATATGATGCAGTGTTGTCAACCAAAAGTTGGCTATTGGCCTGCATTGCCAAGCTACGTGGATGAAGGTCGTTTGATGGGCCCCGCACCGCCAGCAGTTATTGTCTGGCCGCAGCCCCATGCGATGTAACTGTGTCGGAGTGCGGTAAAGGTGGTGTATATATTTGAAGTGGATGAGCCTTAGGCGATAGTTGGGAGACAATTGTTCCAACTGCCTACAACAGAAGTCCCACTGCTCGTCTCTTATGTCCTCCCCTATGTCCTCCTCCCATGCTCTGCGTGATGTTGGAACGACTACGGGGAAGTCTCTCTGTGTGATGGTGTAAATGCGGGACACTAGTTTTTGGCCCGATGCCACCGTTAATATGTTTTCTAGCACCGGCAGCGACGGAGGTGGGTTTGGAAATGTGCTGGATCTGCCCCGGCACGATGCACGTAATTGGTAATATAATAGCGTGTCCAGCGCTGATTGAGGTGCAGAGCCGCACATTTGTTGTAGCGTTAAGAAATTATCCCCAGGGTATAAGTCCTTGCCGGTGTGAATGTTGTTGGAGTGCGCGCATGCCTGCGCCTTACCATCCATGAGTGGTGGGAACAGTGGGTTATTTGCCAGCGGTATTGAAGGAGCATATAATGTGTCAGTGTTCGCCCGTTTGCAGAGTCCGCCCCAGGCCCAACGCAAGGTTTCAGTGGTGCCGATTTCATGGCCCGGGCGTTTATATTTTTGGTATAGTGCCGTGCGTAAGGGAAGTGGTGCTACCCTGTCTATCTCGATTGCCACATGTGGCTGGAATGGTATGGGGTGCAACCAAAAGTGTAAAAATTGTGCCTGGGCGCTGTACGCATAGAGAGCGAAGTCCGGAGCTCCCAGTCCCCCCTGTGCCAGAGTCAGAGTGAGTATCTCCCAGGATATCCTAGGCTGTCCCCCAGCCCACACCAGTTCAATCATGAGTGACATGATACGTTTGAAAAATTGTACCATGATTGGTACGGGAATGTTAACGAATAGATACAACAATTTTGGCAGGATGATCATTTTCGTTATGGCAATGCGGCCCGCTAGAGAAAGGGGCAATGCTTTACATCTCTTTACCCGGTCTTCTATCCAGTCCACCGCCCTGCCGTAGTTGGCTGTCCAAATTTTCTGTAGGTTGGTACTAATCCAGACGCCCAAGTACCCCGTTGGGCCATCCGCCCATGCTATCGGGTATTCAGTGTCGAAAGCCTGTGTTCCCGATGTCAGCGGGATAATGATGGATTTACTCCAATTGACCACCACCCCGAGATGCCCTCATAGCGCACCAACTCTCGTCATTGATGCAAAATTTTCCCTTGGGTTTGTCATGTATAGAGTAATATCATCTGTGTACATTGACACGGTTAGCCCTCTCGTTGTGAACCCAATCCCCGGATTTGCATGGTGTTGCCTTAACCTGGCTGCCAGTGGCTCTGTCGCTATCGCAAACAATAAAGGTGACAGAGGACATCCTTGTCTAGTTCCTCTGGTAATGGTTATGGGCTCAGAGATCAATCCATTTACCTTAAGTCTTGCAGTGGGCAAAGTGTATAGAAGCCTGATCTGTTGAATGACTTAATCCCAACCTGCGGAGAAGAGAAAACAAGAACCCCCACTTCAAAGAGTCAAAGGCCTTTGTGGCGTCTAATAGTGCTGCAATCGCAGAGATGTGGGGAGCGAGATAGTGCAGTAACGCAAATATCGTCCTAAGGTTATGTGAGGTAGACCTAACCGGCACGAATCCGGATTGGTCCGGCCTGACAATTAGCGGGAGTAATGGTTGTAGCTTGTTGGCCAGTAGTTTGGCAAAGATCTTGGCATCTAAGTTGATCAGTGAGAGCGGTCGGTACGAGTCGCACTTCGAGGGTTCTTTGTCAGGCTTTAGCAGTGTTATAATGATGGCCTCGCGCATGGACCTGGGCAGGACTCCCTCTAATGCAGCTTCTTGCTAGACTGCTAGGAGGTGGGGGGGGCGAGTAGCTCTGAAATTCCTTATACAATTTAGCCGTAAGGCCGTCCGCCCCTGGGGCCTTATTCTCCGGCAGGCTATTTATAACCCTCCGCACATCCTCAACTGTGAATGGAACATCTAAATATTCACGATGTGCCCTACTGAGCCACAAGAGTTCTATCGAGTCAAAATACTCTTGTATAACAGAGTCTGACGGGTCTGACTGAGAGGTGTATAACTGAATATAGAAGATTCTCATTGTGTCTAAAATTGCTGGTGGCGTACGTGCCATCTGGTCGTCAGATGTAGAGAGCGCTGTGATATATTTGGAGCCTCTAGGTGGCTTCAGGAGGTTCGCTAACGTCCTCCCGGGCCGGTCCCTTTCCCCATATCGGCGTGCAGTGGCATATTTGTGTAAGAAGTTTGTTCCCTTATCGCCTCTTCCTGAAAGGCTGTGAGTTTGCTACGTATGTGCCCTAATAACGTGGACGATGGGGAGTGAAAATATTGAACTTCTAACGCTTGGATCTCCTTTTCCAACCTACTCAGACAACCCCGGATGTCCCTTAGCACCCCCGATTGAAGAGCTATGCAAGACCCCCTAATCACCACCTTAAAGGCCTCCCACAGCGTCCCAGCAGAGTCGACGGAACCCGTATTATGTTCAAAGTATTCCGTTATGTGTGTCCTGATCTCCTCTCTGAATACGGCATCCAGCAACGCATTAGGGGGGAGGCGCCACGCAAATGGCTGTATATAGGGCTTCGGCACTAAGAGCTTTAGCATAACAGGGGCATGATCTGAAAGCGTGCGGGTGTGGTGTGTAACATCAGTGGTCCAGGAGTGTAAGTCCTTAGATGTTAGCCAGAATTCAAGTCTGGACCAAGCGTGATGTTTTTGCGTTATACATGTACCTTCTCGGGCAGTGGGGTGGAATATGCGCCAAGAGTCCAATAAATGGTGGTCGGACACGAGTCCTTTTAGGGCAGCAGCTGCCTGCGGGTGGTGCGTGCCCGAGGATCCTGCTCTGTCGGCCGTAAGCGACAGTACTACATTAAAGTCGCCTCCCCACAGTATCGTGGCATCACCCAAAGACTGAACTTTGAGCCAAGCATGAAAAAAAAAATCTGGATCGTCAGTGTTAGGGCCATATGTGTTAGTGATGATGACCTGCTGATCGAAAAGTGTACCACGTATTATTATGTAACGGCCCTCAGGGTCCTTGACCGCTTGCTGCATTTGTCAGGGAATACCCCGCCTTATCAGGATCGCCACCCCCGTGAATAGCTCGAGTAGTTAGACATATATACCTCACTCCATCTA
This sequence comes from Calotriton arnoldi, assembly GCA_963921515.1. Classification (NCBI taxonomy): domain Eukaryota; kingdom Metazoa; phylum Chordata; class Amphibia; order Caudata; family Salamandridae; genus Calotriton; species Calotriton arnoldi. The sequence goes on along the minus strand of CAWUFW010011420.1, from coordinate 275,218 downwards.
TTTGAGGTTAATCTAGAGCGGGCAGCATCTTTCAGATGTGTTTCCTGCAGGAGGCATATATCTGCTTCATGTCTGGAAAGATAAGACTGTACCAGTCTGGACTTCCTATGGTCATTCACACCGCGTACATTCCAAGTGATGCATTTTAGTGTTGACATCTATGCGCGTTGGGCGTCTGCATATGTACCTGAATGAGTGAATCTGACACGTTGCACCCCAACGTCTAGTATTGGTCGCGCCTCGGCAGCAGAAGCCCCCACGTGGCTCTTGATGAAGGTGTGTGAATTGTGTAAACATCTCCCCAGGTCTAAGAATAGCGTGGCCTTCAGAACTGCAAACTGCAGTAGACAACAATAAATATTAACATTCCCTACCCTCCCCCCTCCCACACCAACCCCCCAAACAGGGTGTGTTTCCCCATTTAACAACCCCATCATCAACATACCCCCTGGTGCCTTAGGGCTAGTGGGAATTATCCCAGGGGGAACGTGGGGTTGCCAGCATTCTGCCCTGTCGCAAAGCAGCAGGGTGGCCGAGCACTCGTTTGTCCACCAATTACACTTATCATGGAACTAGTTTGTCCACCAATTACACTTATCATGGAACAATGGTTGGCGTGAGAGAGAGCGCAGTCAAACCTGTCCCAGCTCAAGGCTGGTATTATCGCATATTGGCATACTAGGGTTAAACAACTGCTGCGCTCTCCGGCAGACCGCACTGGCCCGCCCTCGACCCGGTAACCTCTGGGGTAGATGGTGACACAGTCCGCAATGTTAGGCCCTGCATATTTAGTCATTGTCACTCAGCTGGCCACGCGGTGATGTGTCGTTCTCGCCCTCCTGGCTATGCTGTTTCCGTGCGGCCTGTTTGGCGAACTTTAACGCTGCACTTGCGTCCGTGAATATCATAGGCCTGCTACCAGTCTGCACATCGGAGCTTGGCAGGGTAGAGCATTGCGTATTTAGTATCTGCTTTCTGGAACAGTTTTTTAGCCGGAATGAACTCCCTCCGCGCCGCCTGGACCGCCTAGGTGAAGTCCGGAAATAAAGCGATGGTGTTGCCCTGATATTGAAGTGATCCTTGCTCGCGGGCCATCCTTAGAACAGTGTCTCTGTAATTTAAGAGGCGAGCTAGTATCGGGCGAGGCTGAGCGCCAGGAGGAGGTTTGGGGCCCAGCGTGCGATGGGCACGTTCTACCAAGAACATTGCGGACAGATCTGTTCCGAATAAATCTTTTAGTAGTCCTTCTATGTATTTTTCCATGTTCGTGATGTTCGTGGTCTCTGGAATCCCGGTTATGCGTAGATTGTTTCTCCGTGATCTCATTTCGAGGTCTTCATTCTTTGCCCATATTACTTCGAGGACCTTGTCCATGCGGAGAAGTTGTTCCTGCGCTTCGGCTTGGCGGTCGTCGGAGTCTAAGACTCTGGTTTCAAGTGCGTCGATCCTGGTTTCGTGCTTCTCTACCTTTTGCGATACAGGATCCATTCGTGCCGCGAGAGAGTCCAGTTTTGAGTCTATCGTTCGCAGACTGACCTTAACCTCGCGCAGCATGGCCCTGATATCGACTTCCTGGTCGGAGTCCATTTGCATTTCTGGCACGAACGTTGGAGCCGCCGGCTCTGTTTCCTGTTGTCTTGTGGAGCATTTGTCAAAGCACAGCTTAGCCTGCTTGTTATCTGTCTTCCCCATGGTTGGCCCCCCTCTCGTGCTGCGCCGCTCCAGCACGCGTACTACGGGGCCCAGTAACTGCCGACACACCCGGTCTTTACTTGATGAATGCTGGGTGTTCTCTGCTGTACCCAGCTCCGGTATGGCGGCCTTATATCTCCCAGATGTGTCCACAGGCGGCAGCTATAATGTCCACTGGGGGTTGACAACTCTGACCCTACACTCCCTCTTGCGCGGTCCTTCAACTAGCAAGCTGCCCGCCCCGTCCTCGGAGGCCCCGTATCTCCAAGATAGAGACGGCACTTACTCCTGTATTTATGGGCCCCCGCACTCAGCAGGCAACACGCCTGCACTATTCTGCGCTCACCGATTACACATGGGCAGACCACAGGATCTAGGCTGCCACGCGACGCCGCTCCAGTTGGGACGTTTCTCCCTGAATGTCGCTGGATACACGCTGCCAGGCTCTCGAAACTCCCAGGGGGCCGCCGTCCGCTTCAGTCTTGTCCGCTTCAGTCTTGTCCGCGCCAGGGGCCGCAGTAGAGGCCGCACCCACTATGCGCGATCCCACCAGGTCGGCCCGCGGCAGTCGCGCCAGCCTCCGCCCTCCGCCCAGTATCTAGCCGCGGGCTCAGCAGCAGGCATGCCACTCACCAGACCGCTTGCCGGCAGGGCCAACCGGATGGTCGCAGCTCTTCGCACGCTCCCCCAGGCGCCACGGATTCGTGGCCATACAGATTTCAGCCGACCCCTCCGGTCTCAGCTCACTTTCCAGGCAGCTCCGCGGCCGTCTCCAGTGAAGCCCGCCAGGAACCACAGGTGAGCCGCGATGTCAGTCGCGCTGTTAGTTCACCGCAGGAGCGCGCTCCCCGGGCCGTGAGCAGGCCGTGGGAACACGAGGCTGGTTGCTTCGTCTATCTTCGGCTCTACGCTGATCAAATCGCATCAGTGTGTGCCCCCAATGTAACCGCACACTCTCTCCCCCGTTTCACGCTTGGATTGTTGGTAAAACGCCGGATAGATGACGGATATTTTGCTCGGCCGGCAGAGCCCCTTTACCATGCAGCCATTTTGCAGCTCGGCCATTGTAGAATGGAATTTGTGTCATCTAGGGTAATTGATTTTTTGTGCTTTGAGGGCATGCAGTCGCTGTTACAAGATCATTAATAGAATACCATGTTATCTGTGGACGGGGAAGGGGTGTAAAATAACCTGTGGGAAAATAGTATTTGGTTCTGTAAGATATAGGGACGTATGCCCTTTATTGCAGGAGACCTTAATGTCAGTGGAAGATGAGCCCTTTATTGCCTAGCGCTATATCATGTGGTATGCAGACCTTTTATGGTGGGCACCATGTCATCTGTGATAGATTAATTCTTTATGCATGTGTCACGGTTCCTGCCCTGACCCGGAGGGAAACGCGCTTACGGAAGACTGGTGGACTGTGCCCGCTCCCAATGGTCTCCTTCTCTCCACTCAGCAGGATGATTGGACTGCCAACACAAGCACCACGCATGTAGCGGACACCTATTTGTTGCAGCACGGTCCTTTTAACTGGGATACAGTCTACGACGACGCCACCCCCTTGACGAACGTCATGCTGCCCGGGCGAATAAGGGAAGACGGGACGCGGAAGGAGAGGCAGGAAACCTCCGGAAGAAGCAGAAGTAAGCTGCAGGAGGACGCCGCGAGAGAGACGCCGGAGAAGCCAGTCTAGGGGCGACCACTCCCGAGAACAAGTCCGGAGGAAACGGAGACGACTGAAAAGCCAGGAGGCCACCGATTCCACGCTGCACCCAGCCACGCTCCTGGAGGAGCGTGGCTAAGTCAGGTACGGGAACGAGTTGCGGGGTGGGTTGGGAGGAGGGAGAAATCCGACGTATAGGGCGGTTCTCTCTCTCTGATACCTACGACTACCTGGTATCCGAACACCAGCACTTACCTTTTCCACGTACGGCACAAAACGGGTGTTCCCTCACTCCTTTCCCCTTTGTTTTTCGGTTGGTTAAGGCAGTGATAGCCTTCTCCTTTCTTTTCTTTATTTTTTCTTTCGACTGAGGGCCCAGCTTGAGAGAGGAAGACCGGGTCCTGACCACCAGGAAGCGAAAGTTCCAAAACCTCCTTGACCGAAGAGTGGATAAGACGTATTATCCCTACTCCAAAATAAAGACTCTGGCTACTCACAAACGAAGGGTGTTCAGAAAAATAAAACCACGTTTAACCCTACACTGTCTAGACCTCGATCCTTCCGAATCGTCACAGCAAGAAACCATGTTCTGTGTTTGCCACGAGTTCTTTATGGCCCGCAATTATGTATTATTTGCAAATGTAGTTATCTATGGCAGGAGATTAGGTAATCTGATTGAGTTGAATTCTTTGCAGGAGGACCCAGTGTAATATATGGGAGATGGGATATCCTTTCCTGTCGAAGTAGGAGGGGAGGTGGGGCTCTCTGGCAAAGGACCATGTAATCAGTTAATCATTAGTCCTCTATTGCTTCAGGTAGTCTATATTACTACGAGATTTTCTGATGCACCACTGGGGTGTGGAAAATGTGCACACCCACACCATAAGTTTGAAAGCGACCAAGGGAAACTATCTGCTGTATTTTTATATGCCGGATTTGAGAACTCTAACATCACCATGCCATCTAAACCTTGTATGGTAATGAATGCTCGATCTTTCAAGTGTGCGTATGTGTTGATTAAAACATCACTCACCGTTTCTATGATTGGATCTGAAAGGCATAACATTGCAATTTCTAAAATTGTTTAATTTGGGATAGCTATTCTGGCGGTGTGAATGTAGTCAAATCCGAGGTAGCACTGCCTCATGAAGACTAAAACTTGCAGCAGAAAAACTGTACATTTTGAAAGTCTGTTACTACCTGTGACGCATTTTGAAATTAATATCTATGGGGAAATGCTGCCTTCTTCTGTAAGATCTAGGATCAGAAACCAATCTGCAAACTCGTAATACAGTTCCCAACGTATGCCGCATACCTCTTGATTTGTTTAACCCACCATTATAACAGTTTGCCGGATTGTGTACATTAGGTGCTTTTTGTCTAAGGGAGAGGTGCCTGGGCCACCGAGGTACATTTGACTCCGTAGTTTGATGGTGCTTAGCAGTGCTCTGGTCTCTCTCCCACTCCCGTGTGCAGAAAGAAACCACTAGCCTAAAAAAGCACTAAGACGCGGTGAATGATTGCCGCATCATATCGCTTTATTTATTTATAATTTTCTTTTTACACAGTAAGCAGGGTGAACCTTAAAAAAAGCCTGCAGTGGAAGGACACTGGCCAAAGGGAAACTGTATTTAGTTGAGGCTCCACGACAGGACGAAGGCTCGACTGAAGCCCAGTACAAAGACAGAAGTGAGGAGGAGTTGCTGACCAATAGTAATCAAGGAAACAAGAGTGACGTGGGCGCCATGTGGGAGCCAGCCAGTGTTAAGTAAAGCGACTTGGAAGTCAGCCAATGGTAAGTAAAGGTAAGTAATGGACGGACTCTAAGCCCCTTTTAAGATTTTTGAAACCTAAAAAACTAGGGATATTGCAAATTCCTTGTAAGAACCAAATCTGAGAGTGGATAGGTTTGATACAACTCTAAAACCTCTCCTAGAGACACATCCCGCCAAAGAAACCACAGATAGGTTGATTTGTGTCAGCATTTTTAGCAGTAAGTCGAGTCTCCTGCAGAAATAAGAATTGCAACATCTTGAATAAAGGCAGTCTTAAGCTAACCAAACCCAGGTTTTCCTTCAAACGCAGCGCCAACCTCAAGGACCAGCTAGTCCACACGAGACCATGGATCCAATGGTCATCCCAACAGAACACACTTTGGAACCTCCCACCGATTAAAGGGCATTTCCCTTGTGGGAATTGTAGTGTCTGTGCACAGACCTCACACACTACCTCCATAGATATAGGCATGGGTCGCCCCTGGGAGTTGAGACAACATACTAACTGTAACTCAGAGGGCTTAATATATCTCATCACCTGCCTCTGTGGACTTGGGTATGTGGGAATGACCATGAGCAAGGTTAAGAAACGTATGCTTGAGCACAAGAGCACAATACGCTGTAAAAAAACAGATTAATAAACTTGCCACACATTTCCTGGAAGCGAGACATGATGCCAATGATTTCATGTGGGTTGTTTTAGACAAACCAAACATCACTCAGCCCATTGCCAACATGACCCAGTTCTTATTTAGAAAAGAACAACGCTGGGTCTTCAGGTTGCGCACAGACACCAGGAGCTTAAATGAGGACATTCCTTGGTTTAGTTCATAATGAGCTGATGTGCATGTTATTTCCTACTAACAAGGAATTGATCTCTTACATGCATGCCTGTATCCCCCATTTTTAGGGTGGTACTCCCCATGTGTTTTTTTCAGCCATTATGTTTGAGCACAAAAATACATTCCATCCACTATGTCTGAGCATAGAAACGTATCTATTAAGGCCAAACAAGCCTGTCACTCCTTATTGTAATCTCAAAGTTTGGGGATTCAATTTTCCTTTTTTTTGGCTGGCTGTCAATATTTATTGGCATTCAATAACATTTTGAGATGACAATCTTTTTTGGTTCGATTGTGTTTTTATGCCACCCACGCTGTTTGTCATCCACGTTTTTATGCCACTTATGTTGAGCCATCCTATTCATGGTATTTAACGCATACATGTCTTCACAACCATCCTATTGATGCCTTTCATCAATTTACATTTTTTGCTTACTATCTCCACTATTCAATCCAGGTGGAGATCCGAGATATTTGTTTTTCAGGTGATTTATTTTTAGTCCCCGTTCATATCTCGTTGTGCCTTTTCAATAGAACTTATGACCCTGCACTTATGGCTGCCAAGCTCCTATTGCTTATAATAGGAAGAATTCGGAGCCCTTCCTTTGTCTCTAAGATTTTCTTAGGAGCCCGGAAAAAAGTTTTTAGTCTCTGGTAGGCGGAGCTCAAGTTCAGCCAGACGCGTTATATCGGGCGTCCCGGACTGAGCTTCATTCCCCGTCCCGGTCACACAACCCGGCTAGGAGAATCTGGCCCCGAGGTAGGCACCATTTAACCTTTTTTACTACCTTTTGTCAAACTTAGACTCCCTTCCGTTTTGGGGGGGGGGGGGTGTGGTTTCTGACTACCGCCCCCTTCACTATTTTGTAGAGACCGCCAGTACTTTGGCGTCTCTCTCTGTCTTGGAAACACCCGGAGGGGTGTTTACAATACACAGGTCAGCTAAGATTATTATATCTTCGCTCCAGTCAGACAGACTGCTTAGGAGCTCTCTGCCTCTGAGGTAGGCTCCACTTTACAGACTCCCTTTCGTAGTGGAGAGGGTGTAGATTCAGACTACCGCCCCCTTCACTATTTTGCAGAGATCGCCAGAACTTTGGCGTCTCTCTCCATCTTGGAAATACCCCGGGTGGGTGTTTACATAATAAAGGCCAGCTGAGATAATTACATCTTCATTTCAGTAGGAAAGACTGCTTAGAAGCGCTCTGCCTCTTGAGGTAGGCTCCACTTTACTGCCCTTATAGAGACATGTATCATAGCTAAGAAGTGGTGGGTTGTTACTATAGCTCCTTTTTCCCTACACCTTGTGATCGCCATAATTCGGGCGTCTCGCTCTTTTCTGGGAATAACTATACAAGGCCATCTGTTCAGTGCCTGCCTGCACCTCCCAGGATATGTGTGTGGAATCTTTTCTAGTGTACTCATTCAATGTCCATTACCAATCAGGACTGTCTCAACATAGTTTTTTTCCATTTACTTCTAACATTCTGTATTGCCATCCTATAACAAGGTATCAATATACTGCCCTTTGGGACCCTTTTAAGTGCATCTTTGTACTGTTGCTCATTGCTTCACCATATCTCCTTGTATAACTGCGTTGATTTGGTTTGCAATTAGAGCATTAAACAGTTACTTGCTCCCCACCCCAAGCATGTAGAGTCAACTGTATTTTATGTATATGTATGACTGTACACTACAGTCAATCCCCTTTTTGCCCCCATCCTAATATAGGGTTTGGAAGCCACCTCGAGTGCGTGCGCCGAGGAGGAGTTGCCATTAGCTCCCCTGACAACACGGGTAAGCACCAAACATTTTTTATTTTTGCATCAATTGCGTAGTTACAATTGAAACTAAAATTATATACATGTGGCAGGTGAACTAAGGAGTGCGTGTGGAAATGTGTATAAACTTTCTGTTTTAAACACTTTTCTCTTTACAGGGACGACGCCGATCGACGCCGACCAGCAGATCCTTATAATTGGTACAACAACATATTAGCTGGCTGTATCCTTTTATCCCACCTACCAGATTTGGTACTGTGGCAATATTCACTACTTCACATTTTCTCACACTTCACCTGGTTCTGAAGAAAGCCATGCCACCTCTGCGGAGGGCATTTAGGCTGAAACATGTCGACCACCTGACCACTTAGAGACCATGACAGGTTGAATCTTCATGCCATAGCCCACACACTTTTTTAATCCTGACCCCTGGATGTCCCATTAAAGTTTGTCTTCAGCACACCAGGTAGTTAGTTTTAACTTCACTCTCACTATCCTTACACACTCCCTCCACGCACGGCTCATCTAAGGGTTTTAGTATACCTCCCAACTACTTAAAAAAAACATCCCGGAGCTCCTCCCTCACAGTGAGGGGGTTGTAGCCCGCACTGCGACTAGGTTCATGTGCAAGGTGGTTCCCGATGATAAAGCATGCCACCTACGGGTGGGTGAGGGAAATCATCCTGTAAAATGGGACTCCCCCGCACTCAGCTGTTTCAATTCAGACCCAGGGTTGCTTGTTTGTGTTGCTATATTTGATACGAGGGGAGTCACCCCCTGTCGGTCTTTAAACCTCCTCAGGCCTTTTTTGTGTGTATCATCACAACTCTAAAACCCACATAATTATATAAAGATCACTCATCTCCATAGTAGATTAGCAGGCAGGAAGAGGCTGAGAACTTAATAAGCATTTTTTTTATATTGATAAACGGACAATATTCTATTCAAGTCTGTTGCACCTACCAGACAGCACAGCAGTCCGATTGAAAAATGCCTACTGTCAGCTTACCAAGAACTTACAGTGGGCTTAAGGCCCACTGCATACCTTTGGATAGCTTTATTGCCACGCTCATTTGCTTGCTTCTATTTCCCATCATGTGTTTGTTGCTCCTCTGGAAAAAATCCTCTTTACTTGTGTCTTTCCACTGCTCACTTTTGCAGAAGTTCTTTTTGCTTAAGCCCTCCATGACAGTATGTGTGTTTTGCAGTTGTCTCCCTCAAGGGCTTCTGCACTCCATGCTGTTGTCTCGCTCGTCTGTGTGCTTCACTCCCAAACGTCGTGCTCTGTGTTGCTCTCTCACGCTTGTGTGCTTCTACCATAATCCACTGTGTTGCTCTCTGTTGTGTACTGCTTTTTCACTCTGCCCACCCACTTCTGATTTATTTTAATCAAATTTTACATTTTTATTCTTAAAAAAAAGACTTTTGTGTTACTTTCTTATTATCCATTTAGGACTGGTAAATAAAATAAATAAAAAAAGGGAGCACATGCGTCATTTTGAGAGAATGAATGCTTAGTGAGGCATGCATGTTTGTGTAATGACGCATTCACGTGCATATGTAATCATGCAAACACGGGATCAAAATATAATGACACAACCACCTCATCAAGCCGTTTTTTTCCTCTTTTGTTCAGGCTGTACTTTGTACACTAATGTATATCATTGGCAGTGCCAGTAGGTCTGAAAGAAGATACCTACTGGCTTTGACAATGCTTGTTATATTAGAAATAGGTCTTTAGTCTATTTCCTATGAGTATGTACTACAATAATATGTATATTTAAACTACGAGTTTCAATCTGCTCATATGAGCTAAATGCTAAGGTACTGATACAGGCTAGAGACCGCCTGAGGGCATAACTTTGGGCTCTGACCACTGTTAAGAAAAATCGCTGCACATTCCGGGATCACGATTGATTTCAATGTACAGGTCTCCTAAAGGCAGACCAGAGCAATCTTTGGCATCACATGAAAGTCCCTCAGCTTGGACTTTAGGCCCTGTGATGTTCCAAAACATATTTTAAAAGGCTGGTGACTGCCAGGTGGATTTTCAGCTATTTAGTTCGGTGGAACAAGTCTCTTTTGAGTTAGCCAACAATCTAAGTTTCATTTTAAAACAACTCTTATAGAAACGTCTGTATAATAATATTTGATGACAATGGAATTAATGGGTGTGTAATTACTTTACTGGAAACAATATTTTTGTGGAGTACCAAACCTTGCACGCCAGAGCGGTCGGTCTTGGTAACAGAAATGTTCTTCCATGTTTTTGCCCTACAGCTCAGTCAGTCTTCCATCAGAAATGTTAGGTTTTTGGTTACTCAAGCCATTAAATATCTGGATTAAAATGTGTGTGTGTATGAGAATGTGTAAGGAGGGAAAGGGGGGTGGAATAGGTTTTAAGTCTGGGTTATCAATTCCCTAAATTCTAGTTGGGGTCAATTTTGGTGTTTCTCACTATTCTGGAGGGAACATTGTTCAGTTGTGATGCGAACTAAAGCTATATCTTCTGTTTTTAAAACTAGTTTTACAATATCTCATTCGAAATAAGCAGGAAAACTAGCCATGTTCCTTATCCTAAATGAATTAGTAATATCCAATTTAATTATAGAATAATTCCCTGTACTGACCTTAGCCAGTGAATAAACTTGTTGATATGCATTTCTTTTGATTTCTGACTGCTGCTCTAAATACGTCAGATTACAGAGCTTTTGCCTTAAGCATATACGGTTTACTAAGTATTCCTCTGGAGACATTTTGAAAGGAGACAATATTTCAACTAAAGACAAATAAATGTTGCCTGGTCGAATAATCTCCTTATGGATGGAATGGAACGTACACACCAGCACACTGGTCAACGTAAGAGAATTCCAATAAGGGGAAATGAAAACAGAATCCTGTATAAATGAAGGCTAAAATTATGAGTGAAAGGTGCGCAGTGACTCTGGAAGAAGGCTCCCTCCAGTTACTGCACGCTTCCAAACACATAACCAAATACTGACAATGGAACTCTGGGACCTAGAAAATGAACATGTAAGAGATGTAATAATCTCACAATGAGGCGCATTAGTGGGACTGAACATTTATTAGGCGCAAAGGAAAAGGGGCAAAAGTGAAAAATTTAAACAACTACCTAGCCCATCATCGTTCAGATGTCCACAGAACCCATATCCACCACTCATTAACATTTAGAACTAGCACTTAAGGTTAACACTTTAATAGACCCATGATAATAAGCACCACTGACAAACAGCACGCTAGAATGCTGGTTTAGAGTGCTGATCGGAAGAGTTTCTCATTCATCTGCCCAACAGCCAAATTAACAGAAATGCAAGGAAAAGGCTAATAAAGACCAACCTGAGAGTATTCCAAGAGGCCCCCATTGCAGACCTATAACCTAGTCTAAAAATAATTGTAAACATGACTAAACTCCAGTACTATTCAAGCAAAACAGAGATAAAAGAAACATTACATAAGGTACTTTCAATAGCTAAAAGCCTAGAAAACCAAGGGGGACATGAACAAAACTCCAGACCTCCTAGGAGTTCAGAATTAACAACTACACCAAGAGAAAAATCACAATTCAGGCCGACTACAAAACAGCCCGTCAGCCTGTGCATAAGAACATCCACAAACTTAAATAGGCCAAATAAAGCACTGCTACAACTACACAACAGCAAACTGCAAACCGTCCGTGGCACTCTAAAGGCCTCCAAAACCCCACCCATGCACCCTAAGGTCGACTGCACAACTGAAGCGACCATACCAGCATCAACTAACTGCAACATCTTTCTCAGATAAACGCTCCCTAACCTCCTCCCTGGAAAACCGACTTCAGAGGGACCTTAATCCAGCATCCCCAAGTGCTGCCCACTGTTACCGAGGCAACTATACCAAATCACAAGAAGTGATGAAATGTCTGCAACCTACTAGAAATGCTCCACTCAAGGGCAAGCCTCAAGTGTAAAAACCAGGAAGTGAGCAGCCCAACGCACAAAGCTCGACAAATATTTTAACAGTGGTCATAACAGAAAAACGTCTAAATTGAGAGTGGAGCCAAAGGTCTGGCTGGACAATTTTCATATTTCCCTTCATCTCTCCAACTAGTACAATACTACTGGACCATCACACCCACCACCAAAAAGGATTTCCAAGGCACATCAGAACAAAGAAATGTAAAGCAACATTTAGGACAAGCAAATCTATGAATTGTGCAGACCCACAAACTTTGCTTGAAAACCTCTTTCACAACTTTTTAACAGCGCTCAAAACTAAAAAAGCTTGGCTTCAAAACAAGCTAGCGCTACAATGATGTCTAGCTCAGCTGAAATGAACCAGATGTAACCTGGTAAGCCAAAGCTGCCTTGACAGCCAAAAGGACCTACATTGCGAAGTCTATTAGTGAATTCCCGATCAACCAAAGGAGAATGTAAACGTATACCAAGCGCAATCTGTCCCCTAAAAACCAAACCCTGTGAATTCTGAGCTGCAGTACCAGACCCTACCAGCATTTTTGAAGTGCTAAATAGCCATAATCGCCATCATATCAAAACAATACAAGTATTGATACAGTTCAAAAAATTCTCTCTCCCCTTGTAGTCTAAACAGGGATTTATTAATTCATTTTGTACTGAGGTGTTCTCTGGAATTCTGCATTGGGCTTGACCTGTATGCGGACTGGCTGGACTCCTCGAATCAGTCCGATCTCCTCTCCTGAGAAGTCCCACACCACTGCCGAGACAGTGTCTCTGAAATCTAGCGGCATGTCTTCCACTGTCAGTAAAGGAAACATGGTAGTGTAAGGTTCTGATTCGCCAATTTGAAAGCAATGTCCTCATCATTGGTTTGCAACTCAATTCCCTTTGGTGTGCAGTAGATGGTACAATTCAGTTTGCACAACAGATCATGCCCTAACAGACACACTGGGCTCGAATCACACACCACGAACTGATGGAGATCCTGGAAGGTTCTGATCTTCACTGGCACCTCTTTCGTCAAAGGGTTCGTCATCCTTTTATTAGCGACTCCTACAACTTGGATCGATTTTCCAGAGAGGGGCAGGTTTGGGGCTACTGCAGATCTCACAGTAGAATGAGTAGCACCAGTATCAATCAAGAATGTAATGGGATGACCATCCACGTCTGCTTCTATGTAGGGTCCATTCTGGTCTATCTCCAAGTTTACGCCAAGTGTACAATCTTCCTCTCCTCTCAGGCACTGACATGAGGACAGGTCCAGACCAAATCCATCCAGAGACTCCATCAAGGGCATCTGGTGGCTTGTCCGATTGCCCTGTGGAATTCTCGGAGGCTGAGGCACTTGAACTAATTGGTTCTGATTCCCTCCCGCATTAAATGATCTTGGCCTGGTCACTTTCTGTAACTGGTTCACACTATTTGCCATTTGGAAGAGTTCTCCTCCCTGTTCTTGGTTCACGGGACTGAGGCGACACTTGCGCTTCTAATGCCTGATCTTGTGAAATAAATTACATGCAGTGGACTTCTTCAGGGCGACGACATCTATCCCTGTCTTCGGATCTATAGGGATATCTCTTTCTCTTCCCTGACCTGTCAACCCTCCAACTTGTTGTACTTGTATGCCTCCTGGGGCTTTCCCCTGACCACGAGTTACAGCTCCAATCATCCCCTGCACTTGCTCTCCTTTCTCGGCATTAGGCATTTGGACTAACATCAATTTCTCCTTTATCCTCCTATGTTTGGAGTCCACCTCAGCACTGTAGTACCTGGCACAGATTTGTTTTGCCAGCAGATTAGATGCTGTTGGATCATGAGGGTGATCTCCGGCCTCAGTCCAGTCCCAAACTAAGACACAAATTGTCCCATGTCTTTGGGGTCAAGGGTATCTAACCCACTGTACCGCTTGAAGGCTTGTAACAGCCATTCGTAATAAGCATCTACCGACTCTTTAGGCTCCTGGGTCGTTCGATCTATCTTTTTCTTTTTTATAAATGATTTTTATTAATTTTTGACATAATGAGATTAACATCTGCATAACAACATTATCCAGCAATGACATTACATTAGCAATAAGTGTAGTGGCTCAGACAGGAGGGCAGGAGAATCCAGTTCAGTGAGGAATAAAGTACACTCTGTCACTCATGCAGTCGTACAGTTCCATGGCATGGTGCATCCCCCAATAATAACAGGAGTCATAATAAGAAAAGGAAAACCCGTCATTATTACACAGATCAAGTCTAGCATTGAGTCATGTAGAGGCAACAAAGTGAAATAACATGAGAAGAAGAACTGAAGGTCGATCTCTATATGTAGGCACAAGCCAACGCGTGCATATCAGTGGAGCATAGCGGTGGGCATCAAGTGAGCAGCTAAATGGGTGCAGTGGCCCACCTGGAGAGGATGAGCCAGTGGAGAGGGCAGCGGGAGGGCAGGGGAGGTCCGGGGGGGTGAAGGGGGCTGGAGAGGAGGGGGGAGGAGAGGCGGAAGGAAGGGGGGAGGAGAGGCGGAAGGGGGGGCGGGAAGAGGCGGAAGGGAGGGGGAGAAAGAGGCGGAAGGGAGGGGGGAGGAGAGGCGGAAGGGAGGGGGAGGAGAGGCGGAAGGGAGGGGGAGGAGAGGCGGAAGGGAGGGGGGAGAGGCGGAAGGGAGGGGGAGGAGAGGCGGAAGGGAGTGGGGAGGAGAGGCGGAAGGGAGGGGGAGGAGAGGCGGAAGGGAGGGGGAGGAGAGGCGGAAGGGAGGGGGGAGGAGGAGAGGCGGGAGGGGAGGAGAGGAGAGGCGGAAGGGAGGGGGGAGGAGAGGCGGAAGGGGGGGAAGAGGCGGAAGGGGGTGAAGAGGCGGAAGGGAGGGGGGAGAGGCGGAAGGGAGGGGGGAGAGGCGGAAGCGAGGGGGGAGAGGCGGAAGGGAGGGGGAGAGGCGGAAGGGAGGGGGAGAGGCGGAAGGGAGGGGGAGGAGAGGCGGAAGGGAGGGGGGAGGAGAGGCGGAAGGGAGGGGGGAGAGGCGGAAGGGAGGGGGGAGAGGTGGAAGGGAGGGGGAGGAGAGGTGGGAGGGGGAGGAGAGGTGGAAGGGAGGGGGGAGGAGAGGTGGAAGGGAGGGGGAGGAGAGGTGGAACGGAGGGGGGAGGAGAGGTGGAACGGAGGGGGAGGAGAGGTGGAAGGGAGGGGGGAGGAGAGGTGGAAGGGAGGGAGGGAGGAGAGGTGGAAGGGAGGGGGAGGAGAGGTGGAAGGGAGGGGGAGGAGAGGTGGAAGAGAGGGGGGAGGGAGAGGTGGAAGGGAGGGGGGAGAGGCCCCACGCGACCGGCAGCAAGGGAGGCATACATGTGTGCACAGAAACAGGAATGCGGGTCCCACGGGATGGAGAGAGCCAGCAGAGCCCCCTACTAATGACCAGGGTGAAGGGCTAAGGCGGGGGACTCATCGAGGCCAGCCTAGTGTTGATTAGTGTCAAATAGTCCTGCCACTGGGTGGAATTCGGCCGTGAGGCGCTGTCGCAGTCATCGCCAGCTGATTTGTGTGTTCCGACACCAGTGCCCTTCGCAGGTCAAGCAACCATGTGTGTATGTTGGGGCCCAGTGGCACCTTCCATGTCGTAGCTATTGTACATTTGGCGAGGGCCAGGGCTAGGTCCAGGAACTTATTTAGGCCCTTACGAGATGCGGTGCGCCCGTGATGCCCAATAAGAAATGGGTGGGCTGCGCATCTATCTGAGCGGCAGCTGCCACTGTGAGGATAATGGCCACCTCGGTCCAGTACACTTGTATGACAGCACAGGTCCAAACAATATGGGTGAACGTGGCCCTCGGGTCGCGGCACCTGGTGCATCTGTCTACCGCTGTCGGGTACATGCGTGCTAGCCGATGAGGTGTGAGGTACGGATGATGTAAATAATTAAATTGGGTGTATTTCAACCTGGCATTAGTCAAGATAATTTTTGGGTGGTTGGTGCATTGTATCCATTGTTTGTCGGTGACAGTTGTGGCAAGCTCAGCATTCCAGGATGCTCTTAATACGGTTAGCGCAGGTGGATCGTCTAGTCTGAAGGAGGTGTATAGGGCTGTTACAGCGTGTCCACCCCGCCCATGTGTCAGCAACGTTTGCAAAAGATGTGAAGTGGGGGGCTCAGCGCGGTCGTTGTCCCACGTTTGTAGGGAATGGTGTGTAAGCAGCGCGTGTAGCAGAAATGAGCCTTGCGGCACCTCGTAAGTGTCCACTAATTCCTCAAATGTTTGCAATTGTGCGCCCGCAAACATGTCCCCCCATGTGTCTAAGCCCCTCTCCCACCAAGGCCCAAGCTCCACGCGTCCGTGACAAGCGAACGTGCCCGGGAGTACCTCCAACAGCAGGCCTGGGGCATATGGAGTGGTCCGGCCCTTAGGTAGCACGTATCTAAGCCAGTTCCGTCTGGCCGACACCATTAGTACATTGCCGCGGTGTGTCTGGGTCAATGTAGTGGTGCCCGACAGCCATTCCAATAATACCGGTGGATTCCAGACTATGGCCGCCGTGATCAGCTCAGCGAGGTTACTTTTAGCCAACCACCGCATTGGCCATTGCAGATGTGCTGCGGCATAGTAGCACTCATAATTCGAGGCACAAAGGCCACCTTACGATAGTGGTAGATATAACTCATGGAGAGCCACCCTAGCCCTGGACTTCCCCCATATTAGGGAGATCAAAAAGGATTCCAGATCCCTGAAGAGTGTCCGTGGTAGGCGGTAAGGGAGTGTATAGAAGAAGTATAGAAGGTGCGGGAGGACCAGCATCTTGGAGATGGCCACCCTCCCCATGGGAGACAAGGGGAGGCCCAGCCAAAACGGTAGAGTGACCGAGCTCTGGCAATAGCACGTCCTAGGTTGCCGTCTATAACGTCCATCTCAGTGTGGTAAACCTGAACCCCCAAATATTTAAAGGTGTCGAACGCCCATTCCAGCGGCGTGATCAGTGCAGTTTGCCTCTGGACTGGTGACATAGGGGTCATTGGAAACACGACTAATTTAGACCAGTTGACCCGTAAGCCGCAGACCCGTGCATGCTCATTTAAGAGACCCATTATTAACTGCAATACCTCAGTCCGGCCGCGTAGGTAAATTAAGGCATCGTCCGCGTACAGCGACACTATGGGCCACCGACCCTCAGCATGCAGGCCCCACTCCATTACCCGTTGTCGCAATCTACATGCCAGTGGCTCTATCGCCAAGGCAAAAAGTATCGGCGATAGGGGGCAACCTTGGCGTGTACCACGCGCTATCGGAAAGAGCGAGGAAAAAGTGAGACCTGTCTTCACCCTGGCCTGTGGTTTATGGTACAGTAATCGTATCAACCGCAGGAAGTTGGGGCCGATGCCAAACCCAGTTAACACAGCCGACAGATAATCCCAGGACAGCGTATCGAATGCCTTTTCGATATTGAGAGAGGCTATCCAGGACAGCACTCTCCCCAGCAGCTCCGCACTCAGCGCAGGCTCATCTCTGCTCAGAGCCTCCTGTCCTGCCAGGGTTCGCGCCAGCTGCTAGTCGCTGCCTAAGGCGATCGCGCTCCCGCCTGGTGTCTCACCGTAATTCTCCCGGATTCTGTATAACTTTATCGTTTCCCCCTGCTATATTGTTGTCTGTTCATTTTCAGGTGTAATTCTCCTTTTATTTCATTATTGTTCCTCCATTGTCTTGTTGCTAGTTCCTTCCTTTTCAGGCGATTGCCCCCGTACTTGCTCGTTGTATTCCCGCCGCTGCGGCCCCGCCCCCGACACAGCTACCGCTCCCGCCTCCCCTCCTCCAGTCCCGCCCCCCTCCCCTACTTAATGGAGGCCGCTGTGCTGAGGTTGGGTCATGGGCGACGGGGGACACATACAGAGCTGTGTAATAATCATAAAAGGACCGATTAATGCCCTCCTGCGTGTTCACAAGAGTCCTGGCGAGGTTATGAATAGCCGTTATGGAGGGTTGGGAAGTGTCGAACTTCAGTAGCCATACAAAAGGGGATGATGGACGGAACGTTTGAGCCAATCAAACACTCACCCCCAGTCAACTGATCTGGGTTTAATCCATCATCATTCTTTAGCTCACTCCACCACCCCAGTTCAAACATGGCCATATGCAAATCAGTCTGACCCTGTGCCTCATGGGAACAGTCCAGGCCGAACTGCCAAGCCATGTCTTCCCTGGACCGGAAACAAGCAACCTAGGACCGGTTTCTGGCATTCCAGCCGTCATCAGCCAGGCTTGCTTGAATCCAGTGGCAAAGTGAGCAAGGGACCCACGTCTGGGCATACCCCCGCCAACTTAGGGCGAACAAAGCGATACAAAGGGGATGATGGACGGAACGTTTGAGCCAATCAAACACTCACCCCCAGTCAACTGATCTGGGTTTAATCCATCATCATTCTTTAGCTCACTCCACCACCCCAGTTCAAACATGGCCATATGCAAATCAGTCTGACCCTGTGCCTCATGGGAACAGTCCAGCCCGAACTGCCAAGCCATGTCTTCCCTGGACCGGAAACAAGCAACCTAGGACCGGTTTCTGGCATTCCAGCCGTCATCAGCCAGGCTTGCTTGAATCCAGTGGCAAAGTGAGCAAGGGACCCACGTCTGGGCATACCCCCGCCAACTTAGGGCGAACAAAGCGATACAAAAGGGGATGATGGACGGAACGTTTTGAGCCAATCAAACACTCACCCCCAGTCAACTGATCTGGGTTTAATCCATCATCATTCTTTAGCTCACTCCACCACCCCAGTTCAAACATGGCCATATGCAAATCAGTCTGACCCTGTGCCTCATGGGAACAGTCCAGCTTTTCAGTAGCCATGCCAGCAGCTTGCCCGCCTTATCCCCCTCCTTGTTTCTGCGAGCCAAGTATGACTTATAGTCCAGCGCGCAGAGGTCGTCCATTGCGTCCTTGTATGCCAGTCGAGCCCGGGCCAGAGAGGGACCGACCCCGGGGTCGTCAGGAATGAGCTGCTCCCATCTCTGTATTTCCGATTCATGAGTCCGGAGCGCATCAGTCAGTGACTTTCGGGCACCATACGTAGTTTTGATGGCATGTCCCTGAAGGACAGCCTCAGACGAGGCGGTGCCAGCGTTAGTCATAAAGTACGAGTCGATGGAACGCGAAAGGGTGGCGTGCTATGATGAGTCAGCGAGTGCGGCGCTCAGCAACCGCCAGGTCGAGGTCGCAGGCCAGCTCGCGCCCCAGGAGAGAGTTAATTGTAGCGGGTTATGGTCGGAGAGTGCTTGTGTCAAATAGTCTGCCTGTAATATGCTGTGGAGGGCGTCAGAACAGTATATGGCATCTATCCGGGTGTATAGGTCGTGTAGTGCCGAATAATGCGAGTATGCACACGTCAGAGGATGCTTGCCGCGCCATGCATCGTGTACCTGCATGTTGGTAACCCACTCTTTCATGTGTTGTGCCAGTTGGATGGATTGAGCCCCTGGGAGGGGGGGCCGGGAACGATCTAAGCTAAGGTCTTGCACCCCGTTAAAGTCACCACCCCAGTACATGGGGACTGTGGGGTCTGCCAATAAGGACGGCGTGAGTGTTTGCAAGAATGAGGATTGGCCTGAATTCGGGGCGTATAGAGAGACCAACGCCAGTGGGGAGCCATTCAGCAGACCCTCTAAGGTAACGAAACGGCCTTGTGGGTCTACCCTAGAGTGCGTGACCTGCAAAGGGATCCCCGGTACCACCCAAATAAGCGCGCCCCTAGCGTATCCAGAGTATGTGGTGCCCAGGATCGTGCCCCTCCAGCGTTTGCGAAGTGAAGCAAGTGTTTCTGCCATGAGGTGTGTCTCCTGTAGCAATGCGGACGTGATGCCGTGGCTATGTAAATACTGGTACACTTTGTGATGCTTAGTGCACCCCGCCAAGCCGCTCACGTTCCTGTTCAACAAGACATATTCTCCCACCACCATAGAACCAGGCACAAGGGGGCCGCCTGGTACCCGACATGCGACAAGTATCCCGGGAACCCCCCGTCCCGCCCCACCCGGCCCCCACCCACCCCACGCACCACCGCTAAAAGTATAGAGTCAGCCCTAGCTCCCTGTAATAAATAGATAATTAGAGAGATCGACAATGTAAAACAGATTCCCCAATGTCCTCTTCAGGCCGGTTTGCCAACGGGCAATTGGCCATTCGCACTAAAATGCAATTTAAAAAGGCAGAAAAGAACATAAAACAGTTATAAACAATATTGGTGCTATATCAGCTACTTATCACTCGTTGAATGGGGGTGCAGCAGGGCTAGATGTCGCTGCCATCTTGCCGCCTCTCATAACTCAGCCTGGTTACATGTCCGTGCGCTTTCAGAGACAGAGGTCAAAAGTCAGTTTGTCTTCCTACATTTACTTTTTGCTCTGGGACTGAAGTTAGAGGATTTTCAGCCCGCCAAAAAGGGCAAGTAGTCCCTAAAAATAGCTCGTCCTGATTAAACCTTGCTCGACAATGCGAGTGGGCAAGTGGATTTTTCGAGCCCTGCTCTAACTCCGCAAGACATCACGCAATCAAACCATTCCCGCAATCTAACATTCTATACACATCCTGTTAAGACTCAACCCTCCTTTTGCCGCTGATCTCGCCACACCGTCAAACTCAGTCGGTCTCAGCCAGATTCCATCACCTTCGGTTCTCGATTATCGGGCTCTAATTCGGGCAATTGAGGTTCTAGGTTCCACCTATGCTAAACCAATTCTAGATTCTCCCCTTACTTCATTTGCGCATCATCCTCTGCTACCAACTGAAAGAGCAGGGCCCATTCGTTCTGGACCTTTTCTAGAGACACACTCCAATGTTCTTTTAAGCAGCATAAAAGTGTGAAGGAGAGAAAATCATTAATGCACCGTCAATTTAGAAATACCGCTTCCTGATACATAATAACCAAAGGACAATTGAGGAAGGTTAGTTAGGTTTATTTCAAAGCCAGAAATAACTGAACATAAACACACCTCAACACGAGGATATAGAAATACAAAGGAAACGGTATAAAGCCAAGTCTATGCAACCAATTCAGACGGTGCAACATGAACAGGACTATTAGCTCGAGAAGGAGGATACAGACAATCAAGAAGCAAGAGTCCAAATTTCCCTGCATCGAAGGCTGGTGAACGAAGAGCATTTAAATCTATCCCAACTCTATTACTAAGGTGACATCCCTACATTAATGAGTAAGCATTTCGAATCAGGAGGAAAGGTGTCAGTCATGGAGTCTTCCTAACAAGTCTCTACACCGTTGAGATGGGTCCAGCAGCACAAAAGCCCATATCACAAGAGAAAGAGCTGTTTCTGAGATGCCCCCTATCCAAGGCCCAGGAAGATATGTGCTATCCCTAATTCCAAGAACCAGTTATCAACAGGTAGAATTCCCCTGATGCACTTCTCGCATGTGTTCCACAATGGGTACAGTATTAAGCAAACTTTTCCATTGTGTTCTCCATGTACATGCTCTGCAACAATTCATCCTTGGTTCCCGTGCCTTCTCCCATGTGAAACCGACTTTTTCCCTCATTGCCTCCAAGTCATGTAGTTGTAACTTCTTCTCTTCTTGCCTAGCTGCTAAATCAAAGACATTAATTTGCCTAAAAGAATGCTTCTCCACCTGCAATGCAAAACGTGAGAAAGAACAGCTTCCACAGTGCACATGAAATTCAGAACTTTAATCCTAAAACGAGAGATTGTCAGGGGTTTGCATTTCAGGCCTACGGCTTTGGCTAGCATAAGAACGCATCACTTCAGCATTATGAGTTTGCATAACTATATTGCATTTTAACTAACACATTTGCCAAATTATGGAAAGTAATATTAAACACATTTAGTACATGAGTAGTGTCAAAACTTCACAACACAGTCTCTTCATATCAGCGCTTTCTGCTAGTTACATTTATTTACTACATTAACTCCTCATCCTACTTGTCAGTAAAATAGAACATGCCACGTAGATACATTAACACGGTTCACAATTCTAACACTCACGTTTACACAAGACAGGATTATATGCGAGTGCTCTTTACACGTGATTAGGATGCATCCCTACAGATGAGAAAAAAGGCAAATACGAAATATCCACTCCTTCACCTGGAAAGCCAAAGCTGCATTGACAGCCAAAAGGTCCTTCATTGCGAAGTCCATTATTTAAGTCCCGATCAAACAAAGGAGAATGTAGACGTATACCAAGCGCTATCTGTCCCTTAAAAACCAAACCCTGTGAATTCTTAACTGCATCACCAGACCGTACCGGCATTTTTAAAGTGCTAAATAGCCATAATCACCATCATATCAAAACAAAACAAGGTATTGATACAGTTCAAAAAATTGCCTCTCCCCTTGCAGCTAAACAGGGATTTATTTATTCATTTATTAAAATGTCTCAGTTTATCACTTGCATTAAGTGTTTGCACTCTTTGCACAGAGTATCTGACTCGTTAGTATGTGCAAACTTTGTGACAGTCATGCAGTGAATCAATTAAATCATGTGGCTTTGTGATATGCTTTCCTTTTCCTAATGGATAAATATTAACTTTACATAACCAACTAACGATTATCGCATATGTATTTTAAACAAATGTTTATTTAGAAGGTTAAAATGGAACTGTTGCTGAAAACAACAAGAGAGGGAGGGAATACAAAGTAAGGACCACTCTCAATCCCCCAGGGTAGATATGATTATAAACAACGAAAGAGTGTGCCTTATATTTAAAAATAGAGCACAACAGTAGAATCCAAATAGGTTCTTAATAAAGCCCTCACTCACCAACCTGGATGGTGACATGCTTCATCATCGGGCCCCACCAGGAGCGGCCGAATGCCACCCTGGTGTGCTTCGACGCCAGAACTACTGCGGAGCTGGTTTAAAGTGTCCAGTGTATAGTGAAGGTGATTGTTAAAAATGTCTGATTGTGTCAAACAATAGATTTTATTAAAAGCCAATCAGACATAGATAAAAACAAAGTGTAGGACAACGAAGCCGAATAAATTGTTCAGCAAGGTCCACTAAGATATGATCAACATGTTTCAGCCTATGTGTTGTAATTTAACAGGCATTCGTCAGGACCAGAAAAGACGTGTAGCAACAATGGCACACCGCCTGCACTGCTAGGCACCCGCCGTGTACCTATGCGATCCCTCATCGGGGTCCGTTTTTTGAGGGATCGCATAGGTACACGGCGGGTGCCTAGCAGTGCAGGCGGTGTGCTACCACCCCCCTCCCGAGACCCATGGTGTAATTAGTGATTACACCCCATAATAAACTCGGTTCCTCTCAATACAAGGGACTTCAGAAGTACATCTTTTTAAATTTTGCACATTTAACCTCAGGTTAGGGTAGTGTGCTCATACCGCCGAGGTTTTACACGTCTTTTCTGGTCCTGACGAATGCCTGTTAAATTACAACACATAGGCTAAAACATGTTGACCATATCTTAGTGGACCTTGCTGAACAATTTATTCGGCTTCGTTGTCCTACACTTTGTTTTTATCTATGTCTGATTGGCTTTTAATAAAATCTATTGTTTGACACAATCAGACATTTTTAACAATCACCTTCACTATACACTGGACACTTTAAACCAGCTCCGCAGTAGTTCTGGCGTCGAAGCACACCAGGGTGGCATTCGGCCGCTCCTGGTGGGGCCCGATGATGAAGCATGTCACCAACCAGGTTGGTGAGTGAGGGCTTTATTAAGAACCTATTTGGATTCTACTGTTGTGCTCTATTTGTAAATATAAGGCACACTCTTTCGTTGTTTATAATCATAAAATGGAACTGTGACATTCTTTTTTCATTATGTTCTACTTAAGCTGCAGTGATGGGTGATGTCAAATGTACATGATCACCTCTGGTATTTTAGTCAGGAAGCCTGAAGTACCACTTGAGGTGTTGACGTGACTTTGCATGAATAAAATATGTGTTTACTCAAGTCGGCATATGCGCTCGACTATTTTCCATGAAAATTCAATATTGTGTGGCACACCTTAATGCATGCCATGGCTGAACACCTCCCCAGACTGCCACAAACAACAAAGCAACTGATCAAAGGAATGCTTAAATTAATCTTTTTCACCAGCTCAGGGGCTGGTTCCTAGTCCAACGTTTTTCACTCACTTTGTAGAATGAGACTTGTCATATGAAAATAAGTCTTGGGCCAACTTCTGGAATAACAATCTAGCCCACGTGCCAAGGTCACGCTCCTTCCAGAAGAGAACACAAGGAACCAAAGACAATTTTGGCAAACTTGTGCATGGTCAGAGATTAATATTAACTCCCATTGTACAGGGAGCATGAGTAGAACATCAGAGCATACAGGTTATCGTTAGGGAGTCTACAACAACAAATTGGTCAATTGAATGGTGATCTTGGACCACTTTCCAGCCCATAATTTTTCATCCACTGCGCTAAACAGAGTCCTACTAAAAGCAAATCAGTCTTGATCATGCTACTTTAGAAAAAGCCATGAACTGGTCAGGTCAGACCCCTTCAGATGGAAACACATGCAAACCCAGGCCGGTTTCACCCTGGCCTTTATTAGTGAGGTGCAGCTTGAGTCATATGGCATAATCAGCATGGGAGCCACATCTGCAGGCAAGGGCAAGTCACCTGCAGTGTTGTTCATGGCATTTGCGGATTCTTCTACCCAGGGGCTCCTTGATGTATCTTATAATTGAGAACTGTAAGTTCACTGCATTGTCAAAAGTTTAATATAACATAGCTCCCAAGTTTGGACTGCCAGTGATCCATTAGTTTCAACGAGATCAGGATGGTCACCAGTGAAATTTGTCCCAGTTCTGAAGATAACAAGTGAACCATTTAAGGACATTAGTGCTGACGCCTATTTGAGTTTTCATTGTGTGTAAATCCACTGTGTAATGGGCAGCTGACAGTATGCAGGCTTCTCCGTTATCTAGGAGGGAATTCTCCGCCATTTGAAAAGTGGCAAATTAAGTGGTGAATTCTATTACAGGACCGGAGGCTTCATATTATGCTTTCTCTTTCATTTATTGCCACTCACAGCAGCCAATGAAAACTTTGTTTTATGTAAATAAACTTCATTTCCCATGATGCACATGTAACACATCACATCCTGTAAGCCCCAATAAGAGCCACCATCACCGGAAATCCTCCTCTTTCTTTGCTGCTCACGCAGAAAGTTAAGTGCTGATATGTGTCTCTTAAACGTCTATGTTTTGTTGCATGGCATTACTGTGTTTAAAGCGCGCCGCTATGTCTAGCTTATGCGCGCATACTTGGTTCTCTGCAGTGCCATTATATTAGCAGCGCGACCATCGCGCACAGACTCCACGCCCACGGGGGGCTTTGACTCGGTCTCCCGCGGGAGCCGGAGTGCTGCACTGCCTTCTGCAGCTTCAACGTGACTCGTGGGACATTTAAACCCGCTCCGGCGGGAAAATACAAGGTTTACTTACTTGCGGACGGCCGGATCGGCTCCCGCTGTGTTTCTTGGTACCGCGCTGCCGTCGGCAGCGATTATTTACACGCACTGTGAGCGCGAAGCTCCCCTCATCAGCCGCACCGCTCTGAGCCAGGAATTAACCCCTCAATAGCTAGTTTCGACGTGCGCAGCCCAATTGGGCTACTTTTTAGTAGGATTTGGGCTGCGCACCTCGCTACTGCCCTAATTAGCTTAGAATGCTCATTCTGCTTTCGTTTCTCCCCGGAGCAGCTTTTTCTACGCCTGGCTGGCTGTAATAGTGTGTTTTTGGGCCTGGAGTGTGCACAACTCCATTATATTATTGCTCTTTTGGCTCTCTTACGCCCTGTGGGCTGCAAGAACTTTATACAGCTGTTGCTGAGGAGCTAGGTACATTATATTACTCCTGTGCTGTGGGTTGGCTCCCCCATTACTCCTCTTGACCTCTTTTATGCGCAGATATAGTTATAAATTCAGCCCCACGATGGAAGATTGGGTCACTTACGAAGAGGATGATAACCTGTATGAGGAGGAAGTGGCTACTCCTTCCTTAGAGGACAACATTGTGGAAGCCCTGGACGCCTCAGTTCAGGACTCTGTAAACAAGGCCCTCGAGAGGGCAGTCCCTGGGACTGTGCAGCAGGCATTGGCCACTGCATTGAAACCAATTACGAAACAATTGGAAAAATTTGCGAAGCGTCATGGCTTCACTTCACCTGCAGATCCACCAAAGGGTATCTCGGCTACAGAACCCAGAGCAAAGTCCTGGCCTCATTCTACCGCTCTCTCTACGCTACCTACTCCTGAGTCCGGTAAGTCCAAGCGTCCGGACACGGACACCGATGCCACGGACACCTCGGACGAGGCTCCTCCCAGGAAAAGGTCCAAGAAGTCCAAAAATATAGATCAGGACCTCTCTCAGACCATGTCCACCCCTTTCACCTTTAACCCCACGGATATATAGTCCATCCAAGGTCATCTGACTGGGCTCCTGCCCCTGTGGTTGCTGCATACCTGCATGATAACCTTCGCAGGAGCTTTGATAAGGAGGTACGGAATAGGCTCCGTTCCGAGTGCCCGAGACCAGATCTCACCGACAGAGTGGCGGACACCCCGGATATAGATTCCAGCTTGCTAACTTTCCTGAAAAAATTTGCGAAGGACCCTAAGAAGGGTATTGATCGCGCCTGGCGAGGCTGTCAGGACAAACTTCTGGATGTCGCAGGACCCCTCGCAAAAATCTTAGAGATGGCCCTGGAGGCACAGGAAGCCAACACTGCGGTAGACCCCCATATCTTGGCAGGGTGGACCCAAAGAGCTATTTGTCTGTTAGGGAACGCGAACTGCGCCATTTCAACAGAACGACGCAAATCGCTCCTTATGCGCATGGACTCCAATCTCACGGAACTGGCCGCGGCAGAACCAGGTCCATTAGCAGGGGGCAATCTCTTCGGAGAACGTTTCGTTAAAGATGTGGCTAAATATGTGGGCACGTTCACGACCCTCGACAAGGCACAGTCTGGCATCAAAAGAGTGTTCAAGGCTGGCCTTTTTAACAGGGCCGGACGAGGTCGGGGACGCTTGTTTGGCCGTCAGTTCTCCCAAGGTCCTCAAAGAGGTGACTTCGGACGAGGGCGTGGCGACTGGGACTCCACCCGTGGGGGTACCTTCTACCCCACCAGACAGCGCTTCAATCGGAGGCGCTTCCACAGAGGGAATTATCGCGGAGATTTCCAAGCCTCAGACTCTACAGGTAAGGGCTCCGGCCATTTCCCTATTGCCTTTAGGGGGTTGTACCCAATTTTTCTATCACAATTGGGTTCAACTCTCGCAGGATGCTTGGATATTGCAGACAATTCAGGGTTTTCATCTAGATTTCTTTCAGACCCCTTATCAGGTAAAACTGCCCAGACAGCTTTCTTTTTCCCAACTCGAGTGCTATTTTATAGATTCCGAAATAGAAGAATTGCTGCAGAAACGCGCGATAGCGTATTGCAACGAGGGCCCTCGCGGCTTCTGCAGCAATATTTTCTTGGTACAGAAGAAAGGAGGCAGTTACAGGTTGTTACTCAATTTAAGGGATTTCAATCAATACATGACTTACAAACATTTCAAGATGGAGGGCATCCATCTGTTGGCGGATCTCCTCAAACAAGGGGACTGGATGGTCCGGTTGGACCTGAAGGACGCCTATATGTCCATTCCCATCTTTCCCCCCCTTCGCCGGTTCCTGCAATTTCAATGGCGGAACCGATGGTTCGAATATTTGGTCCTTCCTTTCGGACTTTCCTCAGCACCATGGTGTTTCACCAAGGTGCTGAAGCCAGTGATAGCATACCTCAGAGAACAGGGGATTCGCATGATAGTGTATCTGGACGACATACTCATCATGGCGCAGTCTCCAGCCTTGGCGGCCCAGCATTTAAGCATGACCATTGCTACGTTACAGAACCTGGGGTTCGTGATCAACGAATCCAAATCAGTGCTCTGTCCCTCCCAGACGATAGACTTTCTAGGCTTCGTCATAAATTCTCAAACAGCTCAGTTGAGGCTTCCCCGCTCCAAACTTCGGGATATCAAAAAGGAACTACGCTCCCTGTTATCACAACAGATGGTCTCACTGAGAGTGATTGCCAGAATAGTGGGTCTGTTGGCCTCATCCATACAGGCAATTTTTCCGGGTCCTCTTCATTATCGAGCCCTTCAACGGTTAAAGATTCAACATCTACAGAAGGGCCTCTCGTTCACGGATCTAGTACCTCTTTCCCCAGAGGTACGGGAGGAGATCCAGTGGTGGCTTGCCCACGTGGAAGCGTGGAACGGCAGAGCTATTTTCGGCTCCCTGCCGGAGGTCGTCATAGAGTCCGACGCCAGCCGTTGGGGTTGGGGGGCTCGCTGCGGAAATATTTCTACAGGAGGGCGTTGGTCCCTGCGCGAACTAGACCTCCACATCAACTGTCTAGAACTCCTTGCAGGGTCGTTCGCGATCCGGACACTATCACCCAAGCGAGTCTCGTGTTGCATCCTCTTGCGGATGGACAACATTTCAGCGGTTCAGTACATCAACAAACTGGGAGGCACGAGGTCCTCCATGCTAGTAGAGATAGCGAAGGACTTTTGGCATTACTGCCTGAGTCACCAAATCTCGGTCATAGCCGAGTACATTCCGGGCCAGTCAAACGTAGTGGCAGACTGGAATTCCAGACATCTCAAGGACTACAGCGATTGGCAACTACAGTCCCAGATAGTACAATGGTTACAGGCGATCTGGGGGTATTGCGAGATCGACCTGTTTGCATCCAGATTGAATCGTCAAATGACCAAATTCTTCAGCTGGAGGCCGGAACCGTTAGCCCTGGCGACGGATGCTTTTTCTCAGGATTGGTCCCTTAGCCTGAATTATGCTTTTCCCCCCTTTATATTAATTCCTCGGGTGTTCACACAGATAATGCGCCAGAAGTGATCCTAGTGACCCCCCTGTGGAAGTCGCAGCCTTGGTTCCCAATATTATTGGAGGCGAGCTGCGACTCTCCCAGGATGATCCCGTGGTCCTCAACGATGCTCCAGGGTTCTCATGGAGAGATGCACCCGATGGTACTATCGGGGCAGTTGTCCCGGATGGCCTGGAGACTTTCCGGCAATGTTGGCAAATGCCTGGATTTTCGGAACAAGCTTCAGCTTTCATCAACCAGGCTTGGGCCCCCTCAACCAGGAAAAGATATTCTTCAGCCTGGAAAGGATGGGTTCGTTGGTGCGTGGAACAGCACGTGGATCCCGTGGGGGCAAATTTACCCTATGTTGTAAACTTCTTGTCAAAAAAGGCTTCTGAGGGTTTGGCATATCGTTCCGTCAACAATTTCCGCTCCGCCATTTCGGCGGGTCACTCCCAGATCGAGGGTAAACCAGTAGGGATGCATCCACTAATATGTAAACTGTTGAAAGGTATTAGAGTAGCGAACCCACCCAAGCCGAAGTATTCTTCCTTGTGGGATGTCTCTCTAGTTCTTTCCTTATTCAATAAATGGCCAAAAAATAATTTATTAACAAGGAAACAACTTTCATCCAAATTAGCCATGTTGCTATGTCTTTCCGCTTGTAGACGGTCCTCCGATGTTAAAGCCCTTGACATTACAGGTAGAGTATTCACTCCTGAAGGAGTTTCTTTTAATATTACTTCAAGAACTAAAACTATGTCACAAAATGTGGAATATCATGCTTTTCCTAGTAACGCGAAACTCTGTGTAGTTCAATGTCTCAAGACTTACGAAGAATGTACCAGGTCTATTCGGCCTGATGGTGTGGTACAATTATTAATTGCTTTGCAAAAACCTTACAAACCTGTTACTGCGGCTACTATAGCCCGATGGCTAAAATCTGTTATGCAAGAGGCAGGTATTGATACCCAGGTATTTGGGGCACACTCTGTTCGGGGCGCCATGGCCTCTAAGACATTTATGTTGGGTTCTACTATTCAAGACATTATGCATTCGGCTGATTGGTCATCTGAGTCTACCTTTAAACAGTTTTATTATAAGCCGGTGGGTGATATTTCCTCTGTGGTATTTGACCAGCGTTAAACTAGCATAATACGAAGCCTCCAATCCTGTAATAGAATAAAAAATTAGCTAGCATTCGCGCCAAGAATTTTCAATTCTATTAAGGACACGGAGGCGAGGATTATCCCACCCGGTTGTATTACAATTTTGTAATGTTTACCCACCCGTCTGTATTTATATTCTGTTTAAGCAGAAATTACAGGGTTTCTATCTCTCATTTTTCCAGGTTCGGAGAAGAAGATGGAGTAAGACTCATTCTGGTTGAGAAGCCAATATTTCCAGTTGGATTTGTTCTTCCACGTTGGAGGATGTTTTTGGACTATTGTTATGTTATTGAACTTTATTGTTCGCACAAAGAAAGAGGAGGATTTCCGGTGATGGTGGCTCTTATTGGGGCTTACAGGATGTGATGTGTTACATGTGCATCATGGGAAATGAAGTTTATTTACATAAAACAAAGTTTTCATTGGCTGCTGTGAGTGGCAATAAATGAAAGAGAAAGCATAATCCTCGCCTCCGTGTCCTTAATAGAATTGAAAATTCTTGGCGCGAATGCTAGCTAATTTTTTATTCTGCCTGATAGCTGTAGCCCTCCTGCATCATTTATTGAGAACACGAGATACATTAGAATAGTTGTGCATGGATAGAGATTTCAATGGACTTTGTCAGGAATTAAAGACCAGGGTCATAGTTGCTCATATTGTCTTAGTCTAGGAATACAGTTCTTAGAGAAGGCAGAGAGGTGCAAAAACATTTTTCAGGATAGTCAGAAATGTTTATTATTGAAGTGAGGGGTTGCATTTGTGACACATATGGCATATGTTGTTGATATATGGCATAGGTATGACTTCACCTATCATCTATGAAATAAAAGTATTGATGTTCACTGTATGACCAGTTATGTTCCAAATGCATTGACGTACAAGCTATCCGCATGTGTGAAACATATTAATGACAGATGCTATCGTGAAAATGTATGTACCAGCTTGTAAAATGTAATAAACTGTGGCCGTTCTCACACCAAAAAAGGTCTTGGTGTCCATTATGTGGAAGATAAAAGGGGGAGGGTGTGAGGGCCCGAAGAAAGCTCGGATAGCTGGTGGGGGTTTAACAGGTCCACCACAAAATGAGTAACCTACAAGAATCGAAAGATACATCTATGTATTTTTTTTAAATCTTACACACAAATAAAACTGTGTTTATTACCTATTGATCTATAGTCTGCATGACACTTCATGTGAATTAATGATAGCATGACAATACTTCTAACAGTGTTAAACATCTCACCAACTAAACCACATGGAAACCGGTTCTTCGCTGAATAATCTGCAAGACAGTACATGGATTCAGTTTAACTGTGTGTGTCAAATTAAAAATACAGTGGGTTCCACTAAGTAGTGAACTACTCGTCAACAAAGAGATTCAAAACCTCGTTAGTGGTAGTAAGCGCTATATCAACACAAAACTTTGCACTACAAGAAACAGTCGACAGCGTCCTTTATGTGGGAGGATTAATAAATATCATGCTTTAAGGTATGCGACTCAATCAAGTTATTATTCTCTTAGTCCTTATAATATTTGCAGTCTCCTAGAGGAGGCGTCAGTTTACATAAATATTGCCACAATGGAGAATTGTCTGAATGTTGTGTAGTGCACTCACCCCTCCGCCGCTCAGGCCCCCGATCCCGTCGAACTCCCGACCTAACCCTCCACGATCATCCAATACATAGAAAGCAGCACCGACGTTCAGAAGTAAACTTGACAGCAGGAGGGGTTCTAAGAGACCCGAAGGGACAGCCATGAGCACAGCCTAACGGAGCAGTTCGCCTGACTAAGTCACATGACATGTCACGAGCTTGCTCGTCAAGCCTCGCTTTGGCCTACATTTTCCTGCATAGTCTTTTGAGCTTCTTGGAAACAGATAAAGGACTGCTACATGACAGACACATCGACTGTACAACACCACATTCTAATAAAGAACTAGAGCGCTGACCAAAAAATATTATTCGCTACCCCCTGTCCGCCATTCTTTTGAACAAAGTAGCTACAGAATCTTACAGCTTCTTTTACTACAATATGTTTTTTGTAAAAAAATATTTTCTATGCTACCACAGTTGTAGAAGTCCGAGGGAACCCAGGAAATGTTATGAAGTCTTTTGTTTGGAAAAATTGAATTTGTCCGAGTTACATTCTAGTTTTAAAAAAAATATAAAACATCTACATTGTTTCTAACATTTTACTGCAGCTACATTGTTTCTAACATTTGACTGGTGTGGCGTTGTCACAGAGGAAAGAGGACAGTTATAAGAAATATGCTATTCAGAGCCGGACTAGGCAGCACTGCAAAAATGCTCGAACCAGCTTCGCTCCTTTCGTCAATTCTCTCTCTTTCGCTCTCTCGCCCTCTCTCTTCTTATCTCTCCACCACCCCCCCTCCCTTCTCCCTGTCTGGTGACCTTCTCGGTATCTTCCCCCTCCCTCTTTCTCCTTTTCTCTCTGAAGCCTCCCCGTGCCTGCTCCAACTGGGCTGCCCGCGGCACAGGCAGTGTGCCCACTTAGGAGGGCGGCCACCTTAGTGCACAAGCACATTAGGCACAGCCCCGGTCTAGTGTCAGGACCCCCTGGGGGTCCCCACAATCCGGCGCAGGATCCAGGCGTCATTTCCGGCATGCGGCAGGTGGAGGCAAGGTACTTATACCTGCCCATTCCACCTAGCCTGCCTTTTGGGATCATCGCGCCACGCCGCCTCCCTCCCTACCGCATACCCGGCGTGTCGGCTGGTGTGTGTATCTAAGGCATGAATATGATAACTTGTTAATTTGTGTTGCAGGTGGAGTTACAGGGCGATCCGGAGGCTGAATGGCACATAGGGGTACCCTCTTCAGGAGCACAATATGGGTGCAGAAGCCAAACAACCCCAGGAGTCTTTATGGCAGGACCCTGGAGGAAAACAACGGCGCCCCGCTAGTCTTTCCGGCGGTTGTAAGCCTGAGCAACCGGGGGCTTGCCTGGACACGCTCCGCCCCTAAAAAGGCGTGAGTATAAGGATGGACTGGTGGTCCATGGTATTTAAGGGGGATATTCCCCAGTAAAAGGTGGCACCGATTGGGCTGGTCAGGGTGCAGTTGGCTCATCAGGCGGGCAGGGCAGCTTGGGTTAGTCACCGCTGCCTGCCCTTGGATCGCCCGTAAGTTGACCCACCACGTTGGCATAATTCTTGTATGAAATAAACCTGCAGCAAAATGTTTTCCCACAAACAAGTCTCATGCTATGTCTCCATGTTGGAGGGTGAGTTGCCTATATTGGCACTAATTTCAATGCCGTGTATGTGGCACTATGATTGATACTTTATCACATGCAGAACAGAGCAGTTGTGGCAATGCAATTAAATACATTGACACCTTTGCTGCATTGTATTGGTCTTTAAATGACTTTAAAGTAGCTGTAAGAGTTCTTATAAAAGGTTAATGACCTACTTCCCTTTGACATGATTGCTCTACTTTTTGGAAGATTTGAAGGTCTGTAGCAAAAAAAAATAGTGTTGTGAGATCAAATTTTTTTGTGTGCCTCTTGACAAGGGTCGGACTAGGGCAGAAAATAGGCCCGTAGTGTTTTGGGTGTGAAACTCACCAATATAAACTTAGCTTGGTAGTTGATCTGGGGGCCCTCAGTCCGGTCTGCTATCTCTCGACATGAGCCAAGATTAAAAGACAAAACAGTGACCTATGATGTAACCAGAGACACAGATACCTATCTGGTGGCTGCATTTCAAAATGTGAAACCAGATAGCCTGCAGTTAATTCCGACTTCCCTGCTTGTCCAAATTGTGTGATACTAGGCAAATATTGTATTTCACAGAGCCTTCTTTTTCTTTATTACCACATTTGAGCACACTTTTAAATACTTCAATTCAGTATGTGCTCTCTACAATCACCTTTTATGTTAGATTTAAGAGACTATAATGTTGCTCCATCTCTAATAAGAATCTAGGTCATGTGTAGGATATAGATCAGGTGCGGCTCCTCCGCTACGGCGGAGGAGCGTCGCCCCACTGCTCTGCCAGCAGTAATTAAAGGAAAACTAAAATGATAATAACCAGTGTTATTATCATTTTAGTTTTCCGTTTCCTGGTGTGTGCGGGGCTGGACTGCCAGGGCAGGGGACAGGAGGAGGAGTGGTTGCTCCACTGTAAAGTGTGCATAACTGGTTGGCCGGCCCTCTCGGGCCGACCATAACAGTCATGCGCACTTTGCATGTTCTGCACCCAGGCTGCATTACAGCCTGGGTGGAGAACATACCCAGGCCCCCATTCCCCGTGTGAGCACCGAACCATGGCGCTCAGAGCAATCACAACGCTGCTTTGCAGCATTGTGATTGGCTAGGGGAGTCAGGAGCCTGGGTGCTTCCTGGCTCCTGCTTCCAGCAAAAGGCGGTGGCGAGCGGACTGAGAGGCGGCGGCCGGCCAGTTGGCCGGCCTGAAGGTAAGTGTTGTTTTTTTAATCATTTTAATTTACACCCCATCCTCCAGCCCCCTCCTTCTCCCCCCGCCCGCCACCCCTGTTAAATAGCGGCCACCACTGATATAGATGAATACTGACTTGCCTCTTAGTACACTAATGTCATTATCATTTGCTAGAACCCGATTTCCACACATTATCATTTGTGCGCAATATAGCTTTATCAGTAAAACTCCATGTCAGTGCAAATTTTGGGGTCGTTTCAATGGCAAATGTGCTGTCTGCAAATGACAGTGTGCTACTACCCCATATTTTAGCGATGTATTTGCAACACTGTGCTCCAAAATGAATCATCAACTACATACCACACACTTACCAGTCTCCTGATGAATGAACATGGCTCATTTACTGTACATTTTCTTTTTGAAATTCTTGGATCTTTCGCAACCCTTATGAATTCAGTGATGTAACATTGATACCAGCCCCCCCCCGATAATTGTTTTAGCACCACTGCTCACTCTCACTCAAGAAGGATTAGCATTTTGTCATGATCTCTCATACATACACACCAGTGATGAAAGCACTCAATACAATTACAAGTCAAGCTACCTCATGCAACTCTCACTCCAGGTATTCCGTTAACATACCCTTGGTCCTTTAGTCAATCCCCACATCATTTACCAACAGCAGAAGCCACCCCTCATTCTGATTCATTCTTAAGCAACACCAATAGACAGTATGCAGAGGTAGCATGAGACAACATGGTGGGGCCCAGGTGCCACAATGCAACATCCATGAGTCATGGAGACGCTTGAAACTGCGGGGTGTAAACAAAAAATGGCACTTCCTCCGTCTAACCAGTGGTGCTGGAACAATTTTCAGAGTGGTGGTGCTGCTATCATTATTACATCACCAAAGTTACAGGGATTGCGAAAATCCCAAGCGTAACACAAAGAAGAGTAGCAAGAGAGTAGTAAGGATGTGGTATGTAGCCGATGCTACATTTTGGAGTACACCCTCAGAAATATATTTCTAAAGCATGGTGTGGTAGCGTACTGTCATTTACAGACAGAACATTTTAATTGAATTGGTCACTAAATTTGCACAGATATACAGTTTTACTGATTAAAGTATTTAGCCCACAAATGTCAATCTGTGGAAATCAGATTTCAGTGAATATATGTCATTTGCAAACCCTGAAACCGGTCCTAGGATGCTTGTTTCCAGTTCAGGGAGGACCTGGCCTGGCAGTTCGGGCTGGACTGTTCCCATTGGGCACAGGGTCAAGACTGATTTGCATATGGCTGGGTTCAAACTGGAATGGCATGGGGAGCAAAAAAACGATGGATTTTGGCCCAGATCTTTGTACTGGGGTGAATGTATGACATTGTTCTGCAATCTGTCCATCAATTGTTGTTTTTGCATGTTAAAAGAATAAGCAGCAATTTGTCAGAATACATAGCCTGACTGTGACCTTTGTCTTTTACTGCAAAGCAAATGTGACAAAATAAATTAAAAATTTAAAGACATCTTTATTGCTCATTCACTTTCTGACCTCAAGCGCAATTATTTTTGGGGATGCTGCAGCACCCGCTGCACCTCTACATCCAGCGCCTATGAGTGTGAGATGAGCCAGTGACTTTCTGGGAGTGATTCTCGGTCACTTAAGGAAAATTCATTATATTCTGAAGAGCAAAATGAAAGACACAGTATATGGAGTTTCGTTTCAAGAGAACAGAATACTTTTATCACTGAAATACAGAGTGTTGTCCTTTATTTGCAACACTGAGTTGCCTCTCCAATTACCTTTTACCATTCCCCGTGCAACACTGGCAGATTGGAACTATACTATAGTGGCGCTCCCCGATAGCTTAAGCCAGAAACTTTCTGGGGGCAATAGACCATCGCAAAATGTCGAAGCACTGCTTCTTGAACCACCAACCTTTAAATAGGAATGCTTATGCCTCAATCCACCTCATGAAGTGTAACCAGAATATTAGACCTCTTACCTCCAAACCTATGCGCCATCACTTCAAAGGTTATCTTTAAATCGGAGCTCAATACCCTCCTCTTTCTAGGACATTTTAGCTAACCTCTCTTCCCCAGTTTTGACCTCTCAGCAGGGCCGGACTGGGAACAGAAACCGGACCTGGCAAACTGCTCAGCCGGCCCCCCTGGGGTGAGGTGGAGTGCAGCCGAGCAGTTTGCGAGGGCCGGTTTCGGCCGATTTTGTTACCGGGGGCCGATATTGCCGACCCCCGGTAACAAAAACGGCCCCCCAGGGGTCCAAAACCGGCCCCCACCCTAGCGGCATACAGGAAAAACGCCCGGTGCCCGCTATGGCCAGTCCGGCCCTGCCTCTCAGGTTGAGTCTCCGCACTGATCAATGCCTTGTGATTTATTGCACTACCTCTATTTCATTAGACTCCATCTTGAACGTGACACCAGTCGACATCCTGTTACGCAAATTTAATGATTGTTGCAAAATATACTACACTGTTTGTAGCTTTTTAAATGCACTGATATCTTCAGATAATGTAATTGTGTGCTCTCGTAATGATCTGCTGTTATATACGGGAAACATAGTTTACAACGCACGCGTTACAACGCGTGTCATTACAACGAATGTTTTACAACGCGAAATCCATTACAACGCATGTCATTACATCGCATACTCCATTACAACGCATTCCCCAAAGTAACGCCCCGGCGGAGTTAGAATTGAAATTGCGTTGTAATGGATTATGCGTTGTAACGACATGCGTTGTAATGGATTTTGCGATGTAAAAAATGTATTGTAATGACACGCGTTGTAACGCGTGCGTTGTAAAGTGTCATATTCGTTATATACTCTGATATATCAACATTTTCAGGTTATGTGAATTTTTACCGTATGCAATGGTCCATTTCCATTGTAAAGCTCTCTAGCACCTTTTAGTAATGTCTGCTCTATATCAAAATAAATAAATAAATATACTGAGCCTATTTTATTTTATCATGTCCTGTTGAGTCTGGTACACTGTTGCGGTAGTGTCCAACTCACCCAGAAGGCCATGTCATTATCTCCCCTCTAGGTCATGGAATTGTTGGAAATGGCCATCTTTTTAGGGCCTCAAGGGCCTTGTTTATAAGCGGGCAAATCTGGAACATCTCCCAAAAAGTGGCTGCTCTCCCATTCACCGTATTTGGAGTGCATTGATGTCAATGGCACGCTAAATGTGGCAGGCAGGATACCCGCCACTTTTTCACTTTTTGGCATCTGGCCTTCTTTTTCAATCTTTAAATAAGGCTGCATGATGGGCGGATATGTACCCCTGCCCTGAGTGCTCGACTGCATGTGAAAATGATATCCTGCTGTTTTCTTGCACCCTGACATTATGCTAATTGTGTGTGTGCACAGAGGCCTGAGCCTGTACTTGTTATGTTATCAGTGTTTTGATAACACACTAATCACCCGTGACAGTATCTACGTGCTCTGTAGCAGGTGTGTGAGGCTAGCCCTGGAGGACTTACTCAAAAAGCCATGTGTTCAGCTTTAAGTTAATAAGAAAGAAGGAGGCTCTGATGTGTTGTGTGAGGTAGTTCCAGGCTTTAGGAGTCAGATACGAGAAGGCACGTCTCTCCGCTCTGCTTTTGTGAAGCTTAGGGTGTGTGTTAATGAGAGACCAGCAGAGTGGAGGTTTCTCGAAGGTATGGGGAAATGAATGTGACTGCTTATTTCGGCAGGGCATGTTGTGGAGTGTTTTTAGATATGGGTGAGGAGTTTGAATTGTGTGTGCTTGTGTATCATGAGCCAGTGAAGTTCTCTAAGGTGTGGTGTGTTGTGGGCTCAGCATTCGAGGTTGAGGACTAGTCTGGCTGCTGCATTTGGATGGTCTGCAGTCTTCTTGTGAGTTGGTTGGTTATCCCTACTTACAGGGTATTTTATAGTCTAGACTGCTGGTGATGCAGGCTGGGGTGATTGTTTTCCTGGTGTTTTCTTCAACATCCTTAGGGTGTCCTTAGGGTGTTGAAGCCGGATGAGAATGAGACTACTGCGTTGACTTGGACAGTTATGTCTAGTTTGTTGTCTATTATGATTCCAAGGTTTTTCTCTTGCAGGCAAGGTGTGGGTCCAAGGTCTGTGGGCCACCAGGTTTAGTTCCATGGTGAGGTGTCTTTCCCAAAGACCGCCACTGCAATTTGTCCGAGTTTAGTTTGAGCTCAGTTTGAGGCAATTGGATTTCATCCAGGTGACCACTTCAGTCAAGCATGTGGTGAACTTGGTCCTGGTCCTAGTCTTTTTGTTTGAGAAGGAAAGTTTTAGTTGTGTTTGATGGCATAAGTGAGGATGTTTATGTTGTGAGCTCATATGTCGTCGGCCAGAGTAGTCATGTAGATGTTGAAGAGTGTCTGGCTGAGTGTGGAGCCCTGTGGGTCTCCGAAGATTAGGTCTCATGCTTTAGAGAAGCAGGGGGGCATGTTGACGGTTTGGTTACTTCCAGTGAGGAAGGAGTAGATCCATTCGAGGGAGTGTCCCTGGATGCCTGCTTCGTGGAATCTTCAGATTAGAATGGGAGACTATGTTGAAGGTTGCTGTTAGGTCTAAGAAGATGAGGGCTGCGGTTTTCACCCTGTCGAGGATCATCCTGATGTCATCCGTTGCTGTTATGAGGGTGGTTTCCGTGCTGTGGTTGGGCCTAAATCCTGACTGTGTGGCGTCGAGAAGCCGGTGTTTGGCAATTGGTTAGAGAGGTGCTCATTGATGTTTTTTTCCAAGCATTGGCAGGTAAGGGAATGAGGCACATTGGTTGGTAATTGGTGAGATAGGTCGGGTCAGTGGAGGGTTTCTTTAGGAGGGCATTGGCGGCTACATGTTTCCATGGTTTCAAAAAGTTGGCTAGATTACTGGAGGTGCTAAAAATGGGTATGAAGGTCTTGCTGATAGGGATCGCTCCTTTGCCAAAAACGTGGTGATGGCAGGGGTCCGCCGGGGTCTGGGAGTGAATGGTATTCATGATTGTTGTGGTTTCCTATGTGCTAATGGTGCTCCATGTGGTGATTGTATTGTCTTATATTTTTTACTGGGAGACTTCTGGAGGGTGTCTGGTTGCTGGGCAAAGGTGCTGTATAAAGTTGTGATCCTGCTGCAAAAGAAGTTCAAGAGGTTGTTACACAAATCTTGTGATGGGTTAATTTTGCCGGTGGCAGGTGTGGGGAAGACCTTGACGATTGAGAAGATTTCTTTGCTGCTGTTGGAGCTGGTGTTTATTCATTTAACTAGGGCCTTCCTTATAGTTTCTCACATTAGTTGGTGGTAACTTTTGTGGGGGTCTATGAAAGCATCTTTTTACATGTCCTCTTTCCTGGTTCTCAGTTTCCCCTCCACTTGTTTGTAAGTGCTGTTCAGTCATTCTGAGGTTTTCCATGTACCATCTTGCTTTTGTGTTCAAGCCATGTGGCCTTGTTTCATGTGGGCCAGGGTGTCGGCACTGTTGGTGAGCCACTTGTTGAAGATTTCGATATTGAGTGGCAGGAGGCCCGTGGGTGCCGGTTTGTTTTTGTGGAGGGCGGTCATCCAATCTGCTTCAGTTAGGTTGTTCCAGTATCGACGTCCTGGGCCCACTGTGGGGGTTCTTCTGTGTTGATTAATGCTGATTGTTAATCTGACTATGGTGTGGTCTGTCTAGGCGACAGGTCTTGGTGTGTTGATCATAATGATATTGAAGGAAGTGAAGACAGGATTTATGATACGTTAGGCAGCGTGGGTGGGCTTTGTGACACGTTGGATTAGTTCCAAGTTTCAGAGATTGTCCTAATAGCAACTGAGTTGGAGTCGGTCTGGACTTCTAGATGGAAATCTAGATGGTATACTAGGAGAATGAAAGCACTGGAGTCGTGGACTAGGGGGTGAAGAAATCCGTAATGTTGCTTGCGAAGTATGTGTGGAGGCCAG
The DNA here is from genome assembly GCA_963921515.1 of Calotriton arnoldi. NCBI lineage: Eukaryota > Metazoa > Chordata > Amphibia > Caudata > Salamandridae > Calotriton > Calotriton arnoldi. Next base: position 235,123 of record CAWUFW010011420.1, on the reverse strand, counting down.
GAAGGTGGTAGACCAGGATGAAGTGTTCTGTGATTTGTAATTTGAAGTTGAGGTGGCCCATGTGGCTTGTTCCAGCTTCAGCGGAGGCAGTGCAGATGAAGGTGTCTTTGTATATCATTGCGATTCCTCCTCCACGCCGGTTTACGCGGTCTTGCCTGGTGATCATGCATCTGGCGGGGATGGCATTAGCGATGTCTGGCGTTGGTTTGAGGGCCTGGGAGCTGGTAGACTAGGGTTCCACCCAGGATGAAGTTTGTTGTGATTTATAATGTAAAGTTTAGGTGGTACATGTGGTTTGTTCCAGCTTCAGCGGAGGCAGTGCAGATGAAGGTGTCTTTGTAGATGATGGTGATTCCCCAACCATGGCTGTCTATGTGGTCTTGTCTGGTGATCTTGTATCTGGCCTGGATGGTGCTAGCGATCTCTGACATTGAGGCTGTGGTCAGCCATGTTTCTGTGAGGAAGAGTAGGTCCCGAATGGCAGCATCCAGCATGTCCCAGATCCCCGTGGCTTGCTTGCTGAGTAAGCGGATGTTAAGGATCATGATATTGGTGTGTGAGGGGTGTGGGTATGTTGATTCATAGGTGTTTGAGTGTGTGTGTGGATGAGTGTTAAAGAATGTTGTTGGCTGGAGTTGCAGGAGCAGTGGTGCAGGTGAAGTGGAAAGGGATCAGGTGAAAGCTCCTTCCGTGTTGTGTGGTGGGTGCACCAGCAGAGGGTCCTGGGATATCCAGAGTTCAAGGCTTAAAGGAGAGTGGTGGAGTAGTGGTGAGTCGGGAAGGACCAGGTTTTCTGGTACTGTGTGAGGTCCAGGTGCAGATGGACACAGACAGGCTTGCTTTTGGTGCACCGTTGGCCTCTCACTTTTGTCTGTCCTAGATTACTGCTTCAGGAAGGCAGATGACAGCCAGGTGTAAAGATCTCACACTTCATTGTGCCTTTGTTTTGGATGCTTCTGCTTGGATCCAGCATCATTTCTATGTTACATGAAAGGATGGGGCTAAAAAGCAGCCATAAAATGGAATTTGAAAGCGGACCAATAAAAATAGGTTCTGAAAACTCAGACAGTGAATCAACATCCTTTGTCTAAAAATTGTATTTAAAAATGAGATCCCATCCATCCCACTTTGTTCCAGTTCCATGTTCTTCATGACTAAGAGTGTGCCGCAGAATATTAGCAATGCTATGTGACCGGGGCTGGTGTCTTTATGACACCCAGTCTCCCAGAGGTGAGGAGACATCATCTGAAGTCTGCACTTTCTGCTGGAGAAGATGATGGTCTACCTAGAGCCCAGAAGCTAGCCTGTCTACTGAGAGAGGGAAGGAAAGTGCCTGCCCTGCAGTAGGAGAGATTCTTTAGGAGAAGCCCAGCATGTTTCTGCGGAGAACACCCAGAGGAAGTGGACTATTAAAAGGAAGTGAAGCAACCCAAGTGTGAAGGGAATCCCTGGTCTCACAGAACATTTCTTGCTGTGAATTGCGCCACAAATTTTAAATGCCAACTATCAACTTGTCATTTGGTATTCTGCCATGTGTGCCTGATAGACTAGTGCTGCCACTGTTGATGTCGGAGATAGAGATCGCTGGTTGTCGCAGATACAGAAATCCTGTTCAGCCCGGATTCTGCAATTGCCAAAGTCACCCACCTACTGATCTAGGACCCAGAGACCACACCTGCTGTACCCAACAGCCTGTCTGCAACAGGCTGTGAGAGCCAGCTACTGCTGAAGACAACTACTGCTGTGTGAGCCTGCTGCGCTGATTCCACATAACAACAGATATCTGAGGTAGTAAAACAGGGTCCAAAATGTAAGTGGACACTGGAAGCACAGAAGAATTTTGCCATATGAACTTAAGACTTTTGCTGTGTGAACCTGAATTGGGAAACCTAAATTGAAACTGGGTTGCACATCTAGACAGTGGGGTACTTTGGAGTACACCTTACCCGTGACTAATCAATGCCATTGGTATGCTATTGTGTCTCCGCCTACACTACCTCCCAGAGAACCTTTTAACTACTTGCTCTTCGTTACCCAAAGAGCCAAGTGCGGAAAGGGTGTATGTAGCCCAATTTGCAGAAACATAGTAGGATGGACCCCAGGACATAAGTGGAAAATGACCTCATCAATCATATTCGGTACGCAGTAACCCCTGTCTGCTCTGTGGCCCCATTAATAGGTCTGACTAAGGCCCAAAGTAAAACAATCTCTCCAATTTTAATCCTTTTCTCTGAGATTTACTGTTTAATAAATACCAGTAACATGGAGATGCACGCTTTCAGGGTCACATTTCAATGTTCACATGATTCATATACTCTTGCGTTGTTAGGTATCAAATGCATAGCCTGCCTGGATCTAATAGGGCAGTTTCCAGCTCTGACTGCCACTGAGTGTTGTGTTATGTTATGTGAATTTGTAGAGCGGGGTTAGTCACCCGTGAGGGTATCCTGGCATGGAGGGTAAGAAGCACAAGATTATATATGAACAGCAAAGGTCAAAATTATACTCAATTTGTTTGGAGTACTCATCTCCTTTTTTTAATCCATGGCACTTTCAAACATGTGCATGGTAGATGGCCTTTTTTTATTTTAGGCTTTGCTTTCCATTTCAATATCAAAAGCAATGAAGGCATGTTAAGATTGCTTTCAAATATACTTCATTGTTGAATACATATGAATGCACTTTAGAATTATAAAAGAAAAAAGATTGTGAGATGGTTGATGCACTTTCTGCAGATATCAATGTGGAAGTCAAAGGTCACATCTTGATAGAAATGGGTTTTCTGGTTGGCTAGGGTATGCACCTAAGCCAGGCAGAATCCACCACTCTAGTCAGGATAAGGGGATTACACATCGAAAATAACCCCTGCTCACCTACTCGTTAGCTTGGCATGAGCAGTCCGGCTTATCCCTGAGGTAGTGTGTAAAGCATTTGCACATAACAAACATAATACAGTGAAAACACAACAAAAGGACACCACACCAGTTTTAGAAAAATATCCAATATTTATCTGTGTAAAACAAGACCAAAACGATAAACTACAGTTCCCTGAAGTCGATAGCTCTGTCCGGGGCTATCACAGCTTTGTGAACACACAAATCCAACAGTTCTGGCCGGTCGCGGCATCGCAGGCCAGCTACTGTGTCGAAGGGACCCCTAAAACAGTACCTTTGGAGATGCAGGGCGCAGACCTTGTGGTGAGCTCCAGAGGAGCGGCGTTGGCAGGCGTCAGTTCCTGACGTTGGTGCAAGAGTTGTTGGGCCCTTGAAATCACACGCGTTGCAGGTAGAAATCCGTGAGTTTGAAGTCAAGAATGCCGGCTTCAGCAAGCATCAGGGCTGTAGTGTGAAACGGAGCGGTGCGACGTGCGGTGCCCTCAGGTTGCGGTGCAGGCAGCGGCTTAGTGGTGGTCATCAAGCAGCGTCGGTGAGACCAGGGATGTGGTGCAAAGTGGGGCCGTGCTCGTTGCAGTGCTGACAGGTCATGGTGCAAGCAGGGGCATCGTCGTTGCACTGTCGTCGGTAGACCCAAGGCTGCGGTGCGAGACGGGGCAATGCATTGTGCGGTTGTGGTGCAAGCAATGGCGTCGGTTGACAATCTGGAGTCGATGGCGCTGACGTCGGTGGGCCAAGGCTGCAATGTGGGACAGGGCAGTGCGTCGAGTAACCTACGAGCGGTGCCCCCAAACCACAGTACAGGCAGCAGCGTCGATGTCAGCTTGGAGTGACGTCATCGGTGAGACCAGGGCTGCAGTGTGAAGTGGGACGGTACTCTGTGTTCTCCACGAGTGGTGTCCACATATCAAGGTGCAGGCAACGGCGTCAGTGACGGCGTAGCGTCGGGTATACCAGGACGGCGGTGTGAAGCGAGGCAGTGCAGTGCACACAGGTCACGGTGCAAGCAGCGGCTCGGTGGCAGCGTCAGGCGGCGTTGTCGGTGAGACCAGGGTTGCTGTGCAAAGTGTGACGGTGCCCTCTGTAGTGTCTTCAGGTCATGGAGCCGGCAGCGGCATCGTAGACGGTATCAGGTTACCTTTTCTCCTCTTTGGCAGCTGAAACATCCAGTTCCAGAAGCCGGTACCCAGAAGATGTTGAAGTCTTTGCTTTCCCTGAGACTTCCGACAGGAGAAAAGGTCTACATCAAGCCCTTGGAGATACTTAGTGTCACGATTCACTCCCTACATTCTCGTGCCCACCACCAGGGGGCTGAATTGTGGGGCTTTCCAGTGTTCTAATATGCTTCCAGACACTCCCCTGCATGCATATCCTGACTTCCAGGCATCTGGACACCATTTGGGAATTGACATCCATTCCCCATCCATGCCGGGTTTTGTGGAAGCCAGTCTGCTCATGCTGCCAACTACATTACCTATAATCCCCTGCTCACTGCTTTGTCTCCACCCCTGCAGGCCAAGGATGGGTGGAGGAATTCAGCTCACCTGTGGCTGGCTGCTGCTAGTCTGCTCACACCTGATGCATGTGATTACTGTGAGCACTTTTAAGCCTCAGCTCCCTTCAGTCCAGTGTTGGTCATTGTAGCTGTTATCCGGTGAGACCAGTCCTTGTTCCTGAGCTTTTGCTATTCCTTGATTCCTGAGCTATAGCCATTCCTTGCACCTGAATTAGCACTGCCTGCCGTGCTACCTTGTTTCCTGAGCTATAGTTAGTTTTTGTTCCTGTTCCTGGGCTTCAGCTATTTCTTGTTCCTGATTTGCACTGCTTGCAGTTCTCTCTTGACTCCATGTTTCCTGAGCTGTAGCTATTTCCTGTTTCCTTGAACTAGCACTGCCTGCAGTGCTACCTTGACTCCTGAGCGTTAGTAATTCTCTGTTCCTGAACCAGCACTGCCTGCAGTGCTACCTTGACTCCTGAGCTTTAGTAATTCTCTGTTCCTGAACCAGCACTGCCTGCAGTGCTACCTTGACTCCTGAGCTTTAGTAATTCCCTGTTCCTGAACTAGCACTGCCTGCAGTGCTACCTTGACTCCTGAGCTTTAGTAATTCCCTGTTCCTGAACTAGCACAGCCTGCAGTGCTACCTTGACTCCTGAGCCTTAGCTCAATTCTTGTTCCTGCCCCAGCACTGCCTTCTTTGCTTCTTTGTTTTCTTGCTTCCTGAACGTGCACTATTCTAGTATACCCTTGTAGCCTCCCCTTCTGTATATCCTTTTCCAGTCCCTGCCTTTCTTCCCATTTCCTTGGTTCCAGTTCTAGTTTGCTGTCTTTCTATTCTGCTGTCTTGCTTCTGTTACCTTGTATGTTTGTTACCTGCTTTCTGCCAAGTGTGCCCTGTGTTTTCCTTCCTTTCCTGTTAAGCACTCCTCCTTGCTAGCTCCTTGTCTATTGTGCTTGTGTTTAGTTCTACCCCTTTGCTGTTACTGCCTTGCGTGTTCCTGTTTGATCGCCAGGATCCGTGGGCACAGCTGACTACCTAGGTGGTGTATCTTGTTCACTGTGAGTATTGTCTTTGAGTTACAGTTATAACATCACCATAGGTATAAGCTCCACAGACCCTGCCTTTGCATACATATCCTATATGTGGGTATTTTCAGTCAGTATCTGTAACAGCAATTGTGGGTGAGGAACTTACTGAGCTTCAGTCTTACCGTGTGGAGCTCCTGGGTGCTTTACCCCACATTCCCTTTATTGTTAATGTTGTATTATATATGTCTTGCACCTTCGCCCTGGGTGTAGTTAGTCTAAATGCTAAATCACCTCTGAGGGCCTGTCCTTTCTGAGTCTTACCTCTCTTATACAGAGCTTCCTCTTTGGATTCCCTTTCTCCTTTGACTCACTGTGTGATCTTGGGCAGCTCTGTACCTAGTATTCTGCCTACTTTGTCTTCCCTTGCACCAGTCGTTGCCAGAGTCCCTGACACATGCCAGTGTCCCGGACTGAGTCCTGACACTTAGGATGCAGAAAGCACAGTCCAGTCCTTTTTCTGCCCGAGACAAAAGCAGCAACTGCAGGCCAACCCAGAAAAGCACACAGCAAAGTGGTAGTCTCTCCTCCCAGCTCTTCTTCCTGGCAGGTTCATTAGTCCAGCAGTAATCTAAAGTTCTGGGGTCAGGGCCCCAATATTTGTACCACATTTCCCTTTGAAGTTGCTACAAACAAAGTTCCTCTGGCACACATAAACCAGTTCAGCCAGGCTCAGGCCAGGTTCACTACAGGAGGTGGAGACAGCTTTGTGAGAGTCAGCCACAGTCCATTCAGGTGCAAGCGACAACACCTCCCACTAATCTAAATGCAGCCAGGTCTATTCAGCCTGGCTACGAGTCACCCAGGAAAGGCAGAACACACCTCAACCCACCCCTTATGTCTGTCTAGTGTGAATGCATCCTGTCACTCTGATCCCAGACGGGGAATACACAAACAGGCAGAGGCACACAGGATGGTTAGACAAGAAAATACCCACTTCCTAAAAGTGGTATTTTCAAACACATAATATAAAAATCATCTTTACTAAAATATGTACTTTTAAATCCTGAGTTCAGGCATACTAAACTCTATTTCTCCATCTTGTCTCAATGGAAAGTTAGGCTTGCAAAATGTTACAAGGCAACCCCTATGTTAGCCTGTGGGACAGATAGCCTTTCAATAGTGAAAAACGAACTACACAGTATTTCACTATCAGGACCTGTAACACACACCAGTACATGTCCTACCTTTCACATACACTGCACCCTGCCCACAGGGGTACCTTGGGCCTACTAGAGGGGTGACTTACATGTAAGAAAAGGGAAGTTTAGGGCCTGGCAAGTGGGTGCACTTGCCAGGTCAACATGGCAGTAAAAACTGCGTGCAGACATTGCAGTGGCAGGTCTGAGACACATTTGAAAAGCTATTTGTGTGAGTGGGGCAATCAGTCCTGCAGGCCCACTAGTAGCATATGATTTACATGCCCTGGGCACATCTGTGCACTGTACTAGGGACTTAGTAGTAAATCAAATAAGCCAACTATAGAAACACCAATACATAAACACAATTTACATGGAGAGCATACGCACTTTAGCACTGAATTGCAGTGGTAAATGTGCCCAAAGTCTTAAAATCAACAAAAACAAGGTCAAAACCAGGAGGCCAAAAAGCAAAAAGTCTGGGGATGAACCCGCTGAAAAAGTCAAGTCTAACACAGCTTCTAATATTATGTTATGAGATGTTGTGCTAAGTTCTCTATGCTTTGGGAACGTTTTCAGCAGTCCTATGGCAGGCAGTGGCTCAGATTGTTACAATTAGAACTTTTTAAAACTGGTGGCCAGTCCTAGAGTTTTACCCTACTATTGAGCCCAAAACTGAGCAGCAAGTACACCCCTTTAGCACATGACCGTCAGGATAGCAAAGTTGCTCAGTCCAAGACTAACTCAGGGAGGTGGTATTGGGTAGAAATTCACTGAGAATTACACCAATATAGATTGCAGTATGCATATGGCATGTATAATCTATTTCTATAGACCAAACCTAGCCAAAAGCCAGAGGAGTGTTGTCCATTGCAGCATCTTAGTATCATCTTACCTCTTCTTCGTGCCTTTGGTTTGTTTGAGTGTGGCCACTGATGTGCAGTCATGATTCTTCAGGGTGCCTTTCAGTCACAGACACTAAACCTTACTGTGAGGGAAGGATAATGTGGGGATGCAATCTCCATAAGTGCCAAACCATCACAGGTGCTCCAATTAGGTGGCACACTGCAGGGGCCAGAGGGACCCCAGGCTTCATCACCCATTCTGACAGAATCAGTGTTGATCCTTTGTAAAGTTGTATGCTGCATCTCCTGCGTCCATTCCAAGCAGTCCTTCTCTTCAATGCAGCAACGTCTTCATGCAATGGTGCCTCCAGCACTACTCTTCAGAAGTAAGCTACTTTTCTGAAGGCAGGTCTTCTGCTGACACGATGCATAACTTCCCAGGTTCCTGTTCCTAAACCTCGCTGTCAGTGCCCCCCAACCCTGACACATGAAACAGTTTGTTGGTCTTCGCTGGTGTGGGATGCCAGATTCTGGTAGAGAAATCATGGCACACTGGCTGTGTCATGATTTGACACTTGAAATTATATTCCGTCACTTGGCAGGTGCACAAGTGCAATACTAATTCGAAGGTCATGTGTTCATTCAGACTAAGGAAAGGCTGGCAGAGCACACAGAGTATTGGCGCTGCTTAGAGAGAGGCCTTTTGCCTTTTAAGGATGCACTATGCAAGACATATGAGTTTAATCCAGAAAACTACATTTCCCATGAAATCACAGAACCTCCTGCTTCAGAAAGCCCTTGCCAGGCAATTGTTATACATTGTTGCTGCAGCCAAGACCTTGATACCAGAAACCATGGAAAACCTTGGAGATTGTTTTTTAAAAATTTTATTTTGGAAGCGTGTTATAAGTTCCAAGTTTCAAGTTCCAGAAAAGTATTCATAGGAATCTAGTTGTATTGTTGAAACAAACTTCCATTGTTAAAGTGCCATTTAAGAGATAACCATTAAGGTAATGATATACTATATAATTCTGGTGAATGTTTGTGATTTTATAGTTTTGGAAAACAATCTTGAATACATATATTCAACCCAGACGGTGTGTGATCTTGATTACATAGATATTATTTTTATGTTTCAGTGTGAGGAATATCATAGTTTCAGTAGAATACAGAGAGTCTGTGACGTACAGCTATTCTGAAGGTATATAATTTGTCATAGTAACTGTTAGATGAAGCATTACTTAGCTAGGGTACTAAAGATTGACTTTTGAAATCCGTTATGACCCAGTGGACACCAGTGTCCAACAGAATAACAAATCAGAGTGGAGATATCTTGTCTCTCTGTTTCTCTCTTATCTCTCTTATCTCTTTTCCTTCTCCAGGCCTACAGTTAGGCAATATATGTCTATCATGTATGTTTGGCTGTGGTTTTAGAAAATTGCTGAAAAGTTAACAACTCCAGCTGGATCTGGAATTCAGGTTAGTGAATTTTGACAGGCTGTTGATTTCTGTCCCATGTTTTTACTAAATTTGCAGACCATGTTGGTGTAGTCCAAGGGTCCTCTAGTCTTTGTATTCAGGTGGTCGCAGAAAGTTGGGGTCGATTTAGGAGCCTTCTGTCTGGCGAAACCCAAAAACAGACACAAAGGAAGGAGAGTGTGCCTCACTTAACTACATGTTAGCCTGTGGGGTTAGCCCTTCCAGGGAAAAATGGAGCAGGAAAGGGGATTAGAGAGCACGAGCACTTTGTATTGATTGTATGAATTAATTCTGTGAGGTTTTTCATTTGATACTTTTATAATGATTCTGCAATGGGTTTTATTGCTCATTTGAAATGGCTTTAATTAAGGGGTATTCCCCCTTCAGTCCCCATATCCTCCATATCTTAGAGTCTGGTCCACTAGAATGGACCTCACGAATTCACATTGCTGTCTGGGCTCTCTCCAATCTCCACTTTATGTACTACTTCAGTTCAGATATTCAGAATGGATTACTGTGTAGCCACAGCTACATGTAGCAGACCTACTACACACATTGGCATCACATACAGGAGTTACCTATACCGAAGCAGCATCCATGTTCCACATGGATGAAGCGACCAACCAGGTTGCAGGGGACTGACGGATCAAAAAAGATGTTATCAGAATAGTGTGGGCAGCGTATTGATTGACACATATTGTGCCCTAACAATAGAAATAATAACAAAATCTACAACAAATGGAGCAATATTTTTGTAAACAGTATTTAGGCCAAAATACTTTTGTTATCTATATTCTGACATAAAGCCTTTTATAAATAGAGGAGAGGGCAGTACGTCACTCTCTTGTTGGCAGTTCACAAGTAAGAAGGACTCTCCTGCTCTTTTAATCTGTTGTTGCCAACACTTCCAGCCTCAGTAGCCTGGGGAGCTGAAGGTTATGCTGAAGGTTATCATGTTTTTTTAAAGGATGGCACAACTGGTGTGCCCCTCCAGACCACAAAGTCCTGCTCTGGGTCACATTTCACATTACAGGAATCCCTTAGCCCACACGCATGATTGTCATGGGTGCTGAGGCAAACAGTCAAGTGATCTAAAGAGCTTGCTATGGTGAGGCAGGCGAGCATGCTCTCCAGAGCCATGCAGGCGAACGTTTCCATCCCAACATAAGTTACATCATGTTATTACATTGTGTAAAACCATTGACTGTAATAAGCATACTTGCTATGAATGGCAGGAGACAACCACTCCTTGCAGAGAATGCTTGCCCACATGTGAACTATGTAAAAAAATAGAAGCTACAAAGCACTAGAAGACCTTCAGTAGGTAAGGGCAGGAGTGCTTACATTTTGGGAATGATTACTACACGTAACAGATTTGAGCAGTTGTCGACTTACTAAAGCAATGAGTAACACATGAGGATGTGCTGGGGCCAATGACCTATAAGAATAAACAGGTTTTTAGTCCTTTATGAATTCCAAGAGGATTTTTTAATTTTTAAAATGAAAATAGAGAGGGTTTTAGAGGGTGGAGAATTGAGAATAAAGGGATGCGTATATTTAGTAGATTGCATGACAAGCATATTATTATTTTTTTTATTTACTTGAGTTTTATATATAGCGCTGGCTAGACCCGGAGGTATCAGAGCGCTTTACATGAGGAGAGTTACATAGGTTACAAATTAAACATTGTTACAGAAGGTACAACAGTTACAAGTTACATCCGTTGGTTCATGGCATGTAGAGGGGTAAGGGGGTAATGTAAAAGGGTGACGGGGAGGGAGATTAAGCGGAGCATAGGCTTAAGGATAGACAAAGCAGGCAGGTGGAGAGGAATTCAGGGGAGAGAGGAAAGGAAAAGGGGAGGTAGCCAAAGAATGAAGGAGGGAAGCGGAGGTGGAGGGGGTAGGGGACACAGCGTGGAGACTGGGAAGTAACTGTGTCTGATGTCCGGCTGGGTGGGAGACGGCTCCCCGCAGTACAGGGATCATTCTCAGTCCTCAGTTATGTGTGATTCCCTTGTCACGGTGGACTCTCTCAGTGGGGTCGCTGAGACTCCAGGGCATAGATGCTGGATCCCTCCCCAACAAGGGGAGAGGAGTGCTTTGGTCACAGGCACACTCTGAAGAATGAAGGAGGGAAGAGGTGGGGGAGGGGTAGGAAACCCAGCGGGAACACAGTGTCCGACGTCCGGCAGGGTAGGAGATGGCTCCCAGTGGTAAAGGGATCAATCCCGGTCATCCACTATGTGTGACACCCTTGTCACTGTGGACTCTCTCAGAGGGGTCTCTGAGACTCCAGAGCAAAGATGCTGGATCCATCCCCAACAAGGGGAGTAGGAGTGCTTTGGACAAGGGCATAGTTATGGGGGCCATTTAAGGGAGTCAAGCTGGTAGAGAAAGGCACTCCATGTAAAAGGGTCTAATGGCATTGCCTCTTCCCACTTGGCTAGCGCCACGTTGACAAAGCACCAAATCGCCAGGCTAGAAGGAGGAGCTCCGTGTTGCTCGTAGAGTCGCCATTATAAGGACAGGCAACACGCTTTAAACTAACAGCCGCAGAGCCCCTAATAAAGTCAAACAAATGCGGCAAATACCCATCGGGTGTGCGTCCGGTTGGACAATCGGAAGGAATTGGAGTGGCTCCCAGCCTGCTTATATTTCTTGAACCTTTTAAACTCGTCTTAGGCGTCGGGCCGGTCCCACGCTGCGACGCTAATTATCGTGACTGATTCTTTTCTCCCCACACCAGGGCTCTTGGTGCAGGCGCTGGAAGCTGGTGCGGCATCACCGATAACCAGAGTAGGGGTCCACAAGCAACCTCTGATCGCGCCACTGCCTGTGCTGCCGTCGTTGGGGTCCGCCGCGCTGGGAATGCGCTTGAAGGGCCGCTAGGTGCCATCTTGCCTCTCATCTGATTCGCAAGGGGAGGCGTCAATACGCCAGGGAGACCTCCACGCTCGCTAGTCTCATCAGCAGCTGGTTCCCACAAGCCGCCGCCACATGCAAGACTCATCAGCTCAGCGCGGTCATTGGTATTGGAGCACGAGTACACTGATGCAGGGTAAAACCAGGAGAATACCGATACAGCAGGAGGCATGAGGAATCTTATATGCAATTACTGGCAATAACAAAGCCCGATGCCGTAACTCTCGAGATCTGCCATCTTAGAGTCGGGCTTCATTCGTGAAAAAAGCTCCGCTTTAACAGAGGGATCAATTGTAAAGCATAAATACCTTGTAGTAAGCTGAGAGCAGTAATATACAATGAAATCCGGTGATACCAAGGATCGTGATTAGAGTATTGCCACATACGGAGGTCCGGTGCAGGAACGCTCGGAATCCGCCATTTTGATAAAGCTCTTTCACTCCGGGCCAAAAGTTGCATCAGGTATTATTTCCGAGCCGCTATTTAAAAGTCATCTCACATAACACCAACGGGAGCAGCAGACCTTCATTAATCGAATCCTTGCGCTCCGACACTTTTACGAGCGCTATAACTCCGGAATCACCCCCTTCGGGCTCCGTTCTAGGGCAGAGAGACGCGATCAAGCAGCCTCTGCCGTCCAAGACACGCCCACGACAGAGAGCATATACAGAGAGATTCAAACTTAGGTGTCTGGTTGGCTCATACTTTTGGAAAATCATGTTTAGTTGGGTTCAGGTCCTTCCATGCAGAGCCTCATGTGCAATCAACAAAGTTTTGAACCGTATCTGAGGGGCTCAGTTTAGTTGTATGTCTAAATATTGAATACAGAAATATCAAGAATGCCATCGCAAAATTATCGACAACCAAATATAATGGACGGTGTCATAATGATTGTATGATGTCATCAGTGATTTGAGATGTGTAGACAGGGAGGCTCAGATCAGCTGCCTTGGCATTTTTATATTACTTTTGGTGGTAAAGTTTGTTTAAAGGTGGAGAGAATTTTTGTTTCTTGGGCAACCGTGAACCTGAAAAAGAGCAGGGCTGTGAGAGTCAGATTGTTGGTGCTTTGTATGTGGAGGGTTTGCCAAATGGAATATTGGAGTCCATGGTACCACTTTTCTAATGATAAAGGGCATTAGATGATCATCACAAAGATTATTGTAAGAGGATGGAAAAACGGATTTCAATGCTGATGCTAACATCTTGCAATGAATCCTGAACAGTTCCTTTCACCCTCTGAAATTCTTGATTGGGGGTAAGATTTTTTTATTCTCTATAAGGCTGGCTTGGACACTATGTGGGGAATTTAGCATGAAGCCTGATCAGAGGGGAGTCAAGTCTTTGACCAGAATCCTTATAATCTCCAATTCTCACATCTCCTTCGATGTAGGTAGTTGGTGAAGTAAGCCAATATTAAAAGTACATTTGTATGTTTGCAAAGGTTTAAGCTTAAGAACCTGATAAAGGCAGCAAAGGTGTAATTTTCAATAATGTCCAGGATTATCGAATGGCAACTACTTGGCAACAGTGAATAAGACTGCATGCCATTCAGGAATAATGCATGGTAGTAGTTAGGTAGACCGTGACACCCAGCCATGGTGAAGTTGCTGTCTTTTTGTGGTTTGGATGGGTTACACATCTCCTCTGATACTCCAAATCTCATGAGAGTGCTGTCGGATCATGAGCAGTCCACCAGTCAGGAGATTTGCAGGTATGGTGTGAGAGAATCTCAAATGCAGCTGTGACCACCTTCATGGGTTGACCTCTTGACAAGCTGGGAGAAGTGGAGGTTATATATATCGACCACAATGCCATGAGAATACACATTTGAGGGGCCAGACACCCAGATGTTAAAATTTCCAAAGAAGAAGAGTGGATGGAAAGAGTGATAGCTGTGGTAGTTTATTTGGAGGGAGACAGATGATCAGTTAGGAAGCTCGGCTAGTGACTCATTTCACGGAAGCTATTGCGAAAAGTTTGCCCAGGGCCCTCTATGTGGACCCTCCTCCACCTTCAAGCTTACTCTGATAATCAATCTCCCTAGCGATGAGCTGATAGTGAATTGAACAGAGAAAAGGAATGTGGTATTTTCTGGCCATTTTGTTCCGTTCTCAAACCCTGGGAGTGTCTTTTGGAACAAGCTGGAGCTTGACATTGTAAGAGCAGAAAGAGTGACAAGAATTTGCAGCAAGGAAATAATGAGTCACTTAGCAGTAGTCATACTACCCACCTTTCTATGTGACAATTGGATATGGGTTGAGGCACTGTGCTCATAGTCAAATGAGGTTACCCAAGAGGTCTGCACAAGGAGTAACAAACAAGTACACTATATTAAAGCAGCCACAGTGATTTATAGATCACAGTGAGAACAAATACCTTGCTTCGTCAGATAGCATAGTACTTTTCAGAGTCAGAGACAGGTAGAAATTTCCCTATTACTCAAAAGATTAAGTTGAAGGACTTTCTAGAGTATTTTAGGAACATTAACACCATGAATTAGTATACTTCATTATGTTGTTGGTCAGTCGCCTCATTAGGAGTGTCTCTACTACCTATGCAGCATTTTTGTTCTGTTAGCTGGATGATTCACGCGCTTTGAGTTAAGGCCTATTTAGTCTTTTAGGAGTCTCGCTTTTTGGTTTCAAGGTGACAGGCTGTATACACTTAGCTTATTTGCTCTTTTCTTTTTTACATGACTGTCCAAAGAATTCGTAGAGATGGTAAGAGCGAACTTGAATGTGACCCGCTTTGGATCTCAAATTGGAGAGTATGGGGGAGCTAATGAAGCAAAGTGAGTCTTCTAGAATGGGCCTGGCATTAGCAGCTACCCAGGATGGCTGCTGTAACCTTGTTTCTCAAAGTCCTGAGAAGAACAATTTCTCTCATCGTCCTTCAGCTTCTGGAGTCTGTGTCACCAAGGCCAACTACCTCCTGAAGACTTGTATGGCCTAGATGGTCCATTAGTAATGCTCTTTGGGCCCATTGTGGGGTAACTACATTGGAAATTAAGTTTGCTGTGGCATAGTTGTTGTATATTTCACAGAGTGCAAGCAATGAAATATAAGGTTGTTCAAGTCTAGATCCAGTACTTGTGTAGCCAGGGGGTTGTCGTAGCCCAACGATGTGGCCAAAAATAGGTTCTCTGTGGTTTATATCCGTGATACTCTACAGTCTGCTGGATGGAGGATGAGATCCTTAGTGTAGGGAGATTTGAAGAGTTTTTTTGCCAATTTAGTTGAGAGCTCGGAGTAGACTGAATTTCCATTATTGAAAGCAATTTATTTTCTATTTTGTTTTATTTGTTGTTTTTGCACACCACACACGCTACTTCAGATCAATTTTAGAGGATGAAGAAAAGGCTAAAAGATACAGCAGATAAGGGATTTGGTTCTTAGCTCGAGCTATGTTCATTTTAGATCAAATTCAGGTTCAGTTTCACTGTCTTGAATTACATCAATGGAATATACCAATAACCACAAATCCGTAGCGCATAACAGAGGATGTTACTGTGCGATTGATCACAGAGCATAAAACTCTATAGCTGCCAGAGATATCACCTGCACTTCCAGGCGTAGGCAAGAACTAGGCAATGCTCAAAGGCTATGTAGCTTTGACACAGATTATCCCTTTTCAGCAGAGATGGGATTACTTGGAACATGCAAGCTCTCAGGCATTACTCTGCAAAAGCCATTGTTCTGGGTCTTGTGGCTCTGTGAACTAAGGTATTGACTCTTGAATCCTGTATTTGACTTCATTGCTGCAGGTTCCAATCCCAGCAGGTACATTCAGCCTTTCAACTTTCCAAAGTTGATAACATGAGTACCGTTGAGTTTGGAAACAATAAACACCTGTTATTGAGTGACAGTGCTCCAGAGGTGAATGTGCACTGAAAATGCATATATTATGCAATTACGAACTCAGGGGCATATTAGCAAGGCGATTATCGCCACTTTAGCGGGACTTTTTCCCGCTAAAGCAGCGATAATATTATCGCCTTATCAACAAGCTGTCGCTAACTGCTGTTAGCGACAGCTTGTAGGCGATAGCGACCGGGTTGGGTGCCGCTTTGCATGCCAGCGATATTTATAGCTAATGGCATGCAAAGTAGGCGTTCCCCACCTAACAGCGACTGGAAACAGTCGCTGAGGTCGCTAACGCCTACCAGCGAGGCAGGGGCGGTGATTAGCGAACCAGCGCTAAACACGTTTAGCGCTGGTTTGCTAACACCTGGTCCCACCCTGACTTAGCCATGTAATCCAATGAGAGGTGGATTACATGGCTAAGTCCCCTCGCACTATCAGCAAGCAGAACTGGGGAACAGTGTGAATATCGCCTGTTTTCAGGCGATATTCACACTGTTCTCCAAGGTTTCTATCGCTTTGGAGATTAGCATTGCTGATTGCACGCTAACTCCGCGATAGAAACCGGCGATGCCTGGCGATAATTATCCAAGCGCTAATTGCGCTTTGCGATAATTATCGCCAGGCACTGCTAATATGCCCCTCAGTGTTTTGCAGGTTTCGTTTTACCAAGTGCTGCTCTACAAATATCAAACAGGCACTCTTATTGGTTGGAGATAGCTTCCTAAGTCATTCTGACGAATTCCTAAAATGAAGAAAGTCAGTCTATCAAAACAGGATGACAAAAGTTCTTTTTACGGAAAAGTTAAAATGGCGAGATACCTTCTCCACGAAAATATGTTTTCTTGCAAAAGATAATTGTTAATTGTAAAAGACAGCATGACAAAGTGGTAAGAATGGAAAACAGAGTGGGTATACCGGACAGGGGTAATTTAGAGGAGGAATACGTGGTTTACAAAAAAAAAAAAAAAAGCAATGATACAGGAGTGGGATAAGGGGGTGCAAAACTAAAGAAGAGTATCGTGGAGGGGGAGTACTTTTTTTTTGTTATAAAAACAGCAAGGGGAGTAAAAGGTTTGTATGTAAAAAAAAAGTTAAAGGGGAGTAAACGGTTGATGAAATAAAGGGGTAAGTGGTTTTATGATAAGTGGGAGTAAAGTGGAAGTAAGGGATTTTTTTAAACGGGGATTTAAGCAGGAGCAAAAAGGGGTTTGTAAAAAACAAAGTGGGAGTAAGGCTGGAGTGAGAATACAGTGTTTGAAAATAGGGAGTAAGCAGGGGTGGGAGCAGTGGGTTAGCAAAAAAATGGAAGTAAAGCAGAAGGAGAAGTAATGATGTTGTAATATATTCCATTCCTACTCCTTTTATTTCCTTCTATCCGCCCAGTGTTCCCTACCTCTCTTTTCCCCTTGCGTTCTCTAACCGGTTGGAACGCTCCTTGTAGAGGGCATTTAGAATGTTAATCACTGGTCAATGAGGAGAAGCTAGTGAGGGAGTCTTTGATGTATTGCCATGTACTCAAATAAATCTACATCCATGCCTTGTATCCAGCTTCTGCAATAGTGAATATTTCACTGGCGACGAGGATGAGATAATGCGCATGGGTCAGAGTCGTGTCTTCACCTCTGGAACACTGAAGTCTCGCCATCCCTTTTATTTATTTGAAAAGTTTTATATATAGTGCTGGCTAGACCCGTAGGTATCAGAGCGCTTTACAAGAGGATCAGCAAGTTACAGGTTACATAGTTACATCAATTAAATCAAAGAATCATGGAGGGAGGAGGAGGGGGAGGGAAGGAAACACAACGGGGAAACGAGGAAAACAATGTCAGATGACCGGCAGGGTAGGTGACGGCCGAGGGGGTGAAACCAGGGCCAGACTCCTCTATAGCTGCATATGACAGCTCCACCGGGCATCGGCCAGGGTTGCTCGTGCACTGAGGTAAGTACAAACAGTTTTGGTATCTGCCCAGGGGGCATCGTCAAAAGTCCATCGAAAGTTCCATCAAAGTTCCACCGGGCATGGGCCCTGTTTAACCGGCTCCGTGGTGTGTACAATGCTCAAGGTTTCAGTCCGGGGGGCATCGTCATAGATCAAATTGGTAGCACCCATCCCGGAGTTACAGGGAAGCCCAGACTTACTGTAGGGTTGATATGCACTCGATAGCAATGCTTCCCGTGCCGAGGCAGTCATCACAGGCAGGGATTAATAGTCCCTGGGGGGACGAGTTGGTCATCAAAGGAACTCCTGCTGCATCCAAGGAGAGCTAAGAATTGCTTGTAAGAGAGCTGTTTATGTTCTTTTCTAGTAGCGTTGCTGGTTACAAAAGTTGGTGGATGGCAGGGTATCGGCGGGATATTTAAATGTTAATGATCCCGGCCCTGGGAGCTTCTTTGTCCAGCTCCAGCTCGGCAGCCATCTTAGTACTGTCTGTCTTAGTACTGATGGTCCTTGGCCTCCAATGGAATAACTCTAAATCAGGCATGCATGACTTTAGGGCGATGGTCCCCGGGATAAGGACTCAGCATTTGCTGCTGTTTTATGGTCACCAGTGTATGTTTGTTCTATGGAGGCCCTCCGTTCAGTGCTGCCTAGAGATCCTGGTGAAGGTCGGTGACAGCTGCCATTTTGAAGTCAGGCAGCCCGGGGCTGGCACCCCATGCCTGTCTGAGACAGCCGCCATTTTGAGGTCAGGCAGCCCGGGGCCCTGTCTATAGCACCTCAAGATTGTCCGAAAGCTTGCGGAGGCTGCATCCCGGGACCCCCGGTTCTCAGTGGGGTAGCCGGCATCACCACCCGCCACCCCTCTCACAGTCGTTCGTCGGGGCAAAGATGGCGGGCGCAGGCTTCACCGCTGTGGCACAGTCTCTCTGGAAAGGTCGTCCGGTCGCGTAGCCCTCCTCTCATCGGCCCTCACGCTGTAACCTCACTACAGGTTGACACCGGACCCTGAGGCGGCTCTCAGGTCTCCTTCTTAGCGGTGATGTGGAGTCGCTGCTTCCCCGACCACCGCCATTATGGGAGCTTCGGCCGCTCCTGCTTCTGAAGGTGGCTTGAAGGAACATCATGCCATTGCTGACATTGCATCCGGTGGCGGTTTGAGAATATACGAGGTGTACCTGTAACTTGTCTGTCTGAGCATGAAACTGCTGTGAGTACTGCATGGTATCCTGTGATTTAACAACAGACTACTACAATAGACACTGAGGATAAGATAGTGTGGGAAGTGGTAATGGATCTACTGGGTAGTTGCTGGTTATTCCATGTGCTGCAAGGTACCTGTAATAGGACTGTCGGGAAGCTTTACCTTTTTTGGTCTGTTACCCTTCTACTACACATACTTATAGTCACAGGTCGGCCCTGTCGTAGAGGAACTATCTACCTCTACCACTTCTGTGGTTTGGTAGTTGGACGACTCTAGGTAGCTCCCCTGACGATGCTCCTTGATGAGTCTTGTATGGAAGTTAGTTGAGGGTATTGTAACTGTGCATTACTGTTGCCTTACTGATGCCGTATAAATTCTTTCGGCTTCTCTGACTAAGAATGTAGCATTTTCATCACGCCATCCAGAATTCTTCAGGAGGGCTTCTGCTGCTTATGCTGTGATTAGATTGCATGCAGCGGATTATGCCATTCTCAGAGCGCTCAAATAGCCAGCACTGCTCCTGTCATGAGCTTTGCGACCGGCAGGCTACGCCATTCTCTGAGAGCTCGTTTGTCAGCTATGGGTGGGCAGAACTCACAGAGTTTTACTCTGCAGAATTCTGCGGAGTTACATAAAAACACAGCAAGAATACGCGGAGTTCCACACACCCTTTTTAGTGCCGTAAAACCCAATCCACCCCTTCCTGCTTCTGGCATCAGGATCAGTGCCATCTAATTAGACTGTAGTAACACAAATTACTTTTAGTACATCGAAAAGGTGTAAGCAGTAAAAAAAGAAGAAGCATTTGCAAATGCAATAGGTTTTATTCTTGCTCGATCCTCTATCAAAAACTCAGACATTGCCAAAGACTAATCCAGTCTTAGTTTCTTGGAGAGTGTTGGCTAACCATGCACACTGGTGTACACAGGATACATATTTTACTTGCACCAGTCTCTCAATCCAATGAGTCTTGACTCATGAGACGGACTTCAAAGAGAGAATTGCCATCTCCTCGCCCATCCAACAGACTCCTGGGAGCTGTGCACCCACCCCTCCACTCCTCCGCCACCCCGGACGAACCCTTCACCAGTGCCACCTTACCTTCAGGGGTCTCATCACATGGATGGTAGGCGATGTACAGCAGCACGGTGCATATATCCCCATGTGTTAGAAGGTGGTTCTGACACTATGGGCCGCCCATATTTTTCGCTTTTTGAGCACCTAGGTGTTGAGGTTTTACTGTGGGAGAGCCTCATAAATTGGGACTCATCCACAGTGAACTCATGATGAAAGAGACTGCATGTGGATTTTACTGGTGTCCCCCTCGCTTGACTAGGCCGCTGCGCAGCAGCTGGAGTAAGGGGCACCGGGCTGGTTACATGCAGACACCTGTGTACATGCGTGTGCACACGTGTAGGGGCTGCGCAGGGGAGATTCTTGGCGTGCGCAGTCCAGGAGCAGCTACAAAGTGAATGGTGTGGCAGGACTTATGCAGAATTGGGTGGTGACACGGAATAGGCCTTATACACTAGGAAGGAACATGCCAGGGAAAGTCAGTGTGCATTACTGTGTTTTTCACTTCATTATTCCCCTATGGGGATGTGGAGCCCATGTGCTAGATTAACTTCCATAAGGCCTACAGATTCCAGACACGCACTAAAGTCCACTGTAGCGGATGTGAAAAGAAGTATTCTGCAGAGTCCAGAGTCATATTTGTACTGCTTTTGGGTCATCCAGAAATGTTACATCTCTCTGAGTCAGATCATAACCAGGGCCTGGCTGGGGGTTGACCTCAGCAGGCTGGATTGATGACCTTTCCCTCCCAGAGCGAAGACCTCCTTTCCACGAAGGGAAGATAGGCGGAGCTACAGGCTCATCCATCAGCAGCTATCACTGGGTGCCAGGCACCAGGCTGCACCTAGGAGGGAAGGGCTCTGGTTTCAGAGACCATGTGGCCAGAGACCCTGGACGACGCCATTTTGAACCAGCCCAGAGGCTGGACAAGAAGGAGGGAGCAGGGGCAGGGAAGTGATGTGGCGCTGTTGGATAGGACCAACAGAGACTTCCTGCCAGCCCCCTACTCATCTTTTAAAAAGTGCTTGCACAGGAAGAGAAGGGCTCTCTTGGGTGTGGTCTGCGGAGGCAGAAGGTGCTGGAGCCTGGCAATGGGCAGTTGGAAGGAGGAACCCCCTGACTGTCCCCCAGGGCCCTGCCAGCACCAGAAGAAGAGCCCAGGACCAGTGCGCAGAAGCAGAGGCCTCTGCGCAGGGAGAAGAGAGGCCAAGGAGGGGAGACACGCGAAAGGCTGGCGCATGGAGCCAGTGAAGAGAGCTCCCTGCCGAATCCCCCTCTCAGAGACCCTGAGGGTGAAGGAGAGTGCTCCCAGTGGCTGGGGCTGGCCGCCAGGAGCGTAAGGACACGAAAATGGGGCAGATCGGTCCCCCAGGGGCCGAGCTATGGCCCCCAGAAGGTGAGTGACCTTGACCCCCCACGAAGGGGAGGTCGGGGCCCGGGAGCCCATCCCCGGGCCCCGAAGCAAGCCGGGAGCGCCGTCGCGCTCCCCACGAAGATTGTACCCTCCGGGGTGCCAGGAGCCCACCCTGGCTCCCGGCAAAGAAAGGAAGGCGGGGAGCGCCGTCGCGCCCCCGCGAAAATGAGCCCATGGGGGCCCGGGAGCCCATCCCCGGGTCCCGAAGCAAAGTCGGGGAGCGCCGTCGCGCTCCCCGTGAAAATGCCCCGAAGAAGCACAGCCGGGAGCGCCGTCGCGCTCCCCGTGAAGAGTGGCCCCCGGGGTGTCAGGAGCCCACCCTGGCCCCCGGCGAAGAATCGGTTGTCGGGGAGCGCCGGCGCGCTCCCCGTGAAGAGGGAGGAGGGGCCCGGGACCCCATCTCCGGGCCCCGACGAGACCGGGATGGAGGGGGTGCCGTCGCGCCCCCCAAGATGTCCGGGGGCCCGGGACCCCATCCCCGGGCCCCGAAGCCAGAGCGGCGTCGCCTGCGCGTCTGCCCGCAGGAGCGGGCAGACAAGAAGACTCTGCCGGCTCCCGCGGCCGCACGCGAGTGTGCGGGCCGGGCGGGGAGCCGGCGGGGGCAGCCGGGGGTGGGCTCCCGGGCTGCCCTCCAACGGATGGCAAGCGGGGTCCCGGGTGGGACCGGGGCCCCAGGAGGAAGACCACAGGCGGTGCAAGGGGCCCGGCTGGGACCGGGCCCCGAAAATAGGAGCGGCCGGGGGTGGGCTCCCCGAGCCGTTACTCTCACCTGGGGGTCCGGGTGGGACCAGGCCCCCCACCGAGGCCAGAAGATGCGGAGCGAAGCGCAAGATCGATCGCGGCTCTCCCCAGCACAGCGGGAGAGCCGCTCATCCGATATTCATGAAAGGGAGCACGAAGCGCCCCATAATGCCTTGCTAGGCATTTCAAAATCGAGTGTTTTGGTGCTTGTGGTGGCCCCAGGAGGACGGGGTCACCACCAACTTGGTGCAAGGGTGCTGGGGGAGCTGCTGGAGACGCGCAGTCTCCCCCCAGCACGAAGAGAAAAGTCACACCCTAAGTGTCTTGGGGATTTTAAAAGAATAACCCCTCAAGGGCTCAGCCAGCATTTAACACTCTCTTGGCTGGAACTTTTGTTCTACAGGTGAGGGTGTCATGAGAAGTGCCTCAAGGAGCGAAGGGCTGAGTTGGGATGTCGGGAGAAGGGCATCCCCTGGAGGTGAAGATGTGTAATTGCACCAGAACTGCATTTACTAACAGTTATTCCTTTTTAGAGGGACTGAAGGTCACATATGTAATGTGAAGTACCTGTGTAAGGTGATGTCATAAGCAAAGTGGGTTATGTTGCCAGACACTCCTGCTAGGGTGTCTGGCTGGATATGCGTAATCCTGTGATTTCATCTCTGATGCCCTTAGGGGCTGTAATTGCAATGCGTTTTAATGTCCAACAAAGGTGATGAGTACTGTCATTCTAAGGTGTGTGTAAACATGTATTCTTGCTGCTGCACTTAGGTGAAGACCCAGACTGCTAGCCCTTAAGATATAGAGGTGAATACTTTATGGTCAGTAGGAAATGCTCAGTCAGGGTTATGTGTCACCAAGGCAGGTGTACCCATTTTTAATGCGCGTTGAGGTAATGGGGTGGGTCGCCACTGGGATGGTGCCAGTGCGCAGGGCCCTCGCTCCAGGTTAGGCTCAACACACTGCATTAGGGGGCAAGATGATGTGCATACATGGGAGTGGTGGTACTAGACCCCACCCCCTTTTTGGGAGGGGGAGATGTTACGCAATGTCACAAAGTAATTCCAACAGCTTATGTATATTTGTAAATTGGTGCATAGTATTGAGTAGTGTGTGTGTTTAATAAATGTACTCTTACTTTTATAAAGCAAAGTACAGACTGGACAATCAATTATTGAGTGTTATTTCTGCGCACCTGCAAATGGCGATTACTAGCCCACACCACCTCCCTTGAGTAAAGCCTCAGACTGCTCTGCAACGCTACCCTCTGAGAGTCAGGCGCTACAATTGGGTGTTTGGTTCCCAGTGAAGGACAAATGTAGTCATGTTATTTGTGCAGGCCTCACAGATACTGCCTCGTTTTCCAACACCATCTGAAAGAGACTATTCAGTATCTGATGATCACACAGCCTTGTGTTCCAATGCCCGACCCCTAGAGTGCCTGCAGTGCCGCCACATCTGCTGTTCCATGGCACAGGATTTGTCAGTGCTGCACCAGCCTCAAGTGCGGGCGCGCCGCCGGAGATCCTCCCGTGCCTGCCCTCTGCCTGTCATAGGAGCCAAACTTCTTTTCTCCTGATGCTCGTACTGAGGCTATGTTTCTTTGCATTGTCATGCACAGGGAAAAAAACACTAATCTCTACGAGTCTCTGCAGTCTGATTGGTTGTGCGAGGTGCATTACTCTCTGAGTTACTAGTTGTTATCGGTGGAGGCGCTCTAGGCAGTTCTGTCTTGTTGCTCCTGAGGGAGGAGCTATCTGTGCAGTTTAGTGCTAGGTACTTCCAATTTTTATTAACTAAATGAACAGCTATTTGTAAGGGTGAGCGCCGGTAAACTCGGTGGTTGGCGGAGTTTTGCCGAACTGAGCGCTCCAAGCGGAGACCGAAGTGGCAAAACTCTGCAAACTCTGACTGCGGAGTGGAGTTTACCACCCACCCCTATTGTCAGCACAGGCTTCTTTTAAGAGTGTGAGTTACGCATCGAACAGATTATAACCAGAGTATTTCCTCAGCGCATTTGACTCTTTGGCGTGACCTCCCGCCACGAGCAGGTGGTACGCCCAGCAACCTGCAAACAGCAGACTCTGCTACTGCGTGTTTGGCATTGTTGGCCTGCGGCAACTCTGACGGTAGACAGAGACTTCCTTGATCAATGCTCCTCTCAGGATTCCTTAGAAGGGACTTCCTTACTGGTCCTTCTCCATGCACTCTGAGTCATGTTACAATTCCTCCCCATCATGGCTGCTGCTAGCATGAACCAGCCTCCACCTTTCGATAATGAGGTAAAAGAACCGGATCTACCTTAGGAGAGGTGAATAAAAATAATTGGAGGAGAAAAATTCAGTGCAACACGTAAACAATGTTTTTTATTGCATAATGTTGGCATTCAGGGTAGGAACATTTTTGAAGATCTGCCTTAACCTCTACTTGAAGCAGAAGGAGGGGAACAACAACTAGATGTATATCAGATAAAATTGAGAAAGTTAGAAGATTACTTTGTGAAAGGGAAGAATGAGAAAGTTGCCAATTACACTGTGGTATTAAGAGGTTTATGAGCCACTTGTAAATTTGACCTGCTAACTGATTCCTTTATACATGACCAACTTGTCAGGTGTACCAACGATTCAAAAACAATTTGAAAATACAAGAAAGGCTCTTAACAATGAACCCTGACTTACAAGAAAAAATGGGGATTCAACACACTGTTTTATGTCCAAATGAAACAAAACAATTTAATGAATGCCTTAAAACCACTATCCAGACCAGAATCATGAAGCCTATTGGTCCAGCCTCAGTTTTGACTCTTCCCGAAATATACCAGGCCATCTAGGAGGCATTATCATGCACATTATTTTTATAGTGATTGTCATATAGTTTCCAGTGGTTTCCTATGGGTTTCTTGCAGACAGACTGGAAAATATCTTAGTAAAAAATAGGAAAGACCTCTGCTAGGATTATTATACAGCATTCCTATAACAGTTACTATAGAAAACTAGCATTGTAGTAATGGGAAAGAAGAACGAGAAATAACCCACTAAAGACTGATGGAGTGAGGATATTTGAACCTCAATTTCTTGGTGAAATTATCAAACAAAATACCCCTCTGGTCATTTAGTCCTTTGGTTGTTGACTTGAAGCGTTGAGCGGGAGCTAACATCGGAAATGCATTTCAAGTGCAGTGAACCCAAAAGGCTTCACAATGATGACAAGGAGGATGGTGTTCCAACCACAGAGGTTTATTAGTCAATCATCAATCAACAAATTTGACAATAATTCAGGAAGTATATTAAAACCTTTTTTTGTTAATTCTTTTTTTTGTCCTCATATCACCATTGTCTGCAAAACCAGGCCATTAATGCAATTACTTTCCCGACCTCAGGCCTGTTTCATACGTTCGCTGGCTCTACCACACCAGTCTAACCAGTTGCCTGGTTTCTGGCTTCGCCCAGGTGTAATCACAGGACCCATCTTTAAGTTGTTGCCATGGCCCTCGTTCCACTCCATCTTTGGAAGTTGACCCACATCCAACTTCGATTGGCCCCCTGGATCTACAACCAATATCCATTCAACATATGCATCTTACGCCTGGAGTCAGTCTATCGCTCTAGGGGGTAATGGATACATCCAGCGCTTACAGATCTCCCTCCTAGCTAAGAGCATCAAATAAAACAGCAGAGCCCTCCGTGGTCTTGTCAGAGATTGGCTGGGGCAGGCTTACACACCCATCAGAACTAGTGCCAAGTTTAGCGTTATATTCGTCTCAAAGATATCCTTAACGACATTCTCTACCTCCTGCCAATAAGCCTTTGTCTCTGGACACATATAAAAAATATGTTGGTCGTCTGCTCTTAAAAGACCGCACCTACAGCATCTTGGAGTCGGCTCTTGTACAAACTTTGCTATCTTTTGAGGCGTCCAATATAGCCCGTTGATGGTAAAAAAAAAAGTGGCTGCGCTTAAGATTGACTGGTTTTACCACGGAATACAGTAATTTTAGGGAGGTTTGCCACACTGTTTGAAGCTCAGTCCCCTGAATGACTCCTTCCCATACAGAGTACAGTACCTTCAGTTTCCTGTTGTCAGCATCATGCAGCATACAATACCACAAAGCAACCTCCTTATTCCTAGGGGACCCATCCTGCAATTCTGAGTCGAATTCCCACGCGCCCCCAATCTCCTGTGCATTGGCTCCAACCCAAGAAGACAACTGGAGATACTTGAATCTAGAAAGGGGATTGCCAGTTTTAGCCACTAATACTTTCCAGGGC
The DNA here is from genome assembly GCA_963921515.1 of Calotriton arnoldi. Taxonomy (NCBI): domain Eukaryota; kingdom Metazoa; phylum Chordata; class Amphibia; order Caudata; family Salamandridae; genus Calotriton; species Calotriton arnoldi. The sequence goes on along the minus strand of CAWUFW010011420.1, from coordinate 208,752 downwards.
AACATACCCTGCACAGTTAACAAATCCCTCAGACTTCTATCCCAGCTCTCTGTAGTGGGGGACTCAACCCATCTTTAAGACACTCTGGGGTGCCTGGCAAATCCCAGACTGGGGAGAAATCTGAGAAATAGCCCATACCCAAAGTTCTTCTGACTCCAAGCCAAAGGGTCAATGCTGCCTTTAGGATCTTCAGCCGGACCTTTTTTTAAATTTTCCTTGCCCCAAACTTGTACAAAAAACCTTCGGAGTCCCACTCCCTTACCATCTCTTCCAGCACGCCTCCCCAAGTTCAGGGCCCCGGCTTACCTAAGAGCACCCTGCAGTTTTGAAACTGGAAAGCCATACAGTACAAATTTAGGCCTGGAAAAGCTAAACCACCCATTTCAAGCCTTTACCTCAGTTTTTTCCATGCAATCTGAGCTCCTCTAGATGCCTAAATGAAGCGGACGATTTTCCCCTGAATCTTGTCTATTGTAGTTCTCGGGAATGTCAAATGGTACGCAATTAAAAAGGTATGTCAGCTTGGTGAGTATCACCATTTAGATCAAATTTACTCTCCCAAATATTGTCAGGGGAAGGTTCTTCCATCTGGCAAGCAGAGCTTCGACCTCCTTTGCTACCCTCCCCAAATTATACTGTGGTATTGCCTCTAATGAATTTAAAATAGTAATACCAAGGTACCTAAACTCAGCTTGTACTTCTCCCCTCCAATCTGTTACGTTACATTCCAACACATCACCCCCGACTTCAGATTGTTTACTGAATAACCCGATAAAGCCCCAGATTTCTTCACAAAAATTTCCACCTTGGGAATAGTTTGAACAGGATCCAAAGTAAATATTATTAGATCATCAGCATACAATGCAATTTTATTTTTATAATGAGATGAGCTGAAAGGGATAACCTGACCATCTCTTCGCAAAAGCTGGGCAAGCGGCTCAATATAAATGTCAAACAGTAGTGGAGAAAGTAAGCAACCCTGCCGGGTGCCCCTAGTGACAGCTAAACTCCTTGTGAGTGGACCATTAATTAGGATCCTAGCTGTTGAATGCTCATACAGCCCTTTTAATGTTGTGATAAAAAAAGGGGGCTAAAACCCAGTATCGCCAACACCTTCCACAAATAAACCCAGCAGATACAATCAAAAGTCTTAGCTGCATCTAACGTAGCAACAGCCAAGGGAATCGACCGAACCATGGCAAGATCTATACTACCAATTAGCTGCTGGGTAATTTTGTGGAATGTCTCCCTGGAACAAATCGCTTCTGGTCTGGCTGTATAAGCTGAGGAGCCAGTTTGGCCAACCTCCCTGCCAAAATACTTGTGAATACCTTGTAATCTACATTTAGCAGGGATATTTGGTGATATGAATCTGACTTCCTGGGATCCTTTGCTGGTTTTAAGATCAAAACTATAGTAGCTTCCTTCCACGACCCAGGAAGCTGTGTCTTTCCCTTATACACCAAATTAAACAAGGTCTCCCAGACAGGGACAATTTCCTCCTTTAGGAGGTTATACAATTCCAAGGGGATAGCATCCAGACCAGCGGTCATCCCACTCTTAATATGCGACACAGCCCTTGTGATTTCCTCCTGGGTGATCGGAGCTTCCATACACTCTTTTCCTTCTCCTGTTAGCTCGGGAAGGCCAATATCGCCCAACCACTCTCTAAGTCTATGAGGCTCCAGGAAGATCTCTTCCTTATACAGTGTAGCAAATAGGGAGCCCATATGAATGTGCATTTCTTCTAATTTATCTATAACAACCCCCTGGGGACCTACTACCAATTCCTTTATCATGTTCCTAGTTCTATCCACCCTTGCCTTCCATGCCAATATAGCCCCGGCTTGCTCCCCATACTCAAACTGCCTCATACTTCGAGCCTGCCACCTCTCCCTACACTTCGAGTCCAGCTTGATTTTATAGATAAGCTGTGCCTCTTCAAGCTGTATTATTACTGTTTCCTTATCCTCCCTTCCGCTCTGCATCTGTTAGGAAGCCTCCAAAATGCCTGCAGCTTGCTCCATTTCAGCCAATTCTGCCCTCTCCTCCCTATTCTTTAAACACCCCTGACTTTTCAATACCCCCCGAATGTATGCTTTGAAAGCATCCCATACTACTCCTGGGGAGGCCGTACCAATGTTATCCAAAAAATACTCAGCTGTGACCTTTTTTAAAGTGAGTACCACCTCGTTATCCAAAAGAATAGTACGCGTTAGGGTCCACCTTATATTAGGCCTAATTCCAGGAGGTTGTAATAACATAGCAACATCTGAATGATCCGAGATATGTGCAGGGAGGTGGTTAACCTCTTTTATATACGCCGCTAAGCCCCTTTCCACGAACACATTGTCCAACCTGGAATAATGGCCATATGTTTTACTATGAAAGATGTACCCTCTCACCTGGCCTTTTAAATACTGCCATACATCCACCAATCCTAGATATTGTAGCATATTTCTAAGGGCCTGTCTTGTCCTAGGGATCTGAACACCATCTCTCTGGGTCAACCTATCTAAAGTAGGATCCAACAGAGTGTTAAAATCTCCACCCAAGACCAGTGGAACCGAGGCCTCTGCTAAATTCAGTTCCAGAATATGCTGAGGATTATCCACATTTGGACCATAGAATTCTACACATATAAACTAAAAGCTGGCGCATTTCATTCTGGCTAAAACCCACCTTCCAGAACTATCAGTTTTAAAATACTTAACCTCTACACCGGAACCTTGCTATCGCCGAGTTGGCGATGCAGCGAGCGCAAGGTAAATAGTTTTATTTATTTATTTACTTACTTAACTCCTGCCCGTCGTATGTCCAACTCCACTACCCCTCACCCAGACCCCCCCGTCCCACCCCACCGCCCCGCAGCACTCCCTCTGCGAGCCGCCACTGCCTAAAACCCCTGAACTTTAGACTACTTCTGTAATCAAGAGGAACCTTTGCCAAGGAGAAGAGCTGGAGAAACTGAGGAGAAGTACTGCCCTTGCTGTGTGTCTGGGGTTGGCCTGCAGTTGCTGTTTCTGCCAAGGAAAGGAGAAGGACTTTGCTGTGTGCTGTGTCCCCTGCTTGAGTAAAGTCTCCAAGCTCTTGAGTAGAGCCTGCCTCCTGTTTTGAAGTCTCAGAACACAAAGACTTCACCTCCAGCTCCCCTGAACTTCCTTGCTTGGAGTTCTGACCTGCCAGGAGTGCCTGTGACTGTGTGGGGCCTCTGGAGGTTGTTTTTGCTGCTGTGAGCTGAAAAGCAACGTAACAACAAGAAAATCAACGCATCGCTCTTTTTGCGACAGTTTTTGCGACGCAACGCCGTGGTGTGAGAAGAATCTCCCCGCACCGCTGCACCGCTGCTGAAACCGACGCAGCGCCTGTCGCCGCTGCAAGAATCGGCGCATCGAGGGATCGCGGCTGAAGAAATCGATGCAGTGCTGCTCCACGCCGCCGCATCATTTGCCGACGCTTCCCGGATTTCTACACATCGTCCCTGTGCGGCAAGTTTTCCCCCAATGCATCACCCGCAGATCGGAGTCGTCTTAGAATCAATGCATAGCTTCCCCCAACAGACCGGACCCGACGCACAGCTCCTCTGTGTCCAGCGGAACTGTCACATCGCATCCACGAAGGTCTCAGGAAACGACGCATCTCTTTGTTTTTCGACGCTTCCCATCACTGCGGTTGTTTGGCTTGGTGAATTTTGTTGCAACGACAGGTACTTTGCAAGAAATCACGCATCCATAGTTTTCTATGGACTCAGTTGCTAAAACCTTTTGAAAGTCATTTTTCTTAATACTTATATGTTGGATTTTTGTCGTTTTGGTCTTGTTAAGTTTAGATAAAGATACTTTATTTTCTAAACCGGTGTGGTGTCCATTGTGGTGTTATCACTGTGTTACTGTGAGTATTGGTACAAATACTTTAAACACTGCCTTTGGGATAAGCCTGTCTGCTCGTGCCAAGCTACCAAGGGGGTAAGCAGGGATTATCTAAAGTGTGTATACCCCTTACCCTGACTAGAAGCAAGGGTCCCTATTTGGACAAAGGTACCTACCTCTGACAACTAGAGACCCCCATTTCTAACAGAATGGATACCATATCAGGAAGTTTTTGCAAAAATAATCACACCTGGCAGCATTCAATCAATGACTGTTAATAACTGCTAGAGAGACTTGACAAAAATTACAAAAAACCCAATACAGATGAGAAGATATTTCTGTTAGTTAAGCAGCTGCTACTTATGATTTCTGTGACCAGCAAATCACAAGTTTGAATCCCAGGACGGCCAATTGAGGATCCCATCTTTCAAAACTTTATTTAAATGGCTTTTGTTGTGTGCAGAATATATACTTCAATATGCAATTAGGATGTATTCCACACACTTCTCATGTTATCCAATATCACATCACAACAAAATGGGGCAAAGGTGAAAATGGAGAGGAGCAGAACATGCCTTTGCTCTGCATCCCTTTATAAGCAATGTGAGACTTTATCCAAGATATAAAATTGCCAACTTTCTTTCCATAAGGCATGAAGGAAAAATATATAGAAAAGGGGGGAAAGGGAGACAAAAGAAAGAGAGAAAGTCTTGCCCATCTAGTCGAACATGTTCATCGCTTGCTGGTGGCAAAGGGCTCAACCTACATATCCCAAATCGATGCGAAACAGTCAACATGTAACTGGACCGCCTATATGTTGTCCCGCATTGTTAATAAATGTTCTGAAAGAAGATCAGATCTTCTCAAATTTAGCTATTTTGTCAAATCCTAAGGTACTTTGTGAAAAGCACCGCATCCATAGTTTTCTGTGAACAGAATTGCTAAAACCTTTAAAAAGTGACATTTTGATAAATGTATGTGGATTTTTGTCGTTTTGGTCTTGTTTGAAAAAGATACCTTATTCGTCTAAACTGTTGTGGTGTCCATTTGTAGTGTTTTGATGGTGTTACTGTGTGTTTGGGTACAAATTCTTTACACATTGCCTCTGAGATAAGCCTGTCTGCTCGTGCCAGGCTACCAAGGGGGTGAGCAAGGGTTAACTAGGTGTGTAACTCCCTTATCCTGACTAGAAGGAAGGGTCCCTACTTGGACAGGGTGCAAACCACTGCCAACTAGAGACCCCTATTTCAACATTGGTGGCAGCAGTGAGGCTTGAACTTATATTTGTACTTAACTCACTGTGATTGGTGTAATGTACACTACTATGTATAGTGCAGACCATTACACAACCACATACTGTTTTTTGATTTTCCTATTTTTATGACATCCCTTGAAGTTATCTACAGTCATGTCTCATCTTGGTGACCCAGCAGTTGCTAGTGCAGAAATTGCATTTGAGATTGGGAAGTTGTATTCCTACACCGTGGCTGACTTGAAACAATTTTGCAAGGATCTTTGATGGCCTGCAAGGAGCTTCTCAAGGAAGAGGGAGCTGCAAAAGGCAATGATGGCTTTTTGGGTATCAAGAGAAGCTGGGGGGGGGGGGGCTGAGGATGATGAGGTGGAGCTGGAAGTCCAGAGCCAGCCAGAGGATTTTGTGGCTCAGGATTTTCCTGTGAGAGGAGCGCCCTCTAGGACTGGAAGCAGTGTATCCGCTAAAGGTGTGTCCCCAGAGTAATTGGTGAACAGGCAGAGGGCCAGGGATCATGAGTTGGAGCTTAAAAAGCTGGAAATGGAAAGTAAAAGGTATGACAGAGAGCAAAAGCAACAAGATAAGGATAAAACCCTTGCGTTATAGGAGAAAAAGTTGCTTCTGGCTCATGAATTGAGTATGAGGGAGCTGGACATCAAGGCCAAACAAGCAGAGTCCAGCTCAAATGGTGGCAGTGTGTAGTCAGTGCATTCTAGGGGAAGGGTGCACATTCCAAAGAATTGGGTAGAAGATTTCACTAAAGGGGATGACATACATGATTGCTTTCAGCATATGAGGCAGCCTGTCAGATGAATGAGGTCCCTAAGAAGCAATGGGGAGGGGGCCTGTGGAAACACTTTGAGTGGGAGGGGAGGGACACTTTGACAGCCATAGGGGAAACAAAGAACCTCACCTACCCTATCATGAAGGAGGCCTTGTGCACCAGGTATTGGCTTACCCCAGAGCAGTATAAGGAGAAGTTTAGGTCTTTTAAGGAAACCGTTTATCATACTTGGTTGGAATGTGTTAATTCTTTTTGCAGAGCACTGGGTGGTTGGATAAAGGGCAGCAAGGTAACTGACTATCAAGGGCTGTATGATTTGATTGCTTGGGAGCACTTGTATAGTCTTTGTTTGCAAGAGCTGTGCCAGCATCTTATGGATAGTAAGCTGACAGACCCCAGGAAGCTTGCTCAGGAGACGGATCGCTGGACGAATACCAGGGTCCACAAGGGGTATGTGGGAGACTCAGCCAAGGGTGGGCAGGGTCCCCAGCAGAAGAGTGAGGGAAACAAGGATAAACAGAAGGAAATCTCTGAAGGGCCCCAATCTAGTTCCCATGGTAAAGGTTCCCATCCCCACAGTGGTAAGAAACCTTGGATCTCTACAGGGAGACCTGCAGAGAAGGGTCCCCGCAAGTGTTTTGTATGTGGTCAGGAAGATCACATGAGGGGGACCCCAAGTGTCTCAAGTACACACCGGCACCCACTGGTGCGCAGTCACGTGGGCTGGTGGTACCCCAGCACTTCAGTGCCTTCCTACTGGGTCTGGCTCCTGATGTGCCTTTGGCAGGACATTTGGGGCAGGACAAAATCTTTGATAGGATTGTCACCCAATTCTTTTGGCCCCAAATGCGAAGGCACTCTGATGCATATTGTAGGTCTTGCCAAGCTTGCCAGGCAAGTAGTAAGAGTGGGAGGAACACTAAGGCTCCTCTCCAACCTTTTCCTGTGGTTAGCACCCCTTTTGAGCGGGTGGGGAGTGACATTGTGGGGCCCCTGGACCCCAAGACAGCCCTAGGCAACAGGTACAACCTGGTCTTGGTGGACCATGCCACCCGGTGGCTATCCCTCTCAGAACAATGACAGCCCCTGTGGTGAGCCGGACATTGATTGGGATCTTTTCCCGCATGGGTTTCCCCAGAGAAGTGGTATCTGACCGGGGTACCGACTTCATATCCAAGTATATGATGTCTCTGTGGGAGGAGTGTGGTGTAACCTCTAAGCTCACCACTCCTTACCACCCCATGGTAATGGTTTGGTTGAGAGATTCAACCAAATCCTGAAAGGCAGGATTAAGGGTCTGGCAGACCCCAGGAGGCATAAATGGGACGTCCTCTTGCCGTGCCTTGTCTTTGCTTACAGGGAGATACCGCAGAAATTCTTAGGGTTCAGCTCCTTTGAATTGCTGTATGGGCATCCTGTAAGAGGACCTCTTAGTCTGGTGAAAGAAGGCTGGCAGAAAGCTCCCAGTTAACCTCCCCAGGATGCATTTAGCTACATGCTGGCCTTCAGAAACCAGACTGTGCGCTTCAGGAAGCTCGCCCAGGTGAACATAGAAGCCAGCCTGGAAGAAATGAAATGCTGGTATGACCAGAATGCCACTCTGGTTGAGTTTCAGCCTGGCCAGAAAATGTGGGTCATGGCCCCAGTAGAGCCTTGCGCTCTCCAGGACAAGTGGACTGGGCCTTTTGAGGTGGTGGAGCGCAAGAGTGCTGTCACTTCTCTGGTGAACTTGCAGTCTCCAAGGAACCCTTTGAGGGTCCTCCATGTGAACCGCCTCAAACCTCACTTTTAGAGGTCTGAAATGAACATGCTCTTGGCGACAGATGATGGGGTGAAAGAGGAGAGTGAACCTCTCCCTGACCTCCTGTCTGCAAAGGAGAAAGATGGGTCGGTGGAAGGTGTGAACCTCTCTCCTGCACTAACTCCAGTACAGCAGAGTGACTGTTGCCAGCTGTTGGGACAGTTTGCCACTCTGTTCTCCCTGACCCCAGGTGTCACCCATTGGCATACTCATGATGTGGTCACTAGGGACAGCCCTCCTGTGAAACACAAAATCTACAGGTTGACTGACAGGGTCAAAGCCACCGTCAAGGAAGAAGTTTCTAAGATATTGGTGTTAGGGGTGATAGAGCCCTCCAACAGTCCTTGGGCCAGCCCAGTGGTCTTGGTCATAAAGGCTGCTGCACCCGGTGCCACACCTGAACTTCAGTTTTGTGTGGACTATCGTGGGCTCAATGTCTTTACTAGGACTGACACGCACCCTGTCCCCAGAGCTGATGAGCTCATAGATCGGTTGGGAGCTGCCAAGTTCCTCAGTACATTTGACTTAACGCCTGGGTACTGGCAGATTGCCTTGACTGATGGGGCCAAGAAGAGGTCTGCGTTCTCAATGCCAGAGGAGCACTATCAGCTCCGGGTAATGCCCTTTGGGTTGAAGATCGCCCCTGCTACCTTTCAGAGGTGGTCAACCAGGTTTTGGCTGGACTGGAGGATTTCAGTGCCGCCTAACTGGATGATATTGCAGTGCTTAGTTCCAGCTTGGAAGATCACTTGCACCGCCTCTGGGAAGTGTTGAAAGCTCTGCATAAGGCAGGTCTCGCTATCAAGGCCAGTAAGTGCCAGATAGGGCAGGAGTCTCTGGTGTACATAGGGCACCAGGTAGGAAGCGGCCAGGTGACGCCCCTTCAACCTAAGATTAACACCATTCTGGCTTGGGAGACCCCCAAGACCCAGACTGAGGTGAGAGCCTTTTTAGGTCTCAATGGTTATTACAGGAGGTTTGTCAAGGGATATGGCACCATTGTTGCCCCCTTGACTGAACTGACTTCCAGGAAGCAGCCAAGGAAAGTGATCTTGACTGATGCCTGTCAGACCGCTTTTGATGCCCTTAAATCTACCATGTGCACGGCGCCCGTGCTCAAGGCACCTAACTTCTCCCAAGAATTTGTTGTGCAGACAGATCCTTCAGAGCATGGTGTGGGGGCAGTACTCTCACAACTGAATGATGAGGGCCTGGACCAGCCTGTTGCCTTTATTAGCAGGAGAATACTTACCAGGGGACAGAGGTGGAGTGCAATTCAGCGAGAAAATTTTGCTCTGGTCTGGGCACTGAAGAAGCTTAAGCCCTACATGTTTGTGACTCCCTTCTGGGTTCAGACAGACCACAGGCCCCTCAGATGGTTGATGCAGGTGAGGGGTGACAAGCCAAAACTGTTGAGGTGGTCCATTTCCCTACAGAGGATGGACTTTAGAGTTGAACACCTTCCTGGTACAGAACACGCCAATGCTGATGGTCTGTCCAGATTCCTCCGCCTTAGTGATGAGAACTTTCAGGCGAGTGGGTAGTTCCCCCTACTTTTCAGCTGGAGGGGACACGTGTTAGACCTGGCATCATTGGCGTTGTTTCCTCTGTCTTTTTGCCTCTGCCTCTACCTCCTATATTTTTGACTGTGTGCTGGATTTCGTTTTTGCTGGTTTAAGTACCCTGGGCACTTTGGCACTGCTGATCAGTGCCAAAGTGCAAGTGCTCCTTGTGTAAATTATGATTATGATCATTTATCCATGATTGGCATATTTGATTTACCAGGGCCTGTAAATCAAATGCTACTAGTGGGCCTGCAGCACTGATTGTGCCACCCACTGAAGTAGCCTTTCAAATGTATCTCAGACCTGCCACTACAGTGCCTGCGTGCACGGTTTTTAACAGGCATGTCGACCTGGCTAGTGCACCCACTTTCTTGGCCCTAACCTACTCTATTCTTACATGTAAGTCACCTCTAAGGTAGGTCCAAGGTACCACCATGGGCAGGGTGCAGTGTATGTGAAAGGTAGGACATGTAGTGGGGTGTTTTACATGTGAAATACTGTGCATTTGTTTTTCACTATTGAAAGGCTATCTCTCCCATAGGTTTATCATTGGAGCTACATTGTAACATCTTACAAGTGTAACTTTCAATTGGGAAGTGATAGAGATTTGGAGTTTAGGTACCCTGAACTCAGAATTTAAAAATACATCTTTTAGTGAAATTGGTTTTTAAGTTGTGTGTTTGAAAATGGCACTATTAGAAAGTGGACATTTTCTTGTTTAACAATCCTGCGCCTCTGCCTGCCTCTGGAATCAACGTCTGGTTTGTAGCTGACAGGGCCTGGTTTGTGCATTCACTCGAGCTGAGGTGTGTCCTGCATATCCTGATGAGTCTTCCTGGGCTAGAGTGGTGGGAGGATTTGTCACTAACACCAGAATAGGCTGTGGCTGCCTTTCACAATGCTGTCTCCACCTCCTGTAGTGTGCCTGTCCAGAGCGGGACTGACTGGTTCTGGTGAGCCAGATAGACTTTTCTTTGAGATGGGCTGACTTCAAAGGCTAAAAGTAGTATAAGTAGTGGGGCTCTGACTCCAGAACTTTAGAACACTTCTAGATCAAGAGGGAACCTCTGCCAAGAGTTGAAGAACTGAAGAGCTGTGAGGTGAAGACTGCCCCTTGCTGTGTGTTGCTTTGGTGGGTTGGCCTGCAGTTGCTGCTTCTGCTGAAGAGGACAAAGACTGGACTTTGCTGTGTTATCCTGCTTGAAATGATTCTCCAAGCGCTTGATGGTAAGAAGTCTCAGAGACACAAAGACTTCATCTATAGCATCCTTGAACTCTACTGCTTGGAGTTCTGACCTGCCTTGTGATGCCAATTCCAGTTCTGGCACCGTGGAGGTTGTTTTGCTGTTTCTCCTAGTGAAAATCCACGCATCGCCCTTCCAATGCCGTTTTTCCCACCGCAAAGTGCCATGCGGCCAAAAAGCACACACATTGCTGAGGTGCACCTGAAAAGATCAACGCAGCACCTGTGTGAGGCCCGAGAAATCACTGCACCCGAGTCCTGAGCACCGAGTTTCCGAAGGTCAAAACTCCTGCTCTGACTCCAATGCAAGCCCTTCCGTGCGCCTGGAACAATCGATGAATCACCTGTCTGCAGCAGCAGAAATCGAAGCAGGGCCTGGATTGCTGCTGCATCGACCCGCAGCACCTGGATTTTTCGAATCATAGCGACTATGCGGCAAGTTCGCCAGCCGCAGACCGAGTCGTCCAGAATTTGACGCATTGCCTCCCCTTACAGTGCAGATTTGACGCAACACTTCTCCTGTGTGCAGCAGAACTGACGCATCGCCTCCCTGCGGACTTAGGCATTGACGCATCCTGGTGTTTTCCCGTGCCTCGCTCATCTGTGGCTGTTTTGTTTGGTGAATTTTGGTGCATTCTACGGTACTTTGTGAAAAACACCCGCATACATAGTTCTCTATGAACAGAATTGCTAAAACCTTTAAAAAATGATACTTTGATAAATGTATGCTGGATCTTTGTCATTTTTGGTCTTGTTTGGTTTAACTAGAGATACCTTATTTTTCTAAACTGGTGTGGTGTCCTTTTGTAGTGTTTTCACTGTGTTACTGTGTGTTTGGGTACAAAAACTTTACAAATTGCCTCTGAGATAAGCCTGTCTGCTTGTGCCAAGTTACCAAGGGGGTGAGCAGGGGTTATCTAGGTTTGTAACTCTTTTATCCTGACTGGAAGGTAGTGTCCCAACTTGAACAGGGTGCAAACTACTGCCAACCAGAGACCCCCATTTCTAACAGCCACACCCCCACATGACCAAGTGGCGACATAAATTGAGGCACATTGACACTGAACGAAGTCTATTGTCATCTAAATAATCATCAAACAGTTCATCTGCCTCAGTTTACAGTGTAAGGTAGGAAGACGGTTAGACCATATCAATGTCTAGCTCACAAAAACAAGAGCATGCTGGGCTGGGGCATGGGAGGAAAAATGTCAGTCAAAGAAAAGTTGACATGCCAAAGCACCAAAGTCATACAAACATTGTACGAAAATAACATTAAAATTAAATGACTGCTCGGTACCTTTCATCATCGGCAGTGGCCCATCAATAACATAATGCCTGCAGAGAAATATCATGAATTGTCTCCATTTCCTTTGGCTTACGCCATCGAAAACAAAAATGTATACTTGGGCTGCATCGACACCCATAAAACGTCAAGGTTCATTTGTAGCGACATTGAAACACAAGAAAACGAAGGTGCAGGCACAAATCCATGAGCTTCAAAGTACAGTAGCAAGTGCCTGTCTGCTCAGTTTCAAGTACTGCTGCTTATATGGGACTGATTTCTGTGAATTACATCCTGAATGCTCACCACAAAATAGTAAGTCAATTTCCTTCATTGTTTCATGGTTTGGGAAAGCTAAAAACTATGAAAGTAAAGTTACACATCAATGACAATGTCTGTCCTGTTGATCAGAGACAGAGGCAAGTTGCTTTTCATTGACAAGAAGTTGTTGAAAAATAATTTGAATCATTACTTAAACATGACATTATTGACCATTTAACTGGTCTGAAGCCATGGGTTTCTCCCATAGTGGTAGTGCCCAAAAAGGACACTGAATGAGCTGTACGCATATGCGTTGATATGTGCCAAGCAAACAAGGCAATTTAACGACATCCAGGTCCACATATTGCTGACATAATAACACAAGTAAATGGTGCAAAGGATTTCTCTCTTCTTGATTTAAATAAAGGTTATCATCAGTTGGAACTCAAAGAAGATTGTAGGCATATTACAACCTTTTCTACACACATCGGTTTGTTTCGATATAAAAGACTCAGTTTGCTGTGTCATCAGCTGCAAACCTTTTCCAACACATCATTCAACGTACCATACAGCCGGTTAAGAATGTATTCAACTATGGCAATAAAATGTTGATTTTTGGAGCTACACAAAAGGAGCATGATAAAGCTCTCACCCAGGTATGTTGCTTAGTGACTGATGCAGGCTTGAGTTTGAATGCAGACAAGAGTGAGTTCCACAAGACCAAGTTTAAAATTCTTTGCCCATATCTTTTCTGATGGGGGATATGACATTTGAACCTGATAAAGTACAAGCGCTGTCTAATGCTAGTCTTCCACAAGAAGTTTCTATGATACATTAATCTCTTTGCATGGGCATTTACTGTTCAAGATACATGCAAAACTTTGTGACCATAAGCGCCCCCTTATGAGAGTTAACGAAGGCAAATGTTTCATTCAAGTGGTTACAAAAATGTGAGAGAATTTTCAAGAAAATCAAACAAGCCATTTAAACTTGTACTGAAATGGCCTATTTCAATTCAAAGCTTCATACAGGGGTTGTTGTTGGCACTGGCCACGTTGGGTTAGGCACTATCCTGGCACAGCGCAGTGGACACCTCCATGCTCGAAGGCATATTGTGGGAGATGGCAATAGAAGTTTGTCCCAAACAGAATGTGCTTACTCTCAATCAGAGAAAGAAAGTTTGCCCATGGTATGGGCTTGTGAACATTTCCATGTATTCCTGTAACAATCAATCAATCAATCAGCATTTGTAAAGCGCAACTCTGTCACCCTTAGGGGTATCTGGGCATTGTGTCTCTGTCGAAGAGCCAGGTCTTGAGTCTCTCTCTGAAGTCTGCAAGCGAGGGGGCCATACGGAGCTGGAGGGAGAGGTCTTTCCAGGTCTTGGCTGCGTTGTAGGAGAAGGAGCTGCCGCCACTGCGGGTGCGGTGGATGCGGCGGATGTGGGGTGTGTGTGCGAGGGTGAGTGAAGAGAAGCGTAGGCATCTGGCGGGTTGGTGGAAGTTCAGTCGATGGTTATGGTAGGCAGGTCCAGGTCAATGAGGGCTATGTAGGTGTGCATGAGGATCTTGAACTGGTATCTTTTTTGGATGGGGAGCCTGTGGAGGTCTCTCACGTGGGGGGCGATGTGGCTTTGTATGGGGAGGTCCAGGATGAGTCTGGCCGTGGCTTTCTGTATTGTCTGGAGTCTTCTGAGGAGCTTGATGGAGATGCCGCTGTAGAGGGCGTTGCCTTAGTCGAGGCAGCTGGTGACGAGCGCCTGAGTGATGGTCTTTCTGGTGTTGGTTGGGATCCATCTGAAGATTCTGTGGAGAATGCGAAGTGTGTGGAAGCAGGAGTATGTGAATGCGTTAACTTATCATTTCATGGTCATTTGGCTGTCAAGGATGATGCCGAGGTTGCATGTGTGGTTGGTTGGTGTGGGTGTCGGTACGAGTTCTGCAGGCCACCAGCTGAGGCCCCATGTGGAAGTACTTCAGGTTTGTCGGAGTTGAGTTGGAAGCATTTATCTCTCATCCATTTGGCTAAGTTGGTCATGGCATTGCAGAAGTTGGTTTTGGCGTTGGCGGAGTCCTCAGTGAGCTAGAAGATCAGTTGATTGTCATCTGCATAGGAGATCATGTTGAGTCCATGGGATCTGATGACATCTGCGAGGGGGGTCATGTAGATGTTGAACAGGGTGGGACTGAGGGATGATCCTTGTGGTACGCCACATATGATGTCTTTGGGTGCTAGGTGAATGGAGGCAGTCAGATGCTCTGTGTGCATCCTGTGAGGAAGAAGGCAATCCATTTGAGGGCGTCTTGGCGTATGCCTATGTAGTGGAGTTTGTTGATGAGGGTGTTGTGGGAGACTGTCGAACGATGTGGCGAGGTCGAGGAGGATCAGGGCCACCATTTCTCCATGGTTGAGAATTGTTCTGATGTCGTCTGAGGCGGCAATCAGCGCAGTCTTAGTGCTGTGGTTGGCACAAAATGCTGATTGAGAGGTATCCAGTAGGTGGTTTTGTTCCAGGAATTCGGTGAACTGCTGGTTGATGGCTTTCTCGAGAACTTTGGCTGTGTAGAGGAGCAGGGAGATCGGCCGATAATTTTTTAGATTGTTAGGTTCAGCTGAGGCTTTTTTTAGGAGGGGTCTGACGTCTGTGTGTTTCCATCTGTCTGGGAAGGTTGCTGTGGAGATGGAGCTGTTTAGGATGATGGTGGGTTGCATGCTGATTGGGTCCATTGCGAAGTTGTAGAGGTGGTGGGGGCAGGGGGTCGGTGGGCACCCCGGAGTGGATGGAAGACACGATGGCTGAGGTGGTCAGGGAGGTGAGCGGTGACCAGGTGGTGATGTTTTGGCTGGTGTTTGCTGGTTGGTTGAGCTCGCCGGGGTTGATGGTGGCGGCTTGGATGTTGAAATTGTTGTAGATGTTGGTGATTTTGCTGTGGAAGTAGTCTGAGAAGGTGCCACAGAGTTCTTGGAAGGGGTGAATGGTTTTTTCTATGGCTGTCAGGTTGGAGAATTCTTTGACTATTTTGAAGAGTTACTTTGTGTGGTTGGCAGCGGAATTGATGCAGATGGTGATGGCTGATTTCTTGACTTCTTTGATGTGCTGTGGTAGTTGCTGAGGGCTATTTTGTGAGCTGCTCTGTCAGCGGTGTTCTTGGTGGAGCGCCATCATTTCTCCAGTTGGTGGCAGTTGCACTTGGTGGTCCTGAGTTCTGGGGTGTACCAGCTGGTATGTTTGGGGCTCTTGTTGGTTTTTGTAGGTTTCTGCGGGGTGACTCTGTTGGAGCAGTCAGTGATTCAGGCAGTGAAATTCTGGACGGTCTGGACGAGGTCTGTTGAGGCCTCGGGTTGGGAGGTGGTGAGGGTCTGTGACCACTGAGACCACTGAGTTTTGTTCCAGTTGTGGTGGGAGGAAATCTGCTGCCTGGTGATGGTGTGCTGAGCGTCGGTGATGGTGAAGTGTACAATGGTGTGGTTAGTCTAGGTGAGTTCTGTGGTGTGGCTGAATTTGAGTCTGTCACTGGAGGTGAAGATGGGGTAGAGTGTGTGTCCAGCTTTGTGCATGGGTTTGGTGACCAGTTGGGTGAGGCCGATGTTGTTCAGGTTTTCCAGGAGGGCGATGGAGGTGACGTCATTGGGGTCGTTGATGTTGAAGATGAGGTCGCCGAGTAGGTGATAGTGGTGTGAGTCGATTGCTAGGGGAGCGCTGAGGTTGGGGGTGGCGTCGCAGAATGTTGCTTGGGGTAGCGGGATCTGTAGGCGAGGGTGCCTCTTATCGTGGTCTTCACATCAGTTTGTAGTAGGAAGTTGAGGTGTTCCATGAGAGGTGTGGGGTCATCGTTGAAAAACCTTTTACTCTGGTAACTGATCATCAAGCTTTATTGACTATCTTTGGCAATCAAAAAGCCAAGATGTCTCTTTGCATTGAAAGGTGGGTGCTCCAATTACAGGAGTATGATAACACCATTGTATATTGTCCAGGGAAGGATCAAAATCCTTTTGACTACTTTTCCAGAGTGCCTACACAAGGTCAAGGTACTCCATCCAAGATGGCTGAAGCATACATTAATTTAATAATGAAGTCAAATACGCCAGCTGCAAATCATCAATGCCAAGAGACATGATAGTGACATGCTGAAGTTGAAAGATATAATTACACATCAGTCGTGGAACCGACATGCTCGACCTCTCACAAGTGATGGTGAATACCAAAAGTACAAAAACGTTAAAGATGAACTGTCTATAACTCAGGAAGGAGTTATACTGCAAGGGCTGAGAATCCTAACCCAGGATAGTCTAAAACAGAAGATAATTGAAGTGGCTCACGAAGGACATTGTGGAATTGTTGCCACCAAGAGAGCTCTCCGAGATCGTGTTTCATTTCCATATTTAGATGAGAGGGTTGAAAAGGAACTCAAGGCCTGTCATCTATGACACTGCCTCTCTAAGAACATTACTCAACATACTCTTACCATGTCAGAACTTCCTAAGCATGCATAGGAGAGAATAGCCATCAATTTTTTTGTTCCACTCGACAATGGACATAATTTGAATGGTAATTGTGGATGAGTTCTCTTGATTTCCATTAATAGAGGGTCTCTCATCCATAACTCATGAGCAAGTCATTGAAGACTTGATGACAGTTTTTGCAACATGGAGTGTTCCAGCTATTTTGAAGTCTGATAATGGCCTGCCGTCAACAGTACAGAATTCAAGGATTTTCTGGAGCATCTAAACGTAAAGCATCAGAAGAGTACACCTTTGTGGCCACAGGCCAAAGATCTTGTTGAGCATTTTATGAGTATGCTAAAGGAAGCAGTACAGTCTGCAACTTGAGAGGCTCAATTTGCAAACTGTGTTGAATTCCACCCTACGAGCCTATCGTTCCATGCCTCACTTGACCATGGGTGAAAGTCTTGTGACTTTGATGTTCGGGAGAGCAATGACAACGAAGTTAACTCAATGGACCAACAAAAGAGAAGGAGGTGATAATACAACTCGAATGAAGGACTCGGTTAATAAAGAAAAGATGAAAGTCTATGCTGACAAGAAGGGACATGCAAAGAACATTGAATTTAAGGCAGGTGATCTAGTGATCGTCCACCAACTGTGTAGGAGAATGCTGCACGATTCCACAATGTGTCCACTAAGAGACATATGGTGACTGCCCAGCATCCTGGGAAGTCTGTTACCAGAAACTCTTCTCACTGTCTACATTTGATTCATCTGTCTTCTGATCCAGATGGTGAAAGAAAGACTGAACCTGAGAACCCAGTGACTGCTGTTACTTCTTCACCACTCAAAGATCTCTGACAGTGAAGATGACAGCTCCCAGCTTCCAGTAACCAGATCACACCTAATAATTAAAGCACTAGAAGATTGATTGAATAAATGTGATTATATATATATTTGGTGATTTGTAAAAAAAAAAAAATGTTATTTAACAGAGGGGAGATGTAGTGTCTTGCGATATTTTTGAACAGAACTCTTTTGGATCCTAATGGACTCGTAGATCTGTGACGTGTGTCAGAGCGCAATGTCATGAAAGCTTGTTTTAGAATGTTGAGGTCACAGTTACACGCAACAGAATAAAGTAGTTTAATACTAAGCTCCATGTGTGGCGTGGTTATTGGCAGTTACCCAGGCTGGCAAGATGCTACACTCTGCCATCCTCCTCATGTATAATGTGGTTGTTGAGATTCTCAAACATATTATGCTCGAGTAGGGCAGGATACAACATTTCTGAGGTAGCCAATTTGTACCTGTTGGAGGATCGCTTCACAACCATATAGATGGGAGAAAAAGTTATAAAAGTGAACTATATCTTCAGGCGAAATGACCATTGAGCAAACACAAGGAGATGATGGACGGAGCGCTGAAACTTTTCAGAACTGACCATGGACCCTGAGGTGAGCAATATCTGTTTGGTGATATTCCATGAAGTTTGAACTTTGAGTTTGTGTGCTAATAATCAATCAGCTATGTCCCCTTTGGGGTAGTGATGCTGATTTGTGCACAGCATTTTCAGGCAGTTTCAACATGAATAATTGTTCTTGCTCCATTCTGGCCTGTTGGAGGTCTCTATATCTGTTGAGATGTAAGGTCCTTTATCTTGTTTTCTAAATCTAGTTTTTTAGCTTTATTTCAGCAAAAAAGGTGGTTGTGTGTAAAACCGATTTGCTCCTGAAACTGCCTTAGCTGCGTTCCAGATTGTGTCCCAGGAAACCTTCTCATTATTGTTTTCTAATGAAATGGCGAACCACCTGGTCTTGGAGTGCCACCTCGTTCATGCGGCACTGTCTACTAAATGCTTGTGTAAGAAATAGTGTGTTATCAAATGTTAGGAGCACTCGGGCATGGTCCAAAAAGACTTGTAGGCGAATATCACAGTTTGAGTTTAGGTGAACAGGACCCTGTTCTCCAAACAAGTTGTCTATCTTAGAGAATGTTCTATGAACATTACAGTAGAATGTGTAGGTTCTGTCTCCCGTCAAATGTTAAGAGTTGCTCCTTAATGGGGAGCTGACAGAAGAAAATAGTTAGGAGGTAATGAAAAATTTCTATCATCAACAGTGCATAGTTACAGTCTCTCTGCGATCACAGCGAGGGGGTGCCGGTGTGACGAAGCTACATGGGTCACTCACCCCCCAAAGAAGCCCCATACAGGTTCTTGTCTTGTATGCTACAATGGCGTCTGGCTTCAGATTTATTTTTATTTGTTCTCTGTCTCTGCTATTGACCCTGCTCCGCACAGGAAGGGCTCTGGGTCTCCACAGCTTCCACCGGAAGATCTAATATCTCTCAAGCTTCGTTTGTGATACTGTGTTGCTTACCCTGATGTTTATTGGCGCATTGTGATTTCTTTAAGATCACATCCTCTGACTAGCATATGTTGGGAGACACCCCAGAATATAGAGACAGTGCCTCTTTCACAATAATATTATGCAGGCATCTCACCACAGTGGCTATATCTTCTATCATACAACACAAAAAGATAATGGACAGAATGCTGGACATTGTCAAACATTCACCCCCAGTCACAGGTCCAGGTTTAATCCTTCGTTAATTTGCTCGCCACGCAGTTCCAGTTTGGATCCAGCCATATGCAAATCAGCCTTGACCCTGCTTCCTATGGGAACAGGCCAGCCCGAACTACCAGGCCAGGGCCTCCCCGGACTGGAAAGCAAGCATCCTGGAACCAGTTTCGGGGTATGACCCCACATCAGCCAGGCTAGCTTGAAACCGGTGGTGTAGTGAGCACAGGACCCACATCTGGGAATACCCTTCCTACTTAGGGTGAAAATGCAACACAAAAAGATGATGGACGGAATGCTGAACATTGTCAAACATTCACCCCCAGTCACAGATCTGGGTTTAATCCACTATTATTTTGCTCACCACATCATTCCAGTTGGGTCACAGCCATATGCAAACCAGCCTTGACCTTGCTCCCCATGTCAACAGTCCAGCCCGAACTGCCAGGCCAGGCCCTCCGCGGACCGGAAAACAAGGATCCTGGGACATGTTTTGGGGTATCACCCCTCATCAGCCAGGCTAGCTTGAAACCGGTGGCATAGTGAGCACGGGACCCATGTCTGGGCATACCCTTCCCACTTAGGGCGAAAATGCAGCACATAAAATTGATGGGCGGCATGCTCAACATTGTCAAACATTCACTTGCAGTCACAGATCTGGGTTTAATCCAATGTTATTTTGCTTGCCACGCCATTCCAGTTTGGACACAGCCATATGCAAATCAGCCTTGACCCTGCTCCCCATGGGAACAGTCCAGTCCGAACTGCCAGGCCAGTCCTCCCCGGACCGGAAAACAAGCATCCTGCGACCAGTTTCAGGGTATCACCCCTCATAAGCCAGGCTAGCTTGAAACCTGCAGCATAGCAAGCACGGGACCCACGTCTGGGCACACCGTTCCCAGTTGGGGCAAGAATTAGCTTCTATCAACCAAAAGAAGTGGATATGGGTTAGAATATCCTGGGGCAAGTTTCTTTGTCATTAGAATGCCCGTAGACCCGATGAGTCCGATCCAGGATGATTTCAGTGTCCTCTGCTGCCTCAAGTATGAATCTAAAGCTTTATGGATATGATGCTTTATAGATGTATCTGAGACTGATGATGCGATCCCCTTAACCCTTAAATCATTGCATCACACTTTGGACAAGCTAAAATTTTACAATTATTTGGCAGCTCAGCAATGGAGGATCCATTAAGTGAGCTTAGTTTCACAAGCGGATAGCGATTCGCTTCTGTGGGGGGTCTGACACCCCTGCTCCTCGTTTGCCACCCTCCAACAAAGCACCTGCTACCGCTGTACATTTAGTGCAGATGCGGCCGCTCACTGAACCCACCTTGCCACTTCTAGCTGGAGTGCAGGACAGCTCCTGCCCCCACCACAGCCACCAGCGTCCAGCTGCAGCCCAGCAAGGACCCCACTAAGCCTATATATCAAAGGGCAAGGGTGGAAAGGGCGAACTAAAGGAGAAGTCGAGTTGGGAGACGCCATCTTGGAAGCTTGAGCCCATTTCCTTTCCATCCTCCACACACAGATGCCAGCGCAGGGTTTTGAAACGCCACTAACTTCTCATTTCCCCGCGGTGGGGGGAATTCTCTATTGCATATTTATAAAAATGATTATGAAAGAAAAACTGCTATAGACCAGGCCTGAGAGCTCAGCAGAGATACATGGTGTTGGGTCTCTGCCTAGGTCATATGCCCCTAAGGCTCACATCTTTTCAAGGTAAGTTAAGTGAGTGAATCTGAATCAAGTAATCATCTACTTTATCTTGCATTTCCTGCTGATATTTTTCCTGGAGTGAAGTTTGTTCTTGCATTTCGTTTTACTCGTGAGAACGCTCTTTTGTGGTCGATTCAAGGAGATCCCCCCTGATTTCAATGCGATGAAGTTAATGATCTAGGCCTGAGAGAGATTTGGAGACATCTTGACAAAAGGAGAAGATATCCTTATGCAATTCTTGGATGATCATTTAGATGGCCCATTTCTGGCTGGAGATTATGGGTCCCCTGCAATCAACATTTGTGCGGAGGGAGCTTCAGAGGAGGGGACAGGCACATTGTCTAAGGCTGCGGATGTGAAGGCCTCTTTAATTGATGAAGTCTTAGGATTCTTGTTCTTGGTTGCCATGTTGGTTGGGTGGCCTAAGCCAATCTGGAACAACTACCTGTTTGATATTGGTTAGCAAAAACAGAGTCGAATACAGCAGCAGCACATGGCCAATGCCCCATGGTGCGGTTGCTGGCTGGGGGTCACCTTTAAATCAATCAAAAAACTCAAGGAGCGCTCCTCAAAAATAACAAAATCCTCCATAGATTACCTATATTGCACCAAAGGAACACTGCTCCAAGAACTAAGAGACAATAAAGAGTTTGTCTGTTGCACTTTGCTTCTCTGCCGTATTTAGGGTGGTACAATCATGGCTCAACTGCAAGATTAGCTATTAGTGCTCCTGGGGTAACTAATGGTTAGTGTTCTTATTTTTACTCCTCAAGACCTGTCTATCACTCCTTACGTGCTCCTGGTTAGGTAAACTTCTTCCTAAGTGTCTCACCTTTGCACAGCACCTTTCGGTCTTTATTGTAGTCAGCCAGACTGAGTCTGCAAGTGTGTGCAGAAGGTGGGGGGCACTCTTCTTTTACTGGTGTCTGTCTTACATGGCACACTGAAAAGGATCGCGCTGTCTCTGGTCTGGCTTAGCCAACTTTGCCTGTTATGTATTCCTCATCTGATGCACATGTCCCTGCCTGATGAAGGTGGGTGTAGCTAGAACCAGTGATAAAGAGGTCATACTTCTCTACTCTGATCGCAGTCCAATGAATCTTAACTGGGGGAATCTTCTTTGGGCCCAAACACAAACATACCACCTAAACAAAGCAAAGAACCCATCCCAGGTCATGGCCATGATAAAGAGATGGAGTTTGAAGCCACCACCAATTGTGGTGTGGTCTGGCCAAATGCCTTGCTTCTTGAGGCACATCTGTCCTTCAGATAAGTAGACTTGGGAGAAATGTTAATTACGCAGGAGTAATCAGAGTAATTTCAGTCATTTTGTGTTAAATCTTTTGATGCAAAATTACTGAAAACGACATGATTATGCCTGTTTGCTTAAATATAAGTAATTTGGCACAAAAATCCTACCGCCAGAGCACAGGAACAACAAACTTAGTGAGCATGAGCAGATGTTGGCTGCTGCTGTGCCTGTTCTGTGGCATTTAGCTCTCTTTCCCTAGCACAAAATGCCTCCTTGAGTCCATTTTGGACACGAGGGTGCATTTTGCTCCTTGCGTAACTTCACAAAATCTCATTTAATTTTGCATAATTACACTATAGCAAATTACGCAAGTTACGCCCCACCCTACAGATAAGGCACTGAATACGGCCTTGATTTTTCCAGTGCCATATAGTCCCTGTAGATATGTCTTAGTGGTGGGAAACCAGTGACATGCGTTTGCAGTTTCTATGAGCGCCGTGCATTCACAGTGCTTCTGTTTTTGGGCACACTGCGGGAGCACTATGCTCTTAAGGTTTCACCACATGGTGGAGATCGTACCTTAGGTTGCAGTGTGCAACTTCCAGTTCTTCTAGCTTCAGAATCTGCTAGTTCCCCTTTTCTAGGCAGCTTCTTTTTAATGCAACACACCTGCACCCTTCCACCACAGGCAGTCAGCTCCTTCTTTCAAGACAGGTCCAGGCAGGTCTTGTGCTGGCAAGTTGCAGAACTTCCAGGTTTCTCTTTGTGAACCTGGCAATGGGGAGTTGACAGTCAGCGACCCCAATACTGCAGGGCAAACGAGTTTCTCTGTCTACATAGTTGTGGAACCCTGGATTTTAATAGAGACATCCTGGCACACTGGTTGGTTTCGCCCTTGTGCTTATACCAAGTTTGCAAACGGAATTTGTGTTTTCCACGAGTTCATCTCTGGGACCAGTTTCAGGCAGTTCCTGACTTATGTGTATACCTCCTTGACTGGTACAGTTATATTCTGTGTGTCACAGTATTAGCGGGAAGGTGGGATGGAGTTAGTAGTGTTCTATCGGGGATCCCAAAATAAAGGCACAAAAAAGGAAGAGGCTTCCGCTGATTCGCCTCTCCAATTTTTGTAGGTAAAACTTCCCAGGAAGAACGGAGTAGAAAGGATTGTATCTTCTCCACAATAGGATCCCCAGTCGCCCATCCACCTCACCCTAGTCAGTTACTGTTAGATATATGGGATATACCCAGCCATGGGTGGTCTATACTTTTTTGCACTATTGAAATTCACTTCTCTGCAAGTCTTGTTAGGAGAGGAAATCTGCGTTGCCTGGAGGGCGGCCTTTTAAACCTACTGGTCCAGTTCATGGCGTATTCTTACCATATTTTTGAACGTCAAAGTTTTAGTGAGTAACTTTTGGTCTACCATCAGATTGTATAGAGTGTACTGTTAAATTATTATGCTTACATTTGGCAAACTATGAGATTATGTGCTAATAAACATTATCTGAGGAAATTTGCGCTGCCTGGAGGACAGCCATTTAAACATACTGGTACATTTTATAGAGGAGTTTTACCATGTTTTTAAACTTCAAAGTTTTAAGGAATAACATTTGGCCTATTTACCTACTGTATTAACGGTTTTAATTTGAACACATTCTGCTTATATTTGGGAAACTTTATGAACTGTTGTGATAAAAACCATGATTTGAGTTGACTCTGAAAATGCTTTTGTGTCTTCTAAGAAGTTTTTAATGGTACACCAGAACAGCTTCCTGCATCCTTCTTCATACTTATCTGCAGCTCACGCTGAACTCAGCATACTGGCTTCCCTCGTTTAAAAAACTCCCTTGCGAAATCAGGAAGTGGGTAACCAAACTACAGCAGAGCAGTTACAATATCGCCCCCTTGTTTCTTCCCTTCTTGCACACGGTGTTCTTATTTCCTCATTTCAGATGCTATCTCATACGTTTCTGCGCTGCAGTTTCCTGTAGCTTCCTCCTTCTCACGTCAGTGGACGCTAGCCGCGATATCACCCTCGAAGGCAGCGCCCATGATGAGCAGCCTTAAGGTAAGTCTATGAGGTTTACCCAAGGGGATTTAAGGTGTTCGCATGGTTTAACACTGTTGGGGACACTGGTAACGACTGTTTGCATCTGTGTGTATGAGACTAGTCCAGGTTTGAAGTGACTGCTGGAGTATTAGCACCTTTCTTCTGTTCCACACTGTATGTAAAATAATGTTAGCGGTTGCAGTCTAGTACTTAGATGAGGCACATGGAAGAGTGGGCTATCACAAGACCTCTGAAGAAAATAGACTTGTGGTTGGTTAATGGAATATTTTCTCAAAATACGGGATTATTGATTGATGCAAGGATGACTATGATTTTATGAAAGCCCCTCCCAGCCTGTTCCAACCTCTGCAGGTGTTCTTCTGTTTTTAATCTAATCCACATTGCCTACCAATTGATTAAATCGAATCCTCTCCAACATTAATAGTAGACAAGCAATGCCAATTTCTGTGCTCTCCAATGATATCATTCTGGATGACGTGTTACTTTAGGGCGGAAGAGAAGATGTGATGCTGGGGGACCCCTCGAAGCTCTACTGTAGTGGATGTTGTGAATACTATGAAATTCACTTATAGGCAGAGGGACATATATAGGGCTTTGGGGTATTTCTGAGATTTCCAGGTGGGATAGGGAAAGGGGTGAAAGATCACGGCTAACAGTGCAACAGCTCCCCTCGGTGAATGATGTTTACTTACCTGATAATTTTGTCTCTCTCACAGATTTTACTAATCAGTACCTAAACTGCCAGCAATGATTTGAGAACTGAAATGTTGCTCTCTGTACGCTTTCCTCGCCTTTCTCCTACACGACGTACTACACTTAATCACCCAAAAACACTCTGCAACTGGGAGGAATGGGAGATTAAGTACTGGGCTTTGGGTGGGACAGATTGATTAATTGTGCAGAGAATTAGGGCAATAGGGTACCGAAGACCCCGAAGAATACTATTCTGAACCCAGGAAGGTTTTGAGTACTTTAACTGAGCTAGACAATGCGCCTACTCCCATATCAAAAGAATACACCAGGCACTCTGCTAGCTTCGACTGAAGAGCAGCTAAAGGAGGACTGGTAGGAACCTACACCACACCTCCTTCACCAGCACAATCACCTACCAACATGCAAGAAATGCAATAACCAGCATTAGAGGTTTGGGGTTTGGTAAGACCACAAGTGAAGGGCAACACTCAACTGCTGACTCGGGTAAGGCTGGTGCGCTGGAACTCTATGATATACACACAGCCGAGATAAGACAAACATATATCAACCCCACATGGGTGTGGATGGCAGGTTGCAAAACCAACCTCCCTCTAATGACCCCATGCCCAGGGAAAACCATTCACTTATTCCATAACAAAATTACTCATAGGGCCAGGTCATTTCACGGGACGTCTCACACACAGCCAGCTCTCCATGGACAAACCCACAACTGAGGACAAGCTCCGTGCCAAAAGTTTAACAAAACAAATAGTTGGTGAGTGTGCACTGTTAAAAAGCTTCACTACATTACATGAACAAAACGACCACCACAACTTGGTAGCAATTTACACAACGATTGCCTTTCTGTGGTTCCAGATAAAGGGCCTAGAACTAATTAGCAGAGCAACATTGTTCTCCCACACCTTCACTTTTTTTATTTTTGCACATGCTTGTATAAAAAAAAGATAGGAGGGATTAATCCAGATGTTTGTGCTTCCCTGGGGAGCCTTTCACAAGCCCTTGACACCCAAAACTGGGGTGTAACAGAGGCCCAGGCAGCCACCTCAATGCGGGGGTGGGGGCGGGAGGTGGACAGGGACTCTTGTTTTTGCGGTGCCCCTTTACCTTCCAAAGCCATGCTATTGCATGCCTTGCAGAATGCGTGCAATGACATGGACTAAGAAATAGGTAAACGCTCGGGAAAGTCACTCTGCTTTCCCGAGCAGGCCACCTGCAGCATGGGTGGGGGGGCTCTAACCCTTCAGAGGGACCCCATTGAGCCCAAGACCAATTAATATCTGGGAGATGACGGAGCCCCTCGTCACATTTTGCGGGTGGTGGGGGGCATTATTTTGTGTTACACCGCTGACCCAAAAAGTCAAGTCTTTTACTCCATCGGGTATTTCCACAGTGGGCTGGTGCCACTGGAGGCCAGTGGTGCTGGAACAATTTTCAATGTTACATCTCATAAATCATAGGGATTGTGAAAAATCCAAGTGTCGCACCAGGAACAAGTTTAGCGAATGAGTCTTGCCCATTCACTGCAAGAGAAAGGTGAGGGTGTAGTATGCACCTGGTGCTGTATTTTAGAGCACACTGTCACAAATATATTGCAAAAGCATGGTGTTATGGTAGCGCACTGTCATTTACTGACATATTCTTCATTGAAATGGCAACTAAATTTGCTATGGCGAGCAGTTTTACTGATAAAACCATATAGCGCACAATCGATAATGTGTGGAAATCGGGTTTGAGCTAATATTTGTCATTTGCGCAACACTAACTAAAGTGTCTTGATTTGTTTTGATTGTATTAAAATCTTAGTTTCCGTCACACTTTAGAACAACAAAAATGGGCGTCATTAGTGCTTTAATACCTGCTAATATATTTTACAATAGCTGTACAGTTCCTTTATAGGTATTTCAATTTTGTTGTGTTTTAGAAAAAAATACATCCTATAGCCTTTCTTTTTACACCTACTAGACTGATACATAGTTCATTTTACAAAATCCTCTCACTTTGCAGTCAGAGAAAGCAAAGAAAACATTATTTTCCATGTTAAAAGAATAGGCAGCAATATGTCAAAAGACATAGTCTGACATTTGACCTCTGTCTTTGAACGCTCATGAAATGTGACCTGATAAAAACAAAATTTACAGGAATCTTTATGGCTATTCACCTTCAAAACTCCAGTATGGTTATTTTGGGCGTGCTGCAGCCTGCATGCCTATGCTGGAGGCCCACTTTGAATTGAAAGGCCAGTGCCGCTGTCCCTTTGCCCGCTCCCTTAGGTTAATTGAAAGCGTTCCAAGGTCACTTCAAAAGAGAGAGAGAGATAGAGAGAATAGTGAAAGGAGGTAGGTGGAGAGAGATCAGAGAAGCAGTGACGAGTTTTGGGGGTGGCGGCCTCGCCCCCCGCTCTTACCTGCGGCCGTCGCGGGGCAGCTAATGCAGGAATTGCCAGCCCCCCATACATGCGGCCTCTGCAGGGCGACAAACGCAGGGACTGCCACGGGCAGCAAAATGTCTAGCTACGCCACTGCAGAGAAGCTGAAGAGAGCGAACGGGAGGGAGAGAGTAGATGGATGGAAAGAGAGATGGGGGGCATAGCTGGTATTTTTGCCAGTTCTGATTTTGGTTCCCCAGTCCAGCCCTGCCCATTATGTTCTACCCAACACATAAGACCCTGCAGCACTTTAAAAAGTTTCCTTGGCTCTAGAGTTAAGGCTCTTTAAGAAGATGTTTTATCCCCATTGTGACTCAAGAGTGCTTCATTTTAGCTTCTACTATAAGGTTATAATTTTACTGCAGGTCACCAGTGGACACAACATTTTCTAGGGCAAGCAATTCCTTTGATAAACAAGTGCATTTTGGAGGTGTAGTCAGTGCTCACCTCAATTGAACCAATTGAAATGAAGCTCTAGATTGATTTGAGGGGTTAGTAGAAGCGATTGGATTGAATTACGGTGACCTGATGACATAGAATAATCTGATAACATCAATTAAAGGTTTTGGGCACTTGCCCAGTAAACACGGGTTTCTCACTCAAAATTATTCAACTCTCATAGGTGGTAACTGACAGGCTCACATGTAGCAGAAATATGTTTTTCACTTGTGTATGTGACAAATGTAGTCTTTGGTGTAAAATATAATGTGATTCAAATTTTCCATCATGAAACATTCAATATAGGTAGGAAAGCATTATAAGGTCCCCCAGCACACACAAATAAATTCAATACAAGGTACACACAAAATCAATTTGTTCTTTTTCTTTTTCTTTTGTTCTTTATTGTTCTTGTGTTCAGATTTACTTCATATTCAAAAGCACAGATTCCTTAGCCAACACGTGTTTCGTCGCACTGAAGGGAACATTTTCCTGGGACTTCCTCAGGACCTTATATATACTGTTCTGCTGGTCTCTGACCGCTTATTAAGGAGGAGGGGGCCCTCTCTACCTCTGCAAGCACACCTACTTATAATTGACTAACCACTGAACATATTACCGTGTGGACTTTCCCCCTTGGGCGCCATTCCCCTACACACTTGCCAAACCTCTCTCTCATCAATAGGTAGGAAAGCATTTTCTGTGTGATTTACATTAGCTGAACTTACACTGACCTATAGTCCAGGGGTGTCCAAGGTAGTTCCGTAAGACCCAGATCCAAGTCAGATTTTCAGGAAAGCTGCTATGTAAATCACTTACAAATATAGTACTTATGTATAAAGCTGTTTTAGATGGGTAGCCTTAGCAAGTGGCATGGATTCCACCACCGTGGGCCTATGTCGGACCCCTGTGCTCTAGCTGAACTCATTGGGGCCTATTCACGAACTGCACTTTGTAATTCGTTCAGTAGTACTACAATAGTGCTACTCGTGTATTGCAAAGTGATAATCACAAAGTTATGTGCAAAGGACTCCACCTCTACTATCTTTCCTGTGCTGGGATCTCCATCCTTACTACGTAGATCACTTCACACATACGCCCTCGTTTTAGTTGTAAATGTGGGAGGGAAGGAGAGTGGCAGGAAAATGGGGAATACTTCCTACTAAAAGGGAGGGGCTTAGGGAGGAGTAAGGAGGTGTTTAGGGAGGAACAAACGCCCACTCACAAAAGAGAAAGCCTATTGCTAATCACAAACTGCACTCCTATAGTTACTACAAGCAAAATCAGTTGTAAATGTACTTCAGCTCAGAGCTGGAGTAAGCTGAACACCAGACATGGCCAACCACTGGCACTGCAACACCCTCAAATAATGGACTTAAAATAGAAATAACGTTAAAATGAATTCATTTATTTTGACTTTTAAAAATATAAATATATTTAATTTATTGTGTGTATATATGTATATATGTGCTGGAGAAACCGCGGACGGTTGCAGCCTCGAAGCTCCCAGTGCACGTACCTTTAAATATCACGTAATGGAGGCGGTGGTCATGTGACCAAGACCACGGACGTGGTCGAAACGCGTCGTCCTTGTTTGCTATACCAAGATTAAACTGCTGAAACTGACCGAGTGGGCTCATGTGGATTCTTTCGTGAATTTCGCTTTGCTGTGCGATATATACACGTGTCAGGGGTTGCATTTATTCATTTCATGTTGGCTTGGATGGTATTTTGCCAGTCCAAAGCTGTAATACTGTGCCTGGAGTGGTAAATGGCTTTTGTCATTTAACAGCTCGGCATTGATAGCACCTTGCTATTCCTATGCTTAAAGACTTTGCTGTAGGAATGGCAAAAGACTTTGTCCCTTTCTATCTCGGCGTGGATAGCACTGTGCTAATCCTATGCTTAAAAACTTTGATAGAAAAGCAGACATTTGAGGTGAGCAAATCTAGAGTGTCGCTGGTGTTGAGGGTGCTCTATACAGAAGCTGCCTTCCACCTAAATTGGGAACTACCCAGAGTTCTCTTCTTCTTTTTTGCATAATTTATGCGTCACTCTATGCCTGCAAGGGTATTCTTTTGACTTATACTGGGTGCTCCCTTGTGTCTGGACAAAGCTAAACCTCTCTGAAGAGCTGTAATGATAGTGAAACACGTGTCAGGGGTTGCATTTATTCATTTCAGGTTGGCTTGGATGGTATTTTGCCAGTCCAAAGCTGTAATACTGTGCCTGGAGTGGAAAATGGCTTTTGTCATTTAACAGCTCGGCATTGATAGCACTGTGCTATTCCTATACTTAAAGACTTTGTCACTTTCTATCTCGGCGTGGATAGCACTGTGCTAATCCTATGCTTAAAAACTTTGATAGAAAAGCAGACATTTGAGGTGAGCAAATCTAGAGTGTCGCTGGTGTTGAGGGTGCTCTATACAGATGCTACCTTCCACATAAATTGGGAACTACCCAGAGTTCTCTTCTTCTTTTTTGCATAATTTATGCGTCACTCTATGCCTGCAAGGGTATTCTTTTGACTTATACTGGGTGCTCTCTTGTGTCTGGACAAAGCTAAACTTCTCTGAAGAGCTGTAATGACAGCGAAACACGTGTCAGGGGTTGCATTTATTCATTTCAGGTTGGCTTGGATGGTATTTTGCCAGTCCAAAGCTGTAATACTGTGCCTGGAGTGGTAAATGGCTTTTGTCATTTAACAGCTCAGCATTGATAGCACTGTGCTATTCCTATGCTTAAAGACTTTGCTGTAGAAATGGCAAAAGACTTTGGGGGATATTACCAAGGAATTGCGATAATTATCGCAAAGCACGCTTAGCGCTGTTTTTTGTTATCGTCGGCTATCGCTGGATTTCATCGTGGAGATAACGCGTTATTATCAACGCTTATCTCCAAGGCGATAAAAAAATCCAGCGATAGCGGCGAAACCCAGCAATAGCGCGAGAAATCCAGCGATAAATTCAACGCGCTAACGAAAAGCTTGCTAATAGGCAGGTGAGGACTTAACCTTACAATCCACCTCCCATTGACTAGAATGGTTAAGTCAGGTTTTTAGCAGGTGTTAGATTCCAGCGATAATCGCGGTTAGCGCAAATTCTTTATCGCTTCGCGGGCATTGCTAATAGGGGGAAGTTGTGTTTGCGACTGTTTTCAGTCGCATTTAGTTGGGAACGCCTACTTTGCATGTCATTAGCGATATATATCGCTGACATGCAAAGCGGCACGAAAACGGTCGCTTTCGCCATAAAGCTGTCGCTAACAGCTGTTAGCGACACCTTGCTAATAGGGCGATAGAAATATCGCCGCTTTAGCGGTAAAAAAGTGCAGCTAAAGCAGCGATAAGGCCCTTGCTAATATGCCCCTTTGTCCCTTTCTATCTCGGCGTGGAAAGCACTGTGCTAATCCTATGCTTAAAAACTTTGATAGAAAAGCAGACATTTGAGGTGAGCAAATCTAGAGTGTCGCTGGTGTTGAGGGTGCTCTATACAGAAGCTGCCTTCCACCTAAATTGGGAACTACCCAGAGTTCTCTTCTTCTTTTTTGCATAATTTATGCGTCACTCTATGCCTGCAAGGGTATTCTTTTGACTTATACTGGGTGCTCCCTTGTGTCTGGACAAAGCTATACCTCTCTGAAGAGCTGTAATGACAGCGAAACACATGTCAGGGGTTGCATTTATTCATTTCAGGTTGGCTTGGATGGTATTTTGGTAGAGAAAATAAACCCTTGGCCAAGGATAAAAAGGGATTACTGCGTACAAAAATAGTTTGTAC
The DNA here is from genome assembly GCA_963921515.1 of Calotriton arnoldi. Taxonomy (NCBI): domain Eukaryota; kingdom Metazoa; phylum Chordata; class Amphibia; order Caudata; family Salamandridae; genus Calotriton; species Calotriton arnoldi. The sequence goes on along the minus strand of CAWUFW010011420.1, from coordinate 177,267 downwards.
ACAAAAAGTGTTTTTTCAGGTCACCCATACGTTGCACCAAAATCCTCAACTATTACAACCCATATGGTAGATCCAAGTAATTACATGAACACCATAAATATATTCAAAGTAAAATCAAATTTTATTAATTTTAAAACATCTCATGAGTCACTATATCATAAAACAACCCCATACATTTCACAAGGGTACACAGTAAAATTCATATACAAGAAACATGAATGACGAGAAACACACAGGAGAGAAACACAAAGACAATACAATTTGTCATCAAACAGCACATCTAAGAGAAACAATTCTCTCGCTTATCCTGGATACACTGTATTATATTCGATCTACAATCGACGCGTTTTGATGGCTTAATTTATTTTTCCATCTTTATCAAGACAAACTTTTATCTCTCTCTTTATCGGCACTGCCTGGTTGCCATAAAACTGTCCTTATTCCATTCCAATTGTGTCTTCTATATATGACTATAAGGCATAATATAAGCCCTCAATGTCACAAATCTGTCAAACATCAGAAGATTGTTCCGCTTTAAAATTCTTTTTTTCTTTAAAAATATTTGTTCTTTTTAAATTACTGTCGTTGCAATCTGTCTCTTGTTTTTATAATGCCTGCCTGGAATCCATTTGATACTTTTAGTTTGTCTCCTTAAAAGCCATGGGCACCATAGATCTGGAGACTCCTATGCCTTAAAATCCACTTGTGATGTTCAATATTTAAGGGACTGCTGGAACTTCATCTCGTCAGCGTAACACGGGATAACTCCTCACCTCAGATAAAAGTTTGTCTTGATTAAGATGGAAAAATAAATTAAGCCATCGAAACGCGTCGACGCTGTTTTGCACAATCTTTGGAACCAGCTTATCTTGTAGATCGAATATAATACAGTGTATCCAGGATAAGCGAGAGAATTGTTTCTCTTAGATGTGCTGTTTGATGACAAATTGTATTGTATTGTCTTTGTGTTTCTCTCCTGTGTGTTTCTCGTCATTCATGTTTCTTGTATATGAATTTTACTGTGTACCCTTGTGAAATGTATGGGGTTGTTTTATGATATAGTGACTCATGAGATGTTTTAAAATTAATTTTGGTGCAACGTATGGGTGACCTGAAAAAACACTTTTTGTGTACAAACTATTTTTGTACGCAGTAATCCCTTTTTATCCTTGGCCAAGGGTTTATTTTCTCTACCATTCAGTAGTACCCTATTCCCCTGGTTTCGAAGGGGTCCCTCTCTTTTTTACATACTTGGATGGTATTTTGCCAGTCCAAAGTTGTAATACTGTGCCTGGAGTGGTGAATGGCTTTTGTCATTTAACAGCTCGGCATTGATAGCACTGTGCTATTCCTATGCTTAAAGACTTTGCTGTAGAAATGGCAAAAGACTTTGGGGCATATTAGCAAGACCCACGTTAAAATTATCGCCGTTTTAGCGGCAGGAAACTGCCGCTAAAACGGCGATAATGGGCTTGCTAATATGCGTTATAGAATTCCAATAGAAGCCCAGGTTAGATGTCCTCCACATCTAACCTGGGCTTCTATTGGAATTCTATAACGCATATTAGCAAGCCCATTATCGCAGTTTTAGCGGCAGTTTCCTGCCGCTAAAACGGCGATAATTTTATCGCCGGTCTTGCTAATATGCCCCTTTGTCCCTTTCTATCTTGGCGTGGATAGCACTGTGCTAATCCTATGCTTAAAAACTTTGATAGAAAAGCAGACTTTTGAGGTGAGCAAATCTACAGTGTCGCTGGTGTTGAGGGTGGTCTATACAGAAGCTGCCTTCCACCTAAATTGGGAACTACCCAGAGTTCTCTTCTTCTTTTTTATATATATATATATATATATATATATATATGTTGCTCGTTTGTATAACAAATCCTCTCCGTAGGAATATAAACGAGAGTAGACCCAGATTTTGTGTAATTTTAGTTTATTACACCGAAGAACTAGTCCGCCATGACGCGTTTCGGCAGATCCCTGCCTTGATCACATGACAGCGCTACTGCTTGTGGGATACCAATTTAAAGTGACAGTGTGCACTGGTCACGACAATAGACATAGAAAAGGCATTTATGTTACATTGTTTGTATCCTTGTTAACAATATATGCGTAAATGCATTTGAGCAAATCAACCTAATATGTGTTGTTTTACCCTCATAATTTTTTTATAAAAATACAATATATATATATATATATATATATATATATATATATATATATATTCACTGAAAAAAACAATGGTTACAGGGATGTTATAGTTAGGCTCAGATTTCAGTCGTACAAAACCAGTGAAATACAATACACTGATGACACCATCCTACTAAGCCATACGCCATATAGGCTTACAACAGTTAATTGAGTCCTTTGATAAATATATACCAGCAAACCAGCTAAAGGTGAATAAATAAAACTAAAATAATGATAATAGGGCACTCTCGGTCATAATCTCGAGTATGAAAAGTAGGTGGATTTTTCTGAGGTGCTGATGCCAAATTACTGGACCAACTACAAATCAAAGCTTTTAAATCTACCTTCAGGATTCTGACAAACAGTGGCTATGCTGAAGTTCGGATGGAATTTGGCCTACAAAGCCAAAAATGAGTGAGACAGTCTGCCTTCTTAAAAAACGTACATAGTCTGTTTTTATCTGATCCGGGTTCTTTATCCAAAGTGTGTTGGCAAGAAATCAAAAATAAGGATTTGGCGGGTTTCTGGAGATTATATCTATCTGAGTGCCTTGTCACCTTTAACTGCCAGTCACTTGGGCTCATGACAATAAACAAAGACACCTTTAAGACCATTTTAAACCGAGCGACAAATGTTTTATCATTTATAAAAGACAAAGAGGCTTTAATGTCAAAAAGTCATGCCTGGACTGTTATCAATTCATTCGATAAACTTGAGCTTCAGCCTTACTTGTGAGCACAAGTACAATCTCGCACGAGGGATGCATTTCTCAAGCTAAGACTTGGTAGGTATCCAGGCAAGGATGGCATGCCTAGGTGGGTGCAACAATGGCAAACAAAATGTTGCAGGCAATGCGGATAGTCAAAGGAATCTTTTATACACATAGTCTGCGTCTGCCCTCATTTACTGCAAGCATGAAGTGCTTTGTTGAAACCATTCTTTATTTCCCTTGGTGTGCGAACATGCCGACAAGCTATTATTCTCTGTTTATCTGGAAAATCAATCCTCCTGACTTGCCGCCTTATCAAGTATTTATGTCTGGTGGAAAAAATGATGAAATCAACTTAGCAATCTCTCCAAGTAGAATTACCATGGCGAAATTTAATATTTACTGTTTCAATTGTGTCGTGATTATTGATGCCCTTCAATGAAAACCAGCAGCACTTGAGCATGACAGCTTTAATAAGGACGGTACTATCGATGCACTTTAGCGATACCTTATAATACTTAAACAATGCCAGACACCTATGCTTTTAAGGATATTGACAACTTTGGGCCATATGTAGGTAAAAACCAAATTGCGAGTTCTTAATAGCGATTTTTACCGAATCGCTATTAAGAACTCGCAATTCCCGATGTAGCGCAAAAATCGCTAAAAGTTAGCGATTCGGTAATATCCGCAAAACAAATACCGAATCCTCATTACCGATTCGGCAATACCGAATCCTTATTACCAATTCGGTAATTAGCGAATCCGGTATTTCAAAAATTCGCAAATCTGTGAATCAGCCAATCCTGTGCTTCCTGATGACCTCACAACCAGGAAGTGGCCACACCCATGCAGGCACACTGATCCTGAAGCTGTGGGAGAGGCAGGGAGCAGAAGCAAAAGCACAGGAGCTGCACAGCTACCACCTTGCTGACACAACAAAAAGTACCATGGACTCACAGGAGAAGGGGAAGGATGCAGGAGAGAGGAAGAGAAAACACAAGTTCAGTGAGAGGGAGTTGGAGGTACTAATTGAGGAGGTTGTGAAGGATCACGACCAGCTGTTCGGGAAAAAATCACTGCACGTACCCGAGTCAAAAAAAAGGAAGATATGGCTTGTAATCCAGCAGAAAATAAATGCCATCGGCGTCACCCAGCGCTCGACAGATGACCTTAAGAAGCGCTGGTACGATCTCCGCAAACGTGCCAAGGAGAGGGTGGCTGACAGGCTCAAACAAGCCACCAAGACAGGTGGGGGGAGATCAACAGCGCCTGCACCGACTGCCTTGGAACAAATGGTGGAGTCCACCCTCCAACCGGAGAGTGTCAGTGGCATTGGAGACGTGGACAGTTCAGCCACAGGGGCCAACAGACAAGGTAAGATGCATGCACAGCATGCTGTGCCCCCCCTCCCTAACCCCAATCCCCAATTACCCTGTAAGAATCCCACTCCAGTCCATGCTTTGCCAATAATCAGCAATGCATCATGGGAGATGTAGTCCCAATCAACTACTAGCATAGCAGTCAGTCCACTGAACCCAAATGCATGTCACACACATCAGTTGATAAGCAAGCGGGGGACAGACAGTTAGATTGGCAGTCATTACATTTATTGTGAGGCAAATGCTGCTAGACAAGTGAGTAAATGGACATTCTGTATCCACAGGCGAGCCAGTGCGCCAGGCTGCAGGAGGGGAGACAGAAGAGGCACCCAGGGAGACCAGCACACTGGAGGAGGATGTCCTGTCACCTGCTGACGTCACACCACCATCACCACCACCACCGAGAGCCAGGAGGCATACAGTGGCTAGCCTCCAGGAGATGGAGGGCTCAGAGGAGGAGAGCATGGGAGCCCAACAGACCCCGCAGGATGAGGATGGACACACAGCAGGAACACTGTCCCCCATGGAGGGTGGCAACACAGGTGCCCGAAGACGCCGACCAAGGGCACACAGTCCTGAGGTAGAGGAGTCCAGTGTCTTTGCAGGTCTGGATGGGAAGATGCTGAAAGTGCAGCGCCTGCAAGGCAAAACAATGAGGGCAATGCAACGCCAGATGGTGGCCAACAACAAAAACATTTGCGACATGAAGGAGGCCATATACTGCCTCAACAACACCGTGGCTGAGGGCATGCAGGACATGTCAGAGGCTGTTAGGCTGTTATGCAGCAAGATGGAAAGCGACCGTGGGGCAAGGCGCAGGGACAGACAGAGGTAGGATGGGTATACGAAGGCAGTGAACCGGCTATGCAATGCCACCCATGTCCTCATCAGGCGCTCGGTGGCCATGTAGCTGGAGATAGCCAAGTGCAGCCGTGACGTCACAAGGGGATTGGTCACAGTCACCAGTGCCCTGGAGGTGCTGCAGACCACGCAAATCGCTGCCACAGGATCGGGGGATGGGGGTGAAAGTGAGGAGGCAACCAGCCGCAGCAGCATCACTCCCCCATTACAGGAGTCCAGGAGGCGCAGTGGAAGGCACGGACCACCCGCAGGACAGTCTGCTAGGGAGGACAGTGTGCCTAGGGAACACAGCAGTGCTGCACGTGGGCGCAGAAAATAAGCCCAGGCATCCCCTGGCATTGGGAGATGGGTGAAGTAACCCATTTGACATGATGATGGGATTGGGAACATTGCATGGGGAGTAACTATGCCATGCTGGGGTTGTTGGGGCACTGTGAGGCCCTCATGGTGTGGCGGTGTGCTGTCCGATTGCCTCACTTAAGGTCAATTAAACACCGTTTCGCCATTGCAGTTACTTGCTTTGTCTCATTACTTACTCAGAAATAGTTGCGGGTGATCTCAGCCCATCTGTGTCTCCCATCTGGTGCTGCTGCGACACCTGCCGCGCTGTGCTGTGGCTGTGGACAGTCCTCTCCCTCATCCTCGGAATCAGTGAGTTCCACAGGTGTTCCTTTCCTTGTAGCCAGGTTATGCAACATGGCACGTTGCGATTATTTTGCAGCAGGTCAGAGGCCGGTACTGCCGTGCACCTCCACTTTTGTGTAGGCAGCGGAACCTGCTTTTGAGGAGTCCACATGTACGCTCCACCACATTCCGCGTTGATTTATGTGCGACATTGAATCGCCTTTCACTTGGGGTAGATGGGTTGAGGTATGGAGTCAGGATAAATGCTCGTACCGCATATGTGCTATGACCTAGGTGTCAAAGGAAGAAAGATTATTCGCAGTCAGCAATAGATACATCAAAGGTAGACAGCAGGGTGTGTCACATTTATTTACCTAGCAGGTATCCTTCTCCAAATTCACCCCCAGCAAGAGGGTATAGATTCCACTGTTCCTGAAGACGTAGGAATCATGCGTGCTCCCTGGAAATTTCGCAACAATGTCGGTAATGATGTGAGTCGCATCACATATGACCTGTACGTTTATCGAATGTGTGGATTTGCGGTTGCGGTAGATGTACTCAGTAGCAGAGGGGGGGCAGATTGGTATGTGTGTCCCATCAATGCACCCTATTCATGTGGGAACTGGGCCTTCTGATAAAAGTCCATCTTTGTCTTGTGCAGTTCCACCTGTGTGCTGGGGAACCGGATATAGTGGTGCATCCTTTGCATCATGGCATCCAGCAATTTGTTGAAAAAGCGCGACAGGCAACTCTGTGAGACACCACCAGCCACGGCTATTACCCCCTGTTAACTGCCGGATGCTAGTAGGTGCAGGCAACAGAGGACCTGCACATGTGGAGGTATTGCGTGGGCCCTTGGTGTCTGGTGCTCCAGGAGTCGGTGCAGGTCACATATCAGGTCCAGGATGGTGGTTGGGTGAAGCCTGTACCTCTCATGGATTTCTGCCTCTGTTAGTTGGAATAGTGAGATGCGCAGTCTGTAAACGCGTTCCTCTCGTCTCCAGATCCTCTGTGCTGCTGCTTGCATCCACCTTGCAATGACATACAGGTCCGCCATTGTGTTCACGCAGATGCATTCTGGGGCTGTTTATATGCTGTGCACCTGGTTACCACCTGCTTTGAGTTAGTGGTAATTAGCGACTCTTATTTAGTGATTTTTAATGGAATCGGTATTAGCGATTTTAGGTACATTGTTCTGCTACTTTATTTAGCGATTCCTTATTTAGCGATTCACTAAATAGTGAGTCGGTGTGGCATATTCGCTATATAAGGAATCGCTAGGTTCATTCCATTGGTTTTAGCGATTCCTTATTTAGCGATTCGGTGTTTGTGCCTCTACATTTCACATGGGGTTTTAGCGATTGCAAACGTGGAAATTCTGCGAATTTCGGCGTTTGCGATCGCTAATTCCCTACCTACATCTGGCCCTTAATGTTTTACTAGCAATGAAATTATTGATGTACTGTAGCAATATTTTGCACTACTCGAAGAATGACTATTTTAATAAGCAAGGTTTCATTGATAGATTTTTACAGAGACTTTGAACTGCTCAAATAATATGAAATATTGATGCTTTCACTGCTCTTGAATGTTAACTGCGTCAGCAGTGATGTGATTATTGACACACTTTAGTGATATTTTACACAAATGTAACAATGATAGTGTTTTTACTAATGAGGATATTAGCATTGATGCACTTTAGGGACACTTTGCACTACCTGACCAATGTTAGAAATATATAATGCTTTTAACTATTTTGATTGATTGGAAACAACTTAGACATTTTAAATGCTCACCACAGAATGTCCTATGTCTAATGTATATTGTAATGGTTTTAATTAATCAGACAAGTAATAACATTTTACTTTACAGAGAAATTTAGCAGTTATAACAACCTCAGCTAACTATAACTTAAGCCCCTGCAATGCACTGCTTATGACCTCACAAATTACATCACTCATAACATGGTCAGTGACATTACTGATGACATCGCAAATGACATCACTAATGACATCATCCAGTGATTGTGAGTGTTTTTTAAAGGTTTATGAATGTGTACTACTAATGAGTGATACTATTTCTAAAGTATATTAAGTGAGTGGCTGTGTGATTGTTTGTATCCGTATGTGAGTGGGAGTGTGAGTGGCTGTATGGGTATGTGAGTGGGTGTGTGAGTGCCTATATTGGTGAATAAGTCATTGTGTGAGTAGCTGTATGGTTGGAAAAGTGTGTGTGTGTGTGAGTAGCTGTATGGGTGATTGAGTGAGTTGCTGTGTAAGTGGCTGTACTGGAGAGTGATGTTTGTGTGTCTGTCTGCATGGGCAAGTGTATGGATGTATTCAGATGTAGTATGTGTGCTCGAATAGCTTTGTAAGTGGTTGTATGGTTGAATAGGTGGGCGTGTGAGTAGCTGTACTGTTGAATGTGTGGCTGTTTGAGTTGCTATATGGGTGAGTGAGTTGCGTGAGTAGCTGTATGGGTGAGTGAGTGGCTGTGTGAGTGCTTACATAGGTGACTGAGTGGGTGTGTGAGTAGCTCTTTGGTTGAGTTAGGGGGTGTGTGAGTGGCTGTATGTGTATCTGAGTGGTTCTGTGGGTGTATGAGTGGGTGTATGAGAGGTTATGTGAGGTGTGAGTGTTTGTGTGAGTGGTTCTGTGGATGATGTAATCAGTGATTTCATTTGCGATGTCATCAGTGATGTTACTGACCATGTCATGAGTGATGTAATATGTGCGGTCACAAGCAGTGCATTGCAGAGCCATAAGTTATAGTTAGCTATAACTGCTGAATTTCACTGGTGATGTACGAGTGAAAACTGAGCCATAATGTCCCTGTAACCTTTGTTTTTTTCAATTAATTTCTAAGGTTTTCTTTATTCTATTTTCTAACTATAACGTCCATTTAACCTACTTTTTCAGTGAATTTCTAAGTTTTTTTAAATTCTATTTCCTAACTATAATGTCCATGTAACATTTGGTTCTTTCACTGAATTTCGAAATATTTTTAAATGTTATTTCTTAACTATAACGAACCCTGTAACCTTTGGATTTTTTACTGAATTTCTAAGGTTTATTTCCTAATTGTAACCTGTAACTTTTGAGAGTGGGTGTGTGAGTGGCCGTATGGTTCTGTGAGTGGGTGCATGAGTGGCTGTATGGGTCAGTGAGTGGGTGTGTGAGTGGGTGTGTGTGTCGGTGAGTGAGTGTGTGAGTGACTGTCTGGGTCTGTGAGTAAATGTGAGAGTGACAGAATGGATGTGTGAGTGGATATCTGAGTTTGCATATGGGTGTATCAGTAGCTGTGTGAGTGACTGCACCAGAACCTCACCTGCCCTTATATCCAACAAGAGTCCACAGCTTTGCACAAAATGCCTACCCAACTGGAGTACTTTCTACTGGTTGATTAGTAAGTGCTTCCTCATTGAGTAAATGTCTACTTCATATTCTACACTACAGCTGCGTAATGGACCACGAGAAAATGTCTCCAGTGAGCTTGTGTGCGTTTTGGCAATGTGATTGTTTCTTATACGTCTTCATCCAGAAATCTGTGATAACATGAATCCCTCTATAGAGAAGACAACCAGACTACAAAGAGGTAAATCTCTACCAAACAACAGTCCTTCCTCTTAACTATATAAAGTAAGTGCTTCTTTGTTTAGTGGAGATGTCCTCATATTCCTCTGCATCAAGAACACATCACCAAAATCAGTGGGAAACGCCCTGGGGACCTTCTGGTAAGCCGTACATCATCCTGGCAAAAGCTGGGAAGACCATTGCATACTACTAAGGTGAACGGGGGTAGGCCAAACGGGTAGAGCTTCGGGTGATTTTGCACATTTGTATACTCGTTATCATTTAAAGGGAGAACCATGGACTCTGTTCTCACTAGGTAAGGACAACAAAGAAGCCACTTGTCACAGTCACTACAGATTGTACTCCAATAGATTAACAATGCATTCACCTCCACAAAGCATTTCAGATCATCTTTCAATGTGGAACTGCCGAGAAAACACACTTGCTTTGCCTTTGTCAAGCCCAGGAGGAAGGCACAAAGTTTGGGGATGACCCTGAAGGAAGAACCATTTTCCAACAACCTGCCATTGTGATATATTCTCTACAAAGCAGGTATCTTTAGCCAAAAACACAGAGAAAGGCCGGCATCAGGTTTGTGACCTCAGTTTCGCAAACGATTTTTCAAGGTAGCTGCACACGGGTGTATACATGAATGATTGAGTGTGCCTCTCTTGCTCGATCCGATTTTTCTGCCAGAAAGCGAACTTGACTTGGGCCTGGTGAGAACAACTGCAACGTGAAAGATTGACAAAATTGTTCCTCTCCGCCTATATACATCTTCAAAGCAATAAGCAAAGTATACCTACAACACCTAAAGCCAACAGGTGATTTAAACATAATCTGAATTCCATTATATTCAAACTCGTAACATATACCTGGATGTCTCATGACACTCTCCTCATAAGACATTAATAATCGAGTTTCCTCCTGCCAGAGTATCAGTCCTTGTCGATTAACAGGCCCGACATCTATGCCCCACAGATCATTGACGGACTAATTATATTCCTGCCTTTATCCAGGGACTGCTTCATACACCTCCCCCAGTCTAAGCAATGCCTTGCTGCTAGGAGATGATATGTTTGTTAAAGGTCCTCAAGGCTGCTACACTGCGATGCCCACATGGCTCGGTGTCCGGCAGTCGCTCTAGACACGTCGGCTCATGGCAGGTCTAGTGCTGCGTGTCCCCTTATTTGGCACTCAAGTATAAAATGCCATTATTCTCACATGACATTTCATTTCAACTTTCCTCATTGTCCCAAAATTTCAGCCTTTGCTGATGTGCATTGACAGTGTAATGATTACATATTTCACCATGGTGCCCAATCTCATTTTATTCCCACATCTGTGGTGAACCTGATAAGACCCACCCAGGCGAGGCCCATGTCAAAGTCTTGATTTTTCCTTTCTCAACCCGGAGCTTAACGCCGATGAACTTGCTATTCTGTCTCCCTGTGGGGGAACTAGACAGAAATTTGAATGCCTGCTAAAATCTTTCAGTACAACGTCCGACATGGTAGCTGAGTGATTCTAGGCAAGCCCAGAGACTGATGTCTACAGACACTGGGTGAATCACGTCTAGCTTCGGGACATTAATAGTTCCTTTTGTCTATTTTTGTCATTTGAACATATTTTCAGCAGATGTAGCCTGATTACGTCACCGTTAAGTGAGTATTGTGTGAGTAAATGAGATAATGGGTGTTCTGCGGACAAACTGATATTATGGAATTCACTGCAGAGGGGCGACAGCTCTAACTTTGACCTTTGTTGTATCCATATGTAAGGTGTGGCCTGACAACACTTATTGTGTCCTCATGAGGCTCACAGATTAAGCACCACGAGAGTCGGAAAGTCTACCTTCAATCCCCCTTAAAAATAAACCTACAAAATCATACATGAACAAGCTTTGACAGAGTCAGTAGGTCTGGTGTTGGCAGCCAGCCTTTTGGCTTTGTCAGTGCTTGTTTTTCTTTGCTATAGTGTTTGTAAAATGTGAGATAATAATCAATGTTTTAAAAGCTCTTCATATTTTCCTTGAGATAAATAGGAAGATATTGTCATATTGACCTCATGGGGTTAAATTCTTGTATATCTCCAGCGTCATCTAAGTATTTCCCAATCACGTCTGAGTTGAAGGTACCTGTAAAACTAATTAAGGAGAAGCCCAAATTCCTCTTGTATGTCAGTGAATGCTTTAAGTCTTCCTTTAAGAGCCATATCTCCCACAGTGTTGATTGCCAGTCAATCTCTAAAACCTTGAAGAGCGTTCACCTCCGGAAGTGCTGTACCTATCCACAGTGGAATTTGATCAGTCAGGATAATAGACTATCATGTTTGTTTATTTGAAACATTCCAGGCCAATAAGACTTTTATGTAGAGGAGGGTGAAGGAGGACGAGTGCAGGGAGTTCATGTGGGAGTTTCCATCCATATAAAAAATGGATTGGTGACCTATCTCCCATGGCCCAGATTAGAGAGGCATATGCAGGGTCGAGCCTTGTCCCAATTTGTGGTGAATAAATCCAATCATTTATCACAAGCAGATGTGTTGCCCTGTAATAGGCCACTGGGTCAGTCATCCCTATTCCTCCGTCATAGATCGATTTGCAGCAGGTAATGTATGTGACCCTAGGATGACCATTACTCCATATATAGGACCTCAGCAGTGAAGTCAGGATGTGTAAGCACCGATGTGTGAGAGCAAATTGGTAGTGTTGTAGTGTACAAATAATTTTAGGAAGAGTAATCATTTTTAGGAGAGCTCTTGCCCCAGTATATACAATAGAAGAGTCATCCATATATATCTGTGTCTCTTTTGTACAGCATCCATCATGGGTGTGGTATTATTGGTGCAGGCATCCCTTTTCAAGTGACTGAGTTACATCTGATAAAATATGTAGAGATTTGTGTGCCATGTTCTAGCACCCAGCCACCCAGGTTCTCTATCAGGCAAAGTGGGTATAGTCTCAATTTATACCTGTAAAACTCCTAGTTCTGAAAGACGACTAAACGTCTGTAGTATCTTCAGAACAGACGGTCCGGATTTTTGGGGATTGCTATTGTGGATATGAAGGTCATCTGTATAAAGAGGTATCTTAGCTTTGAAATTTTACAACCACTGGGACACTGTGACCTCATCAGAGACTCTTATTGTGCATGCTAGAGGTTCAATTGCCGGGGGAATAGTAAGGGAGAAAGGGGTAACCCTGTGACACCTCTCTCTCCAAGTGGCACAGAGGAGAAAGTGTCCCTCTTACTAAAATCCAGGCCAACAGTCCATTGTATAGGGTGCACTGTGAGAAACTGCATTACTGGTTGATAGGGGTGAAACCCTACTCGAGCAGAAATCGCAATTCTTTGCAGAGGCACAAGCAATCCTTAACTTAGAGGCAATGTGTAAAGTATTTATGCAGCATTTTGAACAGCAATAAAGTGAAAACACAACACAAGAAAAATCCCACACCAATTTAGAAGAATAGAGAAAAATGTAATAAATAAATAAATCAAGACCAAAACAACAAAAATCCAATCAGTAGAACTGGAGATATGCAATTTTGAAGATTTAAGTGAAAATAGAGCCATAAAGCTCATAGCACCTGCAGGAAGGTAGGATCCTTCTGCATGTGTACCCCCACTTTTTGCCTGGTGCTAAGCTAGTTTTTGACTAGTCTGACTGGGATCCTGCTGATCAGGACCCCAGTCTACCTGCTTTCTCCCTAAACTGTTATGTTATGTACTTAGGTACACTCCAGATTGGATACTGGGGTACCCTTGTCAGTCCCTAGTATATGGTACCCATGTACCCAGGGCATAGGTACCCCAGAGGCCTCCCATGGGATGAAGCATGTATTATGCCACCCATGAGAGGCCATGCAAAATGGAACTAAAGGCCTGCCATTGCAGCCTGTGTAAGTTGGTGCATGCACCACTTACTTAAGATATAGGTTTACTATATCTAAGGGTCACTACACTTAAAACCTATAAGTCACCCTATAGCAGGCCTTAATAATCCTGAAGGCACTCTATATGTCGTAAATGGCTGCTTCACTAACAACCCGGGAGAATGGACTCCGTAGGCTGCAGGGGTGTCCTGCTCATGCAGTGGTACCCTCTCAAAATATTACTGGCAATCTACAACATTTAACAACTTTCTGGTGTGAAGTCAGAATCCAGATTTTTTTCTGATGCATGCCAGTGCTCTTTGTGAATACTGACCAGTGATGTCAACAAATCATGTGTCTTCCGTTGGAAGCAGCTGAAGATAATGCTTCCCCTTCAACTCTGGCACAGTAAGTGAATGAGTAAATTGCCAACCTCAATTAGCAAATATCTTATTTTTAGAGGCTTACGAAAACTGTATGTTGTTCTAAATTAGGCTTGGGCGAGTGCTGGAAACACGTCAATGTAAAGGTTGAAACATATATCATCTTAAATGTAATACTCAAAAAACAGAGATTATGTTAGTAGGTAAATCCAATCCATTTAATTACAGTTTATGGTGGCCTCAAGACACTCCCCCTCCACCTAATACTGTAGATATGGTTAAGAATCCAGGAATAAAATTCAACACTGCGCTATCTTTTCGGCCACAAGTATTAGCTGTGGCTGGGAAGTGTTTCAGGCTGATAAAAACTCTAAAAAAGTTATTTGACCTCATCCCTTGCACTGTAAGAAAGACAGTGTTTTGTTTGTTTTGTTTTATATAGCGCGAACTAGACCCGAGACATCGGGTATCAGAGCGCTTTACATAGCACCAGTTTCGTTACACAAGGACACATTCATTTTTGTTAGGCACAGGAGATTAAGTGATTTGCCCAGAATCACAGGATGTTGAGCGTCGTTGCCGAGACTCGAACCCAGTTCTCCAGCTTCAAGGTCGACCGCACTAGCCGTAAGGCTACATCCTCTCCCCATTGTTGTGAAAAGGGCTATTGCCCTTATCACAACTAGATTGGACTACTGCAACAGCCTGTATGCAAGTAGCAACAAGACAGTACCAAAAAAACTACAGACAGTGCAACTTGCTGCGGCACGTCTGGTGCTAATACTAACTCGCCGTTCCTCAGCTTCAGCAGCTAAACCTCCCCTTTTAGGTGTAAGACAAAAGGTGGTAAATCTGTGACAGTCCTTGGGGCTAAAGCCTGGAATCTCCTGCCCGCCATCTTAGATCCACGCATGCAGAATCTTCTTTTAGGAAATGATTGAAAACCTGGATTTTCGCAGCCCCGGATTCCCTGTCCCTCTCACTTATTTCATTCCCCGCGTTAAACCTCAGCTTTTGGAGTGTTATCTGAATCTCTGCCCAGCGCCAGGATGCTCCGTTGGAGAGATAGTCACACCTTAAAAATAATATATGCAATATACAATACAATCACTACCTTCCCTATCTGATCTGAATCACAAAGTGGTTGAAATCTCTCAACAGATGCATATGGTTTAGCTATTCCTAAACTCAAGAATTTGTCCACCATTGGGAAAATGGTCCACGTATCAAATTCTTTGCTTTTATTTTACAAACAATAATTATATAGCACACGTCATTTCTAAGTCCTGAAAATAACAGATTCTATTATTGTCACATTTATGGTACACAATTTGCCAACTGCAGCAGGAGGGTAGGCCAAGCCTGCTGTTCTGGAATTCAAAGTCACAAAATCAGTAAGACTGCATTTGTCACCAGCACAAATTCAGCTCCCTAAACCATACAATGTGTGATAACCATTGTTATCTGTTAATTTAGTGCAGTTGACACCACTACAGTGACTCAGTGCTACGTTACACCCAACACAATAATTTGTTACATGGAATCCCAGTAAACTGGCGTGTCCGTGCCCTTTTGTCACCTGATTAACCTGATAGAAAACTGACTTGGACATATGAAAAGTCTTTTCTGGTGTCACCGTGATTGGTGTACTATGCTTCACATGCTTTGTAACTCCAAAACCGAAATCCACCGTCTCTTTGCGCCACACAGCAGGATATGTGATTCATCGACTATCCACGTGACGTGACCTGTGCACGCGCCTCCCCCTCACACTCTCAAATTGTAATGTAATACTGATGGCAAGTGTCAAGTGAGACCGCCATGCTTGCTTTCCACTGTGGGAAAGAGGGACGAGGTGATCTCTGGCTTCTGTTAACTATTGGAAGTCCTGCATGCATTTGTTGCTTGTGCATCCTGTCACACGTAACTGTACTGCTTTAATCTGAGCAGGTTAACAGCATGAGCACTGACTGGACTTTTGGCAGCCCCGCCTGACTGAATTTCTTGTGGTCTGCTACGGATACGAACTCTGAAACCTTCTCCTTGAAGGCTCACCACACCTTTAGTCAGCCAGCCTCCACTACACCCTTCTCTACTTCCTCATTCCATCCTCTGCCCTCCCTCACAGCCTCACGACTGCTTTGCTGAGTGATACATTTTCGATTTGTCTGTGGCACTTGCAGGGGTCTATTCCTTGTGGCAGAGGTGAGGGGCTGCAGCCTGAGAATGGTCAGTGCTGTGTCCGAGTCAACAGCACAAAATGTACCTATGACCGTAACAGCAACTCAATAATTGGCTCCAGTTGTGAGTGCCAGGACCTGGCTGGAACCAACCCGAGCACCTCTGAATGGTACTGAGAGGGTCCGTGCATAGCTTTCAAGTAGCTGTATTAGCGTGACAAATTTGTGTCCTTGCAGTGATGCTAACAAAATTATCAAATGCGTTAGTGTAACCTGCATGGCACTTAGCAGGGTTAATTGTGCTGAGGGAAGCCCCCTGGAGCAGGGGGCCCCCGCTCTGCGGGGGCTAATGTTACGCCACTCCTTTCAATGTTATAGGATGCAGAGTAATGCCGGGCCACCGGGCCACTGTTGAGCTCCTCTCTGTTCAACACACCATCACCAAGGTGCACCAGGATCCCCTGACAGCATATTTTCATGTCACTCAGTGCCAGACTTTGCCTCCCCCAAGGCCACAGTGGCCAGCGTTGCCCGGCTGCCCTCATGCAATGGATCCAAATTGACTTAATCATGCCGATACGGGCATCCACCTTCATTTGTATCAGCCATCGTCCCTGGGTTGATCCCCAGTCAGGATGATGAAGGATTTTCAATGGGCCGTGTAAGGAGCTCTAGCGGTGAACATCTGCCATCTTGGCTTGGTTGGCCACATCCTCGGGCTTCCACTGTAGACTTGACAAAAACGTATAGTTTTATTCACAATTAGAAATGGAAAAGTAATGTATCCGATTTACCTGTTAAAATTAGGCATATTTATCAGTGACCTGGGTTCATGGCATAGGGTGGGTGGGCTAAGTCTCATTGGACCTTGTCCCACAGCAAGTTCTGTGATATGATCCCCGCTGACAGACAGATCACCACTGCAGGCACATGGCCGGCACATGCCTCTCAAAGGAATCATCCCTCTGGCCCCACTGCCCTAAATACCACTGCTCTGAGCACCATTGATCTGCACCGGACATCCATGGCTCCCTTCTCCCACCTGAATGGACCATCTTGATGCCAACTGGGGCTGCTACAAATGCGGTCAGTGCAAAAGGCGCTCACTGCTCCCCACAGTTCATGGCCATGCAACCACACCATTATCATTGTTCCTTATATGTGTGCGTGCATGTGTGTGTGCGAATGTGTGCGCACACGTTGATATATACATGTGTGTTTGTATGTGTGTGCAAGTAAAGTATGCAATGCTGATGCTCCTGTGGTACCAGTTCAGTGTGTGCTAGGCAAGTCTGCACATGCTATATCAGATTGTATGTGTGTGTGAGTTTTTATTGCACTTTTTCGTGCATTGTATTGTGCATTTGAATTGTGTTCCCAAGAACACTTTGTGCCCTTGCACAGTGCGCACCCCATGGTACCTTGCACCCTATGTTCTTCCTTTCTTTCCTGAGACCTCTTCATACTGTACAACCATTTTATTTTATTTAGTTGTTTAACAATTTTAGAGGGTGCGTCAGCAACTTTGGTTATGTGCACACTTTACAATAACCTGTAAAAGATACAGCAAGCAGTGGGCTGACGTGCCCTTATGTAATAAGTCTATAAAATATGTTATGTTATTTTAATTTGTAGGGCGCACAGCTACCCTTAGGGGTTTCCCGGCACAAGCCAGGACGGAGGTCAGAGAGTTAGCGAAAGTTTTAGGCGTTTAATAGCCAGGTTTTCAGACTTTTGCGGAAGAGACCGTAGTCGACCTCCTTGCTTAGGGAAAGCGGAAGGGAATTCCACAAGGTAGGACCCAAATAAGAGAAAGACCGGTCGCCCATGCGGGAGAGTTTGAATTTCGGAACCGAAAACCTCATCTGATGGGCAGGGCGAAGAAGTTGCAAAGGTTGATACTGCTTCACTAACTTTTGTAGGTATAAGGGGGCCACTCCAGTTTTGATTTTAAACATGTAGCAGAGAGCTTTAAATTTAATGCGGTTCCCCATCGTCAACCAGTGAAGGCCACGAAGGAAGCTGGCGACTGATGAAAACTTCGGCACCCGGCACAATAATCTGGCAGCCGCGTTCTGGATTTAGGAATAGTATTATTTACTATTCCTACTCCAGTTTGCGCAACAGTAGGGAAGGTGTTGGAATTCTTTTCCAATACCTCAGCGCCCCCTAGTGCAAGTCGTTGTAACGACCGCGTTGAAATAGTAACGCGATGTAATGACAGCGTTGAAAACACTGTTTCCCCTGGAAATGCATCATCTGTGTTGTTTGTTTACTGTGCAAACAGTACAAAGACTAACAACTACAGATTCTTACAGGTTTTGACATTTTTTAAATCACTGAAAAATCCTACTGAAATTTACAACTTCATATTTTTGTTTCTCTTGTACGAATGTGCTCTCTTTCTTGTAGGATTGTTCAAGGGACTACATCAGCCTTCATCTGTTCTGCTTTTTTTGCCAGAACATTTCTCTCCTGGTTACCTTGTTGCCCAAACTGGATCATGCGATCCATATCCATGTTCTTGAGTCATTAGCATTTCAGGACCATGCAATTCATTTACTAATCCTTCTTCATTTCGCAATTCAAAGTTTTCAGGAGAAGCAAATCGTTCAAAAGGGAATTATCGCAAGACTTTTTGTGCGTGTAATTAACTCATGTGCATTCTTTACTATTAAATGAGAGCCCTCTATTAAGGGTGCTGTTATCTATCTGTTCATGCTTTGTCCAGGCTTTCTTGTATTAAATAGTTTTGGAGATTACATTTTTCACTCTGATTAAAATGTTTCTTCATATGCAGGATTCCTGAAGAAGATATCCTGATGTCCCTGTGCGCAGCATCTACTGATCTTTTGATGAACTCTGTCTTGGAATATGGTATCATGATGTTTGACCACAGATGATTTCTACATGGATGGCTGTCATGTGAAGAGTAACAGAAGTCACCCATGTGTCTCACATTGCTAACACCGCACTCCTCTGCTCGATATGAATGAAAGACCTAGACGATGACAAGCAATGGCACAGGCTGCAATGTTGAGCATGACTTTGATCAGTATCTATTTCCAGTTGTCTATATCACTGTGATTGTGATCAGTATTCCTGCCAACTGTGCCTCTCTCATTCTCTCATGTGTGCAGATAAAAAGGAAAAATGAACTAGGAGTATATCTTTTCAACTTATCCATGGCTGATCTTCTGTACACTCTTGTACTGCCATTATGGGTGGATTATGGCTTACATCACGACAACTGGAGGTTAGGAGACCATCTTTGCAAGCTGAGCGTCTTCCTCATGCATGTCAATTTTTATGCCAGTACTGGTTTCCTTACCTGCATCTCATTGGATAGGTATATTGGTGTTGTCCATCCTTTGAGGTTTCATCAGCTACGTAAGAGAAAAGCTGCTATGTACATCTGTGCTGTTGTGTGGTCTGTTGAAATCATATCAAATGTGGTCATTCTCACGTGCCAAAAAATCTTGAATAGTAACCAAAATGATACACTTTGCTATGATACTTTCCCAATGAAGGAATGGAAAGCATCATTCAACATCTTCCGGATATGCGTTGCATATTTACTACCTCTGGTGATCATGGCATATTGCTATATACAGATAGATATTGCCGTGAAACATAATCAAGCCACGGCTGATGAAGCAAAGAAGAAGATAAGGAAATTGTTGGTAGCAATTCTGTCAACCTTCTTTCTGTGCTTCACACCCTACCATGTCCTTCTACTAATGCGCAGCGTTTGGGAGCCAGGCTCCTGTAAGTTTGCCAGCTGGATATTTAAACCTTACAAAATAACTTTGGCCATAGCGAGCCTCAACTGCCTCGCTGACCCCATTTTGTACTGTTTTGTGAGCGAGACAAGCAGGACAGAGATCAGCACTGCGTTGAAATGCTGTGTTCAGGAAAACAAGTCTCCAGCGAAGCAAGAGTTTCAGATGACTTCCTTTTCAAACAAGAATACAAATGAGGCAGTATCAATAACTAGAGATGGCACCTGAACAAACAGAAGGGATTGCAGATAGTCAATTCATGTGGGCGATCAATATCTCACTCCAGAAAATATATTCAGTCCACACCTTTGTAAACCCAAAAACAAATGTAATATATTATTATTCCTCAGACTTTGATCCTCCAAGGCTCATCTGAGTCAACCCGACAGACAACGCGGATATGAACCCCAAAGTGGAGATCCCAAATATGGGGTCCTATCAACAGGGCATCAGATTCTGACTATGCCATGTCTTTCTCTCACTAAGACTCGGGAAGCAGTGACTGCTCTAGTGAAAGGAAGACTAAAAACCCCAACCACTGAGCCCAGTTAATGTGTATTATTTGCTGACCCCTACACATTCATAAAGAACTTGCTCTTGAGCTTGCCCCATCATTTGATTTTATACACAAGTGCACTAATTCTTAAGTAATATTTTTTAACCAAATTTGTAACTAAAAGGGACATTGGATGCAAATCATGTTAGTTAGGTTATGCTTTTTAAAAGTTGTACTAATATAGCCTTAGAGCCCGCCGCAGCAGACTCTACTGACCATTAAAGGCCCGTTCCAGTGTTAAAGGCCCGAGCGGAAGGCGAGGGACTTTAACAAAGGAGCGAGCCTTTAATGGCCGGAAGAGCCCACTACAGAGGGCTCTAATGCAATTAGAACATTTTGCCCCTAGAGGGCAAAATGTTCTAATTTGTACAACAAAGGCCTCATGGAGTCCGAGGGGATTGAACTCCCCTCGGGCTCCGTGAGGCCTTTGTTCACAGCAACAGCTGTGAACAAACATTGGAATGTTGGAGCTCCGGGCTTCTACCGGCCATTAGAAGCTCGGAGCACTCCATTGTTTTCAGTGGAGCTCCCAACATTCCAATGCTCTAATTTCATATATTTGACATCAATCAATTGAAACATTGGTGACAAATGAGTAGCAGAATACCTAAAGTAATACTGATTATTAGGGTAGATTACTTATGAACAGTGCACCCTCGAATACAAATATACTGACCCAGAAAGCGACAACCAATGAGAACCACCCACTATGCCCATTTACATGACTTCTAATGCTGCACAAGCCTCTACATTGTCACAGATAGCCACAGTTGTATGTCAGAATGCCATGTACAGAAATATCGTCCTGCTATAATCGCAACTCTACATCTATGTACCTTGCAGATATAAAGTATATGGTATACATGTTTATATCATCAAAGGACATTTATGAGGTAAGATTAGTAAACCTACACTTACCTATTTATACTTACCTTCACCATATTGTAGTAGTCAATATCACAGCTAAGACATTTTTGTGGGAAGATCATTTATTTTTCTACACTTCTTTACTGTGTTTTTCGACTGCACTACTTCTACTAGTTGATTGTACCATACGTTCACTATCCTCCTGTACAATATTCAATATGTTTAAGAAATGGAAAACCTCTTTGAGTTACCGCTTTTCTCCAGCGTAAATTTTAATGTTTAAATTCTCAAGTTTTTCATTAATTAATGTTGCTTTTCCGAACATTCTCTCATCATAAACTAGTGCGCACATTTGAATGATTATAAACGAGGTTTTATCATTAATGCTTCCCACAAAAACAAGGGCTTCACACGATAGATTATAGACACAGTTAGCATAGTCAATTTGAAGGCTGTACCAAAACGTTTTATTATTATGTATTTTTGTAAAAATATTTTGGATTTTTTTTTTTTTTTTTTCTCGAAAAATATAATTGGTAATGTATACATTATCTGAAGGCATATTTTTTCACATGGTATCGGGAAAAAAAACCTTTGATCCATCCACCTCTCTATGCAAAGGAAATGGAAAGTAAACTTCAGACAACTGCTGTATGTAGGCACAATTGCCAATGATCTGTATGGTGTCTTATGAGCACTTAAAGTATGAGAAATTTTTTTTGTATTATACCTTTTATCTGCCTTTATGTAATATAAAGTTGTGCATGTCAGAAGAATGCTCGAACTTATAGTCTAAATATGCACAGAGGAATAGAAGACAAGCAATTTAAAATCCTTTCCATCAGAAGCCTTCCATTTGTCCCATCCACTCCTGTCTTCATCCCCCCTCTTTCCTGTTAAAGCATACACAAATTAATGTATAAAATCATTATGAGTACCCCAAACCACAGGACTGAGTTCCCATATCCTACATCTACATCTACCACTTCCCTTGCCAAAGCAAATTTGTTTGCCCATTACTGTTGTCCAGTGGGCCTGCCTTCTAGTCCACTCTCTTTGACCCACTACGGAGTACCCACTTGGCCACCACCAGCTATAGGCCATCTTGCACCGCTGCTCTCCAGTGAACTCAATAGGCTTATGCAGTGAGTCACCCCCATACTGTTCTCTAGAGGGGTCCATAAACATAGTACCTGCCTCGTTCACACCTCTGACCTGAAGATGCAGCCCTCACTCTCATGAGGCCGTTTCACGTGTCTATCAAATCTTGATAGAAAACAGTGTTATTAAGAGGTCTCCAGATGAGTAGCAGTGTTCTTCAGTAACTCCTTACCTTCATCCACTTCAGAGTTTGCCAGCTGCATATTGCAAGCCTATGCTCAGCTGATGCTGTCCTTCTCCAACCTGCTCCTCTTCTTTTCTACTGAGCTCTAGACACCCATCAAACATCCATCCTTCTCAGATGGTCCAAAGTGGCATCGCTGACCTTGCAATGAGCTACAACAATGTCTGCATCTTGGATGACCTGAACATTAAGTTTGACAAATCAGACTGGCCTCAAATCAGATTGCCCCTTTTGAAATTGAAAGTCCAGACCTTCTTTTTGCTGGTTTCTGTTCTTCGCACAAAGCTAGGCATGGTCGCAAACAATCTTTGATCCACCATAATGTCATCAAGATGATAGCAAAGCAACCTTTCACCTCAAGTCACCACCACATCACCAATTTCCCCTCCACTCCTACACCACCAACAGAAATCAATAGGACCCTGGAAAAAAATTGTTCTCACTCTTCTTCAATCACAACTGGTAGATACATTGCCAATCATCTAAACATAAGTCCCACAGTTTACTTCTAGCTCGTCACACCCTTCGACAAGGTGATCTTCTTCAAGACTTCCTCATGCCCAAAGCACTGATGGAAGACTGCCTGGTTCTATTTAGAAGTAAAGATTTTTAAAGCAGAAAACAGAGTTCTCAGAAGACACTTAAAAAAAATAAAACCACTTCCAAAGACATGCTCTGACTGCAGTGACGCTCAAGAATATGTAAAGCTTCCATGAAGAAGGCAAAGTGTCTCTATTTCCCCAATGAATCCCCAAATAGGCCACCAGCGTACTGTAGCGTACCAAGGATGCCATGGGCCCAGGTGCAAACAAGGGAAAATGGCCCCTTTGACGGCTGCTGGTGTAGTAAAATACAGCAATTTTCAGGGTACAATGGGCCACTCTGGACCCTGGTGCCACCGCACCTGCTGCACCAACGTTAGCTATGCCCCTGCGTTCTGCCCTATTACAAGTGCCACAGTGTACTTTCAGAATTACAGTGTGCAGGAACACCAGGCCCAATTTGACTAGGCAGAAATACCTTGTTGTAAAATTGAGAGTAGGTCTGGGCAGGGGCTGTGGGCACAAGCACTCTCTTCTCAAAGAATGAAAGAGCATGGAAGACTCCACCTGCCAGCCACCACCCTTCCCTTCCCCAGACACTATCCCTGCTCCCAACACACAGCAATGCCCCCAGAAAAGGGCTGATTCCTCGGACCGCAATGTGAATTTGCAAGCTGTTTTTGACTCAGTAAAACTGTTTCCACTAGTTATTCCTCACTCACCAGAGAATAACCTGTAATTGCATGGTGCTGGAGTGCTGTTGCAATCTTGAACCTGGTAATTTCGGCACCCCTCCACCATGGAACTTGTAGTCAGGCCCTAAGTGAATTTGTCCTTGAATGAGTTTTATGTTTCCTATACTGCTAGACATAGCAGAGTTGGAAATACTGTCTATCAGACGAATGGAAAATTCACAAGGTACAATGTGGCCACAGTAATGAATTAGTATGCTAGCTGTTGTAGATACACTCTACTGAAAAATGTGTCTTACACCTATACACTGTGCTGCAATAAAAAATGGAAAGGCAAGCAAAGTAAAAAAAGAGCTTTGATGTATGCAAAAAAAGACCAAGAGGTTTGTAAAGGGCACTTTTATTTTAATTGTCCAGAGACCATGCACTAAACCTCTGCATAATCCTGGACTCCTCACTCACCATGAGCCGCCAAATCAATGCTGACTCATCATCCTGTTTCCACACGCTATGCCTGCTCTGAAAGATCTTCAAGTGGATCCCCACTGAGTCCAGAAAGACGGCCACCCACACACTCAAGACTGAAGTCTTGTTGCTGGGGAACAATCCTTCTTTTTGGACTAACAGCTGGTGGCCTGACCAATTGGGCCCGCTGCCCAAGCCAGTACCTAAAGCCAAAAATCTAGGCGTCCTGTTTGACACCAAGTTGTCCTTTGAAACTCAAATCAACGCTGCCACTTCTGCATGCTTCTTCATCCTGAAAATTTGAGGAAAATCCTCCCGGTAATACCTATGGATTTAAGGAAGACGGTGGTTTCAGTGTTGATTTCCTCAAGACTTGACTATTGCAATGCCCTTCTCTCTAGTGCTCCACGCCGTAGCATTAACAAACTTCAAACGGCCCAGAATGCAGCAGCAAGATTATTGTTGGGCATCCCCATGTTTGACTCAGTCTCCCCAGCTCTGATCAGACTCCACTGGCTTCCAGTGGCTAAGACGATACAATTTAAATCATTATGTATCGCTTTTAAATGTCTTAACAATATGGGGCCATTACAGCTGACAAAACTTCTTAAACCCTACACTCCTGCCAGAGCCCTTAGATCGGCCGAATTGAGAAACCTAACTGTTCCTAAAATCAGTAAGGTGAGATGTGGTGGTAAGAGCTTCACAGCCACAACGGCAAGCCTTTGGAACTCCCTGCCTATCACGTTGAAAAAAGAGAATAGTCCCTTTAAATTCAGGAAGGGCCTCAAGACCTGGCTGTTCTCAGTTTAATTGTCTTACTTCCTCTGTACTGAATACATTAAAGGCAGCGTCTAGACACCCCAGGGTATTTGTCGCGCTCTACAAATTTCTCATCATCATCAGCAGCAGCAGAATCGACTATGGCAACGCAGTCTACGCCGGCATCACCCAGAAACTCCTCAAGAAACTGCATAACATTCAGAACGCCTCCGCCAGACTTATCCTCAACATCCCCCGCCGGAGCCACATCACTGGACACATGAGAGACCTCCACTGGCTCCCAGTCAGCAAAAGAATCACCTTCAAGCTCCTTACACACGCTTTCAAAGCCCTACACGACACAGGACCTGCGTACCTTAACCACCGCCTCGCATTCCACGCTCATACCAGAGACCTCCGCTCCACCCAACTGGCCCTGGCTACCATCCCACGTATCTGGAAGACCACTGTTGGAGAAAGATCCTTCTCCTACCTCGCAGCAAAGACCTGCAACACCCTCCCTCTCCACCTCAGGCAATCACCATCACTGCTCAATTCAGTAAGGAGCTGTAGACCTGGATCTTCGACTGAACCACATCGCCTTCGATGGACCAGCAGTCCCCCCACCCCCAGCACCTTGAGACCCTTACGGGTGATTAGTTGAGCGCTACAAGCTACCTGATTGATTGATTGAATTGCCAGAATATGTATGGACGATTTCCTATCGTGAGCCAGTGGTGCTTAGGTGGTTTGGATCGAGGGAATATTGAAAATATATCTGGGCATGTTCAAAATTAGAATAAAGTAAGCCAGAACGCCATAACATTGAATATCATAATCAGAACCATTCTTGATTTTACTACAAGACATGCAGATAAGAGCCATTGTTATGTTTCTCTTGGAGATCGTCCAAGTTAACTTTACACACACTGGCTGTATTTACAATTCAATAGGACCACTGACCTGCTTGTTTTTCCTCATGCCTTTCCAGCTTACACTTCTTGAGTTTCAGTGCATTACATTCAGTTAAACAGCAGAGGGAGCAAGGAGATCATGAAATTAACCAGCAGGTTTTGAATGTTTTTCTTCTACTGTTTGTCCACAGAAGCACCTCTGAGAAAGCAACTTATGCCAGTAATGAGCTAAGTGTAATATTTATGTTCCTAAAGTGATGCTTTACAGAAGGGTTTCCTGCTTCCCAGACATATCTATGAAGATTACATTTAAAATAGAGCAATAATGCAGATTACTTTGGTTTTCTTATCCAGAGTTTTCTTACAAAATCCTTCATAAGTACATTTTCATGGCCAATCTTCGTGATTTTCTGACTCTGGACTCCTTACTTTGCTCGTTCCACTTTTCTGCTTGAAATTCCCTTTTCACGATTATCTCGACTTTTGGTTTGATTTGCAAGATTGATGATTTTCAGATCATCTGTTCTTTTAGGTATTTTTCACAACGCCACATTTCCGTCTGTTTTTCTGATTATTTTCTTGGGGCCGAGCATTTTCCATGTAGCTTACTTACCTAAATAGATCATCGAGGATTAAGGGCTAGAGGTACGGACAATACTAATAGCGATTACCAAATAGCGATTTTTTGGCGAATCACTATCACAAATGGACAAAGGGGTTATTTAGCCCCTATTCCTTAAATAACGATACGTAGAGGGCCGCAACAGACCTATCTCATGAATATTAATGAGGTAGGTTACAATTTAAAACCCACTACAATTCGCTGCCATCACAGGGATGGTGGACCGCTGGGGTCAGCTGACCACCATGTCTGTGATTGCTTTTAAATAAAGCAATCTTTTTTTTAAAATGCAGCCTGTTTTCCTTAACCCCTTCGCTGCTAGGCCTTTTCCCCCCCTGTGCTAAGCCTTTTTTTGGCTATTTGGGGTAGTGCGCGCTTAGGCCCCTGTAACTTTTTGACCACATAATGTATCCACGCCAAATTTGCGTCCTTTTCTTCCAACATCATGGGGATTCTAAAGGTACCCAGGGTTTGTGGATTCCCCTGGAGGGGTCCCAGAAATTAGTCAAAATACAGCTAAATTTTGTTTTTTGGGGGAAAAATGGGAAAAAAGGGTTGCAAATGAAAGCGTCTGGGTTTTTCCCTGCAAATGGTATCCAAAAAGCGTTTGTGGGGCTGAAATCACCATTTTCCCAGCTTTTAGGGAATGACAGACTTTTGTCAGAAAACCAACATTTTTTACACAGTTTTGGCATTTTTCTGGGACATAGCCTATTTTGCTATTTTTTGTGCTTTTAACCTCCTTCCACTTAATGGTAGAAATGGGTATGAAAGCAATAATGAATCCTGGAAAGCTATACATTTTTGAAAAGTAGACAAAGTTCTGAATTCAGCAAGGGGTCATTTGTGTAGATCCATCAAGGCTTCTTTATAGAAACGTACAGTTAAATATAGGAAAAATTGAAAATTAGTTGAAAAAAACAGCCTTTTGTGTCAACGTTTTCACCTGTAACTTCTTCTAATTATGACAGCTCTTTGAAAGCAATATACCGTTACATCCGCTGGACCTTACTGGTTGTGGGGATATATAGGACTTGTAGGTTCACCAAGAACCCGACGAACCCAGAGTAAAAAACTGAGCAGCAATTTGCAATGGCTTTTTATTATGTACCGGGTATATAGCAATTATTGTGGGAAAATGTATACATGGAAAAATTGGTATGAACGACACCTATGTATTTCTGAAATGGGAACAAGTTATAGAGTTTAGAAACAGTAGATATTTGCACATTTTTGAAATTGGGAATACTCATACTAGCATGAGAATTATCGGTCATTTTTCAAAATGACTTTTTTTTACACAATGTCTTTCATTTGAAAGGCAGAAATGCATCGAAAGTCAATAGGTAATAACAGTTGCTTTACAAATCTGAATTACCCTAAGTCTCCCGATAAAAATGGTACCTCACTTGTGTGGGTAGGCATAGTGCCCACGACAGGAAATGGCTCAAAACCCAACGTGAACACACCACATTTTCTCAATGAAAAATTACCCTTTTTTTGCAAAGTGCCTAGCTGTAGTTTTTTAACCCTAGCTCTCCCGGCACCTAGGAAAACCTAGCAAACCTATACATTTTTGAAAACTAGATACCCAGGGTAATCCAGGATGGGGTGACTTGACTGCCTCCCACCAGGTTCTGTTACCCAGAATCCCTTGCAAACCTAAAAAATTGTCCAAAAAAACACATTTTCCCCACATTTCTGTGCTGGAAAGTTCTGGAATCTGCGTGGATCCACAAATTTCCACCCACCCCGCGTTCCCCAAAGTGTTCCGAGAAAAATGGTACCTCACTTGTGTGGGTCGGCCTAGTGCCCGCGGCAGGAAACGGCGCAAAACGCAATGTGGACATACCTCAATTTCGCAGTGAAAAATGACCCTTTTTTGGCAAAGTGCCTAGCTGTAGTTTTTGAACCCTAGCTCTGCCGGCACCTAGGGAAACCTAGCAAACCTATACATTTTTGAAACTAGACACGCAGGGGAATTCAGGATGGGGTGACTTGACTGCCTCCCACCAGGTTCTGTTACCCAGAATCCCTTGCAAACCTAAAGAATTGTAAAAAAAAACACATTTTCTCCACATTTCTGTGCTGGAAAGTTCTGGAATATGCGTGGAGCCACAAATTTCCACCCACCCCGTGTTCCCCAAAGTCTTCCGAGAAAAATGGTACCTCACTTGTGTGGGTTGGCCTAGTGCCCGCGACAGGAAACGGCGCAAAACGCAACGTGGACACACCTCAATTTCGCAGTGAAAAATGACCCTTTTTTGGCAAAGTGCCTAGCTGTAGTTTTTGAACCATAGCTCTGCCGGCACCTAGGGAAACCTAGCAACCCCATACATTTTTGAAAACTAGACACCCAGGGGAATCCAGGATGGGGTGACTTGACTGCCTCCCACCAGGTTCTGTTACCCAGAATCTCTTGCAAACCTAAAAAATTGTCCCAAAAAACACATTTTCCCCACATTTCTGTGCTGGAAAGTTCTGGAATGTGCGTGGATCCACAAATTTCCACCCACCCCGCGTTCCCCCAGGTCTCCCGATAAAAATGGTACCTCACTTGCGTGGGTTGGCCTAATGCCCGTGACAGGAAACGGCGCAAAACGCAACGTGGACAAACCTCAATTTCGCAGTGAAAAATGACCCTTTTTTGGCAAAGTGCCTAGCTGTAGTTTTTGAACCCTAGCTCTGCTGGCACCTAGTGAAACCTAGCAACCCTATACATTTTTGAAAACTAGACACCCAGGGGAATCCAGGATGGGGTGACTTGACTGCCTCCCACTAGGCTCTGTTACCCAGAATCCCTTGCAAACCTAAAAAATTGTCAAAAAAAACACATTTTCCCCACATTTCTGTGCTGGAAAGTTCTGGAATGTGTGTGGAGCCACAAATTTCCACCCACCCCGCGTTCCCCCAGGTCTCCCGATAAAAATGGTACCTCACTTGCGTGGGTTGGCCTAGTGCCCGCGACAGGAAACGGCGCAAAACGCAATGTGGACATACCTCAATTTCGCAGTGAAAAATGACCCTTTTTTGGCAAAGTGCCTAGCTGTAGTTTTTGAACCCTAGCTCTGCCGGCACCTAGGGAAACCTAGCAAACCTATACATTTTTGAAAACTAGACACCCAGGGGAATCAAGGATGGGGTGACTTGACTGCCTCCCACCAGGTTCTGTTACCCAGAATCCCTTGCAAACCTAAAATATTGTAAAAAAAAAACACATTTTCCCCACATTTCTGTGCTGGAAAGTTCTGGAATCTGCGTGGATCCACAAATTTCCACCCACCCCGCGTTCCCTCAGGTCTCCCGATAAAAATGGTACCTCACTTGCGTGCGTTGGCCTAGTGCCCGCAACAGGAAACGGCGCAAAACGCAATGTGGACAAACCTCAATTTCGCAGTGAAAAATGACCCTTTTTTGGCAAAGTGCCTAGCTGTAGTTTTTGAACCCTAGCTCTGCCGGCACCTAGGGAAACCTAGCAAACCTATACATTTTTGAAAACTAGACACCCAGGGGAATCCAGGATGGGTTGACTTGACTGCCTCCCACCAGGTTCTGTTACCCAGAATCCCTTGCAAACCTAAAAAATTGTCCAAAAAAACACATTTTCCCCACATTTCTGTGCTGGAAAGTTTGGAATCTGTGTGGAGCCACAAATTTCCACCCACCCCGCGTTCCCCCAGGTCTCCCGATAAAAATGGTACCTCACTTGCGTGGGTTGGCCTAGTGCCCGCGACAGGAAACGGCACAAAACGCAATGTGGACAAACCTCAATTTCGCAGTGAAAAATGACCCTTTTTTGGCAAAGTGCCTAGCTGTAGTTTTTGAACCCTAGCTCTGCCGGCACCTAGGGAAACCTAGCAAACCTATACATTTATGAAAACTAGACACCCAGGGGAATCCAGGATGGGGTGACTTGACTGCCTCCCACCAGGTTATGTTACCCAGAATCCCTTGCAAACCTAAAACATTGTCAAAAAAAACACATTTTCCCCACATTTCTGTGCTGGAAAGTTCTGGCATCTGCGTGGAGCCACAAATGTCCACCCACCCCGCGTTCCCCCAGGTCTCCCGATAAAAATGGTACCTCACTTGCGTGGGTTGGCCTAGTGCCCGCGACAGGAAATGGCGCAAAACGCAATGTGGACAAACCTCAATTTCGCAGTGAAAAATTACCCTTTTTTGGCAAAGTGCCTAGCTGTAGTTTTTGAACCCTAGCTCTGCCGGCACCTAGGGAAACCTAGCAAACCTATACATTTTTGAAAACTAGACACCCAGGGGAATCCAGGATGGGGTGACTTGACTGCCTCCCACCAGGTTCTGTTACCCAGAATCCCTTGCAAACCTAAAACATTGTAAAAAAAACACATTTTCCCCACATTTCTGTGCAGGAAAGTTCTGGAATCTGCGTGGAGCCACAAATTTCCACCCACCCCGCGTTCCCCCAGGTCTCCCGATAAAAATGGTACCTCACTTGCGTGGGTTGGCCTAGTGCCTGCAACAGGAAACGGCACAAAACGCAATGTGGACATACCTCAATTTCGCAGTGAAAAATGACCCTTTTTTGGCAAAGTGCCTAGCTGTAGTTTTTGAACCCTAGCTCTGCCGGCACCTACCTCACTTGCATGGGTGGGTCAAAGACCGGCGACAGGCAAGGGCCCAAAAGCTATTGAGGTGACATCAAAATTACATATCACAATCCAGCCTGGTTTTGCATGGGGGGTCCCATGAGTTTTTGGTCCGGGGCTCGGCGGCCATCTGGGGAAACCTACCTAACCCACACATTTCTGGAAACTAGACACCCGGGGGAGTCCAGCGAGGTATGGCTTGCGTGGGTCCCCCATCATTCTCCTACCCAGAATCCCCTGCAAACCTCAAATTTTGCTGGAAAATTCCCTTTTTTTTGTCAAATTTCTGTGTGGGAAAGTTCTGGAATCTGCGTGGATCCACAAATTTCCTCCCACCCAGCGTTCCCCCAGGTCTCCTGATAAAAATGGTACCTTACTTGTGTGGGTAGGCATAGTGGCTGCAACAGGAAATGGCCCAAATCGTACTGTGGAGACTTCAAAATTACCTATAGCAAAACTACCTGGTTTTGGGGGGGGGCACCTGAGATTTTGGCCCCGGGCTCGGCGGCCATCTTGGGAAAGTACCAAACCCAAACATTTCTGAAAACTAGACACCCGGGGGAGTCCAATGAGGTATGGCTTGCGTGGATCCCCCAACGTTTTCCTACCCAGAATGCCATGCAAACCTCAAATTTAGTTGAAAATAACACATTTCCCACATATTTGTGTGTGGAATCACCGTGCCGGCACAAATGTCCTACCACCCAGCGTTCTCCTTGTTCTCCTGAGTAAAATGATACCTCACTTGTGTGGGTGGGCCAAAGGCCTGTGGCTAGGAAGAGCCCAAAACATAGAGATTTAGAGTATAGCACCGAGAATTCTAAGCGCTACATTTTTTAAAAATACGTTTTTAGCCAATTCTGCTTTGGACACCCACACAAGTGAGGTATCATTGCACCCTCCCTCCTGCTTTCAGTAACCATAATGGGGGAGCCACTGTTGGTGCATAATGGCCGCAGTTTATTTAATCATATAACACCTGGCTAAACATCACAATTTAATGGTCATAAGTACTCTCCATGGGTTATTCAATATACCTTCTACACAACTGTTATTGCCAATAAATCAGTTCATGTTTGTTGGTTCGTATTACTTATTAACAGCACTTCCGGCACAGCCCTTTTTGCGGTGGCCACTTTCTGCAGGTGTCTAGCGTTTGCAGCCTCTAGGCTTATCTTGCTACCAATATCTGTGTGGGTGGCCGTTATGCTTGGCCCTGTCTGCAAGTGCCATGTCTGTCTGCAGCTGATCCCTGCTGGCCAATTGCCTGCTCCCTGTGTCCCTGCTGTGAGTCACCCCAAGGACACAGTTTGAGCAGCTCTTTTCCTTGGCTATTGTGCTTTCAAGGTGGTTTTTATGTGCTGCCTCCGCCACGCTGCCGGTGGTCCCCCAGTGATTTTACACCAAACGATGGGGAAGGAATTCAATAACGAGTCTTACTGTAGAAACGGTGTCATGAGTCCCCCCTGCTCCACTGTCTGATAAGGTGGTAATGTGCTGCATACCTTGAACAGGGAATAGCATGCACAAGGATAAACAGCCAGGCTTCAATTTGCAGCAATAGTGGTGCAAGCTAAAAAGGCCACCCAGCGCGGGATGCAAAAGGGTCCTCTGTGACCCACCTAGTGTGACTGTAGAACTCGGAGGATGAAGGGTGCTAGAGTAGGGTACAAGCCTGCCTGACACAATGACTCATTGCAGAAGACTGGTGGTGTGGTGAATGCCCAGCGCCGAGCCTGCATTGGCAAGAAAGGACGAGGGTGCTACATTGACAGTGATCCAGCGGCGTACTAGCAACAGATACTCCACTACCATATACTCACCTGGGCCCATACAACTCGCTTCCGTTAACACCAAGTAGACCGCTGGAACTTTTAGTTTTTAATGATTCTCATACCTCAAGATCTAGTTATTTCTTCTCTAACTAAACCTTTCACTGATCAAATAGTTCTTTTCCTCTGGTCAATGGACCATTAGGTGGAACTAGTTGATGGTGATAATTAACATGTTTTATTATACATTTCTTGATTAAAATGAAATAATCACAGATTCGGGAAGTTTTAAAATCTTTATCTGAATTAATTGATTGTGAACCATCTCAAAGTTTCAGTACAAACACCCTCATTCGCAAGAGTGTCAATTCAATCAGATCTCATTTAAACCAATAACAATTCAGATCCATACAATAACAATGCTCAGAAAGAAGAGGACAGAGAGAGAAGAACATTTATAAATACAATGAGTTCATAATTACCAAGAATGGTGTGAAGACCAACCCCCTGGCCAAAGGGCTGGTAAGGGTCCCCAGGATAGATCAGGAGACAAAGACTTCAGGACAGGATCAGGACAGGATACATCACCTCTCTAAATACCTACGGCTGCATCGCACCTCTCTCTGACACTCTCTTCCTCCTCGTGGTTCTTCCGCGATCTTCTTTCTAAACCAATTAAGTTAAATAGATGGTTCTGCATTCAGTTTCTTCTTCAGCGTCTCACAGCATCAGCACCACCACCAGCACTGACAGCATCCCAAGCTCTATATCGCCTCTGCTGCTTCCGCTCTCGTGTCAAAGTGCGCTCCGAAAAAAACTTCTTCACTAACTAACTAAAACTACCTCAATTATACCTTTTCATAACCATGTACCACCCTTTAATGTTTCAATTTCGGAAAATACTAACTCTGATTGGACAGGCGGGGGGGGGGGATGATCATCACACCATGCTTACATTTCACTTATTTCTTTAAACCTTTGTTTCAAAACTCCTCCCCTCAAACTTTTATTCCGCACTTCCTTTCCCATACATCTTTAAACTTTATTAATACAAATGTAATGATCTCTTGAATAAAGTTCCTTCATATGAACTCTTCACCCTCATGTTCCCAGGGCACATCTTCGCCGACCTTGGACGCGTGACAAGTCCTTAGTCATCCTTTCGTACTTCATAGCCAGGGCGCATGCGTCGCGCAACGTCAGTCTGCTTGACTCAGACAAATTTGAAAGGCCCAAATACGCACTAATAATAAAGTCAAATGGAAAAATGTTATTCTCAAAAATAAATGATTTCACTGTATACCACCAACCTCTACTCTAGCCCATTTCCATTTATTATTTCCCTTTCTGCATTTGCATTAGTATAAAACTTATTTTCTAATTTCAGCAAGCAGGTGCCATGCATGTGAGCTTTCAAGCAGCCATTTTATGATTCTTTGCGCAGGCGCCAGAATTTCCCTTCAAGTGTCAGTACGTCATACTACGTAGATGCAGTAGACGCATGCGCAGTAAAGATCCCGTGTTAGAATGCATCTTAGTCCTTCGTTCATGTTATTGCAGTTAGTAAACACATAGGCAAGCTTCATCTTATTCCGCGTGTAAAAGAAATGCGTATTATTAATCACAAAACACGTTGTTAATAATTCGTTAGTGAGTTAAAACGAGAGGATTGCTTCCGAGCAAGTCTCATGTTCGAGTCCTTGCTCCATCAATCCCCTCTCTGATGGCATATTAAGCCATCACAAAATTTCCCATCCATCCCAGATACCAACTTTAACACTTCTCAATTTTCTCTATTTGACCTCTCAAATTTTCATCAATCATTTCGTTTTCTTCTAAATCTCGCATCTTCTTTTATAACCTGCCTTTCATTTCTTCCAAGCGTATTTCATCACACTTTCTTTTTCGTGTCTGTCCCTTTCCTTTTCTTTCCAAGTGTACCTTTTCTCCCGTACCCTTTCTACAACATCTATATTTAATTATTATTAACATCACTATCGTTATTATCATAACTAATGGTATTATTATTTGACCTAGAAAACTTTTCCCAAAATCAACAAACCATTTCCCTATTGATGTTATACTTTTTGTTAGTCTTCCCCACACACTGTCAACCTCCAGTTGGGTCAAATCTTTATGCATTCCCGTAATGTTTTCAATATATCCTTTGATTTCTCTGCTCTTGTCCGGAATATAAGTGCAGCAATGTTGAACTTTCAACATGCCACAGACTCCACCTTCTTTTGCTAACAATATATCAAGAGCAAGACGGTTCTGTAAAAACATAGATCTAATTGCAACCATCTCTGTGTTAATCATCAGAAATCCTCCTGCAGTGTTTGTAGAAAGACCATCAACTATGGTTGATAACTTACAAATTTTCTGTGAATTTAGAATGACTCCAACTGAAGGTATCAGTGCACTAAAAATGTCTCCTACAATTTCAGAAAAACTAGCTCTTCTTCTACGTGTTAGTCCATTAGAATTCCCATTGGTTCCACTGATTTTATCTACATGATACATTTTTGGAAAAACTATTCCAAAATAACAGCTTCCGTACCATCTTGCAGGTAACCTATAATAGGCATTGTTCCCACAAACATAATACACTCCTGGAAACACAGGATCAGTTCCCCCTTTTAGTCCCCATCCTCCTAATATTAGGAAGTTATGTTCACATTCACTGGAACCAATGTAATTATTGTTATAATCTGTATTTAATCTATGGAGGCAGAATTTTCCCCTTTTCACAAAGTCCAGGGACATCGCAGCATGAGCCTTGCCACTTGCATAGATTCCCTCTTTCCCAACCCATGGAGGTACATGGGTTTTCTGTGTAGTTGCCTTCCTCATTAAATCCTGTCTCCTTTCTTCTACTAAATTCAAAAAGTATTTTTCTTCTTTTCTTAATGTACATGTTAGATTATCTTTGTGTGTCTGAATTCTTTCTAATATGCAATTCAGAAAATACTACATCTCTATCTGAATAAAAATATTGAAGTTTCCTGTAGCATAAAATAAACTTGACAAAATACTACATGACACACCATAAGTTAAAGGTATATGGTGATACGTCATTCCTTCTGATACTGATGAAGGTAACTTCATACACACGTAGCAATTATTAATCTCCATAGTACTAACATATTGAAATAACAACTTAATAAACACATTAGAGGACGTATTATAGTCTGATTCATTATGATAGTTCGCTTCATCTTCTACCCCTATTTCTATTTCAGTTTTTCTTATTCTATCCACCTTAACATTAGTATCTGTGTTATTTTTGTCACTTGTTTTCATTATTAAAGGTACTCCTACTGTTAAAAATAGCCATCCTAATACTGCTAATAAAATACTACAAAAACAAAATCTAAAACACTTTCTTTTTAGTCCACATTTTGGTTTCTCGGTCACTTCAATTTCTGCCATTTTTTTTACTCCTGAGAAAATTTCTTTTCTCTTATCTTTTCTCTTTCAGGTTTAGCCTTCCTTTTTGTTCTTAAGGAGGTTTCAATTGGCTTTCATCAATTTGTGCAATATGGACCTCTTCTGTCTCATCAGACAGACCCAGGGACTCAAATTCCTCGAGTATAATGTATGTCCACTCAGGAGCCTTGTATCTCCTGTTTAAATTTCTCAATCTTGGACTTCTTCGAGTGATTTTTGCTAAGGTTTGTTTAGGTCTTGTTTGACTTGTGACTTCGTTCACTTGTTCTGGTCTCTTTTCAGATTTTCTCAGATGATATTTTAGTTTCTTTACTCCAGCTGGCCAATTGTCTCCTCTCCTGACTCTTTTGGTTTGCACTGCGTTTTCACCTTCCCTGTCTCTTTGTAAAATTCTTTTTATTTCATTTATTTTAGGCACAACCTGTTCTGTTCCTCTGTTTTCTGTGCTTGTACCTTCTCTTGCTTCCTCCTGCTCAGGTTCTACCGTATTTTGTTCTACTTCTTCCTGAGCTTGTTCTTCTAATTCTATCTGACCCTGTTCAGGCCTTACTTCAAACCTTTCTTCTTCTTCTGCCTGAACTTGTTCTTCTAACTCTATCTGGTCCTGTTCAGGTCTAAATTCAAACTTTTCTTCTTCTTCTTCCTGAACGTGTTCTTCTATTTGTCCCTCCTCAGGTTTGTTTGTGGCTCTTTCTATTTTCACCTGAGTGTGTTCTTCTTCCCCTGTCTCTTCCTGACTACTTTCCTGTCTTTTCAGTTCTGTTCTTCTTCTGGTTTCAATAGCATCATCAATGTTTTTCAATCACTGGGATCCATTCTTCCTGACTTATCTCGGGCTGTTCATCATATGGTTGTCTTTCAGAATCTATCATTCTAGATTCTTCAATTTCACAGTTTACAACTCCTGACGCTTCAGCCTGCTGAGTCGGTGGTGGCTCTTGTTGAACTGATGGGCTCAGAACTCTTCTGGTATGGCTGGCATGAATCCAATTGGGCAGACCTGCACACTTCAATGCTGTGGTAGTGACTAGTAGGACTTGCCGTGGCCCATCCCACCTTGGTGCTAGACACGATTTCCTTGCGTGTTTCTTCACTAGCACCCATTCTCCAGGATTCAAATCTTGCGCTTGGTCTGGCTGTCTTTCAACTGCGTCTTCTCCAACCTGGTGAGAGATAGAACGCATCATTTCAGCCAATCCTTTGCAATAGTCCAATACCAGATCATCAGTTATACTCATTAGTTTATTTCCAGGAATAAATGCCTGTCTCATGGCTCTTCCCATGAGAACCTCATGTGGGCTCATTCCTATTTTTCTGTCTGGAATGCTTCTGAGACCCATCAATACAAGAGGTAATGCATCTGGCCATTTCAGCTTTGTGGATGCACACACTTTTCCCAATCTTGATTTGATTGTGCCATTCATTTGCTCAACAACTCCAGAAGCCAATGGACGATAAGCACAGTGCAGTTTTTGTTCAATGTTAAACGCAGCACAGATTAATCGAATTATTTCATTATTAAAATGAGGGCCTCTATCTGATTTCAAAGTGACCGGAAAACCAAATCGTGGCACTAACTCCCTCAACAACAATTTTGCAACTGTAAGACTAACATGTCTTCTAGTAGGATAGGCTTCCACCCATCTTGAGAAAAGGCATACTATGACAAGTACGTATTTCAATCCATTGCATGGAGGTAATTCAATAAAATCTAACTGTAATCTGGTGAAGGGTCCTTCTGCCTTTCCGATCTTTCCCCAGCTTACCACTGTCTTTCTACCTGGGTTCTGCTGTTGACAGGTTAAGCATCTTTGGCAAAGGCTCTCTGCGACTACCCTGAACTTCGGATTATACCAACTCTGTCTGAATAGCCTGATCATTGAATCTCTCCCTATGTGTGTTGCTCCATGGTATACTCTCGCCATTTTTGAAAGCAAACAATCTGGCATGACTGCTCTTCCATCTAAATACACCCATACCTCATCATGTGGTCTCTTTGTACAGGCTGCCTTTATCCAGTTTCCTTTTTCCTTTTCCTCAACTTCTTCCTGCGATTGTTTAATCTCATCCCATGTTTCTGGTACTGAGAAGTACATAAGTTGGCATCTGGTTTCACCCGTTTCAATTTTTTTGTTTATGGCTACTGCATTTTTAGCACAGTATTTGGCCACTTGGTCAGCATAATTATTGCCAGCAGTCACATAGTCATTTCCTGACTGATGTGCAGCGCATTTTACAACTGCTATCTCTTTTGGCAATTGTAATGCTTCCAACAAATCCTTTACATTTTTGCTGTTTCTGATAGGAGATCCTGAAGAAGTCAGAAATCCCCTTTGCATCCAAAGCTGGCCAAAGTCATGCACAATCCCGAAACAATATTGGCTATCCGTAAATATGGTTACGCTCCAATTTTTCCCCTTTTTACATGCCATTGTTAAAGCAACCAATTCAGTTACTTGTGCAGACTTGACTCCAGGTAAACAGGATGCTTCAATTACCCCCGAAATTTTACAAACAGCATATGCAGCACTTAGACCTCCTTCTTGTGTCCTAAGGCAGGAACCTTCTATAAATAACTCATGATCAGCCTTTTTCAAAGGTGTCTCTCTTATGTCTGGGCGGGGCTTCGTGCATAACTCAGTCACGTCCAAGCAATCATGATCACTTTCATCTTTCACATCTTCATCGCAGGGGTCTGGTAATAGGGTGGCTGGGTTCAAGATCGTACACCTTATCACAGTCACGTTCTCAGCCCCCAAAATCACTCTTTCATACTTTGTCAAACGGCTAGGGGTGAGGTGTTGTTGTATTCCGCTTTAGGTGTCCGTATATAGGTTTTCCTGAAACATGTCCTTATATAGGCACAATTCGCATTGCCCTTATATAGGCATAATATCCCAGTCCTTATTTAGGCATTAGCCATGCAATCCATGCAATCCAAATTCAGGCATGGTCACCTACATCCGTCCACCTTAACGTCACAACAAGTTCTTAGAAACCAGACCCTTAAGCTCTTGGGAGTTCCCCTAGCACAGGATTATTGATTTCTCCAAGAACTCATTTATTATGCATGAACCGCTATTCCTTAAGGGTTCATTCCTGACGTCTTCCTCTGCCCGACTTCACGTCAATGCTAACATTCCAAGGCACCTACCGGGTATAAATATACCTTCCCTTGCCCAAGCAAGTAGGAGGAGACCTCGACTTTAGAGGAGCCCGTGTACCGGCCTGACGCACTGACAAGAGACGCTGTCATCCCTGCTCGCAGAGAATCCAGCTTCCAGTGTTCTGACTCCCTTCGCGGGGTGTTAGAGTTCGAGACCCGGAAAGAGATTCCCACCTCTCTCATTCTCAAGGTATGGAGTTGACTAGAACCTAGAGGGACTGTTGGCATACAGGACTCTTGGCATACCAGACTCTTGGCATACCAGAGACTTGGCATACTATAGCATACCATACTATAGAATACATCACCTACTTCTTACCTTGCACTACACTTAGGTTAAGTACACTGGGGTAGAACTAGTTAGAGAAGCATCTTATGAGTACTCGCATTTTTAGCTTATGTTATTTATGTATATGAATATATGTGTCATAGCTAAAAGATAATGCTAGCGCAGTATTATTTCTTTCTACTGCTTACGCTGTACATTGTATATCTCGCATACTGTCTTGTGATCATAACAGCTCATATCTCTTACACGAGAAACAAGACTGTTCAATAAATCCTTTTATTGAAACGCCCGTCTATTCTTTCTGTGTAACTCTGAAGAAACTAAGCATGCACGATTAGCTGAGTGAAACTGTTATCTGTTGTTTCCACGATTCTGAGAGTGTTCCGATTCTAAAGGGAAACAAAGTTGTCATGTTTATGCGGTTGCCAGAAACTACTCCCTTCTTGTTTACAAGAAGTTTCTCGTGGCCTCTGAGTTAGCTGGCACAAAGTAATTAAGTTTAATATACTCGATAGGGACATACTGACCTCAGTCCTATGTCAAATCTATAGGGTATATTATTCCAATACGCAGAGCCTATTAGGGAAATAGGAACTACACTACATGGCGCCCAACGTTTGGTAAGGCACTAATTTAACGCTAGATTCTGAGTAACTCAGTCGTGCTTTTCTCAGAGACCCCTACTCACATACTCCATAAGACGTCTGGAGTGGGTAGGGTTAAGTATCCGCCAAAGCTAAATAGGACAAAAATCCTATATATTAGCTGTATGGTTTGTTCAACGTTGAAGGATACAGTGTTCCAAAATATTGTGCACCTTATCTTTTGTTTCCTTGAAACTTGTTCTACATTTTTCAAAAAACAATGTCCCTGAACGGGGATAATGCCACCGAAAACGGTGTAGCTGCGGCTGATCCAGTCGTAACAGCTTTTAACTTTACAGATTTAAATGAAACCGATGAGGGTGTTATAAACATCCCTCCAAACTTAAGAAGAAAATACTGACAGCAGTTCAAACCGCTGTAGCAAAAGAAAGAGCTCTAGCTCAAGGGAAACGCATTATAGTCGTAACTCCAGTACCAGCCTTAGAGGCGGTCACAAAAGCGAGCATTCCAAATGCAAAAGCTTTACATCCTAGATGGATACAATGGGTTAATTCTCTTGCTGCAACAGATGTTGAATATGTTTTTGATCCTGATTTAAAAACACAAGTGTTCCTGCAATATGAACATGAATGTCCTCTGCCCACTGAAATTCTGCCTCTAGATCAGTACGAATTTATAATTTATACTGACGGATCAGCACAACCCGCTACAGGGAGTAAGCAAGCTTACAGTGCAGCGTGCGCAATCGTTAAAGGAAGCATGCAAGATGGTAACTTCAGAGCAATGGTCACTAAAACTCAATCTCTAGGAGATTGTACAGCTCAGCAAGCTGAACTACAAGCATTCAAACTGGCACTTGAAAATACAGATCGCGAATTCCCCACACTCATAGTGTGCGATTCTTTTTACTGTGTTCAGTCGTATAATGAATATATACAGAATTGGCTTGAAAACGAGTTCAAAGATGCAAAAGGTGGCACAATAAAGCATAAAACGCTTTGGGAACAAGTAGTTCAGTTAAGAAACGAACTACCAAAAGCTCACGTGATACACACCCTGAGTCATCAACGTGATGGCGTTCACGTTGCAGGGAATTCATTGGCTGATGAAGCCGCAAAGGGGCTGTTCAGACGGCTTCCGTAGCTGCAATCACTCGTTCAAAAACGAGAATAGACAGTGAGATATTGTTGGCTGTCAATGCTTCAAGCAAAGGCAGTGGTGCAGCATTACCAAAAAAAATTCCACTCAAGTACTCTTATGTAATTGATGCAAACAACGTTCCTTTTGCTCGAATCCCTGGAGTGGGGGATAGGGTAATTCCAAACATGGAACGTAGATTAGGACTGATCCTAGCAGCACATGAAGGGATAGCCTCTGCCCATGCAGGTGTTTCTGCAACAGTATCTTTACTTAAACAAAGATATTGGTGGCCTGGCATTAGGAAACAGACCAAGAACTATGCTTTGGAATGTGAAATATGCCAACAGATGAAAGTTTCCACAGTGAAACATCCTGCGCAGGCACCCCTGTTGATTTCAGACAAACCATTAGCTTGTGTTTACCTGGACCACTGCGGTCCCTTGCAAAGGGACGGTAACTATAAATATATAATGGTCGCAGTGGATTCGTGCTCAAGGTTCCTATGGATGTGGCCTCAGCGCTCGGCTGACGCTCGAACTGTTATAAAAGATTTGCGAGTCTTTATCGGCACATACGCAATTGGCACACTACATTCTGACCAGGGCCCTGCGTTTAGCTCTTGGGCTTACAAAGAAGCCATGGCCAGTTTGGGCGTAGTATTGCGGTACTCCTCTCCGTTTCATCCTGAGGGAAATTCTGTTGTGGAAAGGAAAAACCGGGACATAAAGCAGTCTATAACAGCTAGAGTATTAGGTTCGGGTGATGGGTGGGTCAAACATCTTTATGGGGTCCAACACTCATTAAATAATTTGCCAAGAAGTTCTCTTGGGGGGGTCACTCTATATGAGGTCCTATTTGGGACAAGAATGTGGGTTCCTGATCTCGAATGTAAAGGCACAGTGGTGGAAAATAAACCCTTTGATATCAAAGATCGTTTGGCTGTTTTACAGGATCTAAATGAACTAAGATCGAAACAAAGCAACGTGTTCCTGAAGCCAACCACCACTGGGGAAACACCGGCAGTCCCAGCAAGGCCTGTCTGGATCCCAAAAGTTGGGGATCTAGTCAGAGAGAAGATTGCGGACAAGAAGGAATTTGGACCTTCTTACAGACAACCAGTACCTGTCCTAGCCATCC
This sequence comes from Calotriton arnoldi, assembly GCA_963921515.1. Classification (NCBI taxonomy): domain Eukaryota; kingdom Metazoa; phylum Chordata; class Amphibia; order Caudata; family Salamandridae; genus Calotriton; species Calotriton arnoldi. Next base: position 134,755 of record CAWUFW010011420.1, on the reverse strand, counting down.
ACGGAACAAGAACAGTACTTCTGCCGCCCCTTGCTGGAAAAAAGGAGAAAATATTTGTGTCAATCGACCTCATCAAACCACAGTATGTGGCCAATACTAAATAGTAGGCCTCGTGGACTCCGACCTAGTAGCAGATGCACTCCTCTCGCTACTATCCAAGAGGTTCAGACTGAAAGACTCATAACCATAGAGAATTCAGCAGTAAGAGATGAAGGACTAAGCAACAATGCTATGGAACTCATCCCTCTTGAAACTCAAGTAACAGTTCGTCCAGATACACCTGTCTACACCAACGTAACACGTGATCAACTGGTTCCAGCGATTTCTACGAATCCTGATGCAATTTCAACAATTGACCGAACTGCTTCTGGCTATTTCATTAACTTTGATACGTTTTCTGAGGATCCGAGTGAGCCTGAAACGACGCCAGCATCAAAAACTTTCAAACAGCAAGTACAAGACCTTTTTCATTTCCTGAAAAAGACTTATCTGGTTTCACCATGGATTGAAATATGGATTATTTCTGGAATATTTTTCTTTCTGTTTTGGCTAGCTTTGGATATGACTCTTAGCATGCTTATAAATGGCAGATACATTCGTATAGACACTGAAAGTAAAAATGTGAACTTACTTTTAAAACCACACAAATCTTCCCATCGTGAAGCAAGAGATTTGTCAGCAGTTAACATCACAGCCGTTCCTATACAGGATGGTATAGTTTGGGACAAAACCGATTTCGACATATTCGGCCCGACGGAACTTTTGAAGATTCCACATTTATTTAAAATTTCATTAAGTGACTTTATTACCTCCAGTACCTATTCTGATGATTGGGACTTTGAGACTGTTAATGATATGATGTCTGATCTAGAAAGGTCTGCTGCGTTCTCTAACAATGAATACTTAGAGGGCTCATCAACCTACGAACAGCTTTATTGTTACAACCACTATGATCATCATTTCTTGCATAAATCTGCAACACCTAGAAATGTTTTTATGTTTAACCAATGGGAACATTGTCCTACACCACCAAAGGGTAGTTCAAAAACGTTTGCAAATAAGTTTCCATATTTTTCAGGGTACAATACATCTGATCCAGAAACATTTTACTATAAGAATGTAAACAAAACAGGACAGAAAATTATGTTAACTAATACAGAACAGATTTATTCTGCAGCCTTTATTACCCAACTGTCTAGACAAGGATTTGACTTTTGGAAAGACACAATCGACACAAAATCTGTCTGGGGTTCTAAAGATTGGCAAGTGCAGGGGATAGAAGCTTTGTTTAGAGCCTGTATCATCCCACAGCAAATAATGTTTTTGAATGACACTGTGCAACAAATGTCTTGCCTTGGTTTAGCCAAGATCAAAGACATGAACACACCTTCTGTACCAACACCTGCAAGTAATAGCACTACACAGGGAGCGGTCACAGTAGACACAATACTACAAAACAACAGATCAGATCCTGATTGGAAAAAATGGTTGCTCTGGCCCACAGACACAAACATCTGTCAAGAAAGATTCCTGAATAGAATACAGGGCTTTACTATCCATAGGCCAGACCCACATTATGTTCAACGACAACATCCGGGGGTAGTAACAACATACAGTGTAGCAAAATTGTGCCTCGACTGGTTACAAAAATCTACACTCGAGGATGTGAAACAACACTTATGTTTACTTAAAGAAGACGCAGACCTTAGGGATTTCTTGCAAGGACCAAGAAAACCGCGTCAAAAACGTTTCATATATGCCGGCATTTATGCTGCTTATAATGAAATATGTAAGGTTTCACAGGCAGAGGCCGCAGAAAGAATACGTGAGCTTGATCGTATTAACTTAGAGAAATCTCTCACTGTGGTCGACAATGGGTTAACAACTTTGTCATCCAGAATTTATTCATTGGACAACATTGTATCCTCTGCTATTGACATACTGGAACAAGATTTAGCCATGTTACAACAAGGCCAATCTCAGTTATGTTCTATTATGTTATTAGGCTGGACGCTGCAATCTTTGCGTGCAGGCTATGTGCCTCTGTTTTCAGAATACAATCTAACGGATAAACAGATCGAACTGGCACAAAGGGGAGCAAAGTATACAGTGCTAAGCATTGAAAAACTGGAAAAATTACCATTTACGGTGGCAGAAAAACCAGCTACAGAATGGCTTATCCATGGCAAAATAACTCTGCCTGTCACTACTTTTCATTTTCAGTATTGCCTCAAACAAATGCAAGCAGGCAAATAGGAAAGGTTGGGTAAAGAATACATTAAGACATCCTGGGAATTACCTTATGAATACAGATGTTGGAGTGGGGATCGTGAAGTGTTTCTAAGCGGTACACACTGTGAAAAGGCACTGAGCGGTTCACTCATATGTCAGGACATTTCTTTACACGGGCCTTGTAATGGTTCTGTGGCAAACTTGTCCTGCCACCTGCAGGGTACACCAGCTGCTGTGATTAATCCAATGTTTGGCCAACTTTCTAATGGGAGTTACCTCATGTTGAATGATCAGAGTTGCTGTGGCATGTTGCCAGGAATCCCATATCTGGTAATGGTTGGCTCCAGGGTTACTTGTTGTATGCAAGTATTGTTCCCCCAAATAGAGACAGTCAGGGAGTCGCCTCTATGGCCTTCATTGAATGTTTCTTTTATACGTTTTGATACTTTAAGCAGAATGAAAGCCATGCTTTTGCAACAGACCGTGCCTTTGACCTCGGCCAAAGAAACCTGTGATTTACAAATTGCAAGGACTTCAGCTGAGATACAGGCTTTAATTCGAACAAACTGCCCTATACATTTCGTAGAAATGATGGGACGTATCTTAAACATGTCTGATACGAGCGGGATTGTACATGTATTTAAGACCATCTGTTCAGGACTGTTAGCACCCTTTCAGGCAGTCCCCGGAATCATTCCAAACTTCGCACATTCGGTGTTTGGTGGTGTGCCATTAATTCTAGCACTTGTTGCAGGAATCCTGTTTTTATTCCTACTACTACGCTATGGCAAGCCTATCCATCGGCGTCACTCCCAGCAATTTGGAGAAAGCTCTCCTAGAACGGAAGTGCCGTGAGTGCATAGTGCAACTTTTGGGCATACCTCGTCTACGGGAACTTAATACAACATGGTTTCTGTCATTTAGACCAATCTGGCAAGATTGCATCTTACCTGTTCTTCGCTGCCTGCTTTGCGGTGAAGAATGCGTGCTAGACACCTGTCTAACACTCCCATCAGTCATGCCAACGGATATCGATGCTCTGCTGGGCCTGATAACGGCCCATGCTCTGTGTTGTCCCCAGAGGCTACCAATCCTGATGACGGCATTCCTTGAGATCTCACAGACGCTTCCTGCTGCTGCTGAGGTACGAGATGGATCAACAGGCACACAGGTAGCAATGGACGCGAACATTGCTGCGGCATTCCTATGCTGAAGGCGATGCTTCACATCTCTGTGCAGTTAACCTTCTGAACGAGGTGTTCCAACTGTCACCGACATCGGTAGACAATATTTTGTCTACAGGAATAGATGATTTCATGTTTACACCAGACCCATACACTGACTTTGATTCGGCTCACAGTGTACCGGGGAAGCAATGAATTTGGCCTCCATATTTTCAAAACAGAACAAAACTTGGACCTCTTCCTAAAGATTGAATTTTTTCTCTCTCTCTCCATTTTTTCAAAATACATGGCAATTCAATCTGCTTACAGTAGAGCTATTCATATAGAACGGACTTCTTTGAATACTTCCAGGGACATATTGTCACCTTATTTACTATAATTTCATTTAAGTTGTGAAATGGCTTTGATTTTTGAAAACTTGTCAACCATTTCGTCATATGTATATATTTCTGATTATTCATTCATGTTGCATTTTATTTCCGATATATGCTTAGAATGAAAAAATGCTTTAAAATGTACAGTACCTATTGCATTACATGTTTTGCAACAGTTTCTTTTACAAACTTCTTTTTAGCAACATGTGGTACTCAATTTAATGTTTAGCATTTAGTATTATCGTTCATTCGAAAGTGGAGTGGGTGTTGTATTCCGCTTTAGGTGTCCGTATATAGGTTTTCCTGAAACATGTCCTTATATAGGCACAATTCGCATTGCCCTTATATAGGCATAATATCCCAGTCCTTATTTAGGCATTAGCCATGCAATCCATGCAATCCAAATACAGGCATGGTCACCTACATCCGTCCAACCCAACGTCACAACGAGTTCTTAGAAACCAGACCCTTAAGCTCTTGGGAGTTCCCCTAGCACAGGACTGATTTCTCCAAGAACTCATTTATTATGCATGAACCGCTATTCCTTAAGGGTTCATTCCTGACGTCTTCCTCTGCCCGACTTCACGTCAATGCTAACATTCCAAGGCACCTACCGGGTATAAATATACCTTCCCTTGCCCAAGTGGGAGGAGACCTCGACTCTAGAGGAGCTCGTGTCCCGGCCTGATGCACTGACAAGAGACGCTTGTTGCAGAGAATCCAGCTTCCAGTGTTCTGACTCCCTTCGCGGGGTGTTAGAGTTCGAGACCCGGAAAGAGATTCCCACCTCTCTCATTCTCAAGGTATGGAGTTGACTAGAACCTAGAGGGACTGTTGGCATACAGGACTCTTGGCATACCAGACTCTTGGCATACCAGAGACTTGGCATACTATAGCATACCATACTATAGAATACATCACCTACTTCTTACCTTGCACTACACTTAGGTTAGGTACACTGGGGTAGAACTAGTTAGAGAAGCATCTTATGAGTACTCGCATTTTTAGCTTATGTTATTTATGTATATGAATATATGTGTCATAGCTAAAAGATAATGCTAGCGCAGTATTATTTCTTTCTACTGCTTACGCTGTACATTGTGTATCTCGCATACTGTCTTGTGATCATAACAGCTCATATCTCTTACACGAGAAACAAGACTGTTCAATAAATCCTTTTATTGAAACGCCCATCTATTCTTTCTGTGTAACTCTGAAGAAACTAAGCATGCACGATTAGCTGAGTGAAACTGTTATCTGTTGTTTCCACAATTCTGAGAGTGTTCCGATTCTAAAGGGAAACAAAGTTGTCATGTTTATGCGGTTGCCAGAAACTACTCCCTTCTTGTTTACAAGGAGTTTCTAGTGGCCTCTGAGTTAGCTGGCACAAAGTAATTAAGTTTAATATACTCGATAGGGACATACTGACCTCAGTCGTATGTCAAATCTATAGGGTATATTATTCCAATGCGCAGAGCCTATTAGGGAAATAGGAACTACACTACAGTGTTGTGTTCTTGTTCTTGTCAAAAGAATGTCAACCGAGTGTGGAACAAAAACTTTTACCGGATGTCCCATCACTATCGACTCACTTTGCTCCAGACTCATACAAGTAGCAGCTACTGCTTTTAAGCAGCCAGGCAATGCTGAAGCCACTGGGTCCAATGTGGCTGAAAAATATGCCACTGGGCGTCGACTCAACCCATGTCTCTGTGTTAAGACTGAAAGTGCACAATTTTCTCTTTCACAACAGAACAACGCAAAGTCTTTTGAATAATCAGGCATGCCCAAGGCAGGAGCCTCACACAAACAATTTCTTAGTCTCACGAATGCCTCTAGGCAGTCATCATTCCAATCAATCGGATCTTTTGCTCGTTTCCTGATCATCTATATTAATGGTTTTGCTAACATAGAAAAACCATTAATCCATTGCCTACAGTATCCAACCACTCCCAGAAACATTCTCATTTCTCTCTGAGTCTGTGGCAGTTGCATTTCTTTGATTATCTTTATTCTTTCCGGTGTGACTTTTCTAACTCCTCTTTCTATTTTATGCCCTAAATATCATACTTCTTGTCGACAGAACTGTAACTTTTCTGGAGACACCTTGTGTCCTCCTTCAGCCAAATGGTTCAGTAATGCAATTGTATCTGTGACACAATCTTCTCGTGTTTTTGATGCCACCAATAGGTCATCAGTGTACTGAACCAGAACAGAATTTCCAGGCATGATCAATGATTCCAACCACTTTTTCAAAATCTGATTAAAAATTGAAGGACTCTCTGTGTACCCTTGAGGAACCCGACACCATGCGTAAATATGATCTTCAAGCTTAAACGTAAAAAGATACTGGCTGTCTGGGTGCAAAGGAATAGAAAAGAACGCTTGTCATAAATCAATTACTGTAAACCATCCTGCATTCCACAGTATCTGATAAAGGATCACTGCTGGATTTGGCACAACAGGGAATTACAATTTTATTTATTTTCCGTAGGTCTTGCACTATTCTGTACTTTCCGCTAGGCTTTTTCAGTCCCATTATTGGCGAATTACATGGACTACCCATCACCTCTTTTAAAATACCTTGTTTAACCATTCGTTCAATTTCTGGAATAATTCCTGGCTTTACTTCTGGACTCATTTTGTACTGTCGGGTATTTGGATATACTGCACCTTCTTTCACTGTCACTTTAACTGGGTCTATATTCGACATTAGCCCAATGTCTTTTCCTGTGAAATCCCACACTTCTGGATTGACTGTCGTTCTTAACTCTTCTGGCAATTCATTCTCGGTTATTAATGAAAACATTTCATCTACTTCTGTTCCCTGTTTGGCCAGCATCATCTTATAAACAACATCCTCATCGGGGGTTTGGAAAGCAACACCATCCGGTGTACAATAGATCGAGCAATTCATCTTGCACAAAAGATCTCTTCCCAACAGATTTACTGAACTGGAATCGCAAACTACAAATCGATGCATTTCTTTGAAGTTCCCAATGTGCACCTCCATTGGTTTTGTGATTGGGGTTCTAATCTGTTGGTTAGACACACCTACAACTTGGATTGACTCTCCCGAGAGGGGTAGGTTTGGGATGTCTGCTGTTCTCACAGTAGACCTGGTAGCACCAGTATCCAATAGGAAAGTAATGTCTTTACCTTCTACTCTCCCATCAACAAATGGACCTGACTGATCTACCGGCAAGGATGCGCCAAGCACGCACTCCTCTTCCTCCCCCCTCAGGCACCATCATTGTGCGGTATCTGAATGTTCTTCATCATTCTGTAAGAAATATTGTGCAATTGTTCTATTATTCTTACCACTTTCTCATTGAAATCCGGTGTTCGCACTGAAACTTTGATGGTTCACAAAATTTTGCATAGGAGCTGGTGGCACCTGATATTGTGGAGTGACTACCTGTTGCTGCTGATTCATAAGTACTTCATTCTGCATCTGGGAGATTAAATTTTGATTTGGCCCATTATTATTCTTATTATTCTGAGTACTCTTACACTCGTTCTTCCAATGTCCAAGCTTTCCGCACGCATGACAAGGAAACTTCTTTTTCGCTTCTTCTCTGTCCATTCGCCCCTTAAATTTATTACCATTCGCTCCTTGATTATTCTGACTCTGTTCTTTCACTTTATTATTATTTTGATCATTTGCTTTCTCTTCTTGCTGCTCTGCCAACTTAACTTGTGCCCACATCATTTTCTCTTTTAACTTCCTACGCCTGGCCTCAATGTCATCTCCTCAATATTTCGCGTACTTTAGAATCTCATCCACTGTCTTACTTTGCCAACACAACATGTGCTGCTGTATCATCTGACTGATTTCTGGTTTTAAGCCATATACAAACCGATACACAAAATGTCCCAAATCTTTGTCACCAATATTCTCAAAACTACTATACTGCTCAAACACCTGCAATAACCGTTCATAGTATGCATGTACAGATTCATTTGGTTCCTGTGTTGTTCTATCTATTTTTACCCAATCTGTTTCTTTAGGAGGGATTTTCCCTTTCAAATACGTAATCACTTGGTGATACTTTTTCATCACCTCTTCCGAAGGTGCTCCTGTTTTTGCATCTCTAGGATACTCCTCATTTGGCCAATCAATTGTGATCTTACATTCTGTCCATAAATCAGCAGGTACCACTATATCAAATAGACCATCCAGGTCTTTCAATAACACCTTTGAAACCTTCACAAACCTCTCTACCTGTTTGTACCATTCAACTGGTTTTTCTCTCAGTTTTGGAAAATCATTTGTAAATGATAAAATATCTTGTCTACTCCAAGGAACATGAACATATCCACCTCCTGGAACCTCTCTCATTGGACACACTTTTTCCACTTTGCTTGCTTCTCCTCCTGGAAATGCAGCTGCTGCTTCTCTCGCTTGCACTTCTTTCTTTCTTATCCATCTAATTCTCCATTTATCAATGTCTACCCACTTTCGCAAAATGTTCATTAATTCTTTTATCTGTAGCCTTTTTCCCGAAGCATTTACACTTTCTAAATCTTTATCAGTAAAATCCACTCGATAGGGTTTTTGTAACAATTTTGATTTTCCTATATCTATTCCAATCTCTGAAGCAACTTCAGTTAGTCTCTCATGAAATATTCTTGCTCTCCTAGTTATACTCTTACATAGAAACAATAATTCCTCATCATTGTAAACGTTTAATCTTTCTGTACCCACACATCCTGTCATCATCTCTTCTAATTCCACTTTCAATCTGCTGATATCTAAAATCTTTGGTATTGGGTTCTGATTATCTCTTTCCTGAGCCCACCTTTCTATTTTTTCAGAGGTGACTACTGTTGCGCCTGCAGTTCCAACCGAAACCAAAGGTCTTCTTTCTCTCAAATTCATAGGCGTATCTCTCTTTGTAGTTTCCGTATGAGGTTCCACAATAGGGAGATCCATTAATGAAATAACTGACTCACTTTCACTAACCTGATCATCTGTGATTACTATCTCTTTTCTAGGACTACTTAATGGAACTGTCATGAGTTGTGGTTTCTGGCAAATCTTATTATCCCCATATAATGGGATTAATGGACCAATGGTTACTGGTACTGTCAAAGCTTCAGTATTTAAATTCAATTGATTTATCCTTTGAACTAGTTCTTCCTTAGTTTTATTCAAAGCTTCTCTTTCATTATCTTGCTACACTCTGTTGTATGATGTCTCATGTAAAATCTGTGGAGTTAATGATCATCTGATTCACCATATCCTGTCGAATTCATATGTTTCGTTTTCTCCTTACACTTTCCTCCAGATTGTTCCTCAGCCATCAACACTGGATATAACCCTTCTGATACCATAGCTCTCCTCCACTGTTTCATCTGCCCTTCTCGCGACTCATGCAAGTGTCTCGGAAAGAATCCTCTATATCTTCCACCTCTGCATTTCTCTCTTTCATATGACTCAGTCTCCCATTCTTCTAAAGCTTCATATTGAGTTAACCTAGGTCTAGGTTCCAAATCATTCATTTTCAATCTCAAATTCTGAAGAATCCTCCCATTAAACGTACCATCCTTAGGAAACGCTAACACACCATCATCCTACGTGTACTCTACCCAATTTTCCAACCACACGCAAGTATGATATCCTCTTTCCATCATCATAAAAGATGCTGGTGTCTTCGGTGGCGGAATAGGAATTCCCTCTCTAGTCAATACAGGCTTATCCTTTACAAAGAAATTCTTTATTTTCTTAAAAAATGACATCTTTCTTTTCTCTCCATACATCTTTGAAGAAAGGCGTAGGAAATTGTATTCCGCAAACCCTTGAAATTTTCTACCTGTACGTCTTGCACTTACAGTCAAATCAAAATCCCGCATACAATCTTCTCTTCCCCAATCCTAGCGCGGCTTCTAACTAGGTATCCAATCAAATCAGGCTCACACTCGTACTCTGACCAATGTCAGCGTGGCCTTTTCCTGACGTCAGTTCTGCTCCTCACTACTGACCCCTCCTTTACAATGCTGCTCCTGCCACCCGCCCGCTGTGTCTACTAATCTCAACGCGACTCACTGTGACGTCAGTCCAACTCAGGCGATTTCTCACCCCTCCTTTACAAAGCTCCTCCTGTCACATGCCCGCTGTGTCTACCAATCCCAGCGCGGCTCTCTGTGAGGCCAGTAGCACTCCGGCAACTGACCCTCCCTTTACAAGGTAATACGAAACTTTATTTCTCGAAAATTCTCTTTACACTTCTTTGTTATTAACAACGTAAAACATTCGCTACTCTGTCTGTTCCACTAAATCAAAAGGATAGTTTATTTCTTTTTACTGGGAGTAAAACCTTCCGCTTACTTTTCATATAAGCTCCAGAGAACCTGTTACTCCTCCCGTATCACCCGTCAGGGAAAATTTGAGACCGATGTTTCACCAGCGAACTCCTTTTGCTGTCAATCTAGCTTAGAGGAACCTGCTACTTCTTCAGGGTTACCCTTACTAGGTGATATAACGCCTAAAGTTTCACTAGCGAACTCTTTGCTATCAACCACTCTCACAGTCCGTTTTTTTATATAGCGCAGCTACTCACCCTTACGGGTCTCAAGGCGCTGGGGGCCGGAGTGGAAATTAAGTGAGCTATTGCCCAGAGTCACATGGTGCTGAGCTGAGCTGCCGCCGGAGCCGGGATCGAACCGTGAACCCTGTGCTCCGAAGTCAGCTGCCCTGGCCGCTGCACCACACCTCTCCACTGTTTATACAGAAAGTAGTCCCTACTTTAACACTGCCAGCCCTACCTAGCTTCTCAGTGTTATTCCAACAGACGAGTAACCTCACTGCAGTGAGGTTTCTATCGCCACCCGCTATTCATTCCCCGGGAATTTTCCAGACGACATAAAAACAAAACACTAACTCTTTTGTTAAAATATGAATCAAAAATCAATAATCTATACTTATCACCAAACTAGTCACTAACAACCATCCTCTGCTACCAGAAAACTGATCCAGCGGCGTACTAGCAACAGATACTCCACTACCATATACTCACCTGGGCCCATACAACTCGCTTCCGTTAACACCAAGTAGACCGCTGGAACTTTTAGTTTTTAATGATTCTCATACCTCAAGATCTAGTTATTTTTTCTCTAACTAAACCTTTCACTGATCAAATAGTTCTTTTCCTCTGGTCAATGGACCATTAGGTGGAACTAGTTGAGGGTGATAATTAACATGTTTTATTATACATTTCTTGATTAAAATGAAATAATCACAGACTCTGGAAGTTTTAAAATCTTTATCTAAATTAATTGATTGTGAACCATCTCAAAGTTTCAGTACAAACACCCTCATTTGCAAGAGTGTCAATTCAATCAGATCTCATTTAAACCAATAACAATTCAGATCCATACAATAACAATGCTCAGAAAGAAGAGGACAGAGAGAGAAGAACATTTATCAATACGATGAGTTCATATTTACCAAGAATGGTGTGAAGACCAACCCACTGGCCAAAGGGCTGGTAAGGGTCCCCAGGATAGATCAGGAGACAAAGACTTCAGGACAGGATCAGGACAGGATACATCACCTCTCACCACCCCCAGCACTGACAGCATCCCAAGCTCTATATTGCCTCTGCTGCTTCCGCTCTCGTGTCAAAGTGCGTCCGAAAAAAACTTCTTCACTAACTAACTTAAACTACCTCAATTATACCTTTTCATAACCATTTACCACCCTTTAATGTTTCAATTTCGGAAAATACTAACTCTGATTGGACAGGCGAGGGGGGGATGATCATCACACCATGCTTAAATTTCACTTATTTCTTTAAACCTTTGTTTCAAAACTCCTCCCCTCAAACTTTTATTCCGCACTTCCTTTCCCATACATCTTTAAACTTTATTAATACAAATGTAACGATCTCTTGAATAAAGTTCCTTCATATGAACTCTTCACCCTCATGTTCCCAGGGCACATCTTCGCCGACCTTGGACGCGTGACAAGTCCTTAGTCATCCTTTCGTACTTCATAGCCAGGGCGCATGCGTCGCGCAACGTCAGTCTGCTTGACTCAGACAAATTTGACAGGCCCAAATACGCACTAATAATAAAGTCAAAAGGAAAAATGTTATTCTCAAAAATAAATGATTTCACTGTATACCACCAACCTCTACTCTAGCCCATTTCCATTTATTATTTCCCTTTCTGCATTTGCGTTAGTATAAAACTTATTTTCTAATTTCAGCAAGCAGGTGCCATGCATGTGAGCTTTCAAGCGCCCATTTTATGATTCTTTACGCAAGCGCCAGAATTTTCCTCAAAGCGTCAGTACGTCATACTACGTAGATGCAGTAGACACATGCGCAGTAAAGATCCCGTGTTAGAATGCATCTTAGTCCTTAGTTCATGTTATTGCAGTTAGTAAACACATAGGCAAGCTTCATCTTATTCCGCGTGTAAAAGAAATGCGTATTATTAATCACAAAACACGTTGTTAATAATTCGTTAGTGAGTTAAAACGAGAGGATTGCTTCCGAGCAAGTCTCATGTTCGAGTCCTTGCTCCATCAACAGGATGAAGAGGGCTCTCTGGTGGGATCATGCCACATTGAAGTGAGTGACGGCCCTCAGGACTCGAAATGGAGGGCTGGGCTTGGGTGCTCGGGGGCACCATGATGCCCAAAGGGTTAAAAATTCTTGGAGCCCAGTAATAATCAGGCCATGAGAAGAGGCCATGTCTGGAGTTTATATCTGACACCCTGCATGAGCTCAGGCCCACTCACAAATAGCACACCCTTGCGCATCTGTTTCTTGCGTAAGTGACATGACTAGATCTATGAAAATCCTTTGTACTGCCCCAGTGTCCACGGAACCCTGTGAATTGATGATAAATAGAGACTTGTAGTGAGTAGAGCAAAAGGAGGGACTGCTGAGAGATCCTGCATAGGGGCAACCTTGAGGAGAGATTGAAAATATATGGAAAGACGATTGAGGAGTAATACCGCTCATGCACTCATAGAGGAGATAGAGATGCCAAAAACCTTCGAGGATTTCAGAGTATAGTGGTCAATGCAGTGTAAATATTGAGGGCACCTAAGAAGACTATAACAGGCTGTACAGATGGGATCTATACAGTGACAAACGTTCTTTAAATCAGCCTCTGCAGTGCGACCAAACATGGGGCCGTCACAGGGGCACACCAGGACCAGCTAAACAAACTTAGCAAATATGCCTTCCGAACAGAGGGCTCTTAGGGGAAAACCTTTTTAATATTGAAGGGATCCGCGGTGCCCCAACAATCAAAAACATGGAGTCGGCTGCAGGAGAATGTAGGTCTACTTTGAAAAAAAAGATTGACACATTACTCACAGCATTCAACCTCCTGAGAGGAAAACGTCTAACGGAGTCAGTGTACTTGATCAATCTGCAGCAGATTACTCAGGGGCCACACAGATCCTCCAGACTGCCATGAAACACCTCCAATGCAACACCAAGACAATGATGGATAGGATGGAGGAAGCAGAAGTCAACAAGAGAAAATATCAGAATGATCAAAATTCCAGAACAGCTTCAGGTCCAAATGTAAAACTTTTTGTAGATTGGATATTTAATTAATTGAAACTCAGAGGTCTTCTGTGGTCTTTCTCTTTTGACAAACACAAATGGCTCCAGTCCAGTCCCGGCTCCCTATACCCTCCCAGAGGTCCCTCACAATCTGCTTTCTGAATTTCTAGGAGAGTAATATAATGTTTCATGGTGTCAGGAGAAGAGGTGCAGTGATGTACAATAATTGCAGTGTCCCTCACGTAATTCTGTGTAGCGTAATCACGTGGAATTACCCCAAAATTCTGCGAAATTACACAGAATAAGTCGAGAAGAGTAATTCTGCATTTAACACTATTTTTTCCTGACTTTACAGTCACTATAGAAAAACAGTGATTGATGCCACGAAGAGGACACTAAGTGCAAGAACTGGAATTTATATATTTGTTCCCTGCATGTCTTGGGGCCGGTGCCGAAGGGCATCGGATGACACCTGGGAATGGCTAGCAGACTGTAACACAAGGTGAGGCAATCTTGCAAGGACCACAAAAGACAACCGGATTGACAATGGAGATGCCCTCAGGGCCAGTATTTCAGACCAGGAGGGTGGCTATGGCCCAGCTGTGGCAGCAAAAGTGCCAAAATAGGTGGATATGACCATCCAGGTGGATCTGGAAGCTTGAACGTATGAACACAAACTGGCGCTGTGAAGCAGCCAATGGAGGCTTCTGAAAACAAATGAATATGATGAAAGGTTTGTTCAGCAAGAGACTATGGGGAGGCACCCACTGCACAACAAAAAGCCATGGAATTGTGATGCAACACTATCACCTGTGTTGAGTTATGATTTTCTGGGAAGAATTGCACATGCCTGATATGAAACATTTTAGCCCTAGTTCATACGAGTAGACCTACGCCTAAAGCCTAAATACACAGGGGACAAAACAGATAAGAATATGTGAGACAGCAGGTAAAATATGATTTCAACATAACTGAGTGCCCACCAATTGGGCAATACCCATTGACGCAATCTGTTTAGCATTAGGGGAAACATACATGTTTAATGTTTGGGAGGAAAGCAGTTATAAGCCCATTGCAGGACAGTGTGGAATGGGGTAGATGAGGGAATTTTTATGTTATGCTGTCTGCTGCTGGGTTTGTTATTGATAATTGATCAGGTACACACCAATGCTTGTCATGGAATATTAATGAACTGGGTAACACAGTAACATGAGGAACATTTTACCAAATGCCTCAAAAATGTATCCAAAGTACTTCTACATGAGACACACCTAACTGTTAACTGATGTCACTTACCGCTTGAGATGAAGCATGAGCCTGTCGCCCATGCTGACTTCTCCTCTGGTGCTAAAGGGGAGGGTGGCTTTACTGGTATGAAGGACTATGCCATAAACACTGAAAGATACACTGGTGGACACAGAAGCCTGCTTTGTGGCCACTTTGGAGAAAAGGGAAGAAGAGATAATAGTTTTTGTCTCGATGTAGCTACCCCTGAAGTTACAAAGTGTGGATACTCTGAGTACAGGAGTTCCAATCTAGAGGAATGGTTGGATCGACATACAAAAGCAGAACTTTCTCACCCATTAAACATATACAGCATGACTACACCAGTGCAATAAGGCTGAAAGACATCTGAAGGGCTTCAAACAGCATAGCACATCAGTACAATTTTTGCTTCCCCGGTGCAGAACTCCCCATCGAGACCTGACTACTTGTTTGCGCTCGCTAAGGATGTGGGCAGATGTAGAGAAACCACCAAGTTGACAGCGCTTGGATACCGTCAGGGGTGTTAAGTGCACTCTACAAATCCTGATTGATTGATTGACTAGGGGGGATCTTGAATGAGTCTCTCATAATCACATCCCTGGATTTTCATGGGCATCAGAAACAAGAGGGTTGGACTCTAGATGCCTGGGAGCTTAAGAACACAGAAACCTGTGCCCATTTGGTGGAGACAACTACTAACTATTTTAAGGGTCAGTCGACTCACACATGATATCATGGTAAATACTTAAACTATGTTTCATGGGTTGGTCATTTCAAGGATAGCCCGTCTTAAAAGTGCCCAACAAAAGAAGATGGGAGAAGTAGAATCTGAGCTACTTAGGCTTGAAGGAGAATACCTGTGGAAGAACCCATGACTCTGGCAGGTGTTTGGTAGCTAAAGAGGAAGATTACAAAGCACTAGTAGAAAGTTACGGCTAGGAAGATATATCTCTGTAAGCAGGGAAATATAATGATATAGGTGCACCAAGACTTTACGTAAAAGAAGGTTTATTCAGGATACATCTTTCACCCCAGTCTCCTCTCTTCAGCTCCTTTCCTTCTTATCTCCCTTTTCCATTTGAACCATAACACTCCTCGCAGGGAACTAAAAACCCTACATTCTGCATCTAAGTGGAACTGAGAATACACATGGGAAGGGATTCCAAGAGCTGCACTCAGGATTCCACAGGACACTTGTTTGAAAGCAGAAACAAGAAGAGCAAACTGCTAAACTGTCTTGACAGAAAGAGTAGAGGAGACAAGATTGGTCCATAACAATAAAGACATGACGGGCACAATAATATCACTGAGATGTTACTGCAAAGTCTTTGGTGCTTATTACAAAGATATGATAGGGGATGGTGACTGTTTTGTGGCAGATCTCCTGATTCTCACTTTAAATGTGGAAAACTATTTTCAAGCTGGCTCTGGCTGTAGAAGTCGAGGTGATAGCTGCAACGGTGTCACAGTTACAGAGTGAGAAGTATCCTAGGCCTACTGGGTTCCCAGAGGAGTTATCCCAATGATTATCAGGAAACATCACCAATCGTCTATTAGCAATATACAAATATGGTCATGATATCATTAATAAGGAAACCTGGAAAGTCCCGGGGATTGTGCCTCATACAGGCCGAGATCATTGCTAAATAGTAAGGCCAAAAATAAAGCTAGGATATTAGTCAATATGCTCTACATCTGTATCAACATATGAATACACCTATAATAAACCAGTCAGATCTGCCTGAGGCGGTGAGGCATGATCTAGATGGCTAAATCTGACTTTAGAACTTACACTCTCAATTGGCGAAGCAACAGTGCTTTGTGACAAAGGCGGGTGGGAGCACACTGGAAAGGCTACTCACAGTCTTCAAATGTCGCTGTACCACTTATCGAGTACAGGTGCATCACACAGAGCTCGTCAGCTCACCAGTTCAAGGGAGCCTCATGAGCCAAAAGTGGAGGTAGCACACTGCCTGCCATCCCAGCACTCAAATGCATTATGGTAAATGCGGTGCATGGTAACACTTATTTCAGTTAAAAGCCTTTTGTTTTCACCATGATTGCTGCAGCCAGTGGTGTGTATCTCTGTACACATGTATCAGGATAGTTGTGCTTCATCAGTAGAGAGTAACAATTTCATTTTAAAGGTGCTGGAAAGGCTGCCCATAGTCTTCACAGGTCTCTGTACCACACACCAAGTGTAGGTGCATCACACAGAGCTCATCAGCTCAAGGGAGACTTAACAAAGGGGGAAGGGAGCATGCTGCCTGACATCCCAGAACCAGCTCACTCATGATGGAGCAGGGTAAATGAAATTTTTTTAACCTCCTAATAATTTTCGTAAAATAATTAATAAACATGTTCGTTTAAGTAAATAACCAACAATGTATGTTACATGTAAAGGGTTAAAGGTAACACGCTATTTTTGTGTGCAAATTAATCAACTTATAATTGTTGACGTGTCTAACATAATCTAATATTTGCGTACTAACAAAATAATAAATGCATGATTTGTGCTTTTTAAATAAAACGTGTGGTGGCAAAATAAAGCGATGGTAAGTAAGGGACGGCTTTATATGTTGCTTTTTGCTAGGTAATACCTAATTGGGGTACGTAGAAAGACGGGAGGGAAACGAAAGGGTTTATATTCTTTATTTTAACAATATTTTGTTTATCTTTGAAAATAGTGCGCTTAGGCCTGTTGAGCAGCGATATAAAATGGCCGCCATTTTCTAGAGTACGCATGAGCAAGAAGCCGTGTGGTAGAGGAGAAAGACTGTGAAAAAGGATGACCACGTATTCGTGCTGAGAGCCTAAGACGGAAGTATGGTCAAGGCTATTGTGACCTTTCTGAGCAAATGTGTGCCAAGATGATCAGCAAGAAGCGTGAGAAGTCAAACTGAATAAATGGACGGAACTGTTGAATCTAAAAAGTATCAGAAAAAGATACAAATTGGACTGATCGAAACTGATGAGCAATGTCATGAACTGTGGGAAACGATGCAAGCATGGACATTCCACAAAGAACTGGTTAAGACAAGGAAGTTTGATTAAAATGTATATGGACTTGAATGAACCAATGAGAGAGAATCACGCCATAGAGATGCAACATTTTTATTCAGTAAGCTAGAATTAGGGTATAAGAAGACCTACTCTTGGTGGGGAGGGGTTAGATGCTGGAGAGGTTAGTTGCTGTTGACGGAGATGCTGTAGATGGGTGAAGTTGCGGTTGCTGATGCTGACGAGCTGATGCTGCTGCTGCTGCTATTTTATATTTTTAGTTGAGTATAAGATGCTGCTTTTGGAGAACCTTTTTACTCCTGATAGATTTTTCATTTAGAACTATTAGATTTTCCAAGACAGATAGATTGATCTTTTGGAGTTCTTGCTGTGACAACCTTATTTTTCCGTCTAATAGGTATGCATTGCAATTTCAATTTATTCTTATAATGATGATAAATGTAATAATCTGAATAATAAGCTTAAACTTATTTCTTGCTTCGAAACTTTATAAAAACTTTATTATTCTTTAAACAAATGACTCAGTGATTCTTTAGCTCAATAATTAAGGTAAAATGTTAAAGAGTTTATTGTGATTGAGCTGGTCTTAATCACCATCAACTGATTCCTACTAGTTGGTCCATCGACCAATGAGCGGAATACCTTAAAAGCAAATGAGAAACATTATGTCATGTTAAAAAGAGGTATCCCGTCTCCTTCCAGCGAATCGTTTTCTCCTAGGTTAAGGACGGAGGTAATCCAGGGAATAAATGAGTAAGTGAATGTATATGCGGTGTTATGGGCCCCACCGTCATATGGATATAGTTTGTGTGTTGGAGGGATAGTTGCACCTGGATGACCGAAGCATATAGGAGAAGAATTTTTATTGTTAGCGCTGGATCACTCAGATGCATTACGGTAAATGCAGTGCATGGTAACACTTACTTCAATTAAAAGTCTTTTGTTTTCACCATGATTGGTGCAGCCAGTGCTCCTTGTCTATAGACACGTCTCTCAGGATGATTGTCCTTCATCAGTAGAGTAACAAATTAATTGTACAGGTGCTGGAAATGTTGCTCACATTCTTCTCAGGTCTGTACCACTCACCAAGTGCAGGTGCATAACACAGACCTTGCCAGTTCAGCAGTTCAAGGGAGCTTTATTTAACAAAGGGGGGAGGAAGCACACTTCCTGACATCCCAGCACCCAATTTGCTCAGATGCATTTAATATCTGCAAAACACTTATTCTGTTTGTGCCCCCACCATAAGAACAATAACTCACCCACCAAATGCACTGCTTTCAACCTAACAATATTTATACGAGTAACAGAAATAAAGAGTCCAACATCCTTATAGGAAGGATTTATGATTGTTACCCAGTTAGCTTCATTAGAACTTCTTGTTTAAAGTCTCTGCTGTATCATTTTCTACATTATGGCACCAATAGTAGACAGCGTTTCTGGTGTCCCTCATGGTAAACACTTCAAGTGGCCATTGTCCAATGATTGGATGTTTTCTCCTTTGGAAGAATGGGCCAATGTGTCATGAGAACCAGAGGATATCCAGCATTGATATATGGAGGCAATGCCCCCCTCCTTCCACTTATTGCCAGAACCCACATTGGTGATGGGGATGGCCTGGCAGGCCAGCCCTACCATCCGTGTGGGTTCTGGCAATATGAGTCTAATCTCATTTTTCCATTTTATGCTTTTTCTATCCTTACCCTAATCTAAACAAGGTAAACCCCACCCTCCAAAAGAACAGGAAGCCACGGGCTTCATTTAGAAACCAGAATGTTGACCTTAACAGTTTGTGAGTTGCTGCCTATTCCAAATAGTAAACACATGACTTCTGATTGGTCACGAAGCATGGCAAGGTTTTCCCAGCAGAGGTTGGCATTTCAGATGTCTTGATTGGGTACCTTTCCGCTATACATCTAATTCTTATTGGCTTGTGACATATCTAATCATGTGCACATTTCTCTCAGAAATTCTACAGGGTATATTGGTTAATGAGTCTCTGGGAAATCATCTGAATGTCGTCAAAAAAGTCAAGGAGATAATTTTTGAAATGTTTCAAAATCACTGGTGTGCAGAACCACAGGTGTTCTGCACATTCTGTATAGTCAAAAATCCGTTGACCCTTAAGTGCTTTTTTAGCCTGGCTAAATGGACAAGTTTAGTGACTGGAAGAAGTCATGTTATCAATTGTTCTACAAAGGAGTAGGAAGTTCAAGGAGAAAGAGAAATTTGGTTCAACCTCTTTCAGCCATTGACTTTCGTGTGTTTTTCATAGTCTGACATTGCTTAAATGGGCTGTCCATAGCATTTTGAGGATGATTATTTTGAGGATGATTACATTGTCCCATTTGAGGACAATGTAAACCTGTTAGGTTTTAGCATTGGTAATTTTCCCACTACCCAAATACCTCGTCCTAAACCTTAGTACCTCTATCCCTGTCTATACCATATTACGTTGAACCCAGCATATAACCTTGTTTATCTACCCCAGACCAAAAACCTAGAACCTATGCCCATATCTATACCTTGAGAAGAAAAAAGTTGATGAGTGGATTGCGTGAACGAATCTCAGAGACTTGTAATTACTCTGGGTCTCGTTCCAGTCTATCTTTTTTTGCTCAATCCTCCACTCCAGATAACAACCACCCTCGTGCATATCAGGCTTGATCCAGCTCCAATAGCAACAGTCCAGCTCCAGCTACCAGGCCCCCTATTAATGGAAAACAAGCACTCAGGACCAGTTTCATCCTATTGGGCCTCATGAATGTGGTACAGCTTGATTCCTGGTGATCATGGGGCTCTCGTCTGGACATGCTACTATCATTGCTAATTATTCTGAGCTGCGTTACAGTTTGTTGTTTTTTGCCCTCTGCACCGCTCCAGACAAGAACCACCCTCAAGCAAATCAGGCTTGGTCCTGCTCCAAAGGGAAAAGTCCATCCAGAATGGTCAGGATAGGTTCCCTCTAAATGCGGAAGAAGCAACCTTGGACAGGCCTCGACCTATTTGCCTCATTAGTGAGGTCCATCTTGATTTCTATTGCACAGTGGACTCGTATGTGGCATAGCCTTTGCACTTAGATTGTCTCTAAAAGTTAAACAAAAATGGGATGGATGGAATGCTAAAGGTAATCTCAACCACTGGCAATCATTCCATGCAATAGAATCTATGGCATCTCTGAAGTGACGGTCACCTGGGGCAATCTCTGTACCAATTATACCAGTGGGTTCATAGGAGAAAGATTCACACAGCAGCCACGAATAGTCTAAAAGATGAAAAGAGGAACAGAGCAAAAGAGTTAGGGGCATATTTACAAGCCCCTTGCGCCACTTTTGCGCCGCCGTTGCGTCACGCATGTGACGCAGCGGCGACGCAAACCATGCGCCGCGTTGCCCTATATTTACAACGTAACGCATCTAGGGAGATGCGTCACGTAGTAAACCCCTGCGCCACATGAAACCTGCGTCAGGTTTCATGTGGGCGTACCGGCGCGGGGGGGGCGTTCCGGCGCAGGAACGCCTCGGAAAAGTGACGTAGTGAAATCTACAAGATTTCACGCTGTCACTTTTCCGGCGCTGGTGCGTCAAATCCTTACGCCTGCTTCAAGCAGGCGTAAGGATTGACGCACCATGTTAGGGATAGGGAAGGTTGGAACAGTGCTAGAGTTGCGTCGCGCTTGCGACACAACTTCAGCACTGCGCCAACCTTCCGCCGGCAGATGCGTCACGCATCTGCTTATCCTTGCGCCACGATGCGCCGCATTGTAAATGCGGCGCATCGGACGTGGCGCAAGGGTAAACTTGCGTGACGCATTTTCCCTGGCGCATCCCTGCTGATATGCAGGGATGCGCCAGGGAACGTAAATATGCCCCAGAGTTGTTAATATAATGGGGAATTTAGGAGGCGATGTGAGTGAGATAAAAAGGGGGAAGAAAAAGACTGTCACCTTTTGTTACTTTCATCATTGTGTAAATTGCCTGGGCCCTGCAGGTGATCTGGCGGGGCAGGGCGAGTCTATAGGTGAGTATTGGCCCAGGATATATTAAAGGGGACTCTCAATTTACAGATCACAATTGGGACACTTTTGAAGGCAAACAGGCAAATATTGACGGAAAGGATACAAATGAACTCAGTCAAATCCGAAGGATATGAGGAAAGTCAAAACATCATGGTAGCATGTGTGAGATGTGGCACCTTTAAAAGAGGGCTCTGCCCCCCTCACATCCCCCTATATCGAACTTGGCTCCGGTTCAGTCTGGACATAACTCAAACAGCACCCACTCAGTTCATTCGACCATAATTGCCACGAAGTCTTTCTGGCACCAGTTACTTTCGATAAACCAGCTGTCGGAGGCAGAACGAGCATTCAGGCAGCTGCCAGGAGCCGAATAATACAATTAAGTCAATAAATGAGGCCACTCAGCCATATTAAATTGTAACTCATCTTGTAGAACATTACATTCTATTATGGGCGGCGAATGTATTTGTCTGCAGATGCAATCACCACCAGTATGTTAGAAGCAACTAATAATTCAAGCTGCAAGCCAGGTTTATGCATCGGCAACACCCTCAAAGAGGGACGAAGTCACGAGTGTTGACGGCGTAGATAACTTTATTCAGTAAGTGACTGAACAAAAGCAGATGCATCACAGTAGTAATCAAACCACAGACGTTTGAAGTGCAGTCATGATGCTGCACCATGTCGTCATTAGTGGCAAGGTAAATTAAGGAATAAATCCATCCTTGAAACACAAGCTCTATAATGTACCAAAGAACATTTGACAGACCATTTTTGCTACCTGGAGTTGAATTAGAGGCTTGCCTTTAACATATGCAGCACACTCCAGAGTGACAATGCTGCTACACTCCCAGTAAAATCGATATGATCTCCCCTGTGCTGTGAAGACCCTTGACGAGGTGTCTCAGGAGCAGAGATGACCATGGCGCTTTCTGCTCTGTAACCATAACAGTCATTTTATCGAGAGCATTGGCGTCTGTAGGCGTTTGTAGGGGCTGAATTGGTTACAATGACCTGGCCCCTTATATTTAAGTTTGCTAATGTTGAAGCATAGTTGAAGGAGTTGACCTCAGCTGTTGCATGCTATGGGAACTCCTGCAAGAGGAGTGTGTGCTTCTGGGGGTGGGAGAGGCATTCTGCTGTCGAACCCTTGTGGACATCTTTGAATCCAACCTGCTAATCCTTCTCTGCCTTCCTCTCACCAGCTGTCTGGCGGTACTGACTTGGTCCGTGCTCCATAAACAATTGTGGTCATGTGAATCAGATGTCTGCTGGCCGTGCAAGTTTCTGTGTCATGTGATTGAAATGTGGGGATGACCATGGGGTCCGTCCTTGGCACCCCTCGATGATTCTTGAAATCCACGCTACGGATTTCTTATTATCACACAGTCATTCATTTGAGTTAGTGCATTTGTCATTGCTACCCAGTCTTAGATATTTGAGAACTAAAACTGACAATGTGTGAGTTGTGTGTACAATACCCTCCAAGCACATCACCCGCAGTTCATCCAATCTTTGATGCTGGAAAGTAGCCATGGCTTGCAGCCATCAAGTCAATGAACAACAAAGCTACTGAAGACCGGTTGAAGAGGACCTGAAAAGTCACAATCTGACAAGAGAGAGCCAGGAGGTATAGGGTACGCTGATTGAAGGCTCATGAGCTGAGGGCAAGCAGGCTTGATGCTCTAAAGCTTGAGGCTCTGGTACTACAGGTGGCTGAATCAAGGCTTTCGGTCTGAATGTGGCCATGTTGAAGGCTCTGGCTCTGAATGTGCTCATGTTTTGTATATATGCACAATAACAGGCACTACTATTATTATGTTTTCACCTTGTGCTCACTGGGAGCACTGAGCACCACATTCACCATCTTGAATGAGTAAAATGTGTTTTTTGGCTGGCTCCTCTCCTGCAAGTGTTGTATTAGTACTTATGTTACTCAAAATGTTGTTGATTTGGTTAGTAGAATGGGTCCTTAGAGAACCAATGTTAATTAAATGCTTGATGAACCAGGTTCCTACTTGGCATATTAGGTCGCCCTTGTTCCTATTAACAGCAGTGGGTTGGTCATTCTGTCATGTTTCATTCAGATTCCGGTAACAAGAGGAAAAAAGTAAAAGAATATTTGTAAAAGAGAACTGCCCAAGATCACACAGGCACTGTGAGGTGAAGCGCAACCTGGTTAGGAAGCCCTCAGCCCTGCACAAGATAACAATGTCAATGGTCATATAGAACAGGTATTCAGGATGCTGATTGTAACCCCACCTTCCAGGGACGGTGGAAGCTCCACGGTACCTTCCACGGCTGGACAGGCTTCTTCAGAGATTCACTGCTCGGTCCGTACTCTCTCTCACCCAAGGTGTCACCAGTTAGTGTGTGTGTCGACCAATAAGGAAACACTGCTGAACAGTGCGAGTTTAGAAAACAGGAATCGATGCTGCACATGAAGTATGGAATCATTAAAAACAGATGGTCAGACAACGTTCACACTGTCTCATTGAACAAAGCTGGGGCATATGTACTAACAGAGCTCAAAAATGGTTCAGAAAATGTTGTCTACGGAAGGATAACAATGCAGGTTTATCGTGGATCTGGAATTGATTTCACGAGGATGGAAATGGGTAAAGGGATATGCAACAATGCCAGGAAGCCACCACTGTAAAGTCACCTAGACATGAAACACAATTGTTGAGTAATGTCTCGATCATCTACATGGTGTTCACTTGTAAACTTTGCGACTCTAAGTCCAGCCTTCCTTGCATGCCAGGGCTCTAACAATGAAGGTGGAGGACAGGGTAATGAATCCGAATACCGTCACTCTGGAGTCCATGAGGATAAATTAATCGAAGTAATCACATTGTTTGTAAGAGCAGTGACTTCTGTATTCTAATGTAGAATATTCCAATCAAAATAACTCCCTCCTAAAATGAATGAAAGAGTAAAGGAATTGAATGATTCTTCTTACAATTACATTCAGCGTAAAGTGATCAAAGTAATCTCATTTCTGTAATCAAATGCATCGTAAAGTAACCAGATTGCTTCCTATAATCTAAAGATTCAGTGTAATAATGTTCTTTAATTTAATGCATTGTAAACATACCATCATTTTTATGAAGTAATATAGAGCAATCACCTGCAAAACACAACGGGGGCAGTTAATAGGAGCAACACAATCTATTATAGGCTAAAATAACAAAAGTAATATTCTGAAATAAAGCACAAGACAGACAAACTGATGTACTCTTATATAGAGTTAAGCAATCAGAGTTTTTTTTTCAATACAGCTTTAAACAACGCTAGTGACCTAAAATTGTAAGTAATGCAAGGTTAAACAATCAGAATAATCGGGTTTTTTAAGGTAAAGTATTTGAGCTAACCTTTTTTGCCAACTATTGCACGGTAATATAGTTAGCAAAATCATTTTCTGTAATCTAGGGCAGTCAAAGTAACCAGTCATAATACTTATCTTTGTAACAATAGTTGATTAATCTGCTTGTGAAATGAATCCCACAATAATATAATTAAAGGATTCTCCTCTAATCCCATGCTGGTATTGTAACCAAAGTACACACACTCTGTCAACTAAAGCAGGAAAAGTTGTCAGAGTAATCACCTACTCTTGTTTAATGTAGAGTGCATTAATCCATACAATACCCTTCTGTAAACCAGTGCAGAGTAAAGACATTTGAGTAATCCCCTTCTTCAATTAAATACATTGTAATGTAATGAAAGTAAACTTAGTTTGCAATTCATTGCATGGTAAAATAATCAAAACCATCTTCCTTAAGCTGATGGATGTATGGTAAACTAATCCATATGATCTATAGTCTCATGCATTGTATATTATTATTATTATGAGTAATCATCTGTTATCTAATGCAGATGGAAGCGATCATTGTAACCATCTCTGTAATCTGATGCTGCCCGTGCAGAACTTACTCTGTCTTTGCCTTGCAAGGCAATTGTTCATGCAGGCTCTGTTCGGTGTGAGTGAAGAATGCACAATGTACTGTGTTGTACATGTTCTGCCCACCAGGGGAGGCTTTCACTGCTGCTGCCAGTGCAGTACCTCTGTCTTAGTGAACCTTGAGAAAGTATGCTTGCTACACAAAAAGTTGACCCTTTTTTTGGGGTGGTGGGGGGCAGGCTGGCTATTGCCATGGTCTTGCCTCTGGTGAACGTTGTCTCAGAGCTGGTGTGCAATATTCACTTGAACTTCAATGAAGTGGAAGTTCTGGCTGCAGTGGGCTATAATTCCATCATTATATCTCCTTTTCATGCATACATATACAGTTTATATGCAGAATAGCTGATTGTAATAGGCTAAGTAGTAGTCTTGTAGTGTGTGAGGAGGGGCCACCATGACTCACAGAAGGCAAAGCTGCAAGTAGACCACGCAGGCCCGACACTCTGTCAACAATGGTAATGCATTGCATATTACTCTCAGCACTATGGCATATATAGTTAATGCTATACTGTTGTTTCATGTGCATTATTTATAAATACAGGAACGTAAATAGATCCAAAGTACAATCAGGTTCCATATGTCCATAATAAGAAGCAGAGTAGATCAAGAGTATCAGGGCTCAGAAGAATCTCAGAATAATCTCACCAGTATTTCTGGGAGTTCTACCAGAATATCAAGTTCTTCACTTCTACACACAAAATCATGGAGTCCAGAATATTGACCATCACTCTGTCATCAAGGTAAGTATGTATTGGTACGTATAGATTTACTATTTTTAGCACCACATTTATGTACCTCTGCCACATATATGTTTTCAAGGTACCTAGATGTGATAGTAGTCGATATTCTGCAGTCAATATTTTTGTTGGGAGATATTCATGACCTCGATATTCTGGCATACAGCTGTATTTTGATAATAGCATAATGTCTGATTTTTTATGCCATTGCTATATTTCCATCAGTCTAAATCTGTACTTGAGAGGACAAGTTGTTTATAGCAGTGATCACAAGATCCATCTTCTCATTCTAAAGCAAATTCAGTTTGGCATGTCATTCTGTCAAGGGCTGGAAGACATGAGTTCTTAAAGTGAAGACAGGTGACTGCTTCATGCCACCATTCCTGTATTCCAGAGGAGCAAAGAAATATAGGAACAAACCTATGCATGTCTTTGCCAGGACAAGGGGTAACCATTGGGGAACAAGGAACCACATATCAAAAGCATGTTAAACATCTGGAGCCACCTTCTTGAGCCTAAATTGAGGTGCACTTAATTCTTAAGTAGGTGCAACTATCTTTATTTCTTCTTAAGCATAAGGACTGATCCCAGGGTGCTGCGGATATAAGAGACTCTTGAAGTAGCCCAGTTTCACAGTCAGGAATCCTATACGACTACACTACTACAAAATTTAGAGGCCTTTTTTGCAGTAATTATGTTTGGTTTCTGCTGCGTAACAGCATATCTTTATTTTGTTTATGGAAGTAATAGAGTAAGATCCAACCAGCATACAGACTTGTGCTAGAATATGCCAGCGGTTTACCACCTGCTTTGAACTACCCTTGGGACTGAGTTTCCTTCATCAGCCAAAAATGTCATGCTAATGTGTTAGTTTCAGGGCTTGAGAAAGAGTTAAGACAATTGTTGCTTTTTTCCGGACCTCGCCCATTAGTAAAAGTGTGACCTGCTACTGCAGTGACAGCGGGACCATGTGGCTCGCCTGTCAGCTGGAAGCCGCCTACTAAGAAATCCAAAGGCGCAATGTCTGGATGCTGTGTGAGACCATAATCCCTCTTGCCAAGAAGTTGTGAAAATTTACTAGACCGAGCTGTCAAGCCTTTGTACAAAATATACTGAAACACGTTTTTGGAGCCATGGATTGCTATCTGGAGACACAGTTCGAGAAAAACAGCTGGGCCATCAGCAGTTGAATCCAGAACAAGTATTGTGCAGAGTTTTGTCGGTTGTCAGATCCCACCCTAAGATGGAGAAGCATCATAGGATATCCTTTGCAATAGCCACTCCAAAACTCCATTCTTTCCACAAATAACCAATAGGGGATGGCCTACCTGTTGATGAAAGTTTATTTCATGCTGCTTCAGCCTCCAGCATTGCCAGCTCAGCTGTTGCATGGTGGACAATTTTCATCATTATAAGACTTCTTTGACATGAAGCCCCATGAGGTGATGTGGGAATGTCAAGACTGCATCAGACTTCTTCTGTTACTGTCTCTCACTTGAGACGACTGTGCACCAAAAATTCAAAGCAGAAGAATTGATTGGTAGAGGCTGGCTTGTCAATTTAAGGACTTTTTCATACTGATTCTGCCCAGCTGCCCCAAGGACATTTTTCTGCACCTCAAGACTTTGCCACAATGGTCACTTGTTGAGTCAAACCGAGTATGCCATGATTAAACATCGCATCTAACATGCTCACTCTTAAGTGAGTTCGAGAAAACATTTGAATTGAAAAGGTAACTTTCTTCAGGAGGCCTAAACTGCACCACATACCAGTCCGGTCCCCTCTTGACCTCCTCTGACCCGAACCCATGGCCACCTTAAAAGACTGATAACTAAACGCTTTATATTCCTTGTAGACGGATATACTACTTGCTGAAAAATGTTCCGCTATTTATGTGCAGATTTTTAGGTTGTAACGTGTTAATAACTTCTTACTATTTTTGTTATACAGTTGACCAAACACTATTTTTTTACCTCTTAAATGTTTTACACTGGTTGTCTTTTTCTGCATCCCCAGCACCTCTTCCACGTTTAAGTCTTCAGTTAGACCCTTTTATCTAAAACCTACCCAATGTTTCTGTTTGTGAATACATACGTTTTGGGGTTTTGAAAGCTGGTGCCGAGTGCATTAACTCTTTACCTTGTCTTCCTACGATCTGGCCAGTTAATTGAATTCCCTTTTGTATAGCTTGGCCAAACCTTCACTATTGACAGAAAAATAAAACAGCATTGTCTTAGTTGAATTTTCTTTTTCGTCAAGATTGCTTTTGGATTGCACGCTTTGAGGTAACCCTGCATTTTATTTTCCTTCAAGTTCTGAAACATTGAATGTTTCACACATTCTTGCACCAAGAGAGAGACAGGTGGCTCTCGTCTCCAGTGAGCTGAGGTCAGATTACCAGAAAAATGCCGCAGGTTAGAGAAATGTACATGTCAAGTGACTGGGAAATTCCACAGTCTATAACAAAAATAACAATGACAATGGTAATGGTGATCGTAAGTAGATTGTTAATAATAAAAAGAAAAAAAAGAAAGTTACAGGAAAATAATGTATATATTTATCGCTTCTCATGTCGATAACACCAATAATAATACTAAACCTGGTGCGACGGTCCTCTTCTGTGTTTAATTGTGCGAACGACAATTTCCTACAATTACGTGTTTGTTTTTCAGCCTAGCCAGCTGCAGACGGTACATTTTTGTCCAAATTCCCGAACCTTCCCCCGGTGGCCTCGTCCCTGATATGCTGCTGATGGACGCCTCTGCACTTGCTGTTCTGCAGGAGATAAGTTTCGTGCCAGCTGTATCGCCATTTTACCGCTGTCACAGCTTGGCTCATCCCACTCAAAGTCAGCTTCAGACTAAGAACTCCTTCCATTCTTTCCCGCCGCCGGCCTGCCAATCTGATAAAGTGCACCCGGGCCCCGGCAGTGCAAAAGCCTCTTTTTACTGGGCTCTCCGACTGTAACCTGCGTGGAAAGGTGTTCCTTCGATGTGCACGTGCGCTCTGCCCCCCCCCCAAAGACTTGGCTCACGCGAGAACCATCGTCGACACTACTTATATTAGGAATTAGTGTGAACTGAAAAGAAAAAGAACGTTCCTAATTGCCTGATTAATATGCAGCGCATTAGCAAGTTCGTTCCTGAAAGCTAATACGACGCTAATGAAGTTAATTTGGCTGTGTCGCTAATGCGATGTGAAATAAATTGTGAAAACCCAAAGGTGGGTTTTGGAAAAACATAATCCTTTTTTGCCACCTTCTTATTTAATTACTATGGTTAAAGGAGCGGGAGTGAGTGGCTCAAAACTATGCTATTGCCTGGGGACAGTTTCGGATGTTCTGGTCTTTCCTTTGCGCCATCTTGTAGATCAGCAACAGGAGAGAGACCGTTATGGATGTGCTAAGTCACAGGAGGGGATTACCCCCTCATGGGTCCTCCCCGTCCCAGTCCTTACTACGTGAGGCAGTCCTGCCTCCACCCAGCCAATCACAACGCCAGAATTCAAAGTTTACATAAGCCCCTCCCACCTACCGCCATGCCTGTTTTTTTTCTGCTCCGATGGCGGTCGGTACCCTGGTGCTCCCGGTTCCTGTCTCTGCTTCCTGTTCTTTTGGTTTTGGCAGTGCCATGAGTGTTTTCTTTCTCATATTTATTGTGCTTCTTTATTTTACTGTAATTTTGCACGGCGCGGCCGCTCCGGTCCTCCGGTCGGCCGCGCTCCTGTTCTGGGGTGAGGGCGCTCCCCGTTCATGTGCTGGGCTGGGGCGGGGAGCTCTTCTGGTGTCCTGGCCTGGGTCGTTCCGGCGCTGGTGCTTTAGTGCAGCATCCGGCCCCCGCGGCCATGTTCTGTTATGTGGCTGTGGGTGGAGACTACAGGGCTGCCCTTTTTTATTGTTATTCTCCAGTCTCACGTTACGAGACTTGGTGTTTGGGGGCAGTATTTAATGGAGGTTGCTGGGCACTTCCTTTGTTGTGTGGTGAGTTTCCTGTTTGGTTTACTCTGGTTTGCTTACCTGTGCCTGCTAAGGCTGTTTCCAAACAGCATGATGTCCTGGATCTGCAGGAGGATGACATTTTGCAGATTTATAGGGCTGATTTACAAGAGTTGATTAATTCAGCTGTCCAGTCTGCCCTGCTGGAGCCTGCGGCGAAGAGGACAAAGGATGATGAGGAGGACATGGACATTTCTAAGGGGAAGTACGTCCAGGGCAAGGTTTTCTCTGATATGCTGGTCCATATTCGGGAGGTGCTTGGTTTTGACCATAAAACCCTGGCTGATGAGGGGTTTTACGCACAGTACAGTTCCTCTGTGGTGGATGACCTCCCTTCCACGATGTCCTGAGAGATATCCTGACTAAAGAGTGGCTTAAGGTGGATAAGCAGGGTATTCCGCGCTTTCTGGGGAAGCGGTATCGCCTGGCGGACTTTGACTCCCAGTTTCCTGCGATTCTGAAGGTTAATTCTCTTTTGTCATCTATGGCTTCCGCCTCCTCTTCCTCTTTGTCCTCGGAGGAGGCTTCCCTGACGGATCCGGTGGAGCGTAAGGTGGAGTCTGCTCTCAAACGTTCTTACGCCGCTTCTCACTTTGGGGTGCGTGCTAGCACTTATGTGGCCTATGCCTTGCAGGTCCTGCTGAAGGATTTTGAGAAGCTGTTTGACTGTCTTCAGGATCAGGGGGACCCTACTCCTGTGTTGGCTCAAATGGAGGTCTTGGCGCAGCTCCTCTCGGATGTCACTTTCGATTCCTTGTGGGCTTTCTCTTCGGCTGCTGGGGCGGCGGTGTCTGGTAGGAGGTCTCTCTGGACTAAACCCTGGCGTCTTGAGGCTGCGCAGAAGGCTTTGGTCCATAAGCTGCCTTTTGAGGGTCCCCGTCTCTTTGGGGACGCTTTGAATGCGATGGTACAGCGCTCTGCGGAGGAGAAGAAGTTGTTGAAGCCTTTTCAGCCTGCACCTGAGAAGAAGTCCTTTTTCCAGAAGCAGGGCTTTCAGGGGGCTTTGTCTTCTCAGCCCTTTCGTGGTCGGGCCTGTGGTCGGGGGCCGCGTTCCATTTTAAGTCCCGGCCTCAGCAGCAGCAGCAGAATCCCTCTGGTGCGGGACAGAAGTGACTATGCCGTTGTGGGGGCTCGCCTCCGTTTGTTTCTGGACTGTTGGTCGGCTCTGGTTTCCGACCAGTGGGTGTTGTCTGTCATCAGGATGGGTTACCAGATTCCCTTCCGGGGCCCTCCCCCTCTGGATTGTTTCCTGGTTACCCCGTTGTCAAGAGATCCCGTGCGGCGGTCTGCCATGCTGTCCGGCATCGCCATGTTATTGCAGAAAGGGGCGGTTGTGCCGGTTCCAGTGGAGGAAGTGGGCCTGGGGTTCTAATCCCATCTGTTTCTGGTGCCAAAGCCGGATGGTTCCTTCCGCCCGATACTGAATCTCCGTTCCCTGAACAAGCTGGTGCAGTTGGATCATTTTCGGATGGTCACCTTGCAGTCCGTCATTCCCCTTATCCAGGAGGGCGATTTTTCTGCTTCTCTGGACTTGGAAGACGCCTATTTTCACGTTCCAGTCCATCCTGCCAGTCAGCGGTTCCTGAGGTTTGCGGTCCAAGGGATGCATTTCCAGTTTCAGTTTCTGCCGTTCGGCCTCTCCACTGCTCCCAGGACTTTTACCAAGGTATTGGCTCCTGCTGTGGGGGTTTTGCAGCATCAGGGTTTCTCTGTGTTCCCCTATATTGATGATTGCTTGATCTCTGCTTCCTCCTTTCCTAAGGCTCTTCTCACAGTGGAGGCTACGTTGTCCCTGTTCCATGATCTGGGTTTCAAGGTGAATCTGGCGAAGTCTCATCTGGATCCTGTTCAGAGACTTCAGTTCATCAGGGGTCTGTTCGACACCTCTCTGGGGGCGGTGTTTCTCCCTCCTGTTCGGATCCTTTCCCTGCAGTCTCTGTTGCGGGATCTGTTGAGTCGTCCCTCTGCTCCGGCTCGTGTTTGCCTGCGGGTCCAGGCATTGATGGCTGCGACCACTGCTGTGGTTCCTTGCGCTCGCCTCCATCTCAAGCCATTAGTGACTCATCTGTTGGCTCGGTGGGACCCCTCCCGGGCGGATTACGAGACTCTGGTTCTTCTCTCACCTGCTCTAATTCAGGACTTGGACTGGTGGCTTTACACTCCCAATCTGGAGAAGGGGGTGCAGTTTTGTCTTCCGCCTCCTCTTTTGTTGACGATGGTGCCAGTCTTTGGGGTTGGGGGGCCACGTTGGGGTCCTTGGAAGCCAAGGGTCGGTGGTCTCGGTGGGACAGCGCCCGGTCCTTGAACTGGCGGGAGTTGGCGGCCGTCTGGGAGGCGATGCAGTTCTTTCAGGTTCATCTCCACGGGACGAATCTGTTGGTTCGTACCGACAATCAGGTGGCTCGTTGTTACTTGAACCGTCAGGGGGGGACCAAGTGCGCGTCTCTGAATCTGCTGGTCTCCATGATTTGTGCTTGGGCGGAATCTCATCTGTTGGCCTTGAGGGCGGTGTACATTCTGGGACAGTTGAATTTTCATGCGGACGCTTTGAGCCGCAATCTTCCTTCCTCTGTTCTGTACCATCTCTCTCTTCCTCTGTTCCAGTCCCTTTGTCTTCGGTTCGGGACTCCCTGGATCGATCTTTTTGCCTCCCCTCACAACTCTCTTCTTCCCCGGTTTTGTTCGGAGGTGCTGTGTCCTCAGGCTTGGGCCGTGTATGCTCTGTCGATTCCCTGGCCTTCGGGCCTTCTGTATGCGTTCCCTCCTATTCCCCTCCTACCGAGGGTGCTGCAGAAGATTCGGGGGGAGAGAGTATCAGTTCTGTTGATTGCTCCTTTCTGGCCTCACCGCCTTTGGTTTCCTCTCCTGTTGCGGCTGGCGAAGGGTCGGTTTGTCTGGCTTCCTTTGAGTCCGGCTCCTCTTCAGTTTCCGCTCCTGTCTCTGCCTTGTCTTCGTCGTTTGCAGCTGACGGCTTGGCTCTTGAGCGGTTGACGTTGGAGTCTTTGGGCTGTTCCTCTGTGTTGGCTCGTTACATCCAGTTGTCACGTCGGCCTTCGACCCTTAAGTGCTATGGTTGTCATTGGGGTTCTTTTGTCTCTTGGTGTTCTTCCCATGAGGTGGATCCTGTGCTGGGGGATCCTGCTTCTGTGTTGGATTTTCTCAGGGATTGTTTTTTGAAGGGCCTTTCCCCTTCCACTTTGTCTGCTCAGTGGGCGGCAGTTCGTGCTTGTCGGGGTCCTGGGGCCTCTTTGGAGGTTCTTGCCCCTTTGGTGAGTTGGCTTCTTCGGAGCTTTCGGCTTCATCGGCCGGTTTCTCCTGTTGTCGTTCCTTCTTGGGATTTGCCTACTGTTTTGCGGGGTCTGCAGTTGCCCCCTTTTGAGCCCTTGTTGGAAGCAGACTTGTTGTGGTTGTCCGCTAAGGTGGCTTTTTTGCTGGCCATCACCTCCGCTCGTAGGTTGGGGGAGTTGGGTGCCTTGCTCATTTCTTTTCCCTATTTGTAGTTCTTGCAGGATCGGGTTGTTTTGCGGCTTGATCCAGCCTTTCTGCCTAAGGTTTCTTCCCATTTCCATTTGCAGCAGGAGGTGGTTCTTCCTGATTTGCCTGCTGAGGGTGGTTCCCTGGTTCCCCCTTCTTTGGATGTTCGCAGGGCTCTCCAGATTTACCTCCAACGTTCCCTGGAGTTTCGAGTTTCGCCTGCCCTATTTGTCTCCTGTGGAGGTGTGACTAAGGGGAAGAAGGTTTCCACTTCTACGATCAGTCGGTGGGTGCGTTTGGCGGTCTGCCAATCCTATAGCTCTTTGGATCTGCCTCCTCCGTCTCATGTGCAGGGTCGTTCGACGCGTTCTGTGTCTGCTTCCTGGGATGAGGCGGCGGGGGTATCTATCCAGGAGATTTGTAGGGCGGCCACCTGGCAGTCCCATCACACATTTGTGCGACATTATCGGCTTGATGTTTTACATGCCTCTGCTGACAGTTTTTCTGTTGGCGTCTTGAACGCTGCTGTTCGTTGATCATTTATTGATTAAAGTTTTGTACTTTTGCATGGATCCCTGGTGTCCTGCGTTTTTTCTTCCTGGTTCTCTGCTTGTGAGTTCCTCACGTAGTAAGGACTGGGACGGGGAGGACCCATGAGGGGGTAATTGTAGGAGAGTAGGATCTGCTTCACATGGGTACCCCCACTTTTTGCTGATGCCTCACTCTTTTTCGACCTTAGTCTGGCTGGGGCCCTGCTAATCAGAACCCCAGCCTAGCTGCTTCCTCTCTAAAATGGTTTCCATGTGCCTTAGGCACATCTCTGATTGGAATCTGGAGTGCCCTTATAAGTCCCTAGTATATGGTATGCTATGTACCCAGGGCATAGGTACCTCAGAGGCCTACCAGGGACTGCAGCATGTATTGTGCCACCCCTGGAAGACCATCCAAACTGACACCACAGGTCTGCTACTGCAGCCTGGGTAAGGTGGTGCATGCACCCCTTACTGTGATATAGGCTACCTATATCACTATATACATACACACATATAAACCTATAAGTCACTCCTATGGCAGGCCTTATCAATCCTGAAGGCAGAGTGTGTGGTTCCTATGTGAGAGGGTGCCCCTGCATGAGCAGGGCCCCTCTGAAGCGTTCGGAGACCCTTCTCTGATGCTGTTGGTAGTGCAGCCTGACCATATACTCTTAAGCGCATTATAACCTCGCATTAAATGCTAACTTTGGAATGGCTGCACCGAAACATGTCGTGTTTGGTGTCAAACATCTTGGAATACTACCCCCCGCCAATTCTGGTGGCGGGGGTAGCATTCCACCCTTCTAGAGGGAGAGACATGTTAACCCTGGCCTGGCCGGTAACTTCTTTCTAAAGCCCTGGCATCACAAAATGGATGATGCTGCCACAGACACAAGTCTGGCCTCCTGCTGCTGGATGAAACTCCGGCAGGGGAGGCCTGGACAATAGGTTTCCTGTCCCAGGGAGGTGTGACCACCTCCCCAGACAGGATAGTGTGTATCGGGGCTGGGCGGGAGCACTTTCGGGTGCTTTGAAGTCCTGCACTGGGGGCACACTTGGTGTCCCGTGCATACCCCAGTTCAAACCGGATCAGGGGCTTGCAGCCCCTGCTTTGGCGCGAACTGGACAAAGGGAAAGGGGTGTAGCCACCCCTCTGCCCTGACCCACCTATAGGTGGGGCCACAGAGTAGTCCAACCCCTAAACTTAGTATAAGTATAGGAACCCAGTTCTTAGGACTTTAGATTATCCCTGGACGAAACTCTGACACAGAATCCTGGACCTTCGACGCTCTACTACAAGATTAGAGGACAGAAGAATCTCCCTTGGGGTCAAGGAGTGACTCCCCTGCTTGGCAGGCACCAAAGAAGCAATTGTCCGGTCTGCATCGCCTAAGCTCCCGTCGGACGCTGAAGTCTTTGCATCACCAGAGGTGGATTTCCAAACTTCCCCGAGGCTGCCCTGAGTCCCCAGCAAAGCTGAGGCCCGTAGCTGTCGTGGGTAACGTGGAACCATGACCCCTGGACACTGCACGCATTTGCAAGTGCATCCTCTTCTGGGTCTCCCACGAAGTCGTGCTTTGGGCTTCGAGTAGCCCTAGCCTCCAGCACCAACTGCTCCGAAGATCACTGGCCTCCACTCCACGAGTGTTCTGTGAGCCAGCTCCACGTGCACCATCTCGAGGCTCCTTCGCGGTCGCTAGCCCGTTGGCTAGTAGCCCTTCACGAAGGCCAATCTTTTTCTACTTGGGCTCCCTGGTTGCTCCAGGCTTGCCCTCACTTACCCTTGCTGGGTGAGTTCCTCAGACCTTGCTGGTCTGCATCATCATCAATCTTCAACTTCATCAAGAGACTTGCCATTGCCAAGGCTTGTTGGGTCCAATCCGGTCGCCGACACCTCAGCACTCGACAGACATCATGTACCAGCCTGAATCCTGCTCCTGGTTGCCGACAACGCCTCCTGGACCTCGTGGCTGAAGAGTCAAGACGACCGTCAACCTACCTGAAGCACTCGACATCGGTGGGCATCTGCTCATCGCCTTCCTGGTCACTGGCTAGTGACCCAGACTCTGTCCCCTCTGCTTTCAGGTTCTTCAGATCTCCGATCCACCTTTGGATCCACCCGGACACTTTCCACTTGGTCGCCAGCAGCACTTTGCAGCAGATCGCCATTCAAATCGACGACGAAACCCGACCCCGAAAGGCACCTATGCACCCGGCTTCCCTGGGTGAGGTAACAAGAGTACTCCGGTGCTCCCGTGGGTAGAGACTCTAGAACGACCTAGTTCTCAAAGGGTTTGCTCCAAGTCCTTCTTTAAGTGTCCCTTTTCTTTAATTTCCAAACCGCGACTTTCTCCATAGAAGTTAACGGCGTTTCGCGGCTGTGTAATTACACTGCACGCGTCCCCCGTGGGTCCCTTGTGTCACTACCTTGGGTGGTTCCTTGTGGTCCAAGCACTTCTAGAGGCTCTAGGCCTAGTGTCTAGCTCAGTCGTGGTTCTTATACCACTTTATTGGTATATGGTTTGGTACGCCCCTAGGGCCCAAACGTGTATTTGTGCTATTACTGTGTTTAAATAACTTATAACTTATGTACTTCGAACTCTAGCCTCATAAAGAGACTAGAGGGGTGTGTTTAGCAATAAATACATATATTTTGAATATATACCTGGTGTGGTGCTCTTTCATTTGATCACTCAAGAGATTATAGACTGGTAAAACAAGCTGCTTTACATTCCTTCAAGACTTAGCCTGAAGGCTGCTCTCCATAGCTACCACTAGGATAGCTTTCAATAAGGTTGTCTTTAACCTATCTCCAATAAGGGGTTGTTTGGACTGGTGCAAGGTGCCCACTATAATTAGTGGACAGCATATGCCAGGCCAACTTCTCACATTGGTGTGCAGCGTGTGGGATTCCAGCTTGCTATTGTTTTACCAGATAATCTCAATTGAATTGATCAACTGAAAACCACTAAAGGTACCTAAGGTACATATAAATTAAGCTTAGTATACAGTAAGTTCTACTGAACTTAGAGTTATGTGTTAAGGGATAGCACACCCTTTCTACAACTCAAGAGAGTTTAGTAGGCCACACTAGAGTAGGTAGTGCATACACCACACCTCACTAGTGATGTCTTCAAAGCCAGGACCCAGTGAGTCCTTGCCAGAAGCCCCTGGGCTTCTTCCCTCCAAGTATGATACACTCCCATTCTTGGAATTGAGAGCATTATGCAATTTGAGGAAACTGAAGACAGGCCAAAGCCCCACCACCCAACATCTGAGAGAGATGTTAGAGGCTTATGATCTCAGCAGGCCCTTAGGGACTGAAGGGGTAGGAGCAGAGGATGGGGCAGAAGATGAGGATGGGGCCAGGGGTAGCAACACCCCCAGCCCCCCTCTGGAACTGACCAGGAGGGTGACAATGACCCTGACCTGGAAAACCCAATTCCTCCTGTGGATGAGGAGGAGGCTCAGAATGACCTCC
Organism: Calotriton arnoldi; assembly: GCA_963921515.1. NCBI lineage: Eukaryota > Metazoa > Chordata > Amphibia > Caudata > Salamandridae > Calotriton > Calotriton arnoldi. The sequence continues at coordinate 96,947 of CAWUFW010011420.1, read as the reverse complement.
ACTTTGTCCCCCCAGGAAGGATTGTGAGTGTGCCCAGAAGGTCTAGATCTCCTTCTCAGGAGTCTAACCACTCTGGCCCCTCAATAGGGACCTCTGTCTCCTCTCATAGGAGGGAACCCTCTCATGAGAGGAGAAAGAGGCTGATTCAGTATGAGGAAGCTCAGCTTGAACTCAGAAAACAGCAATTGGCTATAGACAGGGAGTCCCTAGATCTCTACAAAGAGAGAAAAAGTTGGGACTAGAGTCCCATGGTGGCAGCAATGTCCCTAAAGATAGGGAAAGGTCTTATGACCATAGAAACCTGAGCAAGATTGTCCCTCCCTACCAGAGTGGGGATGACATCCACAAATGGATAACTGCTCTAGAGAGGGCCTGTAAAGTACAGAAGGTCCCTCAGGAGCAGTGGGCAGCAATCTTGTGGCTCTCCTTTGCAGACAAAGGTAGAGACAAGCTCCTCACTGTAAGAGAAGAGGATGCAGATAATTACAAGGTCTTGAAGAGTGCTCTTATTGATGGGTTTGGCCTAACAACTGAACAATACAGGTTGAAGTTCAGAGATGCCCAAAAGCACAGACTCAAGACTGGGTAGACTATGTGGATTGTTCTGCTAAGGCTCTGGAAGGCTGGTTGATGGGCAGTAAGGTGTGTGACTTCACAGGATTGTACAATCTGATAATGAGGGAGCAGATTCTTAATAACTGTCAAAATCAGCTGTTGCATCAGTACCTGGTGGACTCTGATCTGACCTCTCCCCAAGAATTGGGAAAGAAGGCAGACAAATGGGTCAGAACCAGGGTGAGGCAGAAGGTACAGAACCAAGGTGGTGACCCTAAGAAGCAAGATTCTAAGAACTCTGATAAGGGTGGGGAGAAGGGTAAAGATCAAAAGTCTTCACAAGGCCCCCAAAAATCTTCTTCAGGTGGGGATTCACAGTCTACCAAAGGGAAAGGCCAAAGAAAACCATGGTGCAAGGTCTGTAAGCAAAAGACCCACTGGACTAGTGATTGCACCAAGTCCAAAGACTCAAGTCCAGCCCCCACCAATGCCCCTAAGGCACCTGTTCCCCCTAGTACAGTTACAGTTGGTGGTGGGAGTACTACAGCCAAGGGTTTAGTAGGGTTGACCCTGGGTAATGAGATGGGCTCTGACCTAGTCAGAGAACTCACTCAGGCTGTGTTAGTCTGTGATGGAGGCATGGATGTGACCTCCTCTGTGAGTCCCAGTAATCTGGGCAAGTACAGACAACAGCCTTTAATCAATGGACGAGAGGCTTTGGCATTTAGGGACACAGGGGCAAGTGTCACCATGGTGACACAAGACCTTGTGAATCCTGGGCAAGTTATACTTGGTGAGATGTACCAAGTGACTAATGCTAGCAATGTCAGAACAGACCATACTCTGGCAGTTGTTAACTTCTCCTGGGGAGGGGTAACTGGCCTTAAGAAGGTTGTGGTAAGTGCATACCTCTCAGTCGAATGCTTGCTTGGCAATGACTTAGAAACTTCAGCTTGGGCAGAAGTGGAGCTCAGGACCCATGCAGAAATGCTGGGGATCCCTGCAGATGTGTTTGCTGTGACCAGGTCACAAGCCAAAATGTCTAGCACTGAACAGGCCTTGGATTCTGGAATAATGGACCAAGTGCCTTCCAAGAGGAGGAGTAGTAGGGTAAAGGCAGTGCCTTCCCCCTTGGCTCAGAAGGAAGATCAGTCCCTTGAGGGGGATGATCTCAGTCCTGAGGAAGGAACTGTCCCAGAGGAGCTTGAACCTGACCAGGTTGAGTTCTTGGGGACAGGGGGACCTTCCAGGGCAGATCTGAGCCAGGAGCAGCAGAGCTGCCCCTCCCTTGAACCCCTCAGACAGCAAGCTGCTGCTGAGGCTGCTGGGAAAGCTAGTGGTCCCCATACTGTGTATTGGGATGATGGACTCTTGTACTCAGAGTGTAGAGACCCCAAGCCTGGTGCTACCAGGAGGTTGGTTATACCTCTGAAGTTCAGGGGCTTCCTATTGACCCTAGCCCATGATATTCCCTTAGCAGGTCACCTGGGCCAGAACAAGACTTGGGACAGAATTGTCCCTCACTTTCACTGGCCCCACATTCTGAAGACACCAAGGAGTTTTGTCGCTCCTGTGTAACCTGCCAGGCCAGTGGCAAGGCAGGTGGCACTACAAAGGCCCCCTGATACCACTACCTGTGGTGGGGGTTCCCTTTGAAAGGGTGGGGATTGACATTGTTGGTCCCATGGATCCCCAAACAGCATCTGGGCACAGGTTTATCCTGGTGGTAGTGGATCATGCCACCAGGTACCCAGAGGCTATTCCCCTTAGGACCACTACAGCACCTGTGGTGGCAAGGGCCCTCCTGGGAATTTTCTCAAGAGTGGGGTTTCCTAAGGAGGTGGTATCAGACAGGGGTGCTAACTTTATGTCTAGATACTTAAAAGCAATGTGGAAGGAGTGTGGAATGACTTACAAGTTCACCACACCCTATCACCCACAATGCAATGGTTTAGTTGAGAGATTCAACAAAACCTTGAAGGGCATGATTAAAGGGCTCCCAGAAAAGCTTAGGCGAAGATGGGACATACTCTTGCCCTGCCTTTTATTTGCATATAGGGAGGTGCCTCAGAAGGGGGTTGGTTACAGCCCTTTTGAACTTTTGTTTGGCCACCCTGTCAGGGGTCCACTGTGCTTGGTGAAGGAAGGATGAGAGTTACCTCTCAAGCCCCCAAAGCAAGACATAGTGGACTATGTACTTGGTCTCCGCTCCTGGATGGCTGAGTATATGAAAAAGGCAACTAAAAACCTTGAGGCTAGCCAGGAACTTCAAAAGGCCTGGCATGACCAAAAGGCTGTACTGACTGTTTATCAGCCAGGACAGAAGGTGTGGGTATTGGAGCCAGTGGCCCCAGCAGCTCTCCAAGACAAATGGAGTGGACCCCACACTATTGTTGAGCAGAAGGGTGAGGTTACCTACTTAGTAGACCTAGGAACACCCAGGAGTCCCCACAGGGTTCTCCATGTCAACAGGTTAAAACCATATGTGGACAGGGCAGACATGGGCTTGCTCATGGCTACTGATGAAGGGCAGGAGGAAGAGAGTGACCCACTCCCTGACCTGCTCTCACAGAACCCTGACGATGGGTCAGTAGATGGTGTAGCCTTGGCAGGCAGCCTCACTACCCAACAGCAAACTGATTGTAGACAGGTGCTCAATCAGTTTAGACACATGTTTTCACTGACACCCAGTCAGACCACCTGGTGCACTCATGAAGTGGACACTGGGGACAGTCTGCCTATTAAAAATAAGATTTATAGGCAACCTGACCATGTCAGGGACTGTATCAGGACTGAAGTCCAGAAAATGTTGGATTTGGGAGTTATTGAACCCTCAGATAGCCCTTGGGCTAGTCCAGTGGTCCTTGAGCCAAAACCTCACACCAGTGGTGGAAAAAGAGAGATGAGGTTTTGTGTGGACTACTGGGGTCTCAATGCAGTCACTAGGACTGATGCCCATCCAATACCAAGGGCAGATGAGCTAATAGACACTTTGGCCTCAGCCAAGTATCTAAGCACATTTGAATTGACAGCTGGCTACTGGCAGATCAGACTAGCTGATGCTGCAAAGCCAAAAACAGCATTCTCAACCCCTAGTGGGCATTATCAATTTGTGGTGATGCCCTTTGGTCTGAAGAATGCACCTGCCACTTTTCAGAGGTTGGTGAATACAGTCCTTACAGGTCTGGAAGCCTATAGTGCAGCATATCTAGATGATATTGCTGTCTTTAGCTCCACCTGGGAGGATCACCTGGTCCACCTCAGAAATGTTTTACAGGCCCTGCAAAAGGCAGGCCTGACTATCAAGGCCACTAAGTGCCAGATAGGGCAGAGTCAGGTTGTGTACCTGGGCCACCTTGTGGGTGGAGGCCAGGTTCAACCCTTGCAGAGCAAGATCCAGACTATCATGGACTGGACTGCTCCAACTACCCAGACTCAGGTGAGAGCCTTCTTAGGCCTGACTGGGTACTATAGGAGATTTGTCAAGGGGTATGGATCAATAGTGACACCCCTGAATGACTTAACTTCCAAGAAAATGCCCAAAAGGTTCAGTGGACAGTTAGCTGTCAAAAGGCATTTGATGACCTGAAGCAGGCCATGTGCACTGCTCCCATTCTACAGAGTCCTGATTACTCCAAGAAGTTCATTGTTCAAACTGATGCATCTGAATTAGGGGTAGGGGCTGTACTGTCACAATTGAATGAAGAAGGTCAGGATCAGCCAGTAGCTTTCATTAGCAGAAGGCTGACCCCTAGAGAGAAACGTTGGTCAGCCATTGAGAGGGAGGCCTTTGCTGTGGTCTGGGCTCTGAAGAAGTTGAGGCCATACTTGTTTGGTACTCACTTCCTTGTTCAAACAGACCATAAGCCCCTCTTATGGCTAAAACAAATGAAGGGTGAAAACCCCAAACTGCTTAGGTGGTCCATTTCCCTACAGGGGATGGACTTCACAGTGGAACATAGACCTGGGAGTAACCATGCCAATGCAGATGGACTCTCTAGGTACTTCCACTTAGAACATGAAGACTTAACTGGGCAAGGTTAGTTTAATGTCCCTACTTGGGGGGGTTGTGTAGGAGAGTAGGATCTGCTTCACATGGGTACCCCCACTTTTTGCTGATGCTTCACTGTTTTTCGACCTTAGTCTGGCTGGGGCCCTGCTAATCAGAACCCCAGCCTAGCTGCTTCCTCTCTAAAATGGTTTCCATGTGCCTTAGGCACATCTCTGATTGGAATCTGGAGTGCCCTTATAAGTCCCTAGTATATGGTATACTATGTACCCAGGGCATAGGTACCTCAGAGGCCTACCAGGGGCTGCAGCATGTATTGTGCCACCCCTGGAAGACCATCCAAACTGACACCACAGGTCTGCTACTGCAGCCTGGGTAAGGTGGTGCATGCACCCCTTACTGTGATATAGGCTACCTATATCACTATATACATACACAGATATAAACCTATAAGTCACTCCTATGGCAGGCCTTATCAATCCTGAAGGCAGAGTGCGTGGTTCCTATGTGAGAGGGTGCCCTGCATGAGCAGGGCCCCTCTGCAGCGTTCGGAGACCCTTCTCTGATGCTGTTTGTAGTGCAGCCTGACCATATACTCTTAAGCGCATTATAACCTCGCGTTAAATGCTAACTTTGGAATGGCTGCACCGAAACATGTCGTGTTTGGTGTCAAACATCTTGGAATACTACCCCCCCGCCAATTCTGGCGGCGGGGTAGCATTCCACCCTTCTAGAGGGAGAGACATGTTAACCCTGGCCTGGCCGGTAACTTCTTTCTAAAGCCCTGGCATCACAAAATGGATGCTGCTGCCACAGACACAAGTCTGGCCTCCTGCTGCTGGACGAAACTCCGGCAGGGGAGGCCTGGACAATAGGTTTCCGGTCCCAGGGAGGTGTGACCACCTCCCCAGACAGGATAGTGTGTATTGGGGCTGGGCGGGAGCACTTTCGGGTGCTTTGAAGTCCTGCACTGGGGGCACACTTGGTGTCCCTGTGCATACCCCAGTTCAAACCGAATCAGGGGCTTGCAGCCCCTGCTTTGGCGTGAACTGGACAAAGGGAAAGGGGTGTAGCCACCCCTCTGCCCTGACCCACCCATAGGTGGGGCCACAGAGTAGTCCAACCCCTAAACTTAGTATAAGTATAGGAACCCAGTCCTTAGGACTTTAGATTATCCCTGGACGAAACTCTGACACAGAATCCTGGACCTTCGACGCTCTACTACAAGATTAGAGGACAGAAGAATCTCCCTTGGGGTCAAGGAGTGACTCCCCTGCTTGGCAGGCACCAAAGAAGCAATTGTCCGGTCTGCATCGCCTAAGCTCCCGTCGGACGCCGAAGCCTTTGCATCACCAGAGGTGGATTTCCAGACTTCCCCGAGGCTGCCCTGAGTCCCTAGCAAAACTGAGGCCCGTAGCTGTCGTGGGTAACGTAGAACCGTGACCCCTGGACACTGCACGCATTTGCAAGTGCATCCTCTTCTGGGTCTCCCACGAAGTCGTGCTTTGGGCTCCGAGTAGCCCTAGCCTCCAGCACCAACTGCACCGAAGATCACTGGCCTCCACTCCATGAGTGTCCTGTGAGCCAGCTCCATGTGCACCGTCTCAAGGCTCCTTCGCGGTCGCTAGCCCGTTGGTTAGTAGCCCTTCACGAAGGCCAATCTTTTTTTACTTGGGCTCCCTGGTTGCTCCAGGCTTGCCCTCACTTACCCTTGCTGGGTGAGTTCCTTAGACCTTGCTGGTCTGCATCATCGTCAATCTTCAACTTCATCGAGACTTGCCGTTGCCAAGGCTTGTTGGGTCCAATCCGGTCGCCGACACCTCAGCACTCGACAGACATCGTGTACCAGCCCGAATCCTGCTCCTGGTCGCCAACAACACCTCCTGGACCTCGTGGCTGAAGAGTCAAGACGACCGTCAACCTACCTGAAGCACTCAACATCGGTGGGCATCTGCTCATCGCCTTCCTGGTCACTGGCTAGTGACCCAGACTCTGTCCCCTCTGCTTTCAGGTTCTTCAGATCTCCGATCCACCTTTGGATCCACCCGGACACTTTCCACTTGGTCGCCAGCAGCACTTTGCAGCAGATCGCCATTCAAATCGACGACGAAACCCGACCCCGAAAGGCACCTATGCACCCGGCTTCCCTGGGTGAGGTAAAAGAGTACTCCGGTGCTCCCGTGGGTAGAGACTCTAGAACGACCTAGTTCTCAAAGGGTTTGCTCCAAGTCCTTCTTTAAGTGTCCCTTTTCTTTAATTTCCAAACCGCGACTTTCTCCATAGAAGTTAACGGCGTTTCGCGGCTGTGTAATTACACTGCACGCGTCCCCCGTGGGTCCCCTGTGTCACTACCTTGGGTGGTTCCTTGTGGTCCAAGCACTTCTAGAGGCTCTAGGCCTAGTGTCTAGCTCAGTCGTGGTTCTTATACCACTTTATTGGTATATGGTTTGAGTACGCCCTAGGGCCCAAACGTGTATTTGTGCTATTACTGTGTTTAAATAACTTATAACTTATGTACTTCGAACTCTAGCCTCATAAAGAGACTAGAGGGGTGTGTTTAGCAATAAATACATATATTTTGAATATATACCTGGTGTGGTGCTCTTTCATTTGATCACTCAAGAGATTATAAACTGGTAAAACAAGCTGCTTTACATTCCTTCAAGACTTAGCCTGAAGGCTGCTCTCCATAGCTACCACTAGGATAGCTTTCAATAAGGTTGTCTTTAACCTATCTCCAATAAGGGGTTGTTTGGACTGGTGCAAGGTGCCCACTATAATTAGTGGACAGCATATGCCAGGCCAACTTCTCACAGTAATGTCTTGTTACTTACCGGTAATCTTCATTACCCCGATTAGGGTCCTCCCCGTCCCAGTCCTCTTCCCTCCCTCCCTCCCGCTGTGTTTGTGTCGGAGTCTTGTTGATAACAGGCATGGCGGTAGGTGGGAGGGGCTTATGTAAACTTTGAATTCTGACGTGTGATTGGCTGGGTGGAGGCAGGACTGCCTCACGTAGTAAGGACTGGGACGGGGAGGACCCTGATCGGGGTAATGAAGATTACCGGTAAGTAACAAGACATTATCCTCTTATTATACATAGGATTCTGTAATCTCTGCATAAACAGCAGTGTCTAATTTCTCTATAAACGGCCACTTGTGATGCACAAAGTCGCCAATTATAAAGAAAAGACGCAATAACTCCACTATTATAAGTTATTATAGTTGAGTCCTGACATCACAATTCCTGCTGCCAGAGACAGCAGCAGCCAAGGTAAAAGGCAGGTTAGGTGACAGAGCATAATTGAAGCAGCTGTTTCTTGCTTTTCTTTCTTCTGCTCTATTTTAAGAGCTTACAATGACAAGCAGAGAGAATATGTTTGTATTTTGCACCTCTTAGATAGAGAAAAGTTAGATCTTTCTCCATGTTTCTACACATTCTGAGCTATTGCAGCTTTTTTTAAAACTGACTTGCATTGGAGTGTTTCTAATATCTGTTTGCTTGAAATATCTAGCAGGTTTTTGATGTGTTTAATTTTGCACTAGAGGTTTTATATGTATTCTTCATATTTGCAAACATTCTCGCTCTTTCATATGAAAGAGCTATGCACCAAAGTTTGAAGCGATTTGTGGGAAAGGTGATGGTGTGACCATGTATTATATGGGATAAAGTACCCCCTGACACACTTGATAAGGATATTTCAAGTCACCTCAGAGTTCCATAACCTTATAAAGGAACTCGTTCCGCTATGTGGTTATGGAACTCCTCTGTGACTTGCAATATCTTTATAATGTACAGCAGGGGATACTTTATCCCGTATATATCCTGTAATAGCCCAATCTGTGTTTCCATACATCTATGATGTCTTATTACAACCCACTGCTACCTGGGTGGAGCCCCCAAGCCCAGAAATGTACTTAGTTAAAAGGAATGAGTAGGGTGCTGATATGCAGAAATAAGTGGCAAAGTGCTCTGTGGATGTTTTCAATTTCACTACAGTATGCCAAAACATATCTATCTATCTATCTATCTATCTATCTATCTATCTATCTATCTCATGCATATATATATATATATATATTCACTGAAAAAACCATAAGGTTTTAGGGACAGTTATAGTTAGTTGGACATTGCACTCGTACAAAACCCGTGAAATTCCCCCGTTATAGTTAGTTCAGGTAACTATAACTCGCGCCCCGCAATGCACTGCTGATGACGTCACATATTACATCACTCATGACATGGTCAGTGACATCACTGATGACATCACTGATGACATCTCAAATGACATCACTGATGACATCACTGATGACATCATCCAGTGACTGTGTGTTTGTGTAAAGTTTAAATATGTTTAATATATATAGGGAAAGGCGTATTGAAGAATGAGTGGGTGTATAAGTGTCTGAATGGATGATTTAGTAGGTGCGTGACTGAGTCTATAAGTGAGTGATTAAACGTATCTTACTGGATGCATGGGTGAGTGACTAAACTGTGTGAATGTCTGTATCCGTCTGTCTGTTGTTGTGTAAGCAGCTGCATGGGTTTCTGACTAGCTAAATGAGTGTCTATATGGGTTATGGATTGGTTCTCTGAGCATCTGTATGGGTGCCTCAGTGTTTGTGTGGGTGGGGTGAGTGTGACTCTGTGCATAGATGTGTGAGTGGGTGATTCACTGGGTGCATGGTTTCAAGAGTGCGTCTGTGATGGACTGTATGGGTGGGTGAGTGTGTGTATGGGTGTGTTAGTGATTGAATGTATATCTCAGTGGTACATGTGTGAGTAACTACATATGTGAAAGGCAGTATATATGTGTGTTGGAGTATATAAATGGCTATAAGTGAGAGTGTGTGATTGTGAGAGTGGCTATATGGATGAGTGTGTGCTTGCATCAGTGATTGCATAGGAGCGTAAGAATGTGCTAGTATTTTTATGAGTAAGTGAGCTGGTGTGTATAACTGTATAGGTGAGTAAATTGGAGTGTGATTAATTATTTGCATGACTGACTAGGTGTGTGAGTACCTCTATGGATGAGTTGCGTTGTGTGAGTGTTTATATAGGTGTATGAGTGCATATGATAGTCCTGTACTGAGTGACTGTAAGTATGAGTGAATGTACGGGTGAGTGAGTAGATGTGTGTGTGTAGACCTAAGAATCAGTGAGTGGGTATGTACTTATTGGTATTGGAGTGTGTATGGTTTTGAGAATGGCAGTCTGTAATTTAGAGTGGGTGTTTCAAAACTTATATTAGGGTGTGAGAAGATGCATTAAATTCTCACATGGATGATGTCATCAGTGATGTCATCAGTGATGTCATTTGAGATGTCATCAGTGATGTCATCAGTGATGTCACTGACCATGTCATGAGTGATGTAATATGTGACGTCATCAGCAGTGCATTGCGGGGCGCGAGTTATAGTTACCTGAACTAACTATAACGGGGGAATTTCACGGGTTTTGTACGAGTGCAATGTCCAACTAACTATAACTGTCCCTAAAACCTTATGGTTTTTTCAGTGAATTTCTAAGGTTTTTTAAATGCAAATTTCTAACTATAACGTGCCTGAAACCTATGGTTCTTTCAGTGAATTTCAAAGGTTTTTTAAATGCTAATTCCTAACTATAACATGTCTGAAACCTACGGTTTTTTCAGTGAATTTCAAAGGTTTTGTAAATGACAATTTTTAAATGTATTAATTGTTATATTTATTTTTTTCATACTGATTTACTACATTTTTAGAAACATTTTTTTTTACATATTTTATTTTTTAAATTACATTGTAATTACATTATACATTACAAAAAATACTTTCTCAGAATGAATTACTTTAGTTTAAATACTTTGCACATAGGCAATAGACTTTTAAGTACAGTAGTTACAGTTGTTGCAATGGGCAACACATTTTCAAACACAATGCAACATTCAGCTCAATGTGAATTTCTAGTTAAATGCAATTAGTTACTTTATGGATTACTTTTCTAACCACAGGACTGGATCCTAGATTCAGGCCTGGGACATCTCCTGTAAACAGTTGAGTAAAAGCGTTTTGGTTACAGTAGTGATTTTTAAGGAATATTATTGTATTTTAAAAGTTGACACTTAGAAACTTTTTCTCATAGAATCACCAATGTTATCCTATGGAAGGAAATTCACTTAGCAGGTAAAAACTGTTATCGTTACTTTTTCTTACTCAGTGTTGGATCCTGGATCCAGCACTGGTGCATCTCCTGTAAACAGTTGAAAGAATGCGTTTAAGTCATACAGGCGATTTTTAAGGAAAATTTGTAGTTTGTGAAAATCGACACTTTGAAACTTTTCAGCTGAAAACCAGACAATGGATTCCTATGGAAGAAAATATAAGTTACTGGTAAGTACGGTTAAAATTACTTTTCAGGGTCAGTGCTGGGCTAAAAGATGCAGCACTGAGGTCTCTCCTGATAACAGGTGAGTAAATCGGAATTCGTATTTCGGCTGATTTTAGAGGAATATTTTAAAGTTCCAAAACTCCACACTTAGAAGAATTTCCAAGTGAAACCAGTCAATGTTAGCCTATGGAAGGAAATTCAAGTTACTGGTAAGTACGGTTAAAATTACTTTTCAGGACCAGTACTGGGCTGAAAGATACAGCACTGAGGTCTCTCCTGATAACAGGTGAGTAAATCGGAATTTGTATTTCGGCTGATTTTAGAGGAATATTTGTATGTTTCAAAAATCAACACTTAGAAACTTTTTCAGCAAAAAGCAGACAATGATATCCTATGGAAGGAAATTCAAGTTACTGGTAAGTACGGTTAAAATTACTTTTGAGGATCAGTACTGGGCTGAAACATGCAGCACTGAGGTCTCTCCTGATAACAGGTGAGTAAATCGGAATTCGTATTTCGGCTGATTTTAGAGGAATATTTTAAAGTTCCAAAACTCCACACTTAGAAGAATTTCCAAGTGAAACCAGTCAATGTTAGCCTATGGAAGGAAATTCAAGTTACTGGTAAGTACGGTTAAAATTACTTTTCAGGACCAGTACTGGGCTGAAAGATACAGCACTGAGGTCTCTCCTGATAACAGGTGAGTAAATCTGAATTCGTATTTCGGCTGATTTTAGAGGAATATTTGTATGTTTCAAAAATCAACACTTAGAAACTTTTTCAGCAAAAAGCAGGCAATGATATCCTATGGAAGGAAATTCAAGTTACTGGTAAGTACGGTTAAAATTACTTTTCAGGATTAGTACTGGGCTGAAAGATGCAGCACTGAGGTCTCTCCTGATAACAGGTGAGTAAATCCGAATTCGTAGTTCGGCAGATTTTAGAGGAATATTTGCACAATGGTGAAGGTAGGGGGCGGGGCCTGAGGTGACATCTGTGCAAACGCGCCCCGTGGCGCGTTTTAAGTTGGGGGATTAAGTCCCCTTGAATCATGAGGGTCCCTAGGGGCCAACTAGCCCACCAGGAACCTCCAGTATGCGCCAGGGGCTGCGTTGCAGAGACGTGTAGAGAGGCCACACCCTTTTACACCTCTCTGCAACGCAGCTCTGTGGCGCTTTCTGGATGTACCTGTTGGGCTAGTTGGCCCCAGAGACCCTCAGGATTGAAGGGGATTTAATTCCCCATCTTAAAACGCGCCACGGGGCCTGTTTGCACACATGTCACCTGAAGCCCCGCCCCCTCCCTTCACCACTGTGCAAACGCGCCCCGTGGCGCGTTTTAAGTTGGGGGATTAAGTCCCCTTGAATCCTGAGGTGTATAAAGGGGCGTGGCCTCTGTACACCTCTCTGCAACGCAGCCCCCTGGCGCATACTGGAGGTTCCTGGTGGGCTAGTTGGCCCCCAGGGACCCCAGTATTCAAGGGGAATTACTTCCCCATCTGCAAACGCGCCAGGGGGCGCGTTTGCAGAGTGGTGAAGGAAGGGGGTGGGGCCTGCGGGCCGATCGTTTTTTTTTTTTCCCTGAAGGGGGCTGTGTGGCCCCCTTCCTTTTCTTATTTTTGGGGTCCTGGGGACCCCATCCCCCAGGGCCTTACCCCCCTATTTTTAATTAAAATTAAACTGGAAGGGGGCCGCGTGGCCCCCCTCCCCTGGCCGAAAACTGCCCCGGGGACCCCATCCCCCGGGGCATGGCCACACTTTTACATTAATTTTTAAGGAGGGGGGCTGCGTGGCCCCCCTCCTCAGGCCTCCTTTTGCCCCGGGGACCCCATCCCCCGGGGCAGGCCTTTTTTTTTTTTTTTTTTTAAATTATTTCTGGGGAGGGGGGCCGCGTGGCCCCCCTCCTGGGCCACTACTTGCCCCGGGGACCCCATCCCCCGGGGCCTGGCCTCTGGTTGGGGACTGTGGGGGGTCCCCAAACCCCCCACAGTCCCGCCGGCTCCCGTGTCCTAAGGGAGCCGGCATTGCTTTTCCACACGGGGAGCAGCTAACATGCTGCTCCCCGTGTGGAAAAGCAATTGTCTTTGGATATTGGAAGCGAGAGCAGGTTTCCCTGCTCTCTCTTCCAATATCCAAAGCAGTTTGCAATGACAGGACGGGAGCCGCGAGGCTCCGTCCTGTCATTGCAAGCAGCAGTGTCCCGGGGGTAGGCACCCCGGGACACTGCAGGAGCCGGCCCTGGGGGTGGCGGTCCCCAGGGCCATCACAGGCTCCAGGAGGGGGTCCGCGCGGCCCCCTCCCCACATCAGCAAAGCCCCGGGGAGGTGGTGGTCCCCGGGGCTTCGGGGGTCCAAAACGGACCCCCATTTTAATTTGTTAGTGCCCCGGGGAGGTGGCGGTCCCCGGGGCGTGTGGGGGGGCTCGAGCCCCCCCACACAGGAAAAAGTTTTAAAAAAAAGAAGCCCCGGGGAGGTGGTGGTCCCCGGGGCTGCGGGAGGGCTCAGAGCCCTCCCGCACCATTTTAAAAAGAAAGCCCCGGGGGGTGGCGGTCCCCGGGGCTTGGGGGGCCCTTTGAGGCCCCCCATACATAAATTTAACCCCCCCACCATGCCCCCGGGACTTGGGCCACCCGGGGGCAAAATACAATCGAAGCGCGGGAGACCGCCCTTCGATTTTTTTTTTTTCGGCAGGATTCGCGCTCCCTGAGCGCATCCTGCCGATTTAAAAAAAAAAAAAATGCTTTTTTCTGCCCAGGGGGTCCTTGTGGGACCCCCTGAGCAGACCTAGGGGGTCAGGGTGTTTCTACCCTGCCCCCTTTGTGCGTTTTGCGCACTTTTTTTACTGCTTTCTTGTTCCTCGGTTCTACCGAGGAACAAGATGGCTGCCAACACTTCCTGGTTTGGAGTGTTGACAGCCAATTAGCAGACAGCTCGTGATCGGGAGGGTGCGCGAATCCGACGCGGCCATAGATATATATGTACTTTTACTTTTAATTTTCTCAGCAACTACTGAATGGATTTACACCATTTAACAAAAGGGTTCTTTCTGAACCAAGAACTACCTCTTTGCCAAATTTGGTGTAATTCCGTTCAGCAGTTCGAGCTGTAGCCGTGTCTAAAGTTTCCTATGGGAAATTGATTTTTTGACTCTTATTTTTTTAATTTCTCCGCAACTACTGAACGGATTTACACCATTTAACAAAAGGGTTCTTTCTGAACCAAGAACTACCTCTTTGCCAAATTTGGTGTAATTCCGTTCAGCAGTTCGAGCTGTAGCCGTGTCTAAAGTTTCCTATGGGAAAATGAATGGGGAAAACACGTTTTGGGACCCCCTTTTTTCTCGGCCCCCGCTTGACGAATCACCCTGAGACTTTCAGGGTAGGAGCGGACCGGAGCGGGCCATAAAGTTTGAAAATTTCGCGAAGATTCGTCAACCGACGCAAGAGTTATTTCAAATAGAATGTCGCGGATTTCCTATGGAAAATAGGTCCTAACTATAACTATCTACTGGCGACCGCCAGTAGATAATAGATATATATATATATATATATACTCTATTCCACTATATGCCACTCCACTCTACTCTACTCTACGTTACTTTCTGACACTCTACGACACGCTACTCCACTTTACATTTTACTCCACTCTATGCTATGCCACTCCACTCCACCCTACTCTACTGTACGACACTATACCCCACTCTATGCCACTGTATGCCAGCCCACTCTACGTCGCTCCCTTCTGAGACACTCTACTCCACTCAATGCAACTTCACTCTACAACTCTCTACTACACTCTGTGCCAATATACGACACTCTACTCCACTCTATGCCCCTACACTCCACTCTACAGCACTCTACTCCACGTTATGCCTCTCTACTCTACGCAACTCTCTCTACAACACTCGACCTCACTCTACTCTATGATACACTACTCCATTTGACTCCACTACTCCACTCCACTCTACTCCACTCTACTCTCCTATATGCCACTCTATTCCACTCTACTGCTTTATATGCCACTCCACTCTACTCCATTTTATGCCACTGTATGAAAATCTACTCCACTTATGCCATTCTACAACACTCTACTGAACTCTATGACACTCTACACAAAGCTGCTGTGCTCTTTACTGACAGGACACCTAATTGGGATGTTGTTTTCTGTCACTGGAAGAAAGGAAAGCTACATCTCTAAAGCATCATCCAAAACGCCCAGGAAATATTCATGTACATATAGTACAAATGGAAAGGATTGCGCCTTTTTTTACTTTTACTAACGGGTAGTTGGACGTTACAAGGCCAATTCACAAAGGGATGTTAGAGTTCTTAAAAGAGCACTCCAGTAGTACTAATTTCCCTATTCATAAATGCTTTTCTGACTAGGCCCCTGCAGGTTCCCATCTGTGTCATTCGTCTTTGCAGCAATTGAGTCCTGTACCACGGATTCCATTAAGGGTTCCTGAAAAAAAATATCCCCAGACACCTTAAGGGCATCTTTTGCACTGTTGCAGATCTAACAAGTTCATGATGAGCCAAAAAAGGAGGGATGTGATGTATCCTTATTCTATTTTCTCTTACTCTAATGCTCAGTAAGAGCGACAGCTCCACTTTTTTCAGAATCCAGGATATAATCTCGTCTTTAGAACCTTATAGTCTCAATCTAATCTATGCTACTCATGTGACATTATCTCCATTCGACATAAGCCCTCAGATTCCTGCCAGATTTTCATTTTTATCTGTTCTTACGCACATTTGGATTGCTCCTGTATGCAGGTTTTTGATGCTGGATCTTTTGTGCATTATAATGTCAACTACTAATGCCGCCTTCTCAGTTCTCAGAATAAGGACTGTGCCCTCCTATCTTCTCTTCTCTTCCTGTGTCTGTATAATTGTTCTGGGGGTCTCACTCATCAGTTTGTCTGCAAAACAAGGATCCTCATTCGCATTTTTTGAACTCATCTCACTCATTTCTTATGACCTCCAGTTTCAGGGCCAGATGATAACAAAGTGCTCCAGTGTGCATGGCTACCAAGAAGGTTTAGAGCGGGGTTCAAGAGGTCTGTGGTGTTTGTGTCCCTTGGATGTTTGCCTATTGTTCTGCAAGTAGCTATCTTTGGGCCAGATGTATGACCATTCCATTTTGCGAGTCACAAATTGCGTCGAATTGCGACTCGCAAATTGCGACTCGCAAAATGGAATGTACAACAGTGTCTCAAACACTGTTTGCGATTCCTAATGGAGTCGCAAATTGCATGCCTCATTAATATTCATGAGGCATGCGCAATTTGCGACCACATTAGGAATGGCCAGCACTCACAGGGATGGTGGCCTGCTGGGCTCAGCAGACCACCATGTCTGTGACTGCTTTTTTATTAAAACAGTGTTTTTTTTTTTTTTTTTTAAATGCAGCCCGTTTTCCCTACAGGAAAACGGGCTGCATTTAAAAAAGAAAAATGAAACTTTTTAGTTTCATTTTTTAAGGGCAGGCAGTGGTCCCTAGGACCACTGCTCGTTCTTAAAAAATATTTTCACACACACTCACAAAGGGGATAGGGTCCCCTGGGGACCCCTTCCCGTTTGCGAGTGGTTTACCACCTACTTAAAGTGGATGGTAAACTGTGAGTGTTTTGCGGCCGCAAATGCAGTAGCAAAACAATAGTACATTGCATGGAGACTCGCTTTTAGAAAGGGACGCCCCTTCCTAATAGCGAGAGTCGCAAACGCTATTTTGGGAGTCGATGACTAGCATTTGTACTTGCCAGGACCCTTTTTTTGCGGTCACAAGCGGGCCGATCTCCCGTTTGCGACCACAAAAAATGGTCGTACATCTGGCCCTTAGTTTCTGCACGGAGAGAAGTGAAAAGAAGGTTGAAACTTCATATTAATTTGACCTGTTTTGTCTATTATTAATATGATTGCAAGTGTGTACAGTCATTTACTCAAGAAAGCTCAACAGGAGCATATTTTCAAGCATGAACATGTTATCTCCTTTTAATCATAAGATGTTATCAGTACTTTCTTCTGATGTTAGCTTTACAATAGCTTCATTTTCTCTTATTCTTCGAGCAAAGGATTTGTTTGTGAGTGCAAAAATGAATGGCGGTAGATGTCAACGCTCCTATGTTCTTTGCTAGAATTGGATGTCTGTAGAATGGATATTGTTGGCTGCAGTTCTGGTGCACAGACTTACTTTACACAAGTTGCTATAATGAATATAGTTCCATTCATACCAAAACAACATTTTCTACTATTGTGTTTTTATTTATTTAATCATAGTTTTTATCTTGCAACTTGTCGCCAGGGCAGGTATTAAAGCACTTTACAGAAAACCAAACAAATTATATGTGGGGAGAAGAGAAAACATTTGGGGGGAGTTGGAGGGCAGGGAGGTGGGAAGGAATGAGGAAGGGTTGGAATAACAATAGTTAACAATAGTGAAATACCTTAATAAAGGTAATGATAATGGAGTCAGAGATGGGAGAAATGTGTGGGCTGCAAAGATGGTGCCTATTCTTTGTAGGTCTATGTTGAGCTTGAGTACCATTCGCTGAGGTAAGATTTGAAAAGCAAAGTCTTGAGGCCTTTCCTGAAGAACAAGATGTAATGCCTGCATATTAGGTCTAAGGTCAGAGAGTTCAAAAAGATGGGGGCCACTCCTGAGAAGGATTGTTTCACGGTTAAAGAGGACCTGAATTTAAGTCTTTCTAACGGTAAGGAGGTTTGCTTCTTGAGAGTCTTTCATCTCCAAATAGTGTGAGGAAGTTGAGGTAGGTCTGTTTTTGTGTAAAGCTTTATAGGTAATGCATTCTATTTTGATCTTGACCCAGGAAGGGAAGCCAGTGGAGGTCTCATAATCGGAGAGATGTGGTCAAATCTTTTTTCCTCAGTAATGAGTCTGGCAGAGGAGTGGAAGATGGCTATGAACAGCACTTATGTTGATGTGGGAATACCTGATAGAATGGCATTGCCAATTCTTAAAATTATTGGAATGTGAGATGTGGATCCTATTTGATTGGAAGAGAGAAGATTTTTGGTTTTTTTCAGTTGATGGAGGTGGAGGTTTGCAGATTGCCCTATTTTGTTCACTTGTGCTGTTAAAGTGAGCTAGGAGTCTATTGTGAAACTGAAGAATTTAAGTGAGTTGATTTCCAATGGGTTGAGACCCATCAAGGATAAATCCATGACCAGTGTTGGATCAATCTTGGCAAATATTTGTGGAAGATTAGGAGGAATTCAGTTTTCTATGGGTTCAGCTTCAATGCGGTTTGATTCCATCCAGTCCTAAATTGTTTTTAAGCCATTTTGGAGGGAAAGTAAGTTCTGTACTGAGGATAACTTTAAATATAGATCAGTGTCATCAGTATATTAGTGTAGCTTTATGGCAGTGTTGTTTAGTGCCAGCTGGAGTGGTTCCACAAAACGACTGGGTAATACTGGGGCGAGCACGAAGATTTGCAGTACACTACAGGTAATTCTTTCTGTTACTGATATGAAATTACATAATTTTATGAGCTGGGACAGGCCATGAAAGGAGGAACAGAACAAGCTCAGACCATTCCACTGAGGCCCATTCTACGTTCCTGGGTCTTGAGGAGGAGATTGTGGTCCACAGTGTCAAATGTCCCTGATAGCTCTAAATTGACAAGTAGGCAAATTTCACATTGATCGAGGATGTGGTACATGTCATCGAAGATCTTCAAGATTGCTGTTTCGGTGCTGTAGCTTTCCCTGAAACTTTACTGGAAGTTTAAAGTAAGTTATAGTTGCCTATGTGTGTTTTTTTGTTGAAGTGTGGTGCATTTTCCAATGTTTCTCCTATCCAAGGGAGGTCGCGGATGGGTTTGAGATTTTCTAGGATTTCAAGGTCAGCTTAGGTTTCTCCAGTATGAGTGAGATCTGAAACAGCTATAGTTTCTTGGGATGAAAACTTGGGACAGTTATGCTTGATTAGCATGAGCCAGAATGGTGAAAATATATTAACGTTAGCTTTGATTATCTTGGCTGGAATCAAATCTCTAAAGCAGGTGTCTCCAACTCGTCAGGAAGTGAACTACTGGTAGCTCGTCCACACCCTCTAGGTAGCTCGTTGCATTGCAAATTCACTGGCAAGGACGTGTCATGCCTGCTTGGGGCTGAAGCAGCACCAAGCAGAGAGCAGAACAGGCCTGCGACCATGGCTCTGGAAGGTTCATGGCCTATAAAACAAAAGGGGACTGACTCCGCTTTGTGACCCAGGGTGGGGCTATCATATTTGGAGGGTCAGTTCTTGCACCAGCGCTTGCCTCCACAGCTTCAATGAAATTATTTAAAAATAAAAAATAAAGAATATCAGTTAGTGTTTCATTTTATGTTAATGGGAGCATATCTAATGGCCACTGGGAGCAAGATGGCATTTTTAAATGCACAACTTTTAAACGGGAGAAAGCAAGAATTAAGAGTTAACTTTATTGGAAAAGTTTAACACTTAACTTTAAATTTCTCCCATTTAAAAATAAATAAACTGTTCTTAATGCAATGGTGTAGCATATGCTTATAGGTGTGTCCTGTGCATAAGTGAACTACGACACAGGCTCTCACTCTCACACACCTGTACATACATTTCCCATTCATACACACATGTTCATACTCACACCCACAGACCATGCTGTCACTGACACATATGGCAGTCTCACCATAGTCCTCTGACAATTAACTTTTAAGATAGGTCACTGGGTCAAAGTGTGGCTTAAGGTGAAATGCAGGTGAAATGCAGCCCATATAACTAACTAAACTAGAGACCTCCTGGTGGTTCATAAATTATCAGAAATAGGATGAGATATATCTGCACCTCTTATAAGGCTTTGCAGTTAGGCTTTCGTGTCACTAATAACCTTTGCAAGAATTCAACCTGTAACAGTGATCTGCAGACACATGATTACAGGGATCCATTCGGAAGAGTGCATCAGGATGGTCCGTTACTCTTAAAAAGAACATATTTATTAATAGTGTAACAGGTGTAGTGATACCAGGGCCCAGAGGATACCAGGGCCCAGAGGTATGATGGACTGCACACCAAATTATGGGCATTGCTTTCCAACTAACAAGGAGAGGAGGGGCTAATTTTCCTTGCTTGCACCAAGGCCAATGGCTCCCATGCATACAAAAGGTCGTTCGGAATGGGACTTTGGGGGTAACAAGTCATGAATTATTTTTATTAGACCGTCTTGAAATTCAAGCTGACCATTGTGTGAAAAGCGTTACAAATATTTAGTTCCAGTTCTCAAAGAACACTCCTGCATTTGAGCTGCATTAGAATTATTATTTCTGTTATGGTTATTAATTGAAAGGTGTTGAAATTGGCCCTTTTTGCAGGGTCATTCCTGAACTTTTTGCCTTCCTCCTAGTCTTTTTTCTGACCTGGTGTTGGTGGTTTTAGGACTCTGGTCACTTTAGCACTGCTGTCCAGTGTAAAGTGCGTGTGCTCTCTGTGGTAAACATGGTAAGATTGGTCTACGCCTGTTTGGCGTATTTAATTTACCTGTCAGTCCCTTGTAAAGTGGTATCTCAGATACCCGGGGCCAGTAAATTAAATGCTACTGGTGGGCTTGCAGCGCTGCTTGCGCCACCCACCAAAGTAGCCTTTCAAACCTGTCCCAGGCCTCTGCCATTGCAGGGCCTGTGCGCGCAGTTTACTGCTGCTGTGACGTGGCACCTAAAGTGTGTGCCATGTCTGTGACCCCCCTTTTACTACATGTCAGTCACCCCTAAGGTAGGCCTTAGCTAGCCCTATGGGCAGGGTGCATTGTAGGTAAAAGGTAGGACATGTACCTTAAGTGTGTGACATGTCCTGGTAGTGACAAACAGACATTTTGGTTTCTCACTGCTGTGAGGCTGCCCTCTCATAGGAATGCATTGAGGATTCCCTGATAAGTGTTTTAGTGTTAATTCCTGATATGAGAGGAGCAGCGTGGTCAAGTTTGGTATGTTTGGAATAGTGATAATAAATGCTGCGTAATGGTGTGCTCAGATTTATGATCACTATTTTAGAAATGCCACTTTTAGAAGTTGGCATTTCTGTGTGCTCTGTGTCTTTGCCTGCCTGATGTGTATTGCATGTCTGGCTCTGGAGTGACAGGGGCTGGTGAGGTGTGTAGCTCCAGAGGGGCAGGGTGAGTCAGCGCTAGGCTGAATAGGAAGATCTGCATTTGGAGTAGTGGGAGGAGTAGCCCCTGACCCTGAATAGGTCTGTGCCTGCCTGGTTCAATGCTGGCTCCGCCCCCTGTGGTGTGTCTGAGGACAGAGCTCAACCTGACAAAGGAGGGTGTGAGCACTGTAAACAAAGTGCTTCAGTACCCCCCAGAACCAGTTGGGACTGGTTCTCCAAGCCCTGTGCCAGGGCAGAACAAAGACCAATGTGGTATAAGTACTGGGGCTGTGACCCCAGGAAGGGGTGCTTACTTGCAGCCTGCGGCCAGCAGGCTGCTGGTGCTTCCTTGTACCTACTTAGGGGCTGGAGGACTGCTGGGCGTCAGGAGGAACCGCCGTGGGACCCAGTTGCTGTTTCCTGAGGGTCCCTACGTGCTGGCCTGTCTGGGCCCAGCTCTGCCCCCCTGGATTTGGAATGAGCACCTCGTGGGTGCTGCGTTTTTCAAGGTCGAGTGAGGAGTGTTGCTTTGCTGCATTCCAGTGCCCCTAAGGAAAGGGGTTCCTGTCTGCCCAAAGCGCCTTGTGGGTGCTTCACAATTGTGACCCCTGATGCCCTTGAAGAGAGGGGGGTCTTGCCCACTCAAAGTGCATCGTGAGCGCTGCAAATTGAAGCCTGAGAAGGGGGCTCCGGCGGCAGGAGCGGCAAGAGCAGCCGCCTCGTGAAAACGTAAGTCAGGCAAGCTTGTGCCTGGAAGTGGGCGGGGTTCCCGTGTTGCCGGTGGGAACCCCGCGTGGTGCCCAGAGAAGAAAGCGGAGACCACGGAGGCTGCGCTCCGTACCCTTGCCTAGCTTCTGGCGGGAGCCCACCCCGCGTTGCTGTGTCCCGTGGGACCAGAGGAGGAGGAGTGTGGAACCACGGGAGACTTCGCTCCCTGCGGCCAGGAAGGCAGGCAAGGCTGTGCCTGTCTATGGGCAGGGCTCCCGGGAGGAAAGGGAAGCCCCGCGTGTTGCCTGGAGGCCGGCAGAAGAATGAGGAGGAAGTCTGTTGGCAGGAGGGGCCTGGCAGCTGGGGAGAGCCGGAGCCTCGCGGGCTCATGAGACCAAGAGAGAGGCAGACGAGACCGAAGTACGCGCTGCACAGGGAGACGTCCGGTCCGGCCGCACCACCGGAGATCGAGGGAGGCCGGAAAAGAGTCTGGAAGGGCCCCGGTGAGTGGGGCCTGTGCAGGGCATCGAGGGTGCCTATTTGAGACTTCAATTGCACCCAGAGGAGCCCTGGGACGGTCCCACATCTGCACCGTCGGATTACGGGTAGCTGTGCAACATGGGGGCATTGGGTTCTAAAAGTCCCGGTGAGAGGGGCTTGAGTGGCACTGTGGTGCCGGTAAAGATCATTCACAGCTGCACCGCGAGAGGGCGGGCAGCTGCAACAATGGGGGCCTGCTTATTATCATAACGAGGGAGGGGTGAGATGCACCCCCTGTACATCACGTACATTTCTCTGCTGCATTGGCAGCCGGAGGGCCTGGTAGAAGGCCCAATGATTATTGCGCCCTGACTTTTGGGACAAAGGGCAGTTGGGACAGCCCAGACGGGCCCCAAGGAAGGCCAGTTGGCCTGGGGTCATTCTTGTGGTGTTGGTAGGGCGCAAGGCCCTAAAAGGATGCATAATGTGGTTATGCCTGAGGTGATGTATGCACCTAGGGAGTGTTACTACGGGGCACTTCGAAATGTGATTTATGCCTAATGTGTTTATGCATAATATGTTTCCACTAAGTACAGTATCTTGCCAGTAGTCACTGGTTGTTTTATTACTTACCTGTTCTTATGGTTTTGCCAGCGGCCTGATTGGCCCTGTCCTGTATATAATCCCCTGTAAATTACTACCTAGTGCCAGTTGTCACAGTGTATATGTGTGATTATGATCTAATGTGTTTACGAGTAATACAAAGGCTATTTTTACATAACCTTGTGTGGAGTTTCTTTTGTGGTGTGCCTAGTGTGTCGCTGATGTGTGTGTTGCGCAAACGCTTTACACATTGCCTCTGGGATAAGCCTGACTGCTCGTCCCAAGCTACCAAGGGAGTGAGCAGGGGTTATCGTCAGCGTGTAACTCCCTTGCCCTGACTAGAGTGGTGGTTTCTGCCTGGCTTTGGTGCTTGCCCTAGCCAACCAGAAATCCCATTTCTAACAAAAGGTCTGAAAGAACAGTGGCAATCCAAATCCAGTGTGATTCATTTAGTGTTTCTATGTATTGTGTTCAAACCAAAGTGTCTGGCTCGATGGAAATTATCCTGGCTTAAAGTTAAGAATCCTGCTGGGCATGGAAGTTCTCTGGGTAAAATGTATGAGTTGCTTGGACTTTAGTAGATCACACTAATGTTCAATTATGAAAAGTAGCCTTTAAACAGAACAGGCTGGAGACCCCTACTCTAAAGTATGGGGTAGGACACATTGGATTATTTTGGATAGATCTTCGGTATTGAGCTTCTGAAATGATTCACATGTGTTGGTTGTTTTAGGGGTAAAGTTAGGTGGTGGGGAAGATTTGGCAGGGAGTTCCAATTTCAGGTTAGAAATTGTGTGAGACAAATATTTTTAAACTGTTGTATATTATAGTGAAGGGATAGGAAAATTCTTCCTGACTTTCGTGTTTTCTCTAATGATGCTACTAAATAAGGCACATGAGGGGTTCTGAGAGTGAGAAATAAGTTCCAGGAAGAAAGTTGCTTTTGAGTTTTTACTTTCTAATTTGAACAGTTTTAAGGCTTCCTTACATATGGATTTAGATCTCCCTGCTTCGTATTTTTGCCGTTATTTTTCCAGCTTTTTGATTTCATTTTGTGTTTATACAAGGTTTCATTGCAGCATAGTTTGCATAGAGAGTATTGTACAGTTGGCGAATTCATCAATCGTCTTCATATATTGGAAGCAGATAAGGTTGACGTGGTTATTCTGAATAATATTCTTGGGCACTGGTAATAGGTGTTCGTTTAAGGCCTATGTGGTGAATACTTTTTGGTTTTGAGCCAGATTTTGGTACTGGGAGGTTGTTTTCTGTAGAAGGTTTGCCAAGGGAAATTTATACTGTAGAATGAAGTGGGTGATTCAGTCAACTTCTGTAGGGGCAAGGCAAGCACAACCCTCAATAGATGTTAAAATATATGTAAGATTGTTCCTTTGTTGTTGGTCGGTATGTTAGATAGTTGAAAGAGGTGGTGCATTGTTGTGTACTGTCTAATTCTCGAAGAGGTTCGACTGAGGATTCCCCTAGTCGATATATGTCACCCATTTAGATATTGTTTGGGATCGCATCTGGTTGAGAGCGACATATTCTGAGAAGTGTTCCACAAAGTTGCTAGAGGGTTTAGGTGGTAATAGATAAGTAGGAAGATAAATAAGGGAGGATATGCCACATAATGCCATTTTCATGCCTTCGAAAGAAGCATAGGAGGCTTTATTGGACTGGTGACACAAGAGAGATTCTCTAAAAAATATTGCCTCTCCACCCCCATGTTGCCTTGTCTGTCTGATTTTAGTATTGTGTAGCCCAACAAGAGGAGAGTGTCCATGATATTTTGTGAGACGTCATTTAGAAAGGTTTCCGACATGCAGAATAGATCTGAGTTCATTTGTTGTGTCAGCACAGCAATTTGTCAGTGGTGCACACTGGCAGATCTTACAGTAAAGCAGAGTAACGTGATAGATAAGAAGACATAGGGGAGTGGTTTGCTGCTGTTGATTGATGAGAAGTTTGGGTTGTTGGGGTTGAATCTTCTTTTAGAGAAAGATATATGACATGGGCCATTATATAGAACTGGGATTCCTTTGTGTAGGGGTTGAACACAGATGATGACTCCAGGTGGCTTGAGAAGTTGAATTGAACAGGGTCCTTGGTCTCCATGTGGGTGGTCTGAGTTTATTTCAGGAATGACGCTCTCTGGTTGAAATTTAGTGGAGATGGGATGCGCACGCCTCTTTGTCAAAACAGGAGAGTGCCTTTGGCATTAGTAGGCTTTGTGTCTTAGTGAATGTTTACAGACAATTATTGGGCCATGAATTAGTAGGAAAATTGCAATGAAATCTTTGCCTGGAAAGGAAGGAGGGATGTTGGTGTAACTGAAGACTCAGAAAGACCTGATTACTCTGGATGGCTTTCAGGCTGTAGCCTCTAAAAAATACCCACTGGTTTCTAGGGCAGAAAATGGAAAATACTCTACTGGGCGCTCGTATAGAGACAGCTGAAGATGAGCTGAGTGAGGTTTGTACTAGTGAATACGAGGCAGAATGTGTGTTGAGGGTTAATAATGTTTGTTGCTAACTGGGTATAATAATATGGAAGAGCCCTACTGGCCATGCAAGGAGCAGTCCAGGATGTGTGCTGAATCGAGGAAACGTCTTACAATGAGAGAGTATCAGCAGTCTTATTGGTCTGAGAAGGCCAGCACTTTGCCCTGGAAGTAGAGTATGTCAGTAGTGCTCTGATGCTTATGCTTTAGGCCTGTAAGTGGCTGACAAGACTGTGTCCCTTTAATGGTGTGGAACGAGATCAAACCTTATTTATGTCTGTGTGTGGTCATTACATCTCAAAGGAGTCCTGATGGTTGAGCCTAAGGATGAAGGGTCCACCTCAGGGGTCAAACGTGGCCAGTCTTAAAGATCTCCTTGAAAGTTTAGCATGGAAAGTGGGAGATAGTAGCCCAGAGTAAGAAAAGCGTTATTCCTTGGTCTTGGGTCTCAGCTGGATGGTGTGCTTCAGGGTAAGGCTTGATTTGAAAGGGTAAAATGGCCACGGCTGTGCTTCGAGCTGATGAGCTAGGGGCACAGCTACCACTAAGTCAAGCATCTTGGACAATTGCATTATATTGTATTGTAATTGCATTTGAAGCACTTTGCTAATCCAGGACCCAGGGGTAGAGGTAATTTGTTAGTAAATTATTAGTTATTCGTTTCTTCTTCATTGTAGGTTAATTGGAGAAAGAGCGAGATTTGGGCCATACGAATGGGAGTGCATGCAGAGGGTGGGCAGGTGGCAAACAGGATGGGTGCTGTAAATAGTGTTTGTTTTT
The DNA here is from genome assembly GCA_963921515.1 of Calotriton arnoldi. Lineage (NCBI taxonomy): Eukaryota > Metazoa > Chordata > Amphibia > Caudata > Salamandridae > Calotriton > Calotriton arnoldi. Next base: position 70,825 of record CAWUFW010011420.1, on the reverse strand, counting down.
AAATAACTCCACTTAATGCAATCAAATGTCTTTTGGGTGTTTATTGTTTTTCTTGTAACACTGATCCCTTAACCAGTGTGTGTTTTTACTTTTCACCAGTATTCTAATTTTGGGTACCTATTCATCAATTAATTACTGCACTAAGCACTCCAAATGTTACATTTGTTCCACTATCTTCACTTTCATGGATCGGATTCAGCATTTTTCTCCAGATTATATGATGAATGAAGTCCATCCACTGCACTTTGCTGTGGTCCAGTCGTGGGACTGTGGAACTGTTGGTCTTCTTCTAACAAACCTAGAATTGTAGCTTTGTCTTACTTGCTTGGTTGCATGTTAATGAGCTGCCATTTGCAAAGTATATTCCTTTTTCCACAGTGTGATTTCTTTGTGTGTTCCATTTTAACAAGCAGGTGTTTAGCTAAATCCTGGTAATGTTTACCTGCGTTGTCTTCATAACCTTTTGTCTATTGACTTCATGAATTATGGACTCTTTCTTTTCATGAAGCCATTTTTGGGCAATTTGAAGGCGTGCTTATTCTTGAAAGTCGAAAATACTCCATTGATTTGATCATGTAATATTTATTTACTTTTATATGAATATTACTTTATCAGTCAACTTGAAAAAGATCTTTCAGTTTCAAGCACGACGGGCATTCATCAGATGCATCTGTTGTGCTTTGATCTATTTTACCAGTCATCCTGCTTGTCTACCAATGCCATCCTCGCATTATAAAGTGTTCACTCTCAGCACTCCTCTGCCGTGATTTTATATGAATTACTGCACCCCCAAATCTAGACTCTCCAGTCTACATAGGATTATATCTGTCTCCTGTAGATTGGCGAGAATGAATTTAAAGGACAACGTTTCACTTTTAGTTTCCACTAATAGGAGAACCAGATACTTCTTAGAAGAGGCAGTCTGTTCATATTGCTTATCCATGGAATTTGGAAGTCATCATTTAAATGTTATTTTTTTAAATTTGCCATTGCCTGTGAATATTTTGTGTAAACTTACTGCTACCTTTACGGCAGAGTGCCTTTGCTTATTTTAATTGGCAATACAATATGATGCAGTCTGCAAGTTTTAGCATTCTTATTCGTCTTTACTCATCTTATGTGCTGTTTAATTTCCTTTTCACCCTTTACTCACCTTTGCCGCTGTGCACCATTGCTTTTATTAACTGTGCTCTATTGTGTGATGGTTATATTCTGTATCTTCTTACTATGTAGTGCAAGATACTGATGAAGCTGGATTCTTCTTTAAAATTATCTCTAAGAATCCTCGGTCGACTGAACCTTTATTACCTGCTGAGTGTAAAGGGGAGAACCCATACATTGATAACTAACTAACATGGACAATTAACTAAGACTCGGAAAGGATCACTGACTCCGAATTCCAATTTAAGGGTTTATTACAAAGCCAAAAACAACTGAACGTATAAGCACCTCATGACAAGGTTGAAGAAATACAAAGGCAGTAATACAAAGTTCATCCTACGAATCAATCTAATCCGATGCAATATGAAAAGAATGAGCAACTCCAAAAATAATAGACAAGCAATAACTGCTCCAATATCTAGATTAGTCTTCATTAGTGTCTATGGAAGAAATCCATTAATCTATCCCTACTCTATCACTAAAGTGGCATCCCTACTTAGCATTTCCCAGGCAAGATCGAGAAAAGGTGTCAGCTCGTGAAGACTTCCTAAGAAGCACACTCACGTTGAAATCCTCTAAGACTTCACTCTAAGTATCGAACCCTTCCTCTTACCCCTCTAACCGCTCTCTGCTAACTGCCAACTCATCCCTCGGGGCACTGTCCCTAATACAAAAACCCCAATTACTAGAACACGCCCCTGAAACACCTCCTCTGGCCAGGCACCTCTCGTAGGTAATTTTCCATCAAAACTTGTGCTCGATCCAACGATGGTTGAGGTGTCCTTGGGTCCCAGGCTCCTGCAGCACGAAAGAGTATCGGCTCCTCATTATCGACGCTCCTAGATACACTGTAGCGGGTCTCCTCCATACCTAACTCCTAAAACAAAAGGCGTTATTCTAACTAACGAGGACGGTGTCCTTGCACCTGCAACAGAACCATGAGAGCAGAACAACCTTGCACGCACATAAATTTCGCTGACTGCCTCCAAATGAGAGCTTTACCAGGGAAAGTACACTTCAGGCCTACTCAAATCAGCTAACATAAGGAAAGGAATAGGCCTTTCATAATATGAACGAGTAAATACTCCATCTAGGCCTTTAACATCAAATTAAACACGCACTTAATAATTACATCTGCAAGCACTACATTTCATTACATTTTAAAATACCATCAACCATCACTACGCGTGCAACTTCAATCTGATGCACGTTTAAATCTAATGCATTACATTACACATAAGCTACTTCATTAAGCATTTGCAATGAACAGTAAGAATTTCATAATTCCATCTAAAGGCCATTTTACGGTTCTTGAATGGCACATCTCATACTAACACTTCATTTTCCACTGATTATTACATCACAGGTTACTAGCTAAAATTAACACACATAAGAATATATGCGGGTACGGACTATTCGTGAATATAATGTACCCCTACAATTTCAGAATGTCATTTCGCTCTATCAATACCGAACCAGCACAAATTTCACTTTAGCGTATGCGGTCTAGTTGTTAGATCAATTAGCTTAAGAAAATTGGCCTTCCTGTTGCCAGTGGCATGAGGGCGTACTCAAGGCTGTCTACTCCCACTTTTACCGACCCAGAGGAACAGTAAGAGCAGAAGCAGATATATCCACAAGCAGCCATCAAGAAGCTCTGCTCCTGTCAAGGGCTTGGGTAGATGGGGCCATCTCACTTGCTTTTCCACTGTTGGTTTTGAGTACTGTGCTTCCACAGAACTAGAAGCAAGCAGGGATTGGTCCATTGCTCCCGCTTCCATTCCATTAGCATTGCAATATCTGACTTCTCCAGGGACACACTTAATTATTGTTTAATTAGCACACTTTTCTCAGAGGCTGCGTCTAACCCTCGTGCACATGCTCTTTGATGTCCGCTGCCTCTCCTTTCTCGCCTGAGCTCTGATCACAAGCTCTCCAGATGCAGAAGGACCTATGCAATTTGATATTATGCTTCTTCTGTTTGATTATTATTTTTTTCTGCAATTTTTTTATTATTGTAGAGGTCTTCATATCTTGGGCTAAACTTATTACAATGTCCAGTCTTTGCAAACCGCTAGTCATTTTCGATCCACTGGAAATAAGGATCTTTTGCTTTCATCCGTGAAATAAAATGAATGCAATAACCTTTGAAGCTGAGGAACCATGGAAGTGGGTGGGAGGCTCAGTCCTTTAAAATCTATATGTATATCTGTGTTTTTTAAGGAAAAATGCCAATCGATACTGTCAATATGACATTTTAGCTTGTTGTATTAGGGACATTTAGATAGAGCACTGGTAATGTTGTATTTTGTAAGACCAATGACTTTGCAATAGACGTGCTTAACAAACTGATGAATCTGATTAATAAACACATTATTCATATTTTATGTGTTTCTCCTCAATTTGTTAATTTGCACATCCACATAAAATTACTTGCCTTGCCTGACTAGTTTGTGAGTGTTTATACGTGTTGTAAAAGTTAGACACCTAGGGCCAGATGTACAAAAGATTTGCGACTTGCGAATCGGTTGCAAACTGGTTTGTGAATGAAAAAAGGGCAACACTGCATGTACGAAAGCCATTCGCAAACCAAAAGTAGTGATCCAACTAATTTGTGACCCGCACATTTTAGCGAACGGAAATAGCAAGTCAGCATTAGCATATTGCTCATAGAGACTCGCAAACGGGATGTGTGAGTGAGTCGCAAATAGCGAATAGTTGCTGCTTGGCCCATTTACACATGCAATTTACCACCAATTCACACCAGATGGTAAATGAGTGCAAACTATAAAAGCAAGCCTTAAATGCACCACGGCTGTTCACAATGCCTGGCCTGTACGTGATTGATCCAGCGCTATCAATAAAATTTCTTCTCCTCTAGGCATTGACGTCCAGGTTGGAAAAACACTCTCCTTTACAACTGTACTAATATGACGGTGGGGCCCATAACACCGCATAAAACATTCACTCACTCTTATATTCCCTGGAACTCGTCCACCTTTACTTAGGAGAAAGACTAAAATGAGTTGCTGGAAGGAGACGGGATACCTTTTAAATCAACATAATAATTCTCAATCTTCTAAGGTATTCCGCTCATTGGTCGATGGACCAACTAGTAGGAATCAGTTGATGGTGATTAAGACCAGCTCAATCATTATAAACTCTTATTAGGCATTTACAATTATTATTGAGCTAAAGAATCACAGACTCGTAAATTTAATTATAATAAAGTTTATCAAATTTTTTATAAGCATGACTAAATGCAGTTTTATTAATCGAATCAATACATTTATTATCATTACAAGAATAAATTAAAATTGCAATGCATACCCTTTTAGATGAGAAAAAAAAAAGTTCGTCACAGCTGTTAAATTCAGATCTCAGCATAGAACTCCCAAAAACTGTCTGTCTGCTAAACTGGCCTCCTCGACGGACCACCTATACAGGTTTTCCGCAATAATCTCGATCTTTCTTTATCAAAATTTAAGAGTAAAAGATTTAAAGTAATTCAAAATATAAAGGTCTATAGAAAAATAGCAATAGCTTCTCCAGCGTCAGCGTCCTGTGCTCAATAAAAATATGTAAAAAGCAGCAAGCCCCGCTCTATTTCAGAATAGGTCCTCTTATACCCTAATACTAGCTTACTAAACAGAAATGTTACGTTTTTGGGGGCAAGATTCACTCTAATTGGTCCATTAGAGGGTTGGCATACATCTCATTATTACCCTCCTTGTTCCAACCGGATTTAAAGAATGTTCGCAATTTTGTCCTTTCTCACGGGTTCAGGACATTACCAATCCGACTTTCAGTCCTCATTTGTATCTTCTTTCGATACTTTATTTTAAACAGTTCATTGTTCATTCTCGAATGCACTGCTGTTTCTCACACTTGTTCGCTACGTCCCCTTTGGCACACGCTCGGGTAATAAGGTCATCACAACCTTGATCCTTCTTCCATCTTAGGTCCTTAACATGACCATGTGATGCTTTTATTCACGGCTTTTCTTTTTTGCTTGGAAGCCATTTTCGCGCAGCCGTACTCTAGCTTGTTTGCCTCGGCAGCCATTTTTACAGCACGGCCTAGCAGGCCTGAGCGAACTATCATAGAAGTAAACAGAGAATAGTTAAGAATAAGGAAAATAAGCCTTTTCGTTTCCCTCCCGTCATTCTACGTACCCCAATTAGGTGTTACCTAGCAAAAGCGACACATAAAGCTATTTCTTACTTACCAACCACTTTCTTTTGCCACCACACAATTTTCTACGTAGCATAATCATGCAATATTATTCTAATTAATTCGCATATTGTTATGTTATTGTTATTTACATTAACAATTGTAAGTAAATTAGTTTGCACAAATACGGCATATTACCATAAACACTTATAAAGAAGACATACATTGTTGGTTATTTCACTGAAACAAATAAGTGTATTAATTATTATTGTTAATATTGAGGGGTTCAAAATTTTTCTCATTTACCTTGCTCCATCATGATAACAAGGAGGATGAACATACTGGCTTCTCAGTAGAGGAGGAGGTGGAGACAAGAGAGGATATTCAGAGTCAGGCTGACCATATTTGACTAAACAGAGGAAGAGATATATGACAAATTCAGACTAAGTAGCACTGTTATTTTGGATTTAATTGCCCTCTTAAAGGTCATAGCGTCTATAGATGGGACATCTGTGCCCATATGTCCCCCATCCCATCTTGAATACCTCTTTAAGAACCATAAAACACACATTCCCTTAATACACAAGTCATTTGCAATGCCCACAACATAATCACTGACATCGTATCACAATATCCAGGAGTGGCCATGACTCCTACATGTTCAGGCACAGCGAAATATGCAGATGACTGGAAAGTGGGGAGTTTGATGACGGTTATTTATTAGCTGCTGACAAATAATGTAAATGCTGATATGTAAGTGCTCAATCTACACAAAATGTATGTTGACTCACGTTTATGTATGTGTTTCAGGTGACCGTGTGTATGCCCTATGTCCCAAAATCCTCACACCCTACCTCTCTCCCACCACCCAAAATGAAAGGTGATATAACACTGCACATCGACGCACCAGGACTGTGATCGAGCGGCAATTTGGACTTCTGAAATCTCATTTCCACTGCCTCCAGAAGAGTGAGGGGGCCTTGCAATACAGAACAGAAACTGCTTGTAAGATTGTAGCAACCGCAATGTGTAGGAGAGGCCTACTCAGTGCGGTGTCCAAACCTGAATCAGAGGAGGATCCTGGTCCACCTGTTCATCAGCCACCAGAGGAGAACAGAGCAGTGGAGGGGAGAAGGTGCAGGGACCCCATTGCTACACATTGCAAGACATTCTCAAATCCACAATACTGTTAAATAATGCCACCACACTTAATTGAATGCTCAAAGTAAAGCTATCCTTAATGGCAGTCTTCACCAAACCGTTGACAGACACGCTGTCATTCTCAATAATTCTGACACGATGTAGTCAATATGTAGGTTGGTTACAGCACCAACAACATAAGGAAAACAAATATTTCCACTCCCTGAGTGGTGGTGCACCTCATTTATTTTATGGGAGTGCGTCCAGTTTCTGAAGTGCCACCTGGTTAAGGTGCAGGAGTGCGACTGGTACTGCATCGCAGCAGACGTGTCTCTGTGGCAGAGATACTGCTGATCCTCGGCACCTCACTGTCAGGAGTCTCTGCACCCACACCAGTAGCAATATGTGCTGTTCGGACTGCCTCCACTGCAGCTGTGATCTGGCCAAGGCCCCTTAACACATCCCCACTGAAGTGGTCCATCTCCACCTGTAGCGTCACAGTATGCTTGTGGTGGCCTGTGCAAGTCTCCCAATGGCCCTGGTCAAGGCATCCACTCACACAGCACTGCTCCTCTCCCTGCGCCTTTGAGTGCTTGTGTCCTCCAACATCTCAGTGCAGATTTTCTCTATTGCACTTGTTAGTTGGTCCATTTTTGTGTCAATGCTGGCCTGATTGTCTGCCAATTGATTGGCCACTTTTCTGAACCCCACTGTATGGACTGTTGCATTACCTGCAATTTGCGGTTAACAATCTTAATTTGTTTGTGCTGCAGGTGCTGAACCTGCAGCATCGATGCCTGAAGCCCACCAAACACCGCCTGGTGTTCAGCAGTCGCCTGAGACTCAGAAGCCTGCAATGTGTGACGGTGACTACGGCCACGCAGAGTGGAGTGGCCATGAGATGCAGTGGGCACACTCTCTTTTTCCTCCGTCTGTGCCTATTCTTCACCCTCATCTGTTGAGCCTTCAATGTCTTCCTCAGGTGCATCTAATTGGATAATGGAGATACCATTAAAAATGTTACGTCTGAAACACATTCTCATTAGTCATACAATACTTTTTCTGCAAATTTCTGACACTGACTACAATGTTTCTGTCTATGGCTACAATTCCCATAATGCACAATGTGGGATATTTTGGACATGGAATAATCCCACCCTGATATGTTTGGTTAGGTTTGTTTTACATGCATGTGGACACCAGGTTCAAGCCCAGAAATGTTGCCATAATTAAAGTTTTGCACGTACTTCACGAGGGTACAGATGCAGACGTGTCCAGGATGACAAATCCTACGACAGCCTCTGGCTCCAGCGGGGCCTCCACCATTGCTCCAGTGTCATGGGTGGGGGTGCAGGGGAGGGTCTGCCTCCTGTGGCACGGGAGTCGCTCAGGCGTATTGCAACCTTTTCCTTTGTGCAGGAATGGAGGTCGTACCACCTCTTGTGAATCTCTTCTACAGAGCGCTCAGCTACCCCACAACACTGATCTTCTGCTGCATCCCCTTCCATATCTTGCGCTTCTGTGACTTAGGAACGTTAATGGATGCCCAGCCAAACAGGGGGTTGTTTCAACACTCCTCAGTGAGACTGTCTGCTCTGCTGAGATACTGAACCTCCTGTTCCAGGGGTCAACCCCCTGAGCCAGGAAGAAGAATCGCTATTTTTTTTTAATGCGGTCACAATTTACTACCACATTCGCAATTTGCAACTGAATAGGTAATCGCAAATTGTGATTTCCTATTTAGCGATGAGAATCATTTCCGAGGTGCAAAATCCAGCCGGACAGTGACCGTACATGCCATTTAGTGATTTCCTTGTGAATAGCTAAAATTTGCAATTTGGAAATTGCTAAATGGATTTTTTGTGCATCTGACCCCTAGTGACTACCATGCAACCATCATGACAGCACCCACCCTGTGCCATGCAGCGAGTGGGGGAGGGGACGGGAGGGAGGGCAGGGGTGAGGAGAGACTTGGAAAGGAATCGAGGGGATTTATGCATATGGTATTTGTATAGCTTAAACTTAGACAAAAGTCATGAGAGCACTGTACAGGGTCAAAAGGGTGAAGTGAAGAAGAGAGGCGAATGATGCAAGTGAGCTGATGCTGTATATCCCAACATGCTGAAAACATTCTTCCCCTAAAATGTGTTATAGTGATACTTTTAATATTAGGAGTAATAATGATGAAAATGATAATAATATGCATTTGTAGAGCGCATATCCTGAAATCATCTCATTCAACCTCAGATTGTAGTCTGATAGACCACAGTGTTGTTTGCTGCCTCATAAATATCACATACAAAGTCCAAGTTGGCATCATTCAACAGAACCAGAATGAAGTCCTCTGACGACAGCTCCCACCAGTGTATGGACGCGGTGCAGTTAATGGTCAGGGACAGATATTTATGGTGAGTGTGTATTGAGCCCCTGATCTATTGCGAATGGAAACCCTATATCGATTTATTTATTTGGAGAAATATTGTATGAAGATTTACAATATATCTGAAGGGAGCTGATACAACCATGCCCTGATTTGACATTTGACCTTCAGTTTTACAGAGATTCTTTAGCTGATTTAATTACAACCTCAGCAATTTTATTGGCTTGTAGTGCAGAGCATGCACGTTCAGTCAGTTTGCTTTCATGCATGACTTGGCATTTAAACTGCATCAGAAGTCATCTATGAATTCACTAGCCCGTCAGTCACTGTATGCTGAAGAAAAAAAAGGCTTCAGTTTCTAGCAGTGGCGTAGCAAGGGGATGCGGGGGGGGTCACAAGTTTTGGGGGCCGCCCCCACTCTTACAAAGGCAGGGACCGCCACGGGTGGCACAATGGCTAGCTACGCCACTGGTTTCTAGAAACACGTGCACTAGTGAGGGAGCACTGATCATAGGCTGACCATTGGCAAGTACTGTCTTCCTGGCATAGAGCATGGTTTTGCCTGTATGGAGTCACTTTGAGCCGCAACAGAATAGTCCAAACTACTTCCAGTTCTTGGTTCCTGGCAATGATGCTTGCTTGTGTCGGATATGGTGGTAAATTTCAATGCCTGGAGGTCATGTGACCCATCCCTCAAAGCACTGCTGCTTGAGCGCACTATTATCATCGGCTTACTTAACCTAGTGTGTCACACTAGAGTCCTGGTCACTGCTGGAGATCAGACATACAATAAAACAATGGTCCCCTGCCAGGCAGGTGCTTGTATTGCAATTATATTGCTAGTGTCTGTTCACCTCAACCATGTGAAACTTGATTTGAGGCATTACTTCACTACTTTATCCCTTACTTTCTGGGAAATTATCTTCTTGACAACTGTTCGACATTGATTATGGGACTACATGACTGGTTGGCCAAGCTGTTCCTTGGAGAGATTGAGAGAGTGAGTGGGTGAGAGAGTGTTAATGTGTGTATGTATGACTGAAAGTAAAGGTGTGTGGGGGTGTGTGTAAAAGGCAGAAGGGAGCAATCTCTGAGCATGACCTGTAATTGTAATCAAACATACTGGACAGCGTTCGCTTTCGTTTCGCTACCTCAGCTCTTGTTTGAGCTTTTAGAAATAAAGTGCACCTCTCACTCAGCTCGGGCTCGGCTCTTCCCATGATTTCTCTGGCTTGGCCACCAGTTGCAGTTAGTATGTACAGTAGGGGGGCCTAAACAATAGGATGTGTGTTGAATGCAGTTGAGGTTTAGCCAAGATACAAGATGGATCCCATATCAAACTTTATTTTACCTATCAGCTTGATCTGTGTGTTGTGTATAATACACAATAGTGTTTTTTGAGTCTCACTGTGCTGAATCCACTGTAGGTTGTTGCTTGTCTCAGAAGATATATAGGACATTTTGACAACTTTATGGGTCAACATTTTACAGCTTGTTTGAACAGCTCAGCCTTTCCGAATGAAGGTAATTGAGTTGTGCCTTCACGGATATCCACAGATTTTTTTAATTGTGTTTCATTTAAATTAATTATATGTAAGTTTATCATGCATGACTATCATGGCAATCTGGCATAAATCCAGTCTCCTGGACCCATGTTGCACACCAGCCAGCCATTCATAATCTGGGGATCTGTATTTCCCAGGAACCGACATGGTGTTTTTGTTATTTGAGCTTCAGTTATGGGAATGAGTGACTGTTAAATGATTTGAGATTTCTGGATTATGCATAGTGAGGGTTATGTTTCTTCAGGTATCCTGGATCCTGTTCCAGTATGCCTTATGACGGAGATCCCTCCCCGCCAACACAGTGGGACCTTAAGATTGGTCATAGCAGAGACTGTGTCAGTTGTGGCCAAACTTCTCTGATGGCTAGGGCCGGACTGGGAACCGAAACCGGACCTGGCCCTCTGCTCGGCCAGCCCTCGAGGGGGGGGGGGTTATGCGGCTGAGCAGTTTGCTAGGGCCGGTTTCGGCCGATTCTGTTACAGGGGGCTGATATTGCAACACTGGCCCTGTAACAAAACGGCTCCCCATGGGCCCAAAACCGACCCCCACCCTGGGGGCCCACCGGGTAAACACCCGGTGCCCGTTATGGCCAGTCCGGCCCTGCTGATGGCCCTAGAGTGTAAGGGCCACTGGAGAAAAGGCTACATGTCTGCCCACCCAATGTAGATGGGCAGACGTCATATTTTACTGTTCCTGGTGGTAAGGAATAGTAAAACCATTGTTATGCTCCCCCCACCATGGGAGAAGCTCTTATTTAAAAGAAAAGAAGAATACTGTTACTGCATGGCTGTGTCCTCTGACGCAGTCCTGCAGCAAACAGTAAAATGCATTGATAGGAACCACCGTGACGGTGGTTCCTGCCAATGCCTTTATGAATGACCGCCTGCTTGGCGGTCATTTATAAATTAGGTGGGTGGGCTTTCCACCAGGGGGATGGAGAAGTTTACGTCATCCCCATGAATGACCCATGAGCCGTCCGCCTATATCCAAAGCAGGCCCTTAATTTTTATTTAATACACCGGAAGACAAAACATTGCTTTTAAGGTGTTTTTGTGTGGCAGCATGAAACTTACTGCTCCACATGGAGTCGATTCTGTTTTCCCTACCTATTTCCCAGCTGGTTGTGGCTGGTTGAACTCTATCATGTCACTGTCTTTATGAGCTACACTTCATGCCTCTCTCTATAAATGTCATCCTGCACCGTGTGTCCGCTGCATGGTTACCCGCATGACCTTCCACTGCCCATCCGCTAACATAAAATGGAGCTCAGCTGGATTTGCACTGCTGGAAACCATCATTGTGCTGCACTCTGCTCGGTGGGTCAGCAGGTTGATTCTTAAGCTTCTGGCTACCCCGCTGGCTGCTGGCGTGTGTGTGTTGTGGTGTGATGCTGGCTTCCCATTCAACGCTTGGCTCTTATGCATAAGAGAAGCTATTAAGCTGAATCCAGCTGAGCCATTACATCACACTTATAATTATCGGGGGATTAGCACATTAGGGAAAGCAGCAGGTGCTCTACATTAGGCATTGTTAACACTACCTTTTAATAGACTTCTATTGGTGTCATCGGATGGAAGACAAGCTACCGCCGAGGCTATGAATGGTAGCGGAAGCCCTCATATTGCTCTGTGATAAATGCATTATGCCTTGGGTGCTGTGAATTAAAGATTAGCCTGCAACGTGCAGATACACATCTATAGTAAATAACATAAATTGTACCACAGGCCATATAAGAGACGGCACCCAAATTGCAGACTATCACTCACGATCAGTAGCATAGCAAAGATGACGTACCCTGGTGCAAGCATGAAAAATGGCCCATTTGAGTGCTGTTGGAATAGTAAAATACAGCAATTTACAGGATTCAATGGGCCCCTCAGGGCTCTGGGCCCCGGTGCCAATGCACCTGCTGCACCATTGGTAGCTAGGCCCCTGCTCACAATGTCTGGTTGACTGAGGGTCCAGGGTGGAGTCATTTGATTGACAGGATGAGATGGAGAGCGAAAACATTTACAGAAGCACTGCTGTGTTATTAATACTGCTTTACCTGATACTATTCAGAGACTCTTGTTACAGGTGCCCTGGTACACAGTGAGGATACACAACACATAAAATGTTTGGTACCCACAGGTGCAACTGTACCTATTATCACACTTCACTGCAACGTATCATGCTATGTACAGCTAGCAGTTCATTGCACCATGTTTAGAGCACATCTCTGAACCTCATCATGTCAACCAACAGCTCCACGTTGGCCACACTGCAAAACACCCCCTTGAAGCCATGAGCTCTAAAAGTGTGCCAGGAACACTATATGAATGTAAGCACTTAGTGACCCAGTCAGGGGTGTGATGTGTTATATAAATGAATAAATATTACAATGCAATATACAATACACTATCTTCCTGAACTGCGAGAGCAATGAGGTCTATGAGCCATATTTAGGCTTTACAGTGCCAAATGTTTTGGACATGTCAGAATAAAGGAATGATTGCTGCAGAAGTGCAGTTTTTATGAATGGAGTAACAACAGAATACAAGCGTCATGTGTGCAGTGTGGTGTAGTGTTGTGGTGCTACTTTTATCGGCATCAGCTATTTTCATTTCTGACCCAGTTAGAAAATGTTTTGTACCCAACGAATTTTTGGGTTGGCATTTGCAATAACAAAATAAGTTTATATCACTGTATTGGCTAGCTAAAATGAGTCACCATCTTCAAAGTGGCCAGCGAGTTTTATCTTTCTGATTGCCATTACAGAGATTGATTGCAAATGGCCCTCTGCATCTGCAGGGAACTGTAAGCAGTCAGCCAATTAAAAGTGTGAGATCAGAGCCCAGTAAAGGCTTTGAGTAGCAGACTGGTTTTATTGATTTACAGTGTTGCAAATTGCCAGTAGAAAACAGAAAATTAATCTTAGTAAAGCAGTAAATTCGAATTGGAACCCACTCATTTTAAGTGCTCGAAATGGGCCGTTGTTATCATACAAAGAAAGTGAACCCTACCGTACACCTGTGCTGTGATTGTTTATCACCTTGTGTTTTCTGCTGCATATTACCCTATAATTTCTGATGCACGTCATCCCGTGTTCTTCTGATGCTCACCACACAGTGGTCCTTTGATGCAAACACCCAACAGTCCAACGATGAACACTACGTGACGCTACCCTGAAACATACCATCCTGGGTCTCCTGTGAGTATATCACCATTGCTGCTCAGACACACACCGGCCCAGATTTTCAAATAATTACCATAATCTGTGTTACTTGAAAAGGAGAGTGCCATATCTACTAAGCTATGGCATTGTTTTCCTCTCTTCCTGCACTGGCACACTTTAGGCTGCCATGCACCAATCCACACACTCTTGCCCCATAGTGCATGGGTGAATGCGTGGTGTACGTTCTGTAAGAAATTGTTTTGTAATGGAGTAGGACCTTCCTGTAGAAAAACTCTCCTTTAACACTTTTCCTGCTTTGTATGTGTGCTGACAATGCAGCATGCATGTAAAGTAGAAAAAAAAGAGACGGAATAAAAACATTTCTCCACGTTACACCAGCCTTGAGGAGGCATAGAGAACGGCGGGGCCGGCATCGGCCACGCCAAAAGTATGGCGGTCGTGCCGGCCCCCTCCGGCGACCACAGAGGCAAGCCTGTCGCGCACTTTGGTGATGCGACAGGCGAGCCTCACCATTGATTGGTCCCGTGTCCTGGGCGTGCCCCGGAAGTGATTGGAATCACTTCCGGGTCACGCGAGAGGATAGCGCCAGGCCGGTTAGAACCGGCCTGGCATGTAAACCCTTTAAAAGGCTGGTGAGCGCAGGAGTAGGTCTCTTCGCTCCCCGCTCCCCAGCCCCCCCACACCAGCCTCGCTAGGAGGCTTTAACTTCAATTAGTTTTTTCCCCTTTGCAGGCAGCAGGCATCGCGGACTTCGGAAAGCTCGGGAGAGTCGGCGAGGTGGTGTGCGGTGCACGGCGGAAGAAAGCAGTGTCTTGGGAAGGCACAGGCATCGTGGACTTCGCAACGCTCGGGGAAAATCGGCGAGGTCGGCTTTTCCCTCTTGTGATCGGCGGCGGCGGACAGAGGCGTGCGCGGTCGCAGAGCGCCGCTGTGGTGCGGGAGAAAAGGCGTGTGGGGACCGGAATACCGGCGACGACGCAACGGAGGACGGCAGGTACCCGGTCGTGGTGGCGCTCGACTAGCGAGGGCGCGCACCCTTCCGGTTGAAATCAAGTGATTGTGGACTGTTGAAAAGGGCATCAGCAACTGTTGCCTGGTGGGGGGGGTTTGTGTATAGCGCGTGCAGTGCCCGGGGCTGTATTATGCTCCATTTCGCCTGATTGTGGTATATTAAGCACGTACAAGGGCTCAGGGAGAGCCTAGTATCGGGGGTGTTTTGATTTGGCCCTACGGTATACTGTTTACAGGGCAGGGACGCATAGTCACCTTGGTGGGAAGGTATCCCCCCGACTAGGGTGCTGTTGGCCCTGGGTGCAGGTTTTTGTTCAGTATTCACTTGATGCGGTAGGGATTTGTCATTGAGTGGCTTGAGAAAAGCAGCGCTAGTTACCCTCAGCAGTGCGATTTGGGCATTAGCATCCAGCCGGTGTCAGCACGATAGCAGTGACTGATAAGGGGTCATATACTTGACTGTGTAACATGGCTGGGAAAGCGAAGAGGGGGCCAAGCCCTCCCGCATGGAGAGCTTTATGGAGGCAATGCTCAAGAAAGTGGACGAGTTGGGGCAGGGTCTTGCGGATCTCAGAGAACGGGTGGACGCACAGGGGGGACGGAGGAGAGAGAAGAGAGGGCCAGGCGCAGCATGGTGCCCCCGAGGTCGGCTTTTCCTCCCCTCCCCAAAAGGGTTCGGTCTAACAAGGGGGCGGATGGAACCAAGGTTACCATTGTCCCCGGCCCCGGTTTTGCCTACAGAGGGGGTCCCGCCCGCAGAACAGGTACCTGCCCCGCCAGTTGCCCCAGTGCCAGCTCCAGCGCCTGTCCCGGTGCCAGCACCCCAGTCCCCAATTGCCCCGCTCCCAGTTCCCAAGCCCGGTGAGGGGCCCGGACCGTCAGGGGATAGCCCGCAATTGCCGGTGTTGCCCGGTACGGGGGGGGGAGAGCATCCCACAGGATGTAGTGTCCCATTTGGCAGCAATACTTCCTTGGTTGGGTAAGGCTGGGATCCTGTCATCAACGGTGGGGGGTAGGGACGGGGCGGTGACTCGCTGGTAGAAGCAAGGCGAATAGTGGCCCAGTTTCATGGGACACCAGTGGACAAAACGGGCGAGGGTCAGGGTGCGCTGTCCCCTCTCATTTCAGCAGGGGTGGCCAAGCCACTTGAACTCAGCAGGGAAGTACCGGGGAGCAGCATGACGAATGAGAAACCGTCAGGGTCAGCCGGGTCCGCTGGAGGAGGTAAGCTGATGACATTGTCAATGTTGAATGTGGGTGAGTCCCGCACAGATCGGGAGAATTTGGGGAGGCATGTCTCACAGGACGTTAAAGAAAGGATTTGGTCGGGGGCTTACATTAATATGTTCTCTTTGCTTATTTGCAAGAAAGAGAGGGAGGAGGCCAGGAAGAACAAAGACTAGATGCTCCCGAGGGAATGGGCAAACAAACTCATGAAGTACAGGGTGGAAGAAAACTTGACGAATTGGGTTAGAGGTTTTTCCATTTTTATGGCAGTCATGGCTGAGCGTTTCCCCAATGTACAGGCTGAGATGGCATGTTACCAAAACAGGATTGTTCTCGCGCATGATAAATACGGGGGTGAGGGATGGAAGGAATATGATAAGAGCTTCAGGAGAACGAAAGCGTCTGACACATCCCTATCGTGGGACCGCATAGGCACAATTGCATGGTTAGACCTAATTGGCGGTGGAGTTCAGGATAGGGCCAGGAACCAGTCCTTTCAGCCCTTTCAGTCCTTTCGGTCACAGCCAAACACAGGTCCCTCCGGCCATACAAACACCGGGGGAGGGCGCAAAGGGACATGCTGGGATTTCAATAGACGTACCTGCACTAGCACTGTTTAAGCATGCGTGTTCCATCTGCGCGAACCCGTCTCACCCCGAGTCCAAATGCTTCAAGAAATCAAAGGATAAGGGAGGGAAGAAACAGGAGTGAGGTTCATGGACAACAAAAGGCACGGTCACCCATTGATGTAACGGCATTGACACCCTGGCTAAACAAATATCCTTGTCACACCACCGCAAAAATGCTGCTAGATGGTTTCAGGTACGGTTTTAGGATACCGGCACCTGGTTATGTGGGGGCATCAGATTGCAAGAACCAACTCTCAGTGCGAGCTAAACCTAGCGTAGCAGCAATGAAAATTGAAAAAGAACTGCGACTGGGCAGGGTAGCTGGCCCATATGACTCAATCCCGGTTGAGCATTTTGTCTGCTCTCCGTTGGGCGTGGTCCCCAAGAAAGAAAGAGGAGAATTCAGACTTATACATAACCTATCAGCACCCAAGGGAATTTCATTGAATGATGCTATTGATGATGAATTTTGCAGTGTGAGATATGCTTCTTTTGATCAAGCGGTGGAGATGCTCAGGGGGTTGGGCCCTGGAGCCCTTTTGGCAAAATCAGACATAGAATCTGCTTTTCGTCTATTACCAGTCCACCCGTCTGATTTTCATCTACTTGGTTTTCAATTTTTAGGGAAATTCTACATGGACATGTGTATGCCCATGGGTTGCTCGGTTTCCTGCGCATATTTTGAAAAATTCAGTTCATATCTGGAATGGGTTTTAGGCAGGTGACAGGGCACCAGTGGGTAATGCACTACCTGGATGATTTTCTTGTCTTGGGGTCACCGGGATCGCGGGAGTGTGCGTGGGCGCTGCAGGAATTTTGCGCACTCATGCGTGCTTTTGGGGTCCCCTTGGCCCCAGGAAAGACGGTGGGACCTAATACAACAATAGAGTTCCTGGGGATTGAGTTAGATTCCATACAGGGGTGTTTCAGGTTGCCCGTGGACAAGATCACCAAGTTCAGGTCCGCATTACAGCAGTGCTTGGTTAGGGAGAGGGTAACATTACACCAGTTACAACAGACAGTAGGGCAGTTGAATTTTGCACTAAGGATCATTCCTATGGCAAGGCCATTTTCCCGATCCATCTCACAGGCGATGGCGGGGCTCAAGGAAAGACACCACCACACCAGGCTGTCATCTGAGGTCAGGCAGGACATGCGGATTTGGATGGCATTCCTGCAGGACTTCAATGGCAGGGTAGTATGGCCCGGTCCGCCCACTACTTCCGCGGAGTTAGGTTTAATGACTGACGCTGCGGGTAGTGAGGGATTTGGCGCTATACTCGGTACCGAGTGGGTGGCGCAACGGTGGCCAGCATGGTGGGTCGAGACAGGTTTGACGGGCAACATAGGCTTCCTAGAATTGTTCCCCATCTGGGTGGCGTTAACAGTGTGGCCAGAACAACTGCGTAATCAATCAGTGGTGTTCTGGTCAGATAACATGACAGTGGTCGAATGCATCAACCAACAAGCGGCACGGTGTCGGATGATTCTCCGGCTACTGAAGGAGATTGTACTGTTGTGCATGAAGCTAAATATGCAATTTAAAGCTAAACATGTGCCAGGGGTATTAAATCATGCGGCTGATGCACTTTCTCGCTTTAAGATGCAGGTTTTCAGGGCTCACCTCCCGGTGGCGGCGGAGTATGCCACCCCTTTCCCAGAACTACTTTGGCAGATTGGTGCCCCCAACTACCGGACCTCGTGGCAGCTAGCCTAGCACCCAGGACCAGGAAAGCATATGAAGGGGCGTTTGGGGCATATTGTTCCTTCTTGGGAAGGGAGTGGGCTAAAAAATGGCATGACGTAGGGCACTCCTTCATTACCTAGGATTTTTGAAGGGGAGGGGCGCTCAGCGGCAGCGGCTAAACGGCATGTGGCGGCAATCTCCTTTTTTGCCCAAACTAGGGACAAAGGGAATCCTACCAACAGCTTTATAGTCAGGAAAGCACTGAAGGGTTGGCAGCGCCTCCAAGGGTCTACCCCAGATACAAGGCGGCCAATAGGGGTGGAGCTGCTAACGTCTTTACTGAGGACCCTCCTCCTGATTTGCACCACATCAGAGGAAGTTCTGTTGTTCACCGCCGCCTTTTCATTGGCCTTTTATGGTGCTTTTAGAATTGGGGAATTGGTGGCCCAAAACAAAAAAGATGTGCAAGGCGGATTGCAGTTTGAGGACGTGAAGGTGCTGGGGGACGCTCTAACGATATCAATTAGGAAGTCCAAGACGGACCAAGAGGCACGAGGGGATGGGGTAGTACTCCATCGGGCGCATGGCAATCCGTGTTGCCCCCTCTCACAGGTGGAGGCTTTCCTACAATCTAGACCTGATAGCAAAGGGGGCCCTCCTGGTGCATGCTGATGGTATTCCACTTACACGGTTTCAGTTTAAGAGGGTCCTGGATATGGCAATACAGAGGGCAGGGCTAAACCCAAGCTGTTTTGGTACGCATTCTTTTAGGATAGGGGCGGCCACGGAAGCAACAGCTAGGGGTTTACCTAGCAACAGCGTCCAAAGGATTGGGAGGTGGTCCTCCAGTTGTTACAAGCGCTATGTGCGGCTACATATGTTATGAGCAGGATAATTGCCAGGTGCTGATGCGTATGTCTTCTCTGTTTTCATCTACAGTTTCTCAAACCTGTCACGCAGGGGGGAAACTGCGAACGCCGCACCAGCACCAAGCAACACAAAGAACGTCATCACCAAGGCAGGGATCACAGGTCGCATGGATCATTGGTCACTCGTATGTGAAGCGTTTGTCTAACTTTTTCCTTACAGGGAGCTACAAGACTAGGGTAGAGCGGGCAGGTTTTAAGGTATCATTTCATGGGAAGGGGGGGCCTATGCTTGAGCCAGTTTAGGGGTTTCACATTGGGGCTATTAGAGAAGGGTGGTCCCCGTCCCAGTATTATTATCTTACACCTAGGGGGAATGATCTGGCAAGCCTCGGTAGAAAGGGGCTAGTGGAAGCAATAATATCAGAAGTGAGTTGGTTAGCCAAGACATGCCAGGGGTGTACCATTGTATGGTCACAAATGATTCCAAGATTCCAATGGAGGGGGAGTCGGTAAGAGCACTGAATCACTCAGTAAGGAGAATAAATAACAAAATAGAGAGGCTCTTCAGGGCTCCTCGTCTACAGACAATCGCCCACGGGTGTATCAGGGGTGAGTCTTGCTTTGTAAAGACGGGGTCCATCTGTCAAGAGTAGGCAATGAGGCTTTCCTAGAAAATCTTCTAGCATGGTTCGGTCTCCAGGGGCAGGGTATGACCCCTAGTGAGCGCAGGGGGGGCCAGATAGTCGGTCAACTATGCTGGCCTGTGGCGGTAAGGTCATGATTGGTGAGCAGTAAATTTAAGGTCCTTAGAGGGCGGCGCCATTCTTGAATGGGGTCACCCAAGTGGGAGGGACAGGTGGTCTCTCCTAGAACTCCAGGGGCAGTTTACAGCCGGTTGGCTGGATGGGTGGGTGCGGGGGAGGGGGGAGTCACGCTTTCCCTAGGCTGGTTGGCCACCCCGCACGTGCACAAGGTCGCCAGTAAACGGCGCAGAACTGCAAGGGCCCCTTTATGGAGATGATATACAGAGCGTACGGGGGTAACCGGGGGAGTACCCTCACGGTAAACGGGCCCTCTGCGCATGCGCACTCCGGCTGGAGGGCGTGGTTAAAATTTGATAAGGATCTGACACCAGTTAGTGACCTTGCCGTAGGCCCAAATAGGATACGCAGAAAAGAAAAATGTGTGATGATTATTAAAGATATGTTAGATTCGGATAGGAAAACCTTTGTATTAGAGTCATGTTAAGGTTAGCCAACCGACATATGTACTTATCAATTGTAATCAGTGTAATGCATAATTTTCTGCGTAATTTGTAAATCTTGTATATATTAATAATGTTTTCATTTTGTTTAATAAATACGGCCGGGGTTTTTACGACCCCCACATCCAAAACCCTTCTCATGTCATTTAATCTGGGTCCAGTTATGGGAGGAGGGGGTGTAGGTAGTACCTGGCCATAGAGAACGGCGGGGCCGTCATCGGCCACGCCAAAAGTATGGCGGTCGTGCCGGCCCCCTCCGGCGACCACAGAGGCAAGTCTGTCGCGCACTTTGGTGACGCGACAGGCGAGCCTCACCATTGATTGGTCCCGTGTCCTGGGCGTGCCCCGAAAGTGATTGGAATCACTTCCGGGTCACGCGAGAGGATAGCGCCAGGCCGGTTAGAACCGGCCTGGCATGTAAACCCTTTAAAAGGCTGTTGAGCGCAGGAGTAGGTCTCTTCGCTCCCCAGCCCCCCCCACACCAGCCTCGCTAGGAGGCTTTAACTTCAATTACTTGAAAAGGAGAGTGCCATATCTACTAAGCTATGGCATTGTTTTCCTCTCTTCCTGCACTGGCACACTTTAGGCTGCCATGCACCAATCCACACACTCTTGCCCCATAGTGCATGGGTGAATGCGTGGTGTACGTTCTGTAAGAAATTGTTTTGTAATGGAGTAGGACCTTCCTGTAGAAAAACTCTCCTTTAACACTTTTCCTGCTTTGTATGTGTGCTGACAATGCAGCATGCATGTAAAGTAGAAAAAAAAGAGACGGAATAAAAACATTTCTCCACGTTACACCAGCCTTGAGGAGGCATAAGGTTTTGGAGAAATTCTCTGCTACAAATGTTTGTAGATAGGGTTTTGCATCAAAACGCATGTGAGTTTGCCTGGAAAGGTCCATGTATCAACCCTGGAATGCCCCCTTGATTCACAGTAACGCAAAGTAACACATAGCACATCTTAGCCTTACTGTAGGAAACTATCGCCCAGTAGCCGCATGACTGAAATCACCCACTGGATGAAGGCCAACTGTCTGAAGCTAAATACCAACAAGATTGAAGCGATGATCTTCAGGAGCAGCATTGCACAGTGGGAGTCCACCTGTTGGACAACAGAGTTAAACACCAAAATCTGAATGTTATTCCCCACATCCTCATAACATTTGTAATTTATTGCACCCGATAAATAGCATGCCCCATTATATCATTACTTATCAGGGGAAATAAATAACGCCTCAACTCTTATTCAGGCCCTCTGTGTCTGGTTTGTGTTACAAAAGTAACACAAACCCAGTGCAAATTGTTACAAAATACCGTCCACATTCTGTGCTTCACTTCAGCTCACTACTGTATGCTCTCCTGGTGCACTTCACCATGTGTTTACCTTGTGCGCATAATGTTGCACAACACCTTGCACAACACCTTGTGCGCCCCTGAGTCACATCATCCAATGTTCCCTGTCCGACAGGGTTGTACATGACAGGCAGTGCTTAATTTGAGCCGGTGGTTTCCGGTGCTCGGCACTGGCACTTAATTGTCAGGACCGGCACTTAATTGTCGACACCAGCACTTATGACAGCTCCCACATGTTGGTGCTGTTTGTATAATTTAGAGATGAGCAGAACAGCAATTGTTTATTATTTCAGTATGCATTAAAAACAACTAATACCTGATGCTCAAGCTATTTTTATAGCTTTGGGGGCCTGGAATAGTCGGAAATGTCACACTGGTAGCAGTGTGCTGGTTAGTAGTTTTGTAGCTACTGTCATTGGCAACACTGGCAGTGGCAATAGGTGGTGCAAGCTGCAGAGGCCTCCTAACAAGAGCCCTTGCACTTATTTCTTTACAAATTAAGCACTGATGACAGGTAACTAAAAGGAAATATGTTTCATTGCAATGTGTAATGCAAATGTATAAAATCTGCACTTGATGAACATGATCATGCACGATCCTTTGATGCACTGAACTCACTCAGATCTGTTACTTTCCATAAAAGTTTAATCCACCTCAGCACCTTCCTGGAAAGTTTTGAAGTGATCTGACAAGTGGGGGGGGGTTTATAAAAGCCATTTTACAACTCGAGGACTCAGTCCCTGTGTCATGCATATTAGAAAAATAAAACAACATATAACGGAGGGCCAGGCCATGTGCCCAACCCTGCACCACACACTGCGTAAGGCCGACACCCATGCACTGGCTGGGATTGGGTGCCACAAGACGACCAGGCCCTGATCCCAACCTGCCGGCACTCTGAGTGTTGGGATAATTAGGTATGGTAATAACATCTTACTTCATTTTTAAAAACCTTAGAAATTCACTGAAAAAACAAACGTTATAGTTAGGTGAAAATGTCAATTAAAAATACCATTTTAAACTCAAACAACCACTGAAATTCTCCAGTTATAGTTAAATGAAGTAAGTATAGCTTGCACACTCACATATTACATCACTCATGACATGTATGATATCATTGATAACATCATTGATAACATCTTAAATGACATCAATAATGACATTATGGTGCACATATATATATAAATCTGTCTGCCTGCCTGTCTACCTACCTACCATCTACCTACCTCCCTACCTATCTCCCTACCTATCTATCTATCTATCTATCTATCTATCTATCTATCTATCTGTGTATCTATCTATCTATCTATCTATTTATCTATCTTGCTGCTGCATTTGCCTTTTCTATGTCTTGTTTGTGTCCGTAGAGACCAGGAGAAAGCAAGTAGATGCGAGGAAGGTAATGGTAACCAACCTTTCCTGTAGTGTTGAAGCATTCATGCCTTTGGGCTAATTTGCTTCTTTATTCTTCATATCAGACAGATAGACATGTAGACATCTACAAGATAGACATGAGATAGCATGCACATGCCCTACCAGGTAATGGCATCCACTCTCTCTGCTACCAACTTCAACTAACAGTAACGGTAAAACATAAGGCGCACCCTCTTACACCACCTGACACAGCATAATACCTCACTTGTTTATAAAAATATGGATAACCACCTAGGATACATTGACCCTTCCTGGTTACACATACAAAACACATAGGAGAAGCATCAACACTCATAGTATGATATCACTAATATGACATCTCCACCCAAAAGAACGAGAGCAGACATGCAGTAGCAACAACAGTACATGTTGGTACACAACAGCTTCACACTAGAGCAAGCACTAAGTATACTCTCTATTCCCATGCAGGTACACAACCAATACACAGGGTACACAGTGAAATGGACGATCAGTACACACTCCTTTCCCAGACTAACCCTAATATAACACGCGTGGAAGTACAGCCCCTGATTCTCTTATTGAAAAATATGCATTTATACAGAGTGAATGCTCCAGAACAGTACCAGAGAATCTTTGTGTCAATATGGTGCCTGAGAATGACTAAGACAGGGGGATGTGAAATGATGGTTGTAGTAGGAAGAAACAAGAGGAGGTTTACGGTGTGAGGGCGCTGGTAGATGATTGTTGTGGGAGAGATCCTCATATAATTATTGTTTCACGGTGGTGGTCATTTGAGAGTTATTGCAAGATAATATCCATGGGTCTGTGGTGGAACGGTGTGCAGCTGAGAACTGTGCTGGGTGGTACCCAGAAGATGATGATGGAGGTAGACTGGAAGAAGATAACTGTGGCTGAAACTTCCCAAAAAAATGGCTGTTGCAGGAGGATGTCTATTTCATAGTTTTGGAAGCACACATGAAAGAATCAAGGCTAAAATATGAAAGACTTTACCACATGTTCTTGGTTAGCTGCTCAAATGTGGAATTTCTTCCAAATCTTGATGCCTGGATGCAGGGCCCACATTGATTACACAATAAAAGTGTTCTACATTCCTGACTGAGCTGCGTGAGCTGTCAGTAACACAACTATTGCTCCAATGGACTGCATTGATTCTCACAGAGCGCAAAGCTTAAACGAAACCCTCTGGTGCGGGACAGGCTTTCTGCCAGATATAGGTTCCCTTTGTCAGCAAATCTCACCGGTAATCTGCAATAAAGGCAGGCTAAAGGCCCTGCTTCGTGTAACAACACTGGCAGGCAGAGTAATCCTCTCTGGAATTCCTTCTCACAGTAGAGTAATCAGCAAATGCTGCTAATTGTGCGAGTTCTATGGGAGCAGATGCCGATACTGACCCAGGCTCTCATAGGAGATTATTAAGCTTAGTGTAAATCTATTTCTATTGTCAGAGCCCTGGGGATATCTGTCAGACTGCCATGGTCTTATTGGAAGGCATTTCCCCCAGTTGTTCATTGACTTTCCTGTTCGTATTTGTACATTTACAATTGTAGGCATCTGCTCAAAGCTGAGACTGCTCACCCAGCAGTTCTCCATTTCACAGGTTTTCTCTACTCTTGGATCAATGGACCCCCTTCAACCTGCTCTTCTTTATTTGAAAGGCTACTCTTTGTGGACCCTTCCACCTCCCATTCTCTGACGCGTGTCAGAACCTAATACCTGCTCTCATAGGAAGCCATCAGAGGGGGCCTCAACCAATGCATGCAGATATATCACTCCTAGTAATGGATAGCAGAACGTGAGCGGCGGTTGTTTGTGTCATGTGTGATTCTGCTCTATATTTTTAGCGCAAAATGCATTCGAGTGACTAAAATGGATGCGAGAATCCATTTCATGCTAAAAACTAGTGCAAACTGACAGACCGGTATTTTACATATTAATGCATAATTTTGTATAATTCTATGAGCATTTTGCATAATTTCCAAAAAAGAAATATAAGAATTTCACAAAGCCTCCTCTGAACTACAATCTAGGATGCACTTTCACTTTCCTCCATTAAACTTCCATATACTGAGTCTTTTCTTTCCATTTTCCATTTTTGTTATCTATGCATTTCTGTATTTCATTACCCCATTATCCACTATCTATTTCTTTCCCTTATTCAGCTCTCAAACTTAGGAGCCTGTTTAAAGCTTGGCAAACAAGATTGTCCATCAGGGTGTCGGAAGACATTATGCCTGCTATCCTGGCAGACTACTATCCGCCACATTTAGAGATCACCGCTGTCCCAGCAGTGACGTCTGTACTTGACAGACACCGCCTTCATGGTGCTTCCTGTCAGAGTATAAAATATTTGGTGACTGGCCGCCATCGGTTTTCACAGCCATCCTCCAAACTTTTAAAGAGTTTGTTATTGCAAAACAAAAACTAATGACTCCCACATCCAGGAAGTTTCTTCCATGCATGTGGGGGTTATTATTTGTTTTTTTCTGTCCATCACTGACAGATTATACCTGACAGAGATGGACAGAAAAATAAGACACCACACAATCCAACCTAAATAAGGCATAATAGAGTAATGCCCTTCCTCCAAAGGCCCATTCTCAGTCGGGCCACTGGAGAAAGCTTTCCATCGACGGAGCCATCGGGGGCTCAGTTGATGGAAAGCTGGCCATCCTTTCAACCCTCAATAGGGAGGGCGGACTGCCAGTTTGACGGACTGGGTATTCAGTTAAATTTGGCCAGTACCCCATCCATCAAGGTGATGGAGGGCATTACATTCGCCAAATTTAGAGATCACTGCTGGCTGAGCGGTGATCTCTGTTCCTTGGAAGGTACTGCCATCATTGCGGTTCTTGTCAAGGTACAAAAAGTGATGTGGACAGCCACTGTCAGTTTTGATGGCTGTCCACCAAACTTTCACAAATTTTTTGTATTTCAAAAACATATTTCCTCAAGTGGGGCTATGTCATTAGAAAGTTGGCAGACTCCCAACCTAAATAAGTCAGGCAGACCATTTTTGTGATGGAGTACATTGTCCGCCAAACTCTAAATTTGGGGCCAGATGTACGAAATTCTTATTTTGCATTTCCTAAATAGCAATTCCGTAGGAATCGCTATTTAGGAAATGCAAAATGGTATGTACAAAATTTGCGATTTCCTAATAGCGATTCCTATAGAGTGGCAATCGCTACTAGGAAACCGCAAATAGGAAATGCTATTGCTTTCCGACCTATGGGCCAAATAAGAAATGGTTTGCATTTCCTAAATTGTGATTTCCTAATAGGAAATCACAATTTAGGAAATCCAAACACAAGGGCTTAAGGCCCCCTGGGGATGCCCGAAAATTCGTAGTGCACATGTAAGTGCACATATGTCCCAGGCCATATGTGACATAAAAAATGCATTTTTAAATGCATTTTTTAATGTTGCAGATGGTTGCCATCTACTTTGAGTCGATGGTCATAGCATTTCCTAAATGCCCAATTCGCGTTTAGGAAATGCTTTGTACAGGTGCTTTAGGAATCGAAAATAGGTAATCCCTATTTGCATTTCCTAAATCGGGTCACAATTTGCGATTTCTACCGGGTAGAAATTGCAAATTGCGACCGGGTTTTGGCCTTTGTACAAATGAAAAGGCTGTTTTGCATTTCTTAGCGGGCTATTAAGGAATGCAAAAAGCTTTCATACATCTGGCCCTTGGTCCTTAGTTTTATATTCAAACCCTTCCCATCTTTTTCAACTCATATTTCACTTTTTTCACATATTTGGCAGTTCCAGCTGGTACTCATTCCTATTTTATTGTCGATTTTGGTAAGTTGCTAAAACCCGCCGACACCATTGCCTCTCCTTTTAATTGTCATTATTTTCGGATTTAATAGAGTCTTCTTATTCCACATCTCCACTGCAATTCTTCCAGGGCGTTAAAACTTATTATCATTAACCTCCTGTACCTTGTCGATTCCTCTTCTCTTCATTGTTAAATTATTTGCCCTCTTCCCCATTTCTCAACGGTTTCATTTGAAATTCAAGCGCATACGTTTAAGTCTATCCATTGCCTTTGTCTTATGTACCTCTCATTAACGCTTTTTATGTTTTCTCGCTCCCTCAATCTTTTTCTCAGTTCTGACTTGCCCTGCATTCACCGCCATGTATCCTTATTGATAAAGGGACATATTAACAAGCGGCAGCGATAATTATCGCTGGCCGCTCTTAGCGAGAACTTTTTTATCCCCGGCTATCGCTGGCAATTATCGCCATGCTATCGCTGTATTAACAAAGCATAGCGCAATGGCGATAATTTCCCAGCGATAGTGGAGTTTTCCATGGAACATCACTGGTTTTCCAGCGATGTTCCATGGAAAACGGCGATAACCTTGCTGATACGACCCTGTGGTCGTATCAGCATAATCCACCCCCATTGTTAGGTATAGGTAAGTCAGCATTTTAGCAGACGTTAGTTTTTGGCAAAAACCGCAAAATGCGTGGGCCTCCTTGTAAATATCGCAATGTACATTTCGTGATATTTTACAAGGTAGTCCGTCAGGGTTACGCCAGTGACGCCACTTTGCATCTCATTAGAGATGCAAAGCGAGGCGTCTGGTAAACGGGTGCTAGCATGCGCTAATGCATGTTAGCGCCACCTTGTAAATAGGGCAATAAAAATATCGCCGCTTTAGCGGCAAAAAGTGCTGCTAAAGCGGCGATACTGCCCTTGTTAATATGCCCCTTAGTTCGTTTCCTTTACACTGCCCTAAGCATTACAACTCCCTTCATCTTGATACATATTTTTCGTGTTCTCTTCCTACCTTTAGATTAAACTTAAAGTCTCCTTCTTCTCCGTCTTTAAATCCATGGGTGACTATGTCTCCTCCATTGTACATTTTCCATTGGTTGCGTCTTGTCCACCTTTATCTTTTGATGCACTATGGCAGAGTTCCTCAATTTGTGCAGTCAGCCCCAGCCCCCTCCCCCAGTGCGGTGTAAGTTGATGTCATGGGGATGCTGCACTCTGACCAAGAGGAGCATTTTGTATGCCCCTGTGAAACACAAACATCATGCTGAAAACCGCGGTGTGCTTTTAACGAAAGAAAAAGTGTAGACTTTAGCCACTCCGTAATGGCCTCAGGAACATTTTGTTAGTCATTTCTGTCTAAGAGAAGGTGCAAAGGGGGGGTGGGTGGGGGAGGGGATCCAAAGCGAAGCACAATACATCTTATCGCGCCGACATTTTTCCTCTGAGAGACACTGAGGGAATTTTTCATTTGCAAAAATTAAACGCATTCATTAACAAAGTGCAATTTACAAGTTTAAATAACATGTCAATCAATAAATCAAAATCAATCAAAAAGCATTTATAAAGCGCACGACTGCTTCGACCGAAGCACCCTGGTGCTCAAAGCAAAAAGACTGATACCAGACGCAGCCACCTGATGAATTAATCTGAGTCAAACAGCCAGGTTTTTAAGTCTCTTTTAAAGATGGCAACTGACTGTGCCCTAGGGTGACCAACTGGCATGGGTGCAAATTCAGGACAGTGAGTGTAAAAATTCAGGACAAATGGTCAAAATTCAGGACAAAAGGTAGGTTTTACAGACACATCAGAGAAGGTTGCGCAATAGTATATAAGTAAGTAAATAGACAACCACTTAAGTACAAGTGAAAATAAGTTTATATTAGGTTGAGACAATTGTGCACTTCATGGTTTTTCAGTATGCGTGCAGCTTTGAGCAAATGTGCAGGTCATTTTGTGGTAACAAAACCGCCCCCACCCCACCTCCCAGGGAAACGCCCGATGCCCGGTCCGGCCAGTCCGGCCTTGCAACCACCCTCCAATGGTGCCCCTCATCTTCTCAAAGACCCTCTCTCATGTGTATTTAATTTCTTTTATAGTGCTACTCATCCCAAGTAAGTAAGACAGGGTGTCGGAGTGAGTTACATCACACACATATTATATAGAGACAATGACTCATATAAATGTGAAAGTCAATGTATAGTAAATGTTACTTAAGATAATGGGGGTTACAAGGTGTAATCATTCTTTCATCCATCATTCAATCTTTCAACATTCATTCTGTCCTTCCATCTGTGTGCCCATCCATATCAATATTCAACCATTTGCAAACCTATCCATCATCTATCCTTCCATCCATCCATCATTCCACTCATCTATCCCTCCATCCACCCTTTCACTCATCCATCCCTCCATTCATCCTTTCACCCTATCCATCCGTACACTCATCCATCCATTCACTCATCCATTCAGCCATTTAACCTTTCACCCATCCAGCCATCCTTTCACTTACTCATTCATCCACCCAGCCACTCATCCTTCCACCCATTCACCCATTCAGTCATCCATCCATCCATCCTCCCTTTCTCTCTCCATCCCCCCTTCACTTAGTCATCCATCCTTCCATCCACCCATCCATCTACTCATTCACTCATGAATCCATCCATTGACCCAATCACTCATCCATCCGTTCACTCATCCATCCTTTCTCTCATCCATCCACCCTTTCACTCCTTCACTCATCCATCCATCCTTTCTCTCATCCATCCACCCTTTTACTCCTTCACTCATCTATCCACCCTTTTGTCCATCTCCCCTCCCTTTCACTCACTCATCCAGCATTACATCCACCCTTTCACTCATCCATCCATTCATCCTTTCACTTATCAATTCATCAATCCTCCCATCAGTTCACTCATCCATCCACCCATTCACTCGCCTATCATCCACCCTTTCACTCATCCATCCATCCACTCATCCATCCATTTACCCGTCCATCTACCCTTCCACCCATACATCCATGTATTTACCTTCTCTCATCCATCCGTCCACTCACTCATCCGTCCATCCTTTCTCTCATTATCCATCCATTCACCTTTTCATTCATCCATTCACCCTTTCACTAATCCTTCCAGCCATCCCTTCACTTACTCACTTTTTCACATTAATTATGAGCTGAGCCTTTGTTTGCAGAGTTGCAGATAGAAGAGGCCCAACAAGGACTTCAGCCCTGCTATAGTTCCTAAAGCAAAGGGTGGGGCGGGGGAGGGCTCACTATGCCCCTGTACATAGGAAATCTAAAAAAGTGGAAGTGATTCACGCTGTAGTTACGCCCAATCCTTTGAAGAGGAACCACGAGGGCGTGGCCGGGTTCCCGGGGGGCCGCGTCCTAATGGCGCGCTTCCTTATAGTTCGCGCTTTTCCATAGGACCTGGACCCCCAGGTTGGCTCCCGGCCCCGCCCCCATCCAAACCCACAAATCAATACTTGACGACCAAAGCTGTGGGTAAAAGAGGCCATGTTTATTACAAACCAACACACAAACATGACAATATATAATTAATACAATCCGATACGATATGGATTTATCAAATTCAATCGTTAAGCAATATGTACATTTAAGTTGATCATAAAATCATAATCCATCAGCAAGTCTGACAGAACCTAATTTATATACCAGAAGAATGTTGTCTATTGCTCCAGCACTAAGGGGCCTTCTGGCTCGCGTCCCCCAACCAACTGAGAGCCACGCAAGGCGCAACCCACCTGCGTCCTTGAGAGGTGAGCCCCTGCCATCTGGTCCTTGTCCGCCACCTGAGGGGCCCACCCCTCCACCACCAGGCTGCCCATCGGGGCTCGTAGGGAATAACCAGGGGCGGATGCCCCATGCCCTAGTTTGTAAACTGGCGCCCTTGCCCCCAGCCGGTGTCTCCATTCTCTCTGGGGTGAGCTTACCGTATCACCCCCTCAGTGCTGGCCTAGGGAGTATGCAGGAGGACTCCCTTAACAATGTAAGGCAATTTATGTGGCCTCCTTACCGCCACAAGGGCGACCAGGGCAAACCGCCCTTCGCCCTCCCCACCACAAGGCAACCCTTCCTATCAATCTTCAGGCTCGGAGCCATGTCGAATTCAAATGCACGGGTTCCTCAGTCTGGTTACCTCTGTAATGCAGGATAAACCAACTCAGGGGACAGCAGTCCCACATGGCGTCTTCCGCCAGCTGCTAATGTGTGGGATCCGAGGATCACCCATGTCACTCACCCAAGGGAGACCTTTCCACCGCCCCCAGCTTCAACTCGCTCTGCTGGTTGCAAAGAGCCATACGAGCCCAACGCACGGGCAAGCGACCCATTATTAGTCGTGGCTCTTAATTTCGTCCTGGCGCTATGAGACCACGCTATCTTGGAAACGTCCTATCCAAATTTGGGTAACCCAGACCGAGCTCCCTCGAGGCCCGTTGACCCAATCCAACCGTATCATTACCTCTGTAATGCAAGATAAACCAACTCAGGGAACTGTAGTCCCACATGGTGTCTTCCGCCAGCTGCCAATGTGGGGGATCCGAGGATCACCCGTGTCACTCACCCGAGGAGACCTTCTCACCGCCCCCAGCTTCACTCGCGCTGCTGCTTGCAAAAGAGCCATACGGGCCCAACGCACGGGCAAGCGACCCAGTATCTACATCGCTTTGGCAAATATACCACCTCCATCTTGCCCGGTGACATATCTGGCTTGCTGCGCATGTCGCTGGCCCGATTCTGATTAGAGTGACCTCCTACCTCGATCCCCCAGCTGCGGGAAATAGTCCAGCACGCGATTTGCCCTAACTATACACAAGTCTGCACCTGATAATCGGTGGGCATGTACGCCCCCCTGAGCATCAACCAGCCGCTACAGATCCCTTCCTAGTAGGCTCAGGTTATAACCTCCCCTAGGGAGTGAGTCTATCTACCTCCAAACCCAGTGAGCAGGAACAGCAGACCCCCCCATTGTCCCGAGATGCGATGTCCCTACCAGTTTGCTCCCCCTGGAGGGGTCCCCAAAATAACCCTGCACCTGTTGCTGGAAATAAGGTCAATCCGTCGGATGACTACCCCCAAAGTGGAGGTCACTCCACATGTAACTTGCTAGGATCTTGTCCCAAAGGGAGCTGAAACCCAATTAAGTCAGCTTTTCTGCCTTCAGTTATATCGATTGTTTGAAGAGTTTTGGTACTGTCGGTTTGAAATAGAACAGGGAAATGAACCAATAATGAATGATTCGTTTGGCCCAGTCCTATATTTATAAACAGCCATCATCATCTTCACAGATGTGCCACCTGGCAAGGGACCTGAACGGCCCAAAAATAGTGATGTATTATAAATGCAGGTGTGCCGAAAGCCCCCTTGCCCAACCTCTTTTCTGAAGATTTATATAGCGCGAACTCGACCCGAAGGTATAAGAGCGCTGTACATGGGCACCAGTTGCGTTATAGACAGACACAATCAATTTGTTATGCATGGTCACATCAAGGGGCAGATTTACCAGCCCCTTGCGCCGTTTTTGCGTCACTTTAACCAGGTAAATTCCATCTTACTCCAAAGGAAGGATTTCTGGCCAGGAAATGAATGGGAAGCTACATTGAGTCATGAATCACTAACGGGCCTCATCCAGTAGTAAGCTGATTAAACGCGGAAAACCCTGAACAATGAAGAGGTGTGGCTGATCATGACAGCTAACTGTGCACAGATGGGTGGCCTCGCAGGACACTCAACTTCACCCAATTAACCAATGCAAGGTACACGACTGACTGGCATCCTGAAAGTGACATTAACTGAATCCTGTAACCAGAACATGCTGCCCAGTAAGCACCCTTTATTAAGCAAGCATGTAAGTATGCTACCTGTCTGTATGCTGCCCACACCGGAACGCATGG
Source organism: Calotriton arnoldi (assembly GCA_963921515.1). Lineage (NCBI taxonomy): Eukaryota > Metazoa > Chordata > Amphibia > Caudata > Salamandridae > Calotriton > Calotriton arnoldi. The sequence continues at coordinate 38,070 of CAWUFW010011420.1, read as the reverse complement.
CAGCCCTGTACTAAGGGTGCCTCTGACTTATGAAAGAAAGCGATAGCGAATGTTCCATGCCAGCAAGTCTGCCAGCGCACCGTACGCAGCGCCACCCCTGGCCCATGAACGCCCTCCCTGGAGGGGCAATGCGGCAGAGGGGCAGGGGACCCAGGGGTAAACATGGGCAGTGTGTTGTAAGCCCCCTGAAGTGTACACCTAGGATCCTCTACCCTATTCAACAATCCCTGGGCTGTGTTTACTGTCTCCTCGTTGTCCCCCCACCAAGTTCATGCCCCTACTGCCCATTCCTCCTCCTCATGTTATCGATGCCATCCTGAAGCTGGTGACGCCACCTCACAGACGCCTACGATACAAATTGCAACACAATCTGTGTTAACAAGGGGCCGGTTCTGGCCCCGGGACACGCTAGTATGAAGAGAGGTAGGTGCCCGTTCAGGAACACACATGTACTAAAAAAGAATATCTGGGCCCAGGGACGCAAATGTACGAAGAAAGGTAGGTGCCAGTCCACAAAGACGCATTCACGAAAAAAGGCATGTGAAACCCCAGGATCACGCATGAAGTTAGAAGCGACAGATCCGCGAACCCACCTTCACCAGGCGAATCCCACCCTATGGGCACATTTGCTTACACCGTCCCAAAGAACCGACAGACCCTAAAGACGCGCACGTCAAAAGAGATGTGTCCCATGGAGAGACATATCAATCCAAGGTGTAGACCGACCTTGAGGATGTACCCATTCTAGGAAGGGACAGATCTAATGTTGAGACATAGCCAGGGAACATACGAGTCCTAATAAGACCCACAGTGTAAGAAAAGGCAAATCTTAACGCGAAGACAGCAAGTGCAAATGGCAGACCGTCGGTAAAAGATGGAGAGACAGTCTTAGCCAACAGGAGTGGGAAGAAATGACCCTCCTACCTCCCAAAATACAACCGTACTAAACTTAGCTTGTAGGAAGAACAAAGGTCGCAACACAACCAACAGTTTAGGCAAGTCCAGACAGTAAAACGCTAGATACCGCCACACTCGTTTAAACACCGACGATATAACTTACGAGATTGTAACCTGGAAATTAATGTGTGCAAGAGGGTCTCACCATCTGGCAGACGTCAGCACCTCCTTCGTGGCCGATCCCAACCACAACACTCATACCTCACACACTAGCTCTGCCCCAATACTGGGCCGCTGGTTCTCCCTTTTAGAGGTCTTCCTTAATGGAGCGATGGAGCTCAGGGACTTGGCCCCTTCCTTCTCGGGGCTTTCAGTCGCAGGCGCGTTAAAATGCTGCGCGGATTACTTACTTCTGTCAAGATACACCTTTCAGGTCACAAAATGAATCCCTGAGAAACTGACTCCCTCTTCTACCCTTCCTAGAAGGATAAAATGTATGCGATAACACTTTTAGTGGAGCCTCGAGACTTTACTGACTGAGTTTAGTAATAATCTTTATTAAATGTCCTACTCTGTGACTTAAAAACCAGCCATTCTCCGTTACCTCTCTCTCGACAGATCACCGCTAAGGTTGAAAGCAAAGTCCTCTTTCACGACCATTCACTAATTGGCTTCTCTGTACAGAGATCAGTTTAGGGGGAAGTCGGAGATCAGCTTCTGTGCCCATTCAGTCCTTGGCCTCTTTGTCCGTACATCAACACTAGGGATGAGTGGGAGGTCTGTCTCAAAGCATAGTCTCTTTTAGACTTCTCCAAAGTGTGAATCTTACAATGAGGAGAAAACACGTCACCAGAAGCAACTTTCTCGGGTAGAGGGATGACAGTGCTAGACGTTCACACAATCTGTGTTAACAAGGGGCCGGTTCTGGCCCCGGGACACGCTAGTATGAAGAGAGGTAGGTGCCCGTTCAGGAACACACATGTACTAAAAAAGAAGATCTGGGCCCAGGGACGCAAATGTACGAAGAAAGGTAGGTGCCAGTCCACAAAGACGCATTCACGAAAAAAGGCATGTGAAACCCCAGGATCACGCATGAAGTTAGAAGCGACAGATCCGCGAACCCACCTTCACCAGGCGAATCCCACCCTATGGGCACATTTGCTTACACCGTCCCAAAGAACCGACAGACCCTAAAGACGCGCACGTCAAAAGAGATATGTCCCATGGAGAGACATATCAATCCAAGGTGTAGACCGACCTTGAGGATGTACCCATTCTAGGAAGGGACAGATCTAATGTTGAGACATAGCCAGGGAACATACGAGTCCTAATAAGACCCACAGTGTAAGAAAAGGCAAATCTTAACGCGAAGACAGCAAGTGCAAATGGCAGACCGTCGGTAAAAGATGGAGAGACAGTCTTAGCCAACAGGAGTGGGAAGAAATGACCCTCCTACCTCCCAAAATACAACCGTACTAAACTTAGCTTGTAGGAAGAACAAAGGTCGCAACACAACCAACAGTTTAGGCAAGTCCAGACAGTAAAACGCTAGATACCGCCACACTCGTTTAAACACCGACGATATAACTTACGAGATTGTAACCTGGAAATTAATGTGTGCAAGAGGGTCTCACCATCTGGCAGACGTCAGCACCTCCTTCGTGGCCGATCCCAACCACAACACTCATACCTCACACACTAGCTCTGCCCCAATACTGGGCCGCTGGTTCTCCCTTTAGAGGTCTTCCTTAATGGAGCGATGGAGCTCAGGGACTTGGCCCCTTCCTTCTCGGGGCTTTCAGTCGCAGGCGCGTTAAAATGCTGCGCGGATTACTTACTTCTGTCAAGATACACCTTTCAGGTCACAAAATGAATCCCTGAGAAACTGACTCCCTCTTCTACCCTTCCTAGAAGGATAAAATGTATGCGATAACACTTTTAGTGGAGCCTCGAGACTTTACTGACTGAGTTTAGTAATAATCTTTATTAAATGTCCTACTCTGTGACTTAAAAACCAGCCATTCTCCGTTACCTCTCTCTCGACAGATCACCGCTAAGGTTGAAAGCAAAGTCCTCTTTCACGACCATTCACTAATTGGCTTCTCTGTACAGAGATCAGTTTAGGAGGAAGTCGGAGATCAGCTTCTGTGCCCATTCAGTCCTTGGCCTCTTTGTCCGTACATCAACACTAGGGATGAGTGGGAGGTCTGTCTCAAAGCATAGTCTCTTTTAGACTTCTCCAAAGTGTGAATCTTACAACGAGGAGAAAACACGTCACCAGAAGCAACTTTCTCGGGTAGAGGGATGACAGTGCTAGACGTTTTGAGCACTCGAATGTTTGCAAAATTGCCGGGAAAAACACAGCTACAGCTCGCAAATGTTTACATTTGCCCAAGGGAGCTCTCTTTTTTACGTTACACAAACATGTGACCCCCAGGTCTCTGATTATACCGTGCAACCTGGGTACTGCCGGCGTGCCAACTCGGCATTCCACATTAACATCACCACGCGGTAACACCCTACCAGTAGCACGCCGTTACGAGTTAATCCCCACGGCATGACGCTACCTGTGCTGACCTGGTTTTACTGGGCAGCCTTCCTCATTGTATTTCGTGTTCCTTGAGTATTGAATCTGCTGGCAAGAGTAGTGTAGCGCCTAGAATAACTGCGGTTTCAACAGTGAGCACACGGCGCCAAGAGCAGCCAGTGCCTTAAACAACTCGCCAATCTAACGCTCAGACCAACCACCCTGTTAAAAGCACACAATTCGGCGCCAGTAGCAGGCTCAACACGGTACCCCCAATATAGTGCCCAAGAGCAGCAACTAGCTTAAAACGCACCAAATACGTAAAGCCATTGTATAGAAAATTGAGGGACTGTGGCTTCATTAGCTAAACGGGTACAATACTGCGCCAATAGCCTTCGTACTTAAACACCGACTAAACGCCGCCATGCATTGAAAATTCGGTGTCCACTAGTGTAAGGGAAATACCCCTACTGCCAGACTAGCTTCTCTCTGTACCCAAAGGCAGCCTATACATTAAACCAGTGCTATGGATTAATACTGACTAAATTTGGGAGGGAGCGTCCGAAACTTCTCTCATTTTTACCTTTTCCCAAAACGTGCCCGCCCGATATTTAGAGGAGGGAAGGGGCTGACTGTAATTAACGCGCTCTATTCCTTCCCGCGCGCTCTCCAATGATGTGCCCCGGGCAGCCGCAGGTACCGGAGGTGTGAGGGTCACCGGATACAGTCTCCCCCCACTCGACTATAAACCAACAAAATTACACAGCCTCCACCCGCGACTGCCCCGTGCAACAATCAAAGGCCCCCCCTTCACCTCTGTGTACCGTGAGTACACTCTACTGCTCGCTCCCCGCTTCCTAACGCTGCACCGCACTCCTCCTAGGCTGCGCCCCGCTCCTCCTAGTCTGCGCCTTGCTCCTCCTCCAGAAGAATAACGACTCTCTCAAACTTCCGGCACTGCTGCGATGTGCGCCCACGACGGCCACACCACGAAGAGCCGGCCCACCAACGTCGCGTCGACCTGCAGAAGAAGGAGAAAGAAGAGCCCGCGACGATCCTGGATCCCGGAGATTCACGGAGTCCCCTGCATACCGGGGTTGGCGCCGTAAGGAAGAGAGGGCGAGGACCAGGGCAAGTTGCCCTAAATAGGCCCACGCCCACTCCTCCCCCTCGCTGTTGCCTGCTCCGGCCGGAAGTGACGTCACGACGTTGCCCCGGAAGTGATTCACGCTGTAGTTACGCCCAATCCTTTGAAGAGGAACCACGAGGGCGTGGCCGGGTTCCCGGGGGGCCGCGTCCTAATGGCGCGCTTCCTTATAGTTCGCGCTTTTCCAAAGGGTGGGGCGGGGGAGGGCTCACTATGCCCCTGTACTTAGGAAATGTAAAAAATTGGAAGTCATGAGTCATGCATGATGCACACTGCCACTGTGACATGGTGTTGTTTCCAAGGCTCTAAGTGGGATGAAAAAAATGGGGAGTCTGTCCAAAGGGGGTGTTCGATGTAATTAAGGGCATGGCTTAAAACACCTAAGCTAAAAATCTTTGCTTAGCATAGTGTTCCGCCCGACTGGTAATTTGCTGCTTCTTTCATTGCATCCAGATATATAACACAACAAGTAGCGTTACACCTACAAGCCAGAACTATTGGCTTTGTCAATGGTTGTCAGTTGCATAAAATAAAAAAAGCAGCAACCATGGCTTTGTTGAATATAACACTGAAAATGCGTCCGTTTTAAAATGATGCGCCAGTGAAAGACCCATAACCCTTTTTTTTTAAACTTGTTTCGCCGCCTTCTTTTCATGAACTGGATTCTCGTGTAGCAGCATTGGCTTTTTGTGCATTTCTTCCACCTGACCGAATGCCCTGCCCTGGACGGAGGCTGCAGGAGGCCCACCACATGCAGTAAGAACTAAGCCTGGGCGTAGTTCGCGAAGTAGCGCTACGCGAAGCTACGCAAAGTGCAGTTTGCACTACGCGAGCTACGCGTAGCACTACGCGAACTGCATAGTGCACTGTTCGCAATGATTGCACAGTGCCGGATGCTTGTCCGCACTGTGCAATCATTGAAAACGGCATCTTGCACAGTGCGAGCTGTCTTTTACTGCTGCTCGAGTAGATTTTTACTCGAGCGGCAGCTTTCTCAACGCGGACTGGTAGTTTCTCATCGCGAGCGGTCGCGAGCATACGCGACCACTCGCAATGAGAAACCTGACCTCCCCGCGTTGAGAATCTCGCCGGAGGTTTATTTTCCACGCTCGCGATCGGCAACTTGATGTTGCTGATCGCGAACGAGGAAAAAGTCTCGCCGGGATGTCATTTAGCTTGCTCGCGGTCGCCAACTTGACGTTGAGGACCGCGAGCAAGCAAAAAATGACCGCTGCACTACGCTACGCTATGCTACGCGTGTTTGCACTGTGCTACGTGCAATTCGCGTTGTGCGAAGTAGCGCAAACTTCGCAAACTACGCGAGCGTAGCGTAGTGCTTTGCCCAGGGTTAGTAAGAACACAGACTGGCCCATTGTAATTCTGTACGTGGCAATCAGCCCCAGACAGAATGACAATGGGCGGATGAGGCTGCTCTTGCGCTCAGAGGATGAGTGCAAGGCGGCCCCATCAGGGAGCTGAGGCTTCTGGCAGGGGAACAGTGATGTTCCCTAATGCCCAAAATTACGGACAAAAGGCGTCCGTAAAAGAGATCGTCACGGACAACGGACGTGGGATCTAAATTACGGACGGTCCGTGAAATTTACGGACGGTTGGTCACCCTACACAGTGTGCCCTGCGGAGATTAAGAGGCATGACATTCCATAGCTTGGCCGTAAGTACTGTAAAAGAGCTACCTCCACTGCGGGCCTTAGAGAATTTACGGATCTGCATCAGGCGGAGGATTTTGACCTCAGTGCTCTCTGTTGTTTGTACAGACCCAATCTATTAGAGGGGGCCCTTAACTGCGAGTGCTCTGAAAGCCAATGTGAGGGCTTTAAAATTAAAGTGCTTCGCCACTGGAAGACAGTGTAGCTGCTTTAGATGGGGAAGATGCGCTGTTGGAAAGTGACTCTCCGAACAAGGCTAGCCACAGCAGTCTAAATAAGCTGGAGTCTGTGAGTCAGAAAGGCAGGAAGACACAGGTAAAGGCTATAGGCGTAGTCCAGACGAGGGGTTATCATTGTATGGACAACAATTTTTCGAGTCTCCTCCGGGACCTGATGTAGCAGCTTCCTTAAAGCTCTAAGTTTAAGGAAAGAAGCTGAAGAAATCTGTCTGATTTGAGCTGAAAAGGAGAGAGCAGAGTCAAACATCAAGCCTAAATTCCTGGCATAGGTAGCAGGCGTCGGGGGAGGATTTAGTGCTTCATGGTCACCAAAAATTCGGAACGGGAGGGACTACTGGGGCTGAAGGAAAGGACTTCAGTTTTATCAGAGTTTAACTTAAGGAAGTTTGGCACTCCTTAAGTTTGTGGAGTGCCGCCTCCGAATATTCCTGAAAGGTAAACAGAAGCTGGGTGCCATCCGATTAGGAGAACACATTCACACTCCATGCTTCAATCAGGCTAGCCAATGGAGCAAGATACAGATTAAACAACAGCAGGCTCAAGGTCGATACCTGGGGGACCCCAAACAAAAGTGGTTTGGGGAGGATGAAAAAGGACATAGGTGCACTTGTTGGGATCTGCCTTCCAAAAAGGATTCAAGCCAGGAGAGAACCTTGCTATGAAAACTATATTGACTTAATCTGTTCAGAAGAGAGGTCCAACATTACCACCATGTCTGAGATGCTTCTGTTTAGGTTTTTCTTGACAAACTCAGAGACCCACAACAGTGCAGTTTCAGTGCTATATCCTGCTCGTAAGCCCGATTGAGAGTCATGGAGGAGGGAGGCCGTTTGATTCCACAAAGGAGGATAGCTGAAGGTTCGCCAGTTTCTCCAGATTTTCGCAGGAGCTGGTAGAAGTGAAATAGGCCTAAAATGACTTAAGATACACGGGTCAGAATTCGGTTTCTTGAGAAGTGGTAGAAGAAACTCATGCTTCCAAGTAGAGGGGAATATGCCAGATTCCAGGGAGGTGTTCCAAATGTTATTGAGAACTGGACTAACATACCGAGTCATCATCCTAAACAATTGAGAAGGGTAGGCGCTCTCCGCGGAACCAGACTTGCATTTCTCAAGCTCACTTAGAGTCCTCTCCAGAGATAGTACAGACCTCAGAAAGGAGCGACTTGTAGTTTGATGGAGGAACTACCAACATTCCCACTGTGGGTGTGTCAGTGAAGGTAGAATCCAAATTATGAATTCTCTCATTGAAAAAGCAGATAGCTTGTTACTGAGTTCAAGGGGAAGGACGAAAAGCACTTTTAGCGGCATCAGGGTAAGAAAGGACTTTACTATATTTGATACATCCCTCGAGGCAGCCTCTATGCAAGATGAAAAATGCTCTCTCATTGTTTTACAGGAAAGCAGAGACGTTTATATAAAAGCTTGACCTCAGGATCTTACGACCTTCTCCAGTTACTTTCCATTTTTTTTCACAGAGAAGGGGAAAACCAAGGAGCCGAGGGCTTAGATCTTTTTGCCACCTGAACTTTCAGAAGGTCCAGAGAATTAGTAGCCCATTGGTTATACAGAGCAACATCAGAGTTCTCTTCAACTCAGGGGGTGCAGCCAACTTCTTCTGGTGGAATGCTCCATAGAAAACAAAAGGAATAAGATAAGAAAATGTTTGGGCCAAACAAGATGCTCAAGGGAGGTGACCTGCAGGTTAGAGACGTTTGAAAAAATCAAATCCATCGTATGTCCTGCCTTATGTGTAGGACACTGGACGAATTGTACAAGGTTCAAACCAGCTTAGGTCTGAATAAGTTGGGCAGCCTGGGCACACTTTGGGTCATCTAAATGAGCATTAAAATCACATAGAACAATGAAACTAGCATATTGCAGAGAACGTTGAACAATAAGGTAAAAAAACAGGGAGTGACAACTGTTGGGGCAATCAGGAGGCTCATATACCAAGAAGTCCAAGAAAGAAGAGGTGAGAGCTAATTTGAAGCTGGATCCAAAATCAGTGGCTGTTTCTGATACAAATCACAGAGGGCAGATTCCGCAAGCGGAGCTACCTATGTGACGTTTAAGGATAGGCCACAGGCCTCACAGGAATAGCCGTTAGAAGCATCGCAAGTGGGGAGGTAAAGCTTCAAAGGGTGGCAAGTGTCACTGTTAAAAGACAGCAGTGTCTCCTTGGAGTAAAAACAGACCTGATGCGAGGGTGGTCAGGTAGCATGGCTGGCACTGGATGTGGTCCGGACACGGACGTGGATGGGTGCAGACGGGCTTGTCTTTGGTGCGCCAGTGAATAGTAAATAGTAAATAGAGGAGTGTGGGGCCGATCAGCCTAACCAATGGAGTGCTCACTTTCAAGATGACGTCTCTGCGAAGGCACAGGAAGTTAAAATGGCGCTCGTCTCCCGTGTTCAATCAAGAATGCCCCCAAAAACAAAGAGAGTAACTGCTAATGAAAGTGCAAGTTCTCTCTCACAGATAGATTTTAGTAACTTTAGCTATAAAAGGAACAGTTGTCGCAAATCAGTTTCAAATTCATGCAAAGCGAGCAAGCAAGTTCCCCCTGTAATAAGCTCAGCAATTCGAAGATAGGGACCCTGTTTTTCAAAAACAGCATAAAAACTATCACAGCAACTGCTAAGTAAAACAATTAAAACACTAATGATGATAAATCTCAGTCTCCGCTGCGCGCCCGCAGCATGGGCTATGTTAAATAGAGGAGTGAGGATCAGCCTAACATCTAGAGGGTTCACTTTCAAGATGTCGTCCCTGCAAAGGCACAGGGAGTAGGAGTAAAAATGGCATTCCTCTCCGAGTTCGAATCAAGAATGCCCCCAAAAACAGAGCACATAAGTGCTAATGAAAGTGCAAGTTCCCTCTCACAGATAGATTTCAGGAACGTTAATTATGAAAGTAACAGGTGTCACAAATCAGTTTCAAATTCATGCAAAGTGAGCATGCAAGATTCCCTGCCTGTAATGAGCTTAGCATTTTAAAGATAGAGACCCTGTTTTTTAACAAGCATTTGCAATGCAATAGGTCTCGCATTCACGCGAGTTTGAGCTATTGGCATTGTAAATGACAATGCCTTTATTTATGTTTTGGGTTTTAAAACATAAATAAAAGGCATTGTCATTTACAATACTAATAGCTTAAACTCTCGCAAATGCGAGACTTATTGCATTGCAATAAAGGGCCTTATCGACCGCTTGTTAGATTGCAAATATGAGAGGAAGAGACCGGCCTGCAACATCTTCAAAGTAGTGATAAATAGTGCAGTGAAGAAGATGCGTAAGTGTTGTAAATTACACAGACACAAAGTGTGAAGTGAGAGTTACATATGATCCGAGCTATAAACACTAACAAAGCGCTCCAACACCTTTTGCTCTGTGATTACACTGTCACGGCTCAGGAGGAAGAGCGGGGGGGCTATTTCCTGCCCTCTCCGTGATTTGAGTGTGCAGTGTGGCATTGCGTAATGTCATTGCTATCTTTGGCCTAATAAAAAAAAAACTCCAGCTGTAGTAGGGCCCTGGCTTCACCTCCTGGTGCAGGGCAGGCTGTGCATTTATGGCAGGCATGGAGGGAGGGAGGGATGGTCTCGGCTGCAGCTCCAGCCTCGTACAGTGCCCCTGCTATTACTAGTGAGCGAGAGGCGCTGAAGTGGTGGTATTGGTATTGGTGGTGGTGGTATTGGTGGTATTGGTGGTGGTGGTGGTATTGGTATTGGTGGTATTTGTATTGGTGGTGGTGGTATTGGTGGTGGTGGTATTGGTATTGGTGGTGGTGGTGGTGTTATTGGTATTGGTGGTATTGGTGGTGGTGGTATTGGCGGTGGTGGTGGTATTGGTGGTGGTGGTAGTATTGGTGGTGGTGGTGGTATTGGTGGTGGTATTGGTGGTGGTGTTGGTATTGGTGGTGGTACTGGTGGTGGTATTGGTGGTGGTGGTGGTATTGGTGGTAATGGTGGTGGTGGTGGTATTGGTGGTGGTGGTGGTACTGGTGGTGATGGTGGTATTGGTGGTGGTATTGGTGGTGGTGGTGATATTGGTGGTATTAGTGGTATTAGTGATTGTATTGGTGGTATTGGTGGTGGTGGTATTGGTGGTGGTGGTATTGGTGGTGGTGGTATTGGTGGTGGTGGTATTGGTGGTGGTGATGGTGGCAGTATTGTTATTGGTGGTGGCATTGGTATTGGTGGTGGTCGTATTGGTGGTGGTAGTATTGGTGGTGGTAGTAGTGGTGGTATTGGTGGTGGTGGTATTGGTGGTGGTATTGGTGGTGGTAGTAGTGGTGGTATTGGTGGTGGTGGTGGTATTGGTGGTGGTATTGGTGGAGGTATTGGTGGTGGTGGTTTTGGTGGTGGTAGTGGTATTGGTGGTGGTATTGGTGGTGGTATTGGTGGTGTTGGTGGTGGTATTAGTAGTGGTATTGGTGGTATTGGTGGTGGTATTGGTGATGGTATTAGTGGTGGTGGTGGTATTGGTGGTGGTGGTATTGGTGGTGGTGGTATTGGTGGTGGTATTGGTGGTATTGGTAGTGGTGGTATTGGTAGTGGTGGTATTGGTATTGGCGTTGGTATTGGTGGTGGTGGTATTGGTGGTGGTGGTATTAGTGGTGGTGTCATTGGTGGTAAAGTAGGTGGTGGTGGTATTGGTGGTAATGGTGGTGTTGGTGGTGGTATTGGTGGTATTGGTGGTGGTATTATTGGTGGTGGTGGTGGTATTGGTGGTGGTAGTATTGGTGGTATTGATGGTGGTGGTGGTATTGGTGGTGGTGATATTGGTGGTGGGGGTGGAATTGGTGGTGGTGGTATTGGTGGTGGTGGTCTTGGTGGTGGTATTGGTGGTGGTGTTGTTGTTACTAAAACAGGCTTTTGAAAACAACCCGTCAGGTGGCTTTAGTGCAGATGACATGTAACACAGATGTGCTGTTGTCAGCTTCAGTCCATTAGTACACGATTATGTGCTATCTGGAATTCACATGACTTAATTTGCTAATTATTTCTAAATCCATTTTACTTGGGGGGGTTGAAACAGACAGGAGATAATGCCTGGTTAAAGTGATTGAAAGCGGGCGCCCGTATTACGGGGGCGGCCGTGCTGCTTAAAAAAACACAAGCGGTTTCAGTTGAAGTAGCGCATGTCTGGCCTGCAGTAAGAGAAACTCAATAAAGTAAATAGTGCTTACAGACTAAATAACAGGTCCCGTGTAACAACCTAAGTAAAGGGGCCAGTAACCATGGGAGGTTACAAATTAAGACAAGGCCATACTAAGGAGGGACTAACAAGCCTATTAACGACTCGGAAGGCAGTATTTACGAAAGACAATGACACAAGCCAATGAAAAATATGGGCGGAGAGTGGGCACGGCTTCTATCCCATACTCCCAGCAGTCTCGCAGAGTGAGCAGCACATGCTGTTACTAAGTAAAACATTTACAACAATAATGACCGGTAAATCTCAGTCTCCGCTCAGCGTCCGTGGCATGGGCTATCTTAAATAGAGGAGTGTGGGGCAGATCAGCACATGTTAACATATAATATGCAGTAGGTAACCACACTTAGCTATTATAAGTAACACATGAGTTAGTCGAATATTAATGCTATTTTGAATGTCCACTTTATGCATTAAAGGCTAAGAGTTCTCCTCAAATACTTTGTTTTGCACAAGATGTATTCCCTCCTTCTTCACACTGCAGATGCTGTATTTTTCCAGAAGCTTTCTGTTAGCTAGTGAATAGGCATTTGTTATGTGTATATCACTTATAGTGAGGTTCACACCGGGAGGAGGCGAAGACGCCAGGAAGTCCAACTCATGGGAAGAACTGTTTATACAACAAATTCTGTCCAGTGTAACAACTCAAGGATGTAGTCATGTTTGCACCATTGTCATAGACTGAGAAATATAGAAGTTTACTTGGTCACACAGCTTGAAGAAAAATGATTTGCTTATGAGAGTGGAAACAAAATGAAATGTTGCAATTAGTGTTTTTGTCGAATGATATTAGCATGTTTTCCTTAGATTAGTTAAAGCGCACAAACACTTCTTTATGGAGCTGCTTGCTGACTTTAAACTGAGAAGATATTTCTCAACTCTACCAATCTCCACTGCTTGAGGGCAAAGGTTTCATGCCTAAGCATTCCAATTCTCTCTTCAGAAACCTTCATCTGGTTTTCTGAAGCTGACACCTTAGCTTATTACCTAAATGTCCTTTCTCCACCTATGCTTCCTTAATTTAGATTAGGGGATTCCTTTATGGGACACACTTGCTGCATATTTTGTATTCTATTTGTAATCATTGTTAATATTCTATTTATCTTATATTGAAATATCGACTTTTAGACCATTTAAATCTTTTATAATAATGACTAAAACTTGAAATGCTTACTGAACTAGTGATCTGGATTAAACTGATTTGTTAATAAATCCCTTTAACTCACTTCCCTTCTCTTTGTCGTTTTCTGTGAAGCCCCAATTGGTCTTCACTGTCTATGCAAATAAATGTCAATGATAGCTCCTCATCAACGAATACGACCAATGGTGGGTTTTGTATAATGATTATACCAAACATTTGAGATTCAAGAATCTCTGCTCCAGTAGAATCAATCAGAATTATTCGTGCTTTGCTTGAAAAGCTACCAGTTTATACACTCTGAAAGTACAGAGCAAGTGAAATCAAATCTATCCTAAATGACCTCCTACCTGAAAGACACATGACGACTCTACTGCTCTAGGTTCAACCCAAACTCGGAACCGTAAAACACATGTCATGTATCTCTCATCACTGCTCTACCTGGTTATCCAGACTGTTGAGTCCTCTGTCGCCAGTCAGCTGCATCCCATAAAGTGACTAAAAAGAATAGTAGAGTTTATCTGGGATATGAGGGATATTGATATGCTATGGTCAACCTTTCATCAGTCTCCATTGTCATGAAGAATGACAGTCATCTATTGGAAGAGATAAATCACATGAAGGGTCCTCTGTCTGATATCTGGGAGATAACCATATAGCACATCTTAATAGCTTTCGCTTAGTGACGTTGGTCATAGTCTGCACTCAAGTAGAAATCTGACAATAGTACATCCCAACTACGCCGAGCCTTCCTGTTACTTTCTTCAATGGCCTCTTTTCAGCTGTGTTTTTATGACTTCATGCTGCAACTGACTCACATGAGGCAGACACACTAGGAACACATCATTCATCTATAACCCCTGAAAACACTCATGCACCTCCATTGTAAATATGCCCAGCTCAGCTTGCAAAATATTGAGTTGGAAATCTTAAACTGCTGGAACTGAAATCCAGCATATCCTCAGCTCTGGTGCTCAAAGGGTGACCCTATTTCCCCCCACTAGGTATCACTTGTATGCTGGTGATACCTAGATAAACATCTGATTAGAGAACAGCACAGAGAAGCATACCAGCTTAGTGAGATGTCTTGACCATGTCTATTTTCAGATGAAGGAAAGCTCTATTTGTTTGAATGGATCTAAGAGAAATTCAGAGTCATAAAATGGCTACCTCATTTCAATTGGCCTTCCAGTCTGGGCTCACCTCCTACCTCATGCCATCAAATCAGAAAAATTGAAATAATTTTTCACTCTGATCTGAACTTCAATCCACACATTGGCGCAGTGGTCAAGGGAATTCATTTACAACCCTTGTTCCTCTGGAAAATCATTCTGCTTCTTCAAATAGATCACTGCATAGAGCTTGCACATACTCTGGGCATGGCCCAATTGAACTATAGCAACATAGTCTACATCCTACACAGTCTCTCAAATAACGAAATACCATGTTGCAAAAAGTGTAAAGTTAAACAGCCAAAATTTGCCCAAGCGCACAAAAACACGAGAATATTAAGTCAGCCATGACAGCACTCTAGTGGCTTCGGCTTGCTTCAGGATCAATTTCAAAGTGCAGCATTATGCATAAAGAATACTGGTCATCATTGCTGGATGTCTCCAGAAACTGGCACACTACTACATTCCCCCCAGGTACCTGTGACTGACCTAGGGCCATTGAGCCAATAAAGTTCCTGTTAGACCTGGCATAATTTTGCATGGTTGCCCCTGTCTTTTTGCTTCTGGCCTCCTGTTTTTGATTGTGTGCTGGACTTTGTTTTCGCTAGTGTTTGGACTCTGGGCACTTTACCACTGCTGACCCGTACTAAAGGGCATGTGCGCTGTGTCTAAAATGTAATGTCATTTGGTTCTTCCATGATTGGCATATTTGATTTACTAGTAAGTCCCTCGTACAGTGCACTACATGTGCCCAGGGCCTGTAAACCAAATGTACTAGTGGCCCGGCAGCACTGATTGTGCCACCACCATGTGTAGCCCTCCAAATGTGTTTCAGGCACAGTTTTTAACTGCCATGTCGACCTGGCAAGTACACCTAATTTCCGGGCACAAAACATTCCCTTTTACCACATGTAAGGCACCCCTAAGGTAGGTCCTAGGTAGCTCCAAGGAAGGGTGCTGTGTATTTAAAAGGTGGGACATGTGCTGTAAAGTTTTCCATGTCCTAGTAGTGAAAAGCCACTAAATTCGCTTTTTCCTATGGTATGGCCTATCTCTCCCGTAGGTTAGCATTGGAGCTGTCCTGTAGCATTCTACATGGGTATCTTCCAATTGGGAGCTGATAAAAATTGGAGTTTGGTGTCTCTGCACTCACAAGTTAAAAGCACATCCTTTAGTGAAGTTGGTTTTTAAATTGCAGGTCTGAAAATGCCACTTTGAGAGAATTTGCATTTTCTTACTTTCTGTGCCTCTGCCTGCCCCTAGAATACATGTCTGGGTTGGATGCCAGTTGTACTTTGTGAATCCACTCTAGATAGTCAAACACAAAGGGAGCTGAGGTATGCCCTTCATATCCCAACGGAGCCGCAGTGCCTCCGAAGTACCGCCGCTGCGTGAGTCTCCGAAGTCTGTGACACACCATTCCAACTCTGATGCAGCGCCTGCGGCCTGGTGGTTCAACATTGACGCAGTGGAATCGATGCACTGTGCTGTGACATTGACGCATCATCGTGGAGTACGATGGGCAATAGTAATTGCTCTAGCCTTTCTTTAACTACCTATGCATTATTCTTCCATCTGCAAATATAGTGTGTGACTACAGGGAGCCATCCTCGCTCCCCCGCCATTTCGAACAAGAACTTCAGTAAAACTCGGTAAGAAATACCAAGAGCACGCACATAAAATGACCCGAGTAATGAAGCGATCAAAGAATGTTTGGTGTAGGTTCAACCTACGCATATGTCTGGGTGCTAACTTCTATGGACTCAATCATGTGTTTACGCTGATTCAGTGCTCTCCAGTGGTCTAAACGATGTGCCAGCTATTTTTTTCTGCAGTTTTATATAGCACAAGCTCCATGTGAAGGTGTTGGGGCTCTTTACATGAGCAGCAGTTACATTACACACGGACACATTCATTTTTTTTTGGGGGGGGGGGGCAAGGGGATATTACGTGATTTGCCCTGAATCACAGGATGTTGAGCCAATGCTGGTTTTATAACACTCTATATATATAAAACTCCCGATTTGATTAAACTCCCAGTTAAATGAATGAGGTCAACTTTGAATGAGCTCTATTTGGAGACAGATCTTAATTCGAGTGAAGGGTATTAAACAGAAAGATTGCCAGCAGAAAATAATATTTTGAATCCTGAGGTTGTGCAGAGGAGTTTAAGGCTGGCATTACATTGTTGATGTTGCAAGCTGGAAACAATGTTTCCACAAGGTGAAGAGCTAGACTGTGGACAGATCTGAATACCAGCGCAAGGAATTTGTTTAGGAACTTGCGTGGTCACTGACAGCCTACCTGCATGGTGTCTATATGGGGTGATAATAGATGTAGTTATTGGATGGGTCAACAGGGTATGGATGGGCAAAACTACCAACTGTAAAATAGCGGGAAGAAGATGTCATAGAGGAACATTTTGCTGAGGGGCCAGTGTATTAACCCAGTACCTGTCTGCGTGGAGAGTGAATTATTGCTGATTTTACCATTGCTCGGCTGTTGAGGTAATGAAGGAGTGCAATCTTCTGATGTGAACTTAAACCACAAGATTTGGTGTTCTACAAGGTTTAGAGATGAGCTGGAGGTCAAGAAATTGTTGATGGAAGAAATTTGGAGTGGTTGAGGAAAAATATATAAAATCTTGAGTGAGTTACGCGTTCGGCAGCACGTGACATCTTGTGAATTTCACAGCAATTGTTGAATAGCGAGGCAATTTTCCGTCTATCACAATGAAGACACAGCATTTGATAATGAATAGGCAGAATGGATGTATATCCCTGGAAAGTGTAAGTCTTCTCACCTGTTGAAAATAAGACCCATTTCCTCTTATAGCTTCTTGCCTACACACTTACAGGCACATGCATCAATGTAGGCTTGTGCGATTCCTTAATTGCGATTATTAAGGAAAACGCAATTAAGGAATCGCAAAAGCCTATGCATGTAGGAATCGCTATAAAATTAGCGATTCCCAAACATTCCTTAATTGCGACTCGCAAATTGCGAGTCGCAATTAGAATGCCTTCCCATTCATTCCTATGGGCCTACAGGCCCTTAGGAATGAATGAGAAATTGCATGCGCAATTTGCGAGTACCAATAGGTACTCGCAATTTATTGCATGCATTTCATGGGTGCAAGGGTGTCAAAAGGACACCCTGTTGCACCCCTGAAATTGATCTGTGCACACATGTTGCGCACACACATGCCCCAAGGGCATGTGTGTGTGTAACCTACAACTTTGAAAAATGCACTTTAGTGCATTTTTCTCAGTTTTTACAAATTACCATCAAGTTCAAATTGATGGTAATTTGCGGCCCCTATTAGCGAAATCTCTATTTGCGATTTCATCATGCATTGCATTTAAGGAATCGCAAGTTGCGATTCCTTAAATGCAATCGCAATTTAAGAAATCGCAAAAAATTGCCATTTCTTAAATTGCGAGAGCCTTACAGTGTGATGCATCGCAGAAGCCCTTTTTGCGGGCGCAAACGGCCGATTTTTGCGAATTGCACCGTTTGCGCTCGCAAAACAGGTTGATGCATGTGCCTGTTAGCCTTTTATTAGAGGATTTTATTCAAGGAAATCTTCTAGCTTTATGATTCAGGAAACAGGTGTGAACATTTAAGGGGTACTCTATGCCATGATGGTAAGAGTTTGCCATCATGACTTGCCAAGATGCCAAGGAATATTTGACTTACTATGATTATCTGGTCTTCTACAAATAGCCAGTGCTTCGAAGACCAGCAATGCAGCTAGTTTGCATTCAGAATCATTATGTACAGTATAAAACGTAGTGTTGCCATGGCAGTACCTTTGTGAAGCTGCTTGCAACCCGTTTTAGGAATAGATGGCCTTTGTCAAATGCAAGGGTAAGTCACGCATAAATAAACATCAATCATAGCCATGGGTTTGCCCATGAACATAAAAACAGGACGGGCTTGTCATCAAACAATCTGATATCAGTTGACATCCGTGATTCCCGTGAAATCTGACAGCGACTCAGTTGAGGTACAGCATCTCAGTTTAATGTCTGCCTCAGGACCCGGGTTTTGCCACGATAGGATTCTCGTCCAGCTAGAAGCCATGACTAACAAATGGCTTCTGAAGTGCAATATCCCCACTTCAAACTTGACCCGGTAGTAATGAGCTAATCATCGGCGCCTTGGAGATGAGAACCCCCTCCTTGTCATTTATTTTGATAGAGCAGGGTGCAGTTTTAGAAGTCTGTTTCAATGTAATTATCCTAATTAATTGCAGTAATGAACCTTCGCTGCTGATAAGCACATTCCATTCTTGTACTGTAGCCGTTCATCATTAATTTACAAAATATGATCATTTCCCTCTTGCAACTCTCTCCATAATAACCGCACTGGTATCTCAGGAAAGCCAGAGGCGCGCTCTGTTGCCCAGGCAATTCTTTCCGCCACCAGCATCATGAAGGGTCATTTATTGCTTAATGCTGTCATTTAGCTGATTCCAACGCCCTCCCAATTTTGGAAGCTAATGAAATTAAAACTCAAGGACAAAAAGTGATTTCCGCTGGATAACACAGTTTGGTCCAGTGCGAAGCCAGGAGGAGAAGTTTATTCTGATTGTCCCAACCCCACATTGCTACTGGGGCACATCTTTGTAAAAAATCTACTCAAGGGCCAACAGATAATTAATAGTGTATGCTGATTTTAAATTATAAAGAGTTCTATGCTTACGGATGTGGTGCATATCAATTTGTATGGCGGAGGAGGACCTCGTGGATTCTGTGGTTTAATGGTAATAGTCAGTGACGGCGGCAGTCCTGGCCGGCAGGTGCACATTCTATCATGGAATATTAATGGTCTCAAGTGGCCACATAAGTGCAAACTGGCACAGGAAGAACTGAATGCGCTTAAGCCACAAGTTCTCTCTCTCCAGGAGACGCAGCTGTCTCAGACTGAGGGCACACTGTTAAAAGAACTGGGCTATCAGGTTCTCTCCATTTCTTGTTTTACTTTCGCCCAGAGGGGGGACGCACTCCTGGCGCATGATAGTAGGTGGGGGTTCTGCGGTAGAAGATGGACTCGGGGCGGCGCTGGCTGGTGGCAACCATTCAGAAGGATAGGGTGCGCTTTACCATTTGTGTCGTGTATGGGCCAAATATGGATGACCCGAAGGTTCTGGATTTTCTTTTGTCCGAGTTGCATCTCTGGGATCCACCCTATATCGTTTGTGGCTGTTTCAGTGTGATGCTATGTCCTAATAGAGACTTGCCATCCCAGTGTGCATCTCTGAATCACATTTATGATGACTGCGAGGTGCTTTGTATCAGCTAATCTCCTCATATTCTCTAGTAGATTTTTGGCGCTTTAAGGACCCTAATGAACCAGGATTTACATTTTATTCTTCTCCTCATAAAGCTATGTCAAGGTTAGATTAGTTCCTGATTAGTAATACTCTGGGTTCTTCTTCAAAGATTGTACTTAACCCAAGGGTCTTGTCTGACCACAGCTCTCTGTCGCTGTTTATTCAACTTGGGGAGCTCACGCAGGTATGAAGTCCTTGGAGCTGGACATTCAAACGTAGATTACTATTGAAATGTGGCTATGTTAGCTCTATGAATGCCCACCTAAGGGAGTGCCTTGAATTTAACATTGGCTCAGCACCACTCCCAGTGGTTTGGGATGCCCTCAAGGCTTCATGCAGTGGACAAACTCTTCAGTTCACCTCCAGTCAATGGAGGATGGCATTGACTGAGAAAACCACGGTCTGACGGACTCTCTGCTCCTTGGAATCCAATCTGGGATACAGTATTATGGTGAAGGATGGATCTTGGGCTGACCGGCTCTTGGAGCAGTAAATCTCCCTCAGAAAACAAATTTGGGACAGGGCGGTCAAAAATGGAAGGGCTCGGCAGATGTCTTATTTGGAAAACAGCAAAGAAATGGGGTGAATTCTTCCATTTAGAGTAAGGGACAGTTCTAGTTTTATTACAATCTTTCCGATCAGGGATGAGAACGGGGATCTTTTGATGGATCCAGTTGCAATTAGTGGTATCTTCCATCGGTTCTACCAGGACCTTTATAGTGAGGACTGTTTCTCTTCCACCGAGGACATTTTTCGATTCATTGGCAACATTTTGATCATACAGTGACTCCTATCCAGCGCTCAAAATTAGAGGCACCCATAACCCTTATGGCTCCCTTACCAGCTGGAAGGCTTCGAGTCCTGAAAGATACAGTCAGAGTTTTATGCCATCTTCTCGCAGACTCTGGCTCTGGTGTGAGGGGATTTGTTGAATCCTTTGATTTCTCTGACCGGGTCCCCGAGTCTTGTAGGGAGACTAATATCATAATTTTTCCAACAAAGGGGAAAGATCCGACTATGCGGATCATACCACCCAATTTCTTTAATGAACGCCGATTTTAAGATCTATATGCGTGTTCTCGCCAATCGGCTGTCTGTTATCATCTCAGAATTGGTGGATCCAAACCAGCATGGTTTCATCCCAGGCTGGGACACAACATCACATGTCAATACAGCAAGCATGGCTTTGGAGGTGGCCTCTTCTGGAGGGGGGCCTGTTGTATGATTTGTTTGGATGCTGAGAAGGCCTCCGATCGCTACTCCTGGCCCTTCCTCTGGTGGGTCCTGGAGTCTGCTGGCTTAGGCTCAGTCTTTGTCTCTAGAGTGAGGCGCATCTACTCTGTTCTTAAGGCAAGGATTCGCATTGTGGGCTTATTATCAGATCCCATTCTATTCAGGGGTGCCCTCTTTCAACTCAGCTATTCACGTTGTATATATAGAACCATTTATTCAATCTCTTAAACAGTTGGAAGAGATGCAGTCTCTGAGACTGCATCACTATGAGGTTAAAATCCTGGTCCACCCAGATGACATTGCCATCTTGACCCCTGCTCCGATCAGAGCCCTACGCGCAGTAGTTGTAGGAGCCCAATCATTCGGAGAAGTCGCTAGTTACAAGTTAAATTCAGATAATACTCAGATCTTATCCAATGTGACTCCTCTTGGTCAGGATGAGAGATGCGTACAGTCCTTGGTGTATCTTTGGGTCATCCTAACTATTAACATCTCTGAGATTCTGGAGAATAATTATGGGAAGCTGTACCAACATTCCATAGAGATTTTTTTCTAAATGGAATTGTTTTCATTTGGGCCTAATTGGCCGCTGCAATCTTATTACGATGATTACCCTCCCTCGGTATCTTTATCTTTTTCGTTGCATCCCACTTTTTCTTACAGTGGCTTTTTTCTCTAAAGTAGAGGCATTATAGCAGAAGTTTATTTGGTGTTATCAGAAGCCTCACTGTAAGATTCAGTTCTTGCCACAGCCTGAGGAAGATGGTGGGGTCTCACTACCAGTTCAGAGGTTTTATTACTTGCCGTCATTTTTTTCACAACTTTGGTTGGTTTTGGATTGGGGGGTTTGGCCACAGGGGCGTATGTTCACGGAGTTCCCCGGTGTGGGTATCATGGACACATTATACTTTAAGCAAACTTGCTTTAAGACTCTAAACGTTTTTCACCTCATGTGGCGTTCCTTTAAGCAAATATTTTCTGGTATCACCACATTTAATCAGTTCACGTACTTGGCTATATTCCTAATCTTCCTTATTGTATTCATGATGGCTTCAGGGACAGCTGAGGAAGGGTTAACCTCTCGAATTTAGGTCAACTATTTGAAAGATATGTTCTATCTTTATTTGGGAATATTCAGCAACAGTTTTATCTTCTTTAGACAGTCTTTTATAGATATCTTCAGCTACGGCACTTTATCTTAAGTCTTAAGGCAGAAGATTTGAGTTGTTCTGATAACCCCGGCCTGGACATTATAAGGAAAGCACCATTAAAGAGAAACATTTGGCTGGTCTACAAGTTAATATATCTGTCTTCTCAGGATCATTTGGATGATCCGTTCAAACTGAGGGCAAATAAGTGGAGCGATCTGCTCAATAAGGAAGAAACGAATGCTGACCTCTGACCCAGTAATGTGCTGTCTCATTCAGCTTTAAACGTGTCACGTAATAAGGTACATCATCTCAAATGTATCAACAACTGGCACCATACTCCACACCGTCTCTTTGTCATGAAACTACGCCTGGAGGACCGCTGTTTCCGTTCTCGGCTTGTGAGAGCTAATGCGGTTCATGTCTTTGCATCTTATCCTATTTTGCATTTGTATTGGGAATCTGTTTTCGGCAAGTTGTATGGCATCTCTAACCTTGAGGTCGTAGCTGATTAAAAACTGATTATGCAGTTATTCCCTCCTACCTATCTGGCTTATATTTCTTTTCTATCTCACTGGCTAGACTGGTTTTGGTACGTTTCGGGCTTTCTAATGAGCCTCCCGATCCGTGGATCTGATGGTGGGTATTGCTGAGCATAAGTAGGTAGGAGATGGCACTAATGCAGAATGATCCTCGGAAGAGAAAGCTGGGCCGGATTTGGGACCCTGTTTTGGGTTGGTTGGCTGATACGGCTGCCTCACAGGACTTGTCCGCTTAGTTCCCCTTTTCACTCTTCCTCCACAGTGCTCTCCTCCACCTATGCACTGGTATGTATTGTATTTGTGGATGATTTGTCTCCTTATGACCAATGTTGTCGTTTTAGCTTTGCCACTAATTTTGCTCTTACCTTATTTGCTGGACAAGTAATTTATTGTGTCCCCTTGCTTTTGGCATTTGTTGCTTTTTTGCTATTCAAAAATTAATAAAAATATATATTAAAAAAAGAGTTCTATGCTCTGATAAGCTCCCAAACATGTATATGTTGTCATTTAAAATATGGTAACATATTGCTTGAACAGCCGCATGTGAGAGTTAGGCCCTCATTCCAATTCTTGGGAATGTTTAAACAACGCATGAATCCTGCCCAAACATGAACATAAAGTATAGAACTCAAATCTGAGTCTGTGCTGAAGTCACAAGGCAATAATTGCAACATCAAACATTTCCACACATATAATATCACATTACTTAATGCACAATATCATGAATCAAGCATGACTGTGGGAGGTGGAGGTTAAGGATGGGTGAGTACAGATACTTTTTTGAGGCTTTATCTATGCAACAACACTCATACCATATTGAACTCTGCTGTTGCTTTCGGCATTATTGTTCCTCATGTAACCTCAAAGCTAGTTCTGCTAATATTCTGCTGCTCCTATGCATTTGGTGTGCACAGTGGGAGGACATGTTTTTCCTACATTACTGCAAAAAATTGAACTCCCTTCCTCCTTCTCTAAGTGAAATTGTCAAACATATGATGATTTCGAAGTCTCCCAAAATATGGCTAATTAGTTTGGATATTCTGGATTATTTGGTTTTTGCAGTTCCACTTAGCACTAGGAAAGCTTGCTGATGTCACTGTTGCTGGTTATTCATTCATTGAAAGCACAAGTTTAAGCATCATAAAGGGCTTCTCCATTGGTAGTTGTAGGAAGAGTTTCCAGAAATATTAGATTTTGTATCAATGTAAGAAGCTCAACAGAAACATTGTTAGATGGACACATTTTTGACAAGTGCTGGAGACATAGGGGTCGATTCCGATTCGGGCCGGAAAAAGCACCGACCGACTCGGATCCGGAAAAAATACCGACCGACACGTACCCGTGGCGCCCGACACGCCAAGTACGATGCAAGGCGCGAAAAATCCGACCGACACGTAACGAAACCAAGTCGACCGACCGAGCCGCACGGAAAACAGCAATCCGGCCGGAAAAACACGGAAATCCAACCGACCGACACGCACCAGGAACAAATCCGACCGAAACGTACACGCTAACTCCAAACCGCTAAGTACGATGCAAGGCGCGAAAACCACGAGCGAGTCGGACGGAGGACAAGCAGTACGACCGACACGCATACAAAACCGAGCCGAAGCAACACAATACACCGCGACCGACGCGTACGCAGCATAGAAAACTGCACAAACACAGCGTGAACGAAACGGAGAACACCGTACGAGACCAATGCAGGGTCCGACTCGGTCACAAGAACGTTTCCAACATACACAAACAGCACAAAGGAAAAATCACCCAAAAAAAGGCCAAACATGCAATTACCAAGCCAATAAATACTGGGGTGGGGTGGGGACAGAGAACAAAGACACACCCACAACTCCACCTATATAAAGGACACAAATCACTACCATGAGCCTTTGCAAATGCCATTCCACTGCCAGCACCCAAGAGAAAGCAACCACACACCCACAGCTCATCCCTCACACAAGCCACACACCATCAGCACACCAACAAATACCTACCTCACATACACCCAGCAAAACACACACTCACACACCCTCACCTGCACACCAACACACACATCACTCACCATCACCACCCATCACCATGCCCCCCAAGAAGAATCACAAGTTCCTAGATTGTGAATTGGAAGTCCTGGTAGACGAGATCCTCAGGGTAGAGCCACAGCTGTTTGGCACATTGGTCCAACAGACCCCCATGTCGCAGAAAACCAAGATGTGGGAGAGGATCATCAACAGGGTGAACGCCCAATCACCATGTCGGCGCACAAAGACCGACATCCAGAACAGGTGGTATGACGTGCGCAGGAGGGTACGGAAACTGCTGAAGCAAGACTACATCAACAGCCAACACACCGGCAGTGGCCCTCCTGCCAAGCCAATATACCTCAGGCCCTGGGAGGAGAAGGTGCGGGCCATCCTACCGCCAGTGAGCATATATGGACTAGAGGACATCCCAGAGCCTGGTGAGTACACAACAAATGTACACAATATACTGCCACAAAACACACACACATCACTGTCAAGGGGAGAGTCAAACCATGCACTCATAGCAATCACACAGCAACCAGAACAGAATCATCCCAAAATGTGTATGTCAGTCAGAGAAACACATGCCATCAAAAAAGTCACATCCAACTGTGCCAACACATGTACAAACACAACCACAACTACAGCTAGGCAGTGGCACAAATAGAACTAACAAACACATCCACACATGTAGCCACCACAACAACACCAACACACAGTGAAGACCACTCAAAGGAAGGAATTCTGTGTATGCTGGCCAAGTCAGTGTAGCCAATAGCATCATGGGAGTCGCAGTCACACATATTGCCCGCCCCAAAACTGTCCCATCAACACCACCATGAACCATGCGCACATCACAGGGAGTGGAGAAGGACTCACAAGATGGCTGACACTGGCTACTGCTGTGGGGAGCACAAGGCCCTGCTGCCAACTGTGCACCAACAAACAGCTGGACACCACTGACTGACATCCTGAGAGACAACTTCCACTCCCTGCAATGCAAGCACGTTCCATGGTGGGATATCTGGCTGGCTGGGTGGGAAGGGGGACTTGCAGCACTGACTATAGTCACCAGCACCTCCCCTCACACCCCCCCAACACAAACTCCACAGTACCCACCTGGTAGAATGCAATGCCCTCCATCCTAACACAAGATCCCACAAAGCACCACCACCCTGGGTTATGTTGTGTGAAGCACAGGGACACTCTTGGAACTCTTAGCCAAACAACTGCCAGGACAACACTCCCAGCCATCCTGTCAGCACAGCCAGCCCACCCCACAGGGAAGCAGAGTCAAAAGGAAGGAAGCATGGGCATGCTGGGAAGGGGGTGGAGGCAATAGCATGATGGGAGTCGTAGTCACAGACATTGCTCAGCCTCACAACTGGCCCATCAACACCACCCTGAACCATGCTCACATCACAGGGAGTGGAGAAGGACTCACAAGATGGCTGACACTGGCTACTGCTGTGGGGAGCACAAGGCCCTGCTGCCAACTGTGCACCAACAAACAGCAGGACACCACTGACTGACATCCTGAGAGACAACTTCCACTCCCTGCAATGCAAGCACGTTCCATGGTGGGATAACTGACTGGCTGGGTGGGTGGGAAGGAGGTCCGGCTGTCAACCAAACACAAGCAATGCAGACCATGTTCACACCCCAGAAAATACATAGAAATGCCCAAATAATGCAGGACAATGTGCCACACCAATATCAACCCCTGACTGTGACGACTTAGGACAATGCAATGTACAGGCCCGCACCCAGAGGCACAGTCACAACTGTCATGTGTGTCAACCATTGATGCCTGCAGAAACATGACATACATTGTTTGTGTCTCCCAAAAACAGGTGATGATGGGGACACAGCAGCAGACGCTGAGGAGTCCCAGTCCCAGGCTCAAGAGGATGCCGAGCTCACTGGCGTCGTACAGCCTCTGTCCTCCTCGGACGATGAAGAACAACCTGGCACATCCGGTGCAAGTCAACATGCAGCACCAGCAGGACCACCAGCTGCAGCACCAGCAGGACCACCAGCTGCACCCCCTGCACCCACCCCTACAACGACTGTCACCACGAATACCATCCCTGCCGACATGGACAGAATAAGGAGCAACACCAGCACAGTGACCCTGGACCAACCTGGGGCCATGGACACCACCACCACCACCAACCCCCAAGGTGGACCAGGGTTATCTGTGCGTGCCACTGCACACACTGCACATGTCAGCAGGGGTGGTGGGAGGGGTGGGAGACAGAGGTCGCTGCTTGCAGACGTTGCTGGTGTGCATGACGACCCACAACTGGTACGCATAGCTGATGCGTACCAGTCCAGCACCGGAGAGCTCAGCCAGGTAGTGGGGCTCCTCAGAGACATTAAACAGCAGCAGGCTGCCCATCATGCCCGCTTGGACTCCCACATGTCCCACGTGGAGTCACACATGTCCCGTGTGGACTCACACATGTCCCGCGTGGAGTCCAAGTGGGATGCACTGCATGAGATGACGGCGGTGCACAGGGACATTTTACAATGCCTCCGCCAGATGAACAGCAACCAGTCCACACCTCCCTGTGTGCCAACAACATCTGGTGCCAAACAAACTGCAACTGCCACAGGGAGGGAGGAGGACTCTGGCGGAGAGTCCCCTGCACCGCAGCAGCCTGCACTTGAGGGCCCCCCCAAGAAGAGGGGTTGTCCGAGGAGGGAAAAGTGAGAGGCCGATGGCCAAGCGCAACTCCCAGGAAGCCTGAACCTGTTCTGGATGTTCGCCTTTGTGCACAGACTGTTCACCCTGTTGACGGCAACACTACTCCCACACATTGCATGGGGAGTACAAGTTGGACCAATGTGTCAGACAACTGTGGCCCCGATACTGGGGATCCTGTCTACCCGGACTTTCAATTCACCTAGGAACTTGGGATTGCAAGATTCATGTACAGCACAACCCATCCTAAGCACTATTAACACAAATGTATCACAATAAACACACTAATACACCATACTTGCCTCTGTCGTGATTCCAACGTGGGTGCTGTTATGGGGATGATGAACTGCAAAATTACACTGTGTATGCGAACTGCAACAGCAAGGACAACACAGGCATGTGAGTACAGGCAACGTGACACACATGAGGGAGACACACCACCAGGGCTACACGACACATACACACCTAGGCCATCTGACTCATTGCCTACACTGATGTTGCCAGGGAAGACGGTGCAATGCACAGACACCACACCCATTCCCAATTGTAGTCAAGTAGCCCACAGGTGCAGTAAGCAAATGGCAGTCAAATGTGTGACCACAGACAACGCACATCACAAAGTGAAGCACAGGTTTATTACACAGTTGCAACATGCCGTAACCACTACAGATGCAAGGTAACCCCACCTGGTAGCGGGCACACAGTCAACAACTGTAGACGGAAGGAAGTCCATGGGTGTGGCGCACATCACCTGTAGGGACACAACAGCTACCAGCCTGGATGTGCAATCACGTCGTCGGTGGACACAGTTGACCAAACGAATCTGAAAGTACCCTGTGAAGGACAGAAATGACACACAGTCAAAAGCAATGGAGTACAGGACAGAACAGCAAAACTCATGCACAATACATGTTACAAGATACCCACCCAGAACCAAGTTAGCATGTCAACACTGTTGGGGAGTACAGCCCACCTGTCACCACACATCGCAACACACATCCAGTCAAGTAGCCCATGGACACACTCCAACAGCACCAGAGCACCACCCACACATCATGCCAACTCACATCATTGACATGACACCTCAGGATACTCACATTCAGCTAAAGAAGTTGGTGATGAGCTGTGTGCGGACATCACCATCACCATCATCATCATCATCATCGTCACTGGCATCGTGGTCCAGGCCAGGATCCTCCACAGGTGGCGGATGTTGGTCATTGTCATCCTGGATGAGAGGCAACTCCTTCCGCACTGCCAGGTTGTGGAGCATGCAGCAGACGATGATAATCTTGCACACTTTCGCAGGGGCATATGGGAGGGACCCTCCGGTCTTGTCCAGGCAGCGGAAGCGGCTCTTCAGGAGACCAAAGGTCCGCTCAATCACTCTCCTGGTCCGACCATGTGCCTCATTGTAGCGCATCTGGGCAGGTGTCACAGGGTTCCTGAGGGTTGTCAGCAACCACGGCATGTTGGGGTATCCCGAGTCACCTACGGACAGACAAGTGCACATTAGCTGACTTGGAAAAGTGGGCGGAATACTACAGATCAGATCACACACAATGGCACAAAGTCAGTACACACCGACAAGCCAGGCACGCTGGTTCTGCATCTGTGCCATCATCCTGGGGATGCGACTACTCCTCATCACAAAGGCATCGTGTGCTGAACCAGGGAAACGGGCACACACGTGTGTGATGGTCATGTCTGCAAGACACACCACCAGTGCATTGACCGAGTGGTAGTGCTTGCGGTTCCTGTAGGCCTGCTCCTGGGCCTGTGGTGGTACCAAAGCCACATGTGTCCCATCAATGGAGCCAATTAAATGCGGCATCCTCCCCAGGGCATAAAAGTCACTCTTCACGTCAGTGAGTCGTCGCAGTCTAGGGAAATAGATGTACCGGTTCAGGAAGAGCAACATTGCCGCCAAAACATCGCGGAGCACACGGCTGAACATGGTCTGTGACATCCCACCAGCAGTCGCCACAGTATGTTGGAAGGTACCGGTGGCAAAGAAGTGTAGGGCTGCCATCACCTTCACCTTAGGGGTCAGCGCTGTAGGATACGGCCGGCCAGGCTGCAAATGTGGGGACAACTGCACTGCCAAATCCTCAATCAGCTGCCTGGTGAAGCGGTACCGTCGGATGCTGTCCCGTTCCACCATCGTTGCCAGGTCTGGGAATGGCCGATGGACAGCAGGAGCCCTGCAGTGCAGAGGAGAAGTAAGCAAGATTGTCAGTCACCCCACATATGCGGCATTGAACACACTCAAGATCCCAACATACATCATTATGAGGCACAACTACATGAAGTGTGCAGTACCGGAAGGACATGTATGGTACATACATGGCCAACATCTGTCAACACGGTCCTACAGGTGGCATCAATTTGTCCCAGGTTGGCCCATTGGATATCATGAGGCCGTGTCACAGTTCCCATCTCCTGCTGCCGTGTCACAATCACCCCCACAGTGACATGTGAGGACAGATGTGCCCCAGGCACCACAGCTCAACGACAGGTACATTCCCAGGGACCCTGTAATGCCACATGGACACTGGCATTACATGGAGTATCATGTGTACACCACAGCAAAACAAACATGACCCCCACAGGTAGTGGCCCCACTTGCCACGGCAGGACAGACATGGACGTCTGTGACACACACGCACAACATCAGAGTCCATGCACACACAACGTGGATGTGGAGACTGTCTCCCATTGTGCACATGAAATCAGAGACATTGTAAACACTACATGCACAAAGACTGTGGAGGTCCATCACTATTGTGCCACTGGGACACCCTGGCTCAAACATACCGTCCCACATGGGACTCACGGGGTATATGACATGACATACACAAACACCACTGTGAAATGTGACCATGGCACATGCACAGATATGAACAGTTGCACATCACAGTGGTCACGTACACGTAACACCCAGGATCCTGTCCCCATGAACACGTGCACAGCCTGGGGGTGGCTGCCCACAGGTGACACCCACAGGACAACATGTTCACCAACATACACACAATAGGAAATGCAGCCTTACATGCCTTATGATAAGGTTTGGACAGGCTGTCGTGATGTAGGTGTGCCCCTCACTCCCTGGGAGCTATCTGTGGCTGGCATATGTCCATCTGAGACAGGCATGTTGACATATGCCAGTCACATGTACAGTGATGCGTTGTACTGCAATGGACCGATCGGTGCCTCCGGCCGGCCCATTGCTTTCAATGTGTGCGGGTACGCGTTGTACCCCTGTGCGCGTTGAACTGCAATGGACCGATCGGTGCCTCCGGCCGGCCCATTGCTTTCAATGTGTGCGGGTACGCGTTGTACCCCTGTGCGCGTTGAACTGCAATGGACCGATCGGTGCGCACCCATTGACAATGGGCTTGCCTGGCAACGGACGCGTTTTCGAATTTCGAACGAGTCGGTTGCTGGAAAATCAGTTGGTCACCCACAACAATGTTGCAAAATCATGTATGTCATGAAGTTGAAGATTTGAAGGATGCTGTGGGCGTGTTTTGGTGCTGCTATTCCATGGATTGGCCAGATTCAGAAGATGCAAACGACTTGGACCTATCACTTTGGACACAAGGGACAGTATCTGCCTCTCCAGCACATATATATTGCTGGCTGTCCCCTGAGAGCCCACTTGCCTGCACTACATGCTCCAAGACGACATCTGCCACTGCACTGCTGCTGTCTCTGCCCCTCTGGACCCTGCAATGGCACGTACTGTGGAGAGAGCCCCAGCCTTCAGCCTTGAAGAGAACCAGGCCCTGCTGGACAGCCTACTTCCACAGTACAGCAAGCTGTATGGGACACCAGGGGAGCAGGTGAGTGTCCTGTGCACTGCCTTTCTGAATGTGCATTTTGTCTGACTAGCAAGGCTGAGAGTCTGCACGCCACTGGCTAGCAGGCTCACTGAGTAGTTGTCACCCCCATAGTGTGTAGTGACTTGCACTGGACAGGTATGGTGCAGTGACAGTGCTTCTGAACAGGGTTTTACTCCCCATGCAATGATACCATGTAGTGACTTCTGGAAAACTGTCCATGGGCAGCCGTGCACTGCCTGTGTACACCATGTGCCCCTGTGATTGCGACATGTATATGCAACTGTGTCATGCACGGATATGTTGCATGTGTAGTAATGGCCTTATCACTTTGTCATCCTGACAGGCTTCTGCCCATCAGAAGCAGGAGATCTGGAAGGACATCGTCCGGGCTGTCCGGTCCGTGGGGGTCTACAAGCGCCGGATCTGCAACTGCCAAAAGAGGTGGCAGGACCTTCGGGGCTGGACCCGGAGGATTGCACGGGTCCAGCTGAAGCTGTCGCCTCCTCGCAGGAGGGGCGGAACACGGACCCTGACCCCCACATGCTCAGGATCCTGGCGGTGGTCTTTCCAGACCTGGATGGGCAGCTGAAGGCCAGAGAGCAGCAAGGAGGGGGTGAGTCAAAGACTGCACTGTGAACTCTGTTTAACATGCTATGTGCCCTCCTCGGGCCTGGTTAAACTGCCACAGTACAGCAGTCATGTTGTCCAGGAGCCATGTCCCTCTATTGTGCACTGCCCACTCCTCATCTGATACCCAGGTGTGGCCCTTACATGCAGGGAATTCTGTCACTTAGGACTGTGTCCTTGCAGTTTGCTTGACTCAAGGTGGGAGACAGCATCTGTTTCCCTGACTCTGTGGTGGGCATCATGGGTGGGTCCATTGCTTACACAATGCCTGTATTCTGACATGTATTCAGCGTGTTACTTTGATCTGTGGTCCAATTGCTGAGCTGATCCACCACATGTGGCTGGGGTATCTGGCACACACCCATGCTGCGGGTGGGAACAATGTTTGGGCCCCAGGAGTATGTATATGACGTGTGTCACACATACTTAGCCAGCTGCCTACAGTCCAGGGCTCATCCCTCATTCATGTGGGGCTGGACAGTCATGCCTACTCCAGGCCATACAATACACTCTGTACTCCCACTCCCGTGTATCAGCTGACACATTGTGCGCAGTGATTTGACCCCTCAGGTGTCTGCCTCTGTGTCAGTGTGCTGTGGATTAGTCGCCAGGACTGCTGTGGAGTTTCTTGGTAGGGGCTCAGCATGCCACTGGAGATGTGACCATAGGAGACGATACTTGTGTGTCACATAGGTGTCTGATCAGCTGCCTATGCAGACTGGGGCATGTGAATGTGAAGTTCAGGCAGCTGTTCCCCATTCACAGCAGAGTGTGAGGGCTCAGGTTCAGAGGGTAGTGTCACAGGTCTCCCATATGTCCAATAGGTATGACCCGGACAGATGAGGGTTGAGAGGATGTGTTGTGGGGGGATGTACATGTGCACTTGTGCAGCTCCAGGACTTGCATTCCCCATGACCTACTATTGTGACACAGTGCAGAGTGTTGTTGTCTGGCTGCAAAGTCATACATCACTGAGACAGTGATGTATGACTTTGCAGTCATGCCTCCGCCATGGCATGTGTCTACTGATTGGTGAGCCTGCAGGGGAGTGACATGTGCTACATGCACACCATAGTGGCGCTGGCTATCAGGACATGGGTGCATCATGGTGTCTGTCGCTGGTATGCATCACATGCATTTCCTATTTGACTCTGGGCATCCCTTTCATCCGGAAACCTGTACTGACTCAGTGGCAAGAGCTGTGATGTGTGCATGTCCACATGCCACACCGTGTCCTCTGCACTGTCCAACTACTGTGTACTTGGTGCATGTGTCCACACTGGGGTGTTGCAATCCAACAGACACCAGACAGATGGGTGCAAGGCCATGTGGGATGTGAGTGCCATGCTTGGCATCAGACTGACAATTGGCTTCTCCTGTTCAGTTAGGGCACTTTTAGCAATGTACAACTAATGATGCCAGGGCTTGCTCTGTGATGTGCTGTGCTCACAGTGGTGTGTGCGTTTTGTGCAGGTGACTGATGTCTGTCTGTTTCCCCATTGTTTGCAGATACATCCACGGCCACGGAAGGGGACAGCTCCACGGACCAGGAGGAGCCAGAGAGCCAGACTGGGTCAGCAGCCGAGGAGTGGTCGGAGGGACCCAGTGGCACGGAGGGCGAGGGGAGCCACACCGAGGAGTCCTCAGCAGCATCCACCTCAGCTGAGGACCAGAGCAACTCGGAGGATGACTCCCTTGTGGAGGCGGGTGTCAGCAGCCACCACACCCCAGCTAGTGTTGCTGTCCCCGCCACCACCAGCACCACCACCGCCCTCCCATCGGCTCCCATTCCCCAGGTCCGTGGAGGCTCCCATGTCC
This sequence comes from Calotriton arnoldi, assembly GCA_963921515.1. Taxonomy (NCBI): domain Eukaryota; kingdom Metazoa; phylum Chordata; class Amphibia; order Caudata; family Salamandridae; genus Calotriton; species Calotriton arnoldi. The sequence goes on along the minus strand of CAWUFW010011420.1, from coordinate 4,786 downwards.
GGGAGCGTGTCTCCTTTGGGCCAGGCACCGCAGCCCCTGCCCCTGTGTCCCCTGCTGCCCTGAGTGAGGAGTCTGTGTACCTCCTTCGCCAGCTCCATGTAGGCCAGACAGCCATGCTGAGTGTCCTCCATGCGCACACCGCGCTGTTGACTCAGCTGGTGTCGTTCATGGAGGGCATCTCATCGGGCATGTCTGACCTACAGAGGGGCAATAGGTCCATGGACTCCTCCCTGACGGCAGCAGTGTCCCTCCTCAAACGGTCCCTCACCCCTCCTGCCTCTGCTCCATCCACACTCCCCAGCACCTTACCCATCCCAAGCACACACACACCGGCACAGGCACACACCAGCACACACACATCCAGCACACTGACACACACGCCAATGACAAAACGCACACGCACGCACATTCAGGGGACTGAAGCCAGACTCACAGGGGATGGGGCCCTGGAACACACACACGCATCCACATGCACTGCGCAGTCCTCAGTTCCCTCTCCCTCCAAAGCACCCTCCCTTGCCTCACCTGCAACCCCAAAGTCACAGCAGCTCTTCCTCTGTGACCTCGGCCTCTTCCCCACCGATGAAGCTGCTCCAGCATCCCGGGGGAAGAGGAAGCCCACCCACACGGAGCAGAGTGCCCCTCGCCCCCGGACACCCTCCCCCAGGCGCAGACGGACTGAGGCCCCCACCCGCAAGTCCCCCGGAGTCCTAAGAGCAAGACCCCGCCACCGCCCTGCAGCTATGGCACAAGGTCTCCGTCCTCCATCCCTCAGGCCCCCACTGCACAGGTGCCCCCACCACACCCTGCCCCAGGTTCCCCCACCCACAGATATACCATCCCCAAGAGGATCAGGCCTTCTCCCCCTGCCACTTGCTCTCCCAGCACCACACCCCCCGCTGCGCTTGTCTGTGCCACTGATGTGGTGAGGGTGTCCTCCCCTCTGTCCAACCCACCTTGCCTGTTCCCCATTCTCCTCCCCTGGAGGTAGGCACTGCAGTGGAGTCCACTACCGCCCTGTCTGACTTGGGCACTGCAGTGGCGGACCTGTCCACTCCATCTGCAGGGTCCACTGCAGTTGTGCCGGCACCCACGACATCTGAGTCATGCCCCCAGTTGTGCCGGCACACACCATGTCAGACACCTCCACTGCAGTTGTCAGTGGCTCTCCAGCACCCACCACCCCTTCCCTGACTCCCCTGGTGAGCCCTGATCCTGTCCCTGCGGTGCCTGGCCTGCCCCCCGGTTGAGTGGATTGTCCCTGGTTTTGTGCAGGCATGCGTAGGGTGACATCTGCCAGTGTCACCCTGTTTGAACTTTGACAATGGACTGGCCATTGGCCTTTGCTCTTTTTTTCTGGACGTCGTTTTCATTCAACACATATGCTGAATAAAGCAACTTTCTTTTCTCTAGTGCTCATGCTTCAGATGTACATGTTGTTGGTGCTGCTAACCATGCCCTTGCTGCATTGATGGTGATATCTGGTCTCATGATTATGAAGTGTTACTGTGCAGGAACCCATGTGGTCCAGGGGGAATGTGTCCTATCATGTGGTGTATCCATGTCATCCATAGCAGCATCTGAGGGTGTCATGTGTTCAGTATTTGGCAATGGGATTTCCTACTTACATTAGCAATTTCATATCTGTGGCTTCCACCCCTGCACATCTGTTGTGCCTGCCATTGTTGGATTTGTCTACTTCCCTGACCGTGTTGCCATCTCCACTGGACATGCAGGTTTGGGCATCAATGGGGAAGGACTCATCCGTGTAGTCAGTGCAACATTGCTATACAAGTGTGTTGGATCTGTGCTGATGATTCCGTTGGCACATCCATGACCAGGCTGATGTGACGGGAGCCCTCATTTGGTGCTAATTGTTGATTGTGTGACCAAGTGCTCAGCTGACATGATGGGGCCCTACTGAGGCAACATATGGCACAGCTTTCCTCACACAGGAGTGGAGTCCCCTCATGGCAGTGTGTACACGTGTGACATTGCCTGCGCCCAAGGTGTGTGTTGTATGTGCATGTCTGTGTGTTCACTTTCATTCATCTGCGCATGCTGTGATCCCTAGTGTTGTACCTGTTTGTGATGCTTGCTGACTTGAGCTATGTTCCCCCAAAGTCTTCTCCCTGTGTTCTCTGTGATGTGGGTGCATGGCACATTACTGGTCATCAGGGTGTCACCCATAGGTGTGTTTGCTGTCAGGGCTGAGTTTGTGTGCAGACGCAGATGGGTCACAGTCAGGTTTCCCCTTGGCACTTGTTGTTTGCCCCTGTCATGTGATTTTCAGTTCGTGTTATCTTTAAGTTATTGTGACACGTTGTGTGTGTGACTGCTGGCACTCCTCAGGGTCCGGGCTGCGATGTTGGTTGTTGTCTATGTGTGTTCTTTGTGGGTGACCTTGGCTTCTTCATTGGTGTGTGACTGTGGCTGGGATCCCATTGGTTGGTGTGGTATCGCCGTCATGTCCATGTACAGCGTAGTGTGCAGTGTGTCAGACATTCAGGAGTCTTGTTGAGTGGCCATGTGTGATGTGTTTCTGCACCTTGGTTCCCACCCACCACCCTGGAATAGTCATGGGTGCATGTGCAATGTCACCAGTGCATGTGTACTTCACTGCTGCACATTGTTGGAGGTCGAGGGGTGTGGTCTTGAGTGTGTGCAGATGGGAGTTGTTGCCCAGCTAGACCCCTGCCTCCATGTTGGCCTTGGCTTACTGGCCATGCTGATTGATTTGTGCTTGTGTCGGTGTGATGGTAGTTTGTTGCTCAGGACACATGACTGTGGTTCACAGTGTGAACCACATTCAGCTTTGTCATCAGAGTGGGATTTTTATGCAGCCAAGGGTCACCACATTGTGGGGGCCCTGGGGTGGTGCTGTGGTGTGTCTGTGTCTTGCTGTGTCAGTTGTTGTTCCTACGTGCCTGTGTGACATGTGTGTTTTGTGCTCCCTCTCATCTGACAATGCCTGCTTGCCCACATAGGGGATTTGGATCCATGAGTTACCTTAGTGTGGCAGTGTATGCACATCTGTATGATTGGTATTCAGCTCTCCTCATGTGTTGTGTGGTTACCTGGGGACACTGGCACCCCCCTCACCTGCTGTGTATGATGACAGTGTTGGTCTGCCTGTTTGTGTTTGTGCATCTGCACCACTGCATTGGCATATCTTGGGTGTGCCATTGGCTGTATGTTGTTTGGTGTGTTTCCCCTGCTGTCCCTGGGACTCCTAGGTCATCGGTCAGCACAGTGATCATGGTTTGTGTGTCCCATTGCTGCCATGGTATGGTATCTGTTCACCTCACATCTGCTGTCTCCACAGGATATCTGCATTTGTGTGCCCATTGGTGCAAATATGTGGTTCTGCATTCTGATGGTCACTTCTGTCATTGTGTCATTGATGAATGTTGACGGTGTCAGCCCCCATGGGTGTTGTTTGTCTGCACATGGCCAAAGGAATGTCTCATTTGCACTGCAGTATTTGGCTCACCCAATTTATGTTGCAATGGGACACATACACTACTTTGCCACAGATGAGTTTTTGGTTCTGTGACCAGGAATGATCCATGCAGTTTGGCAGTTGCAGCTCTTTCTTTGTCAACACTTACCTTTTGGTCACTGTGATGATGGGGGTGTAGACCCCATTGCCACAATGGTCAAAATGTGCTTCAGCTATGGACCCCACACTTCCCTTTTGGTCACTGTGATGATGGGGGTTTAGACCCCATTGCCACAATGGTCAAAATGTGCTTCAGCTATGGACCCCACACTTGCCTTTTGGTCACTGTGATGATGGGGGTTTAGACCCCATTGCCACAATGGTCAAAATGTGCTTCAGCTATGGACCCCACACTTGCCTTTTGGTCACTGTGATGATGGGGGTTTAGACCCCATTGCCACAATGGTCAAAATGTGCTTCAGCTATGGACCCCACACTTACCTTTTGGTCACTGTGATGATGGGGGTTTAGGCCCCATTGCCACAATGGTCATGGGCTGCTTGCATTGTGGGTGCCACACACATATATGTGTGGCACATGTGCTAGGGGGTCACATTGTATGTTCAAAGTCATGTTCGGTGTTGTAGGCATTTGACACAGCCTACACACGCTTGTCATGGTGGTGGGGGGATGTCTTTATCTTGCATTCCCTAGGTTGTGGTGTGCTGGTTGTGTCATGCATTGTCCATCCTATGAGTGGGGGTGGTAGTAGTGGTAGGCATCCAGCCCCCTGGGTGAGGGTGGTAGTCGTGGTAGGCATCCAGCCCCCCTGGGTGAGGGTGGTAGTAGTGGTAGGCATCCAGCCCCCCTGGCTAAGGGTGGTAGTAGTGGTAGGCATCCAGCCCCCTGGCTAAGGGTGGTAGTAGTGGTAGGCATCCTGCCCCCCTGGGTGAGGGTGGTAGTGGTGGTAGGCATCCAGCCCCCTGGGTGAGGGTGGTAGTAGTGGTAGGCATCCAGCCCCCTGGCTAAGGGTGGTAGTAGTGGTAGGCATCCAGCCCCCTGGCTAAGGGTGGTAGTAGTGGTAGGCATCCAGCCCCCCTGGCTGAGGGTGGTAGTAGTGGTAGGCATCCAGCCCCCCTGGCTAAGGGTGGTAGTAGTGGTAGGCATCCAGCCCCCCTGGGTGAGGGTGGTAGTAGTGGTAGGCATCCAGCCCCCTGGCTAAGGGTGGTAGTAGTGGTAGGCATCCAGCCCCCTGGCTAAGGGTGGTAGTAGTGGTAGGCATCCAGCCCCCCTGGGTGAGGGTGGTAGTAGTGGTAGGCATCCAGCCCCCTGGGTGAGGGTGCT